>CM076663.1:6544819-6603450 GCA_038496675.1 Rachycentron canadum | reverse complement strand
GGGGGGGGGGGGGGGGCATCAGCCGACATTTTTTTTTTTTGTCACAATGCAGGGAGGGTGTGATCCCAAATTAATTCAGGCTTAAACTCATAAATATTCAGACAGTCAAAGTGAAACGTGCACTCAGAAGTCAATCAGTCAATCACGAGGGGCTGGATCAAGAGGTAGAGACAAGTCCGGCTGCCTCACTTCTCATCTTCCGTCCACCATTCAAACACCGTTTTTAAATTCACATTATATCACATTAAAGGGTTATTCCACTGATTGTTTAAGCACACGATGTTCAGCTTCTTTGTCACAAGGAGCACAGCGTAACCTGCAACAACTGCTGAATGAAAATCGTTTTATGTGGCTGTGGAGGGAGCTTTCAAAAGTTTGAAAAAAAAAAAAAGAAGATATATAAGAAGCAGATATAACCCTGAGGATGCTCTAACACTGAGATACTGCTGTCATTTCTCCTTATTTCCTTTGACCCTACTTGACTTGTAAGGATTCTTTCAACTTTACAGCTTTATACTCCTGTATTCTTCTTTCCTTTTCTTTTCACTCCATATATTTCAGTTCCCTTTCCCTCATCTACTTTCATCTATATACATTTATACACACACACACACACAAACACAAGCACTCCTAACTACAGTACACTACTTTTTCAGTTTCCCCATATACTTGATTTGTTTAAAGCACCAGTCAACTCCAGATGGAAGAGGAAAAGAAAAGTTTTCACCATCTGTGCATCATTTTTGAGGAAATCCATATACTTTTTTCTTTTGCTCTTCACCCCTGTGCCTCTTTTCCTCTGCCCCCACAAGGCATCCTGCTCATAATGTTACACTGCTCACCTCCCCATCCCTCCACTTCTATATTCATCCCTCTCTTCTCTCCTCCCTTTATTCCTCCATCTCTCAGACCCATGTAACTCCACGGGGACCAGCCATCTAAAGGCGGACCAGTAATCCTCTCAGGATATTGAAATGCCAATCCTTCCTCCTCCCTGACCCACACCTCCACCCCATCTCTACAGCTGTCCTGCATCCCTCTCTTCTTCCTTGCCTCAGCTAAAGGGCTTTGGATGGACCACTGGGGGCCAAGACATTCAACCTAAGTGTGTTTCTGTCACACACACAAACACACATACACACCAACAATGCTGAGGCAAGATGTCATTATCAAATCCTTTCTTGGACATACACGAATCAAGCACGAAACAATGCGGAGCGTGTGGCATGCGAGCATGGTGGAGCTCAGACATGAAAGTGCTGTCACACACACATGGACTGGTGCACCCAGAGAGCACACTCACACACACATACACACACACACACAAACACATATATGCATCCCTAATCCACAGCTGGATAAGGGGCCCCATGAGCCCTGGGCAAAACTGATCCCCCATTTACCCAGCCCATACCCCATCTCCTCACGCAATTCCAGCCATGTTTCATATCCCCCACTCCCTCTTCCCTTTTATCCATCCATCCATCCTTGACACACCATGCAAACCTCCCTCCTTCCTCTTGGCGGCCTGTAGAGTCCTGATAAAGCCCCGTCTGTCTGGGGGAAATACACTCCGCCACTGTGCACATACTAGCATCCAGTTCGAGGTACTTTTAAAGAATTGAATCTGTATTTGGTTTTACTCCTAGGTATTAATGTCACAAGCTGTAAAATGCTGTTTCAGATGCTTTTCCTCTACTAAGAAAGAAAATCTCACTGTATGCATAGATGTTAATTGACCCCTTGTGTGCCTATGTGTGCGGTTTGGGTAGTCGGCCATAAAACAGCACCTTCTTTCCCTCAGATCATACTGTGCCCTTAAATCCTGAGGTTTGCTCGGCCCTCAGCTGCCAGCTAAACCGTACCACCCGCTGCTAACAAGCTTACCGTGCCTGGGAAAACAAATACGGTACAGTAAGAGAAGACAGAAAGAGAGCTGTGGAGAGGATAGAGAGAAGCAGAGAGGTGAGGGGGAAGAGGGCAGCAGTGATTATGTCAAGGCAGGTGGCAAGAGAAAGAGAGGATGGTTGGGAGCAGTGGTTGTGGATGGAGAGGCATAGGGGAGGGGGAGGAGGGAGAGAAATTACCATCCAAGAATAGTGAGGTGATATAGGAAGAGCAGGAGAGGATACGATGGGGGAAATGAGGAAGGAAATAGAGGGTAAAAAAAGAAGAGATTTTGATACAGAGGTAGGGAGGAGAGAGGGGGGCAGAAAGTAATAAAGAGCTGATGAGGTGGGAAGAGAGAAAGAGGGTTAGAGAGAGAGAGAGAGTGTGTGTGTGTATGTGTGTGTGCTGGTGTGTGTTAGCTTTGTTCCAAATCCCTGCTGCAGTATTTATAAAGGTCAGTGAGTTTTGACGGTGCGAAGCCTTGGTGTGAAGGCACCCACACATGTACGGACACAAGGCCGAGGGTCTGTGCAGGACTGCTTTTCAATTCTGTAGCTGACTTGGCTGCACAGGATTTCTGACCATTACGGCTTTGCTCCTACAGATGAGCTGCCTCACTTCACAGCGCGCACAGGCTCTGATCAGCCTCACCCTCAAGAATATTGCTATAAAATCTGTCTGCTTCATCCTGCTGAGAAAATAAGGCACGCAGAGTCCTTATGGATTTAGTCTGGGCCAGTTGGAGGTAAAAGTTTTTGGATTTGACTCTTTCTCTTGAAAGTTTTGGTTGTCTCCCATGGCAACAGATATATCAGAAATATCAGACATCAGAGTCACAGCAGTGATAATGTTTATGGATCAGACTTGGATTATGGATGCTATTTTATTACTTTTTTACTGATATTAAAAAAAGTGTTTAACCGCCTGCATAAACAATCTCATACAAAGAACAAGAAACAGACAGCCAGAGGACAAGACTAAACTAAAACTTTTATTTTCTACCTTATATTTAGGGATACTGTCTACTGGAAAACAATGTATGTTTAAGTAATATTTTCATGAATAAAATTTCACATATCTTGAGTTTTAATGAGCTCCCTCCATTTCAAGTTTTAATCTTGTTTTATGAAGATGATGTTGACCATCTCCACCAGCGTTAATGAACACATATCCCACGCCTGATAGACCTGAGCAAAGTCCTCATTCCATCACAGCCCTGTAACATTTACACAGGCCCAACTCACATGACCCCGAGGGAGAGCTGTCCACTGAGGTTAGCTGGTTTCTGCGAGCTGCAGTTGGTTAGCTGTTCGTCATGTGGAAACCATAGGTCTTTTAGCGGACATGCAAGCACATGTCAGAATCAAAATACCATCCTTTTTAACTCTCTCCCGCACGCACGCACGCACGCACGCACGCGCGCGCACACACACACACACACACAGAGGCAGCATTAAACACCCCACACCAAATGTCAGTCTAAATCCTTCCTGACACAGAAAGTCTTCTGAAACCCCTGCAAACACACTCTCCTAACCCCTTGTCCAATCCCTCTGGATGACACGGTTAGTGGGACAACTCGCACCCTAATACCCCATAATAATGACAAATCAACGGTATGGCAACTGCTGACATGACAGACGGACAGGAAAAGGGAGATAAAAGGGAGAAAGGTTGAAAGAACTGTGGGGATGGAGAAAAAAAATAATCACCACAGGTTTGTCCTTTTCTGATATAGTGTCCCTAACCTTGGAGCCTGGGGTGTTTGGTGAGCTAAATCCCTTTTGGGAGCTGAAGATGTAGCTTCTTTTTAGCCAGGTTACCATCAGCTTTTCTATAGTAGGTTTGAGTTTGGTTTGAGACACTGATTAAAAAAAAACAAAACAACAATCTTCAGTACCAAACGGCACATCCTAGGCGTAGACACAGCAACCAAAATAACATGGAATCAATCAACTCTGTATCATTAATTTGACTCTATGCAACGTATAGTATCTTTTACGTTTATTAATCCTCTTAGTTTGGTTTTCTGAGTGATCCGTGGAACATGCCAGAAGTTGATTTCTAGCAAACAAACTCACTGACTGGTGGAGCAGGTGGAGAATTTAGCAAGCTACCCATGACCTGTTTCTGCACTGGTGGTACATCTGTATTTCTGAGTCTTTATTGTGTCTCTCAGGCTCTTTGTGCCCAAATATTGCTTAATGCAGTTTCAAGTTAGAAAAAAAATGCCATTAGTGGAATGCAATCATGCTGAAAGGGATAAATAAAGGATAAGAAGAAGGAGAAGAAGAAAAAGATTATTACCTTTGCAAAACAAATTTACTTTTCTAATACAATGCCTTTTGCACAGTGGCAGTGGTATTACCTCCTTAACCACCGATATTGAATAGACACATAAGAAGCTGTCCTTCAACCACTCCCTCACCCTTTGTGGTCCACATGTCCAGATGTTGCACTTACGTAACATTTACATTCGGTCAGCAAGAGGATCAAGGCCACAGAGATGCTGGCATTCATAATGAATGCTCAGCATCAATCTACTTAAATCCCTCCTCTTTGTAAACACAGACACACAACTCATGCAGTTTGTGTTTGAGTTTTTGGAATTTGTATGTGTGGAAAGTGGTGTTCATGACTCTTTTTTATTCACATGCAAACAACTTTCATTAAAAGTTTGTTATGTCCACTTTTAATTTGCTTGAAACTAAACAGAGACCCACGGTGAATCCCGCTGCCATCCCAGCACTCACATTTGACGGTCCTCCATTCATTATGCAGCACATTTTCTCTGAGCTAATTTCCAGTTAGTGGCAAAAACGCACTCACTTTTTCACATTCTCTTTGTTTCTCCATCACCTGCTTCCTTGCGCAGCACCTTTCAGCGTCTCTCCCCATCGCACTTCATTTGCTTCATTATGCCTTCTGTCTTCAGAATCAGATTTCTTTCACCCTCCTCAATGAGTAAACAAGCTTTTTCAACAACATGCGCAGTGGGTGTGATAAATAAATGTATGTGTGCATTTGCGTATGAGGGGGTGTTTGTCAGGTATTTCAAGAGCCAGAGTGTGTGTGTTCTTTTTTGTGTGTGTGTGTGGGGTGTATTTGGTCTTTTCACACTTGAGCTCCCCCATATAGTGCTGTTGCAGTGCTGGTTGACAGGACTACTTGGCAAAGTGCTTTTTCAAGCCTCCCGGCTAATGGCCTGCTGAAGACTGCTGCTGATGAAAATGAGATCACCTCCATCGGCGAGACTTTTTGCTCCGTCGGCAGTGACTGGCACACTGTCAGTATGAGGAAGGAGTGTGTATGTTGAGAGTTTGTGCTGCTTAGCAAACACGCAAACGAAAATCACCCAACAGGATGCGCATTTGGTTTTGAATGCCATGTGTGCCACACTGTGCGCTTTTGAGAATCTACATAAATTACAAGCATATTTAAAGGTCACGGTTTGTCTGTGAGTGTGCATACATCTATTTATGTACAGGGAGATGTACACAGTGCCTGTAAGTGTGTACATGTATGTGTGTGCCTGTCGTTTTAATGGTGTGTGCTTGTGTGTGAGTATAGCAGAAGCAGCGTACCCTTGCTGAACTGACAACTCCACTGATGTCATAAGAAATTCATGTGTTTTTCAGCAAATAAAAGTCAAATTTACCACGGCAAATATAGCATATTTAATTAATGAGCGTATTATGTATACTAATTTTCCCCATCACACAAACACAATCATAGTAAATGGCAAAACAACATCAATAAAATGTTGGTGCCAACATGAAGAGGTTAAATAAAGAAATTAAAAAAATAAAAATAAAAAATGCTCAATAGGAAAGGAAATAATGTTTGGACATATTTCATTTTCATAGTTTGGTGCACATCCAACAGTCTGGATCTCATAGACTTGTGTAGGATTGTTTGGCCTTGGCGGCAGTATGTGCTCTACTGAGTGCAGTTCTTGTTTCCTGGCTGTGAGTACTTGGACTGTGATTTAAAATGGTAACTGCTACTTCCCTACACCTTTATGCCTTTATGTATCAAGTTGTATGTGAGGATCCCACTGTGACTCACCGGGAATGCTTGTTGACACATTGACCTGTGTGTAGAACCTCTTGTTGGGCAACAGCTCCGACACTCCGTTTAAGGCCTCTACAGAAAACGTGTAGTTGGTGTTTGGAAGAAGGTTGACCACTGTCACAGTTCTTTCCGTCAAGCCGACCTGCTGCGGCACAAAGCCAACACTCGCCCCGCATGGCTCGCACTGCCTCCCGACGCACCGCCGGCACCCGACGCTGTAAGTCAGATCCACACGGCCTCCTGTGTCTGATGGTGCTGCCCACTCCAGGATCAGCGTGGACTGCTTCAGGGTGTAGACCAAATCTCTAGGAGGTGACGGGGGCCCTGAGAGAGAAAAGAATAGGAACATTATACTTTGGCTCATTGTTTAAGCTATATATAATTTATAAGACAAGACACAAATATAGAGGGAGGACTAGACAATATGTGAGTTAGCACATCTTTGCCTCAGCAATTGTTATTCAGCAATTTCAAATGACAAAGGATCTTATCATTTCTTTTTCTTAAAGAAACACCACAAAAATCTGTCCAATTGTTGATGCATGCACAAATTACAGCATTATGTTTTACTTTTAGCATCTTCAGCATTTTTTTTTTTACTCCTAACTGTTCCATTGAAAGAGCTCCCCCTAGTGTCCCCTTGTTGTAATCTTTGTATGTAAATGCTTGTACAAACATCATGCTTTGACTGTGATGCAGTCACCTGCACAACTTCCCAAGATTGCCCAAACATCATGATGCTGAAGCATGAGATTTTTCACAGGACTGATGGACTAAGTCCGCTGGGTATTACAGTGTGATTGCATGCATGGGCTCAGTTTGCACATCACGCTATGATAATCCTGTTTTATCCTGGATTTGGGGCTAAGAAACAATTGTTTTGATGAGAACCACTTGACTCTTGTGGAAGGGGCAATCGAAAATGTGGAGTTGTTTACTGTGATATGCTAGTATATGTGGCATTATCATGGTTAGGCAATTGAACGTATTGAACTGAGGTGGAGGGATTAGAGATAATGCAGAGAAATAGGAAAACACTTAAGAAAAAAAGAGGATTACAAGTTTGTCCATAATGTACTGATCTCAACAGTGCTCTGGACTGAGTTGCTATGGAGAAGGTTTTCAACTCTCCTGCAACATGGATCTGATGTGATATGCTGGTTGTGATTTGTCAGACGCACCACTAGAGTCTGAGCTGTCTGCTACATGGCTGTTTGTGTCAAAATTTGTGGTGGGGCTCTCGACTTAAAACATTTAAATTTTGAAATTTATTACATGTCTCTGGATTATCTTTGTGTTGTCAAAGCCAATGAATACTGTCTGCCTTCTGTCCATTTTGACCATTGTCTGATGCCGGTCTTTGCATGTACGACCAAATATACAGTCCAGTTTTTAAAGACCAGAGACAAGAGGACTGTACTACATCACAAGTCAGAGTCCTGACTGACCTGCAGGTCCTTGCACACAGAGGCTAAATAGAGCTTAGGTCCATTAAAGGACATGAATTTTATATGTGTCCCTGTATGTGTGTGCATGTGCTGTGTAATAAATAAGTAAAGGTGTCCTGTTCTGTGCGTGCTCTCAAACACGTCACACACCACAGCTGCGTCCTGCTCCCAGACACACATGAAGCACAGAGTTACATAAGCCCAGAGAGCATTCAGAGTGTCAACACGCACGCACACAAGCGCACAGACACACACACACACACACACACACACACACACACACACACACACACACACACACACACACACACACTAGATGTAGACACAGCTGGGCCTTTTATTCACATCTCTCTCTATTTCTATGCTTTCTCAGCCTTGGACTCCCTCTGAGTTTCCCTTTTCTCTCTTCTCATCTTCAAACCGGAGTGTCCCTTTGTAAAACTTCACCTCCTAACCCCTGCTGCCTCTCTCTTTTCCATCTTTTGCCCTCTTTCACTTTCCGTCTCCACCTGACTAACTACTTTTCCCCTGTCCATCCAAACGGCCCTGACATCCTGTCAACTGTCTGCTCCAACATAATAAATCCAAACTTGCTCTTGATATTTGTACACCAGTGACAGTTAGGCCTATAAAGTGTTTGCATTACTGTATTTGCCCAAACCAGATGATTTGTCTTGATCATAAGTCAAGACAAATAAGTTTTTCCTATCAAGAACACATATCCAGTGTATTACGCTCTTAGCAGATACAAGGTAACAGGTTAGCTAGGCTGATACTGTCTGAAATGTGCATTAACATTAGAGTAATGTAATAGCTAATAACATTAGCCTAAATTGTGAGCTATTATTAGTCCCGCACCTGCCCTGAGTCATATGCAACTGTTCACCTAGAACATGAAGAAGAAAATATGTTGGTACGGTAGCTAACTGGCTAACATAACAACAGTTAGCACATATAAGATAGCAAGCAAAGCCAAGTTTGTTCAGTAGTAAATATCTGCTAACTTATACCCCCCCCCCCACTTTGGAAGAGAGTTAGTTCAAGGAATATTAAGTTTGTATACTACGGTTATGTGCAGTATTAATATTACCAGCAGGAATTTAGAACAGTGACAGTAATCTTGATTGAAGATACTATGAATAAAATATAAATTTGCTCTTGTTTTTTTGTTTTATTTTTACACTTTCACCCTTAAAGCACATGAAGAGTTTGCATTTATTTCTTCCCCTAAACCAGAAAAAAATGGCTCAACTTCATCCTTCCTCCAGAAATTTATGGGCTCCCACTGTTTTCAAAAATCCATTTGCAGAGACATGTTGGCAAACATTATGCATCACCTTAAGATATATATTTTCTTATAGTCATTATGCTATTGTCATTGCCTTTGCAGTTCTGTCAGCAGGACTTCCACTCTGCCAAACTGAATGCAAAGGATATTTCTGTGTCCCCAGAGAGACATTTCATTTCACTGTTTCCAAAGTTTTACTTTCCCTCTTCACAGCCATCAAGAAATATTTAACAGTTTGCTGTATTGGAAACTTTATAAACAGCTGCCATTGACAATGGTAATTAGTCATGTCAGGAAATTTTACTGGATAAATACTATTTAAAACATGTGGAAAGGTGTTCTTTCACGTTTCACAAATGATTTGAAAAAAAACATGAAGATTCTCTTATTTCAAAAAGACAGCAGTAGCTTTTAACTGTGGTAAACACATTAAGGTGTAGAAACTTCACCGGCCTTAATGGCAAAGGGAAGAGAATAAAATTACACCGGTATTATTCATTAATTGTTGGGATAATAAGGTCTGCATATCAAACTGCATTCATCTGGCAAACTCTCCTTTTTTCTTTTATTCTTATAATACTAGATTCATCGAGCGCTCTCTTTCTACATCTGTACACACGTGGTGGATTAGCCAAATCTGGGGATGATCATAATTACAGAATCAATAGTGTAATTAATGTGGTCATTAGGCTGCTATAAATGTTATCACGCAGGGATCACAGAGCTCAGCGATCAATATTGTAATTAAACCCCTCCAAAGCAGTTACCATAAAAGCTAGTATGACCACACACTCACACATATATCTGTACACACAACTGAGTATGTGTGTGTGTGTGTACAAACATACATGGACAGATGTAGTATCCCTATGGTTTTACTACCCTGAGTACTCCCGGGATATTGAGCCCATTATTCCTCCATCTAATTACTAAGCTATATCAATAGGCTGTTCTCCATGCAGGAATCAATAAGGCTACTCTGTTTGGTCTTTGTCTTATTGGCCTTGTAGTGCATCTTTATTGGAGAAGAATCATACTTGGTATGGGAGATGAGGTGAGGGAGGGTGAGAGAAGGTAAGAGGTGAGGGATGAACAGATAATGCGTGTTCAGTGGGGATGAGATTATATAGTTTGTCGCTTGAGGATAGAGAGATGAGATTTCAGTTTGACAGAGTGAAGAAGAATGATAACTTGTGTGGATGAAAGGATGAAGAGGAAGGAAAATGGGAAGAGGCAGTGTGTAGAAAGAAGAGTGATGAGTGGCCGAGTTAAGAAGACAGACTGAGAGGGGGAGAAAAAAGTGTGTGTTCAGGGGTCAAAAAGGAGGAACAGAGGGGGTAGAAAAAGACGACTTGGTCCATAATGAATGTAATGGATATATAGCAGACAATGGATGGGTAATGTCTGGAGAAAAGGTTGACACGTATGGACAGAATGCACAAGGTTAAGCAAAAAGATTGAGAAAATGGGGTGATGGGCTTTTTGGATGAATACATAATATGGACTTAATGTTAGGAGGAATGAAGGATGGAACGGTGATAAAAGGTTAAGAGGCAGAGAAAATGGCTGCAGTGCAGTGAATGGATACATAATGTGTGTATACGACTTAATGAAATCAATGGGGGTGTAAGCACAGGTTGTGATGAGTTACAGTCATGGTAAAGTCCACCTTAAAATAAAAATAAAAAAATGCATTTAATCATGAGGGTGATCAAATGCTCTATAGCGGATCTCAATTTTGTAAAACAAGGACTGAATTTATGTGTTATCCTTAAAACACACTTAATTCAGAAGTATTTGCTCTAAATAAAACCATACTTTGGGCTTATCAAAGGGAAGTTCTAGCACAAGAAATACATCCTGTTTCTCACTTCTCTTTTTTAGGGAGACTAACTCATGGCTAACAGTCTGGGATCACTAAAGGCAACGTCAGACATTTTTTTGGGTGGACAATTTCATAAATTTTTTTAATATGATGAAATTCGATATCAGTCGAGGGTTATGAGGTGAAGGACAGGGGAAGGGTGGGGAAGATGAGACAAGGAAATGGGCTGATGAGGAGGGGTTGGTGATGGAAGACTATGGATAGATGGTGAGACCGAGACTGGGGAGGTGGGTGCAGGTCAGATGCGGGGTTGATGAGCTGAGAAAAGGGTGAAGTCAATGAAAGCATCCAGGGTGAAGGACAGGTAAACCATAGGGTTGTTATGGTTATTGAGGCAAAGCGGACATATGAAAGGCTGAGTGGGTGGATGAGATAATGACTTAATGGAAAAAATGTCTAGATGGTGTGATACAGTATAGGAATGTGTAATAGCAGAAAAAAAAAAGAGAACACCAAAAGGTTACCACACATAAATATAAACACGTATACTCATATTACGTGTGCACGGTGCTGAGGGAGTGTCCAAGGGCGTCCTGAAGTGGTCTTCCTCACACACACACACCACAGATCCTTCCTCTTCAGCGACACTATTGGCTGGGCAGGGGAAACACTCCTGCTGCCTGGAGGACATCTTGTAGGATCCAGTAGGACATGCTGGAAAAGAGCACATGCAGAAATTCAACACATCAGGCGTGTCCAAGCAATTTGATTGAATAATAATCCTTCCCAATTCCAATTCCTCCTTCTTTTATCTTAACATGGGAAATCCCTTTAAAAAGCTATGTGTTGAGAGCATTTCTGCACACAGGAATGAGCACATAAAACCATGAGATATTTCTACAGTCCACAAAAAAAAAAAAAAACTCCTCCAGCTCTTTTAAAGATAATTCAAAGACATCTTACATCACTTAAGTATTTTCAGTTCTCTGCACAGAAACTCCACTAAGCATTTTAAACCCCAAGGAACAAAAAAAAAAAAAAAAAAAAAGCTCTAATCTCCCTTTCAATTCATGAGAGAGTAAAATAAAGAATGAATGGAGAAAAAATAGAAAGCAAGTGAATCCACGGGGAAGTACAGATGAGATAAAAGATGGGATTAGTGGAGAAAAGTAGAGGAGACTTTGGCTAAATCCATCTGACAAACACAATTCTCACATTACGTGTGATCAGTGGCCTTGGCAAATGGCATCAAAGGCTGCTACTGGATTGAACCAGCTAGGCAAATGAAAACAAGCCAAGGCAATGTGCAGACACGCAACTGCAAAACCCAAAACTTCATTTTGTTGTTGTTTTCCACAATTTCCACTATATTTGCTCTTTTTTTTCCCCTCCCCAAATATCTCCCTCTACAGCCGGAGGTGAAACCCAACTACCACTGTACATGAGAGAGAGAGACACTACAAAAGGTGGGAATGTGGACGGGGGTGATTAGCACTCATGACCTTACATGTGCAGCCCACAAGAATACCCGCCTTATAACAGAAGCTTATCAATACACGTGTGACATCGGGTGGTGCTTAAACACACACTCACAAAGACACAGGGTATAAAACGGGTTATTTTACACTCTCTCTCTATGCAGTTTCATTTTCCACTTGCCGTGCCTTTGTAGTAGGTGATAATGGGTGTGAAATCAGGCAGCCAGCTACTGCTGGATGCTTCGGTCTCCTCTCTTCTGAGACTGTATTCTTAACAGCGGGTCTACATTAACAGCTTTGGTATCTCTTCCCCCTCTCCGCTGCTCTCTTTCTATTCTCCTAATACATCTGTCTTTTCTTTCTTATCCCTTTCTCAATTTCTCATGGCTTCCCTTCTCTTATCTGCCTTACATTCTAACCAGCTACCATTCTTGTCTGTCTCTCATCTTGCCTTTTTATCTTATTCCCCCAATTTAACTCTGTCTCCCTCCTCCACTTAAAAGCACATTATCCAACAGGCTTCCTTTCCATGTGTTAACTCCCCGGGTTTAAGTGACTAGAAGGATGAACTGCTATTCAGACTGGATGGGCATTATTCAGTCATAGCTTCTTGTTAGGTGTTTTCTTGGGAGGGAGGGGTTGATTTTTGCTTGACCGATCACTGGTGATTGGCACTACAGTTGGTGTCTAATTTGCTGGTTAACTGTACAAATGAAACTTCTGGCCCAAGACATGCCTGGATCATCAGTCTAAGTCTGGCCCATATACTTCTGCATATGGGCAGAATCCAGCTGTTATTCTCTTGTGTTGGCTGACAGCTGGAGGATTTTCTGTCTTTATGCCAGAATTGGTCCAGGTGTGGAAGTAGCATCTAACAATCACACTGTACATGGGCCAGACTTGGTCTGTGTAACTGGGCATATACTGGACCAGATGAAACACGAGGTTGTGGGCCAGATTTTTTTTTTTTTTTTGCTTTATGGGTATAGGAAATGGTAGCTAAGGGGGAATAAGTATCAGGACACTAAAGTGGGCAATATGAATACCTTAAACTATCATGAAGACATAGCTAGCGTGTTGTCCATTTAGCAATATCCATTTACACAGGTACCAGGGCTGGCTAGCTAACCCTGTTTGCTTTTAGCTAGGCTAAAGAAATAGCTCTTGTTTGTACTTCTTATATCGTAAGGTATTTTACCGCATTTGTGGACTTTTCTAAGAGGGAACATACAATAAACTATTAGCATTCAACAGATAACACTGTTTGAATGCATTGGTTGAAAAAGCGGGGAGGAATATAATTGTGGGTAAAACACTTGGTGAGCAAATGTTAGCTGTCCAAGGTAGTCATGTTGTCTTCAGTAGCCTGTGCTTGCTTAATATCTAAGATAATGCTAAATTCAAAATAATTAATACAACTAATGTGTCAAATTTGTAATTTGTACTTTGTGGTGTTTCAATGTCATGAAACAGTTGGCTAATTAACCAAGTTTAAGATGTCCTGAACTGGCTATAACTCACATCTCAGAAACAGCCCAGATGGCCTTGGTTTCTTTTCAAAATGGAGAACCAGACCTGACAGCAACACCAGACCTACTTGAATTAGGTTACAAAATTTGAGATACGGGCAGCGGTTTATATGTCAGCCGGGATAAACAGTCAGAGCAGCTTACTGCTACTCTCTCTCTCCCACCTCTGGCACAGGTGTCACACCAGAATACTGTCAAGAGAGGAGACCAAAGGCCCATATGCGAGTCAGCCAAGTTGAGGTACGCACAAAACACAACGCAATCCTGGCGTCTTGAAATGCTTATGAACCTTCAAGACACAGGCACAATAGTGAAGGGGCCTCTGTCATCCCATCTTTTTTACTCAGCCACTCTTACAAAACACACACACACACACACACAAAAGTCCTGCCATCACACATTGATTAGCAGGCAGCGTCTGCCACTCCTGGCTAAGAACAGAGTGAATGCACAAACGAGTGTGTTTTGCGCCTGTGAACATGTGTGTATGCCTACGAGTTGCGTATCCGAGGCTGTAAGAATCATGTAATCGACTTTCTAATGTCTGTCATTACACCGAGAAAAGCCTCTTGCTTTTAGCTCACAGCACAGCCAAGCACGAGGACATAACAAAAAGAGACACGCACACGCATACACACACACACACACACACACACACACACACCCTGTCAAGCGGCACTGTAGTAGACTCTTTGTTCCTGACCGTGCTGCCACTATCCGTCCCTCACCACGCCAAGAACATCAAGCGTGAATAGCACACGAATCAAGGCAAAATTATGCATAGATCTATGAGAACAGAAATGGGTTTTGCATTTTCTACCCATCATGCTTAAAAGCAGGCTAGCCATATTCGTGGCTGGCTGCAATTCTGACTTATCTCTTCAATTCAGCGTGGATACACATTTTGCCAGCCCACCTTGGAAATGTGTGTCTAATGATAGGGGTGTATCAAGACAATATGTGCAGCTCAGATAACAAAAGGAGCTGGCTTTGCACGCTGCCCATCATTCTCCACAGCAAGGGATCATTCGAAGGGCCGCCAACAGCCAATGCCAGGCAAGGTCACGTCAATCAAAATGGGCCAGCAGCCATCTGCCAATGGGAGAATGTGGAATTTCTAAAATACATCCAACTTTGAAAAAAAAAAAAGGAAGATGCTTATAGGGATTACCACTCCAGTCATAAGAAGACATGTTTTTTTTTCCTTATTTGCCTTTTAATTGCCAAGGTGTACGAGTTATACTGGAAATGAGAGGCGGAGAAAGGGAGGGGGGCTCGGTTAGAGAAATAGAGACAGAAGGAGAGATCTGCCAGGACAGCTGGCAAACCAACTGATCAATTTGTCCTATGTGCCGACTGGGAACCTCGATTAAATGGAACATGGCAGCACATGTACACACACACACACACACACACACATACACAGACATATTTCTTCAAGGTGTAATAATATAGATATGGAGCTACATGCCAAGGGAGGGTGGGGGGTTTGGCAAAGCAGGAGGCAATTGCTATGAGAGACTGAAGAGACATGGAGACACCAACAGACAGACAGATGGTGTGTGAGAGACAGAAAGTCAGTGGGCTACGTACTGTACAAAGACAGGACATTAAAGAGGGAGGGAGAATGGACTTCTTCAGCTTGACAGATAGACATAGGCAGAAAAACAGATAAGCACAGACATGCAATGCATACAAATGAGAAGCACTGAAAGAAACTGACAATACATGAGACTAAGGTCATCTATAGTGGGAATATATGCAACTCTAGTGCTGTCGTGCATTCAGACTTGCTAAGAGCCTGTTGGTGGGAGAATCAGCATAGAAATAAGAAAGGAAAACTCAATGTAATCAGATAAGTGAAAATAAAATATTCATGATCAAAATGACACTTTGAGATATGCCAACAGTTTCACCGTCTAATGAGTAAAAACTAAAAGGCCAAAGAATCCACATTTCACTGAGCTCACAAATTACTTTAATAGACTTTTGTCAGAAGAATCAATTTATGCTTTGCCCTTCCCTTTTATTTTCCCTTCCCTTTCTTTTCTCTAACCTTAAACATGGCCATTAATAAATCATGAAGCACTTGATATAATAAATGTGAGCAATGAATTGTTTCTCTGCCTCCCTGACAGCACACATTAATTAATATTAATAACACTAAAAGAGGTTTGCTTTAGATACTTGCACACAAAGCTTAACCCCGGCTGTTGAACTCACATACCCACTGAGGAATAAACACAAATGCAAATGCAAAACTGGATAGAAGCCCGATAATACGTTTGCACATAAACACAACCAAAAACACACATGTAACAAACGCAACTGTCATCGGTTTGTGGCTGCAGTTTTACTGTGCACTGGTTTGAAATGTCTCAATCGCATTAGTTTTAGTTTGTTTTTGGTGTTAGTTCTTTTTGCGATGGTTTACAAAGCATTGGGAGAAAATCTAGAAAAAGAGGTGGCACAAAGGAGACAGGATGTTATTCCAGCAGGTGAAAATCAATAATTCAAAGAGCTTTAATTCAGATCAGTGCCAGCTGTGTGGCTGATGCTGATTCTGATGCTAATTCTTTCAGCTAGCAGGCAGCTTTAACATCCACAAAATGAATTCTCATTACCATTAAACAGTTTTCAAGGTCTCTTTTACACACGAGCACACACACACACACACACACACACACACGCATACGCACACACACACACACAACTGCGTCCTCCAGGTCAGACAGGTGGGTGGGTTGGAAAGAAGTGACTGATTGGTACATTTAAGTGGTTTCAGGTTGGATCAGATGATGAAACTGTGAAATGATGAGGAGGCTGTGGTCCCCAGTTGAGTCTGACTGAATTAGTCCACTTGGAATTGGGCTGAACTGGATGGAACCAGTCCCCCCCCCTTTAAATAAAAAAGTCAGTATTCACTTAATAAGAATTTGGCTGAAGAGAGTTGGATGTGATCCACACTATACAAGAATAAAAAGTACTTTCGAAAAGCTGGAGCTTAGGGAAATGGGCTTGGGGCGTTGCCAGGGTGAACCTAAAGACTGGAAGACTGACTGCTACTGAACCGGTGTGGTCAAGACATATACTCTTTCTTAAGACTGTCCTCCCGTAAAAATGGCACCAGGGCTTGTTGTGCAAGCGGCATATTAAGACTCACGGTTCTTCCTTCATTCATTCATCACATTTAAGTGATCGAGCCCTCTAGTGGCCATAGCAATTATGAGGGGAGCAAAGGAGGAAGTACAGTCAGCCTTGTACCTTTTAACCAGGACAGGGATTTATTATGACAAGTGTTTATTATTGTAACCACCTGATCGAGTTGTTTTTGTGCCTAAACCTGACCAAACTTTTACTATGACACACTCACAAAACAAAAAGGGTACTTATTTACATTTTATCTGTACATCTCCTGCCGATGTAGAGGTTATTATTCAAGAAATGCTCCCATAGGGGTTGCATGAGAGGGTAGGACAGCCATATGTTCATTTAGGGTGTAGGACTTGTATTCCTCCTTTTGTGGATGAATCGGGGTTTGTAAAGGGTGAACTTTTGTTTTATTGGATCTTCTGATACAATGACTTTTAAAAAAATTCAGAAATGCTACATCTTTAATTAACGTTCTTCAATGGACAAAGTCTTGATATTTTGATTGTTTGTTGTCATAGTTGTTTTGTGTTTGATCAATGACTCTCTTCTCTCTGCAAATATCGAAATTTAAACATTCAATGTGGATCCGAGTCCTCGGTAC
The DNA here is from genome assembly GCA_038496675.1 of Rachycentron canadum. Taxonomy (NCBI): domain Eukaryota; kingdom Metazoa; phylum Chordata; class Actinopteri; order Carangiformes; family Rachycentridae; genus Rachycentron; species Rachycentron canadum. The sequence continues at coordinate 6,586,164 of CM076663.1, read as the reverse complement.
TGGCAAAAGTGCCTCTTTCTTGTGTAAGGGTAATGATGTTCTTCACCATAAAAGAAAAGCAAGTCATTGAGTGCAATGGCCTACAGATGAGTAAACCCTGGGAGAGTTATCTGCCTCTGTAATGACTAAAGTAGTGCACAATAAAATCTGTTGTAACCACACCATTTCTCCAAGAAGCAAAAATACATAAATACACAAGTCAAACTGTGAGCTAGTGATATTTAGTTTGAATAACAGTATCACATCTTCTGTAATCAGGCATTGGTTTTCTGGTGTTATAGGCTGACATTAAGTTACTGATGAAAAAGGCAATTTTGTGACACTTTCCATGGTCCGCTTTTAGGAGACAACAATTTTCTTTTGCTCTACATGCAGTGTCATAACCTGTCTGCACGTCTAGCTGCTTTGAAGATATGACCAAGCCCTGAATGACAGTATAAATCCCTGTTATTAGCTCAAAGTAAAGACCTCATTCAGGTACACCCACTGCTTGGCCGCTGCCTCAGAGTGTAATCAGGGAGAAAGCTCTGAGCCGTGCCATTCAGGTCAACGCTTTGCTTTATCATTTTATTCTCTGTTCTGCCCTGGTTACCACAGACTGACATCACATACAACAGAACACAGGGGAATAACCAGCGAACAATGCCACCGGGGGTATTAATGTCAGCGGTGCTGTGTACGAGCTTTACGCTGGAGACAAGTAATTCTGCCGACCAAGACATGCCGAATGCAGCACGTATGCACAGTCACAGTCACACACACACACACACACACACACACACACACAAATGCAAACACCAACATATTAATTCACTGACTTTCTGACACAGGCACAAACTTTAAACACATACATTTAACAAAATGGGCGTGACAAAGAACCGTTGTCTGAGACACAAACAAGACAATATGTTGATATTGATGGACAGATGGGCATTCATATTATAACTTATATGGGTCTAACGAAAAGTACGCTTTATGGCATTTTACTGTGTATCATGTCATGACAAAGTAAAAAAAAAAAAAAAAAACTTTTGTACTGTTAGATTATTATTGACAAAATAGAGTCTACAGCCATGTTAGCTGCTATGTTACCTCCTTCCCACCAACATAAACCTAGTGTTAGTTCTGGGCTGGTGTAAGTTTGTGGGTGGTTAAATTTTTTGTGCAAATGTAGTAAACATCACAATATTTAAATACTAACCAAATAACAATTTTGACCTGTTGGTGGCACTAGTACGATTGTCAGAGCATCATGAAAGTCAGAAGAATTTATCTGCAACAGAACTTGAATATCTGCTGCAAATCTACCATATAGTTATAGATCCTTATACTGGTGAGATTAAATCTGGGCAGAAAAAGCAAAAGAACAGCAATTATCCAAACCCTCATCAACACCCACTGTGGTGCCCTTGAGCAAGGCCCTCAACACCCACTAAGAGGTCAGACTGTGGTTGTACTTGGCAGCTGCCAGGTGTGAATGTGTGTAACTGTTTGAATGCAATCGGGGCATTCCTGTAAATGAAACTACCCTGGATGAATAAAGGTTAAAAAAGAAAAAAAAAAAAGTCAAACCCATAGTGGATTACCAAAGTCATAGGGATACATCATCTGGGGACCATGAACATCTGTACAAAATTTCATTTTCAAACAATTTAACCAACAGTGCTAGAGATATATAACATTTCCTTGTTATAAATATGAATGGTACAGTATGTGGTATGAATCAATTTGTTCATATTTTGCATGTGAATGACAGCATCATGAAGTCCTATATAGTTTTAGATGTCATATGTATTATTGTGTATAATACACTCCATGTTAAATGGGATATTAAAATGGTTTGACATGTGTCTTATGTATATATGAATATAAAAATAAACAGATGTATTTTCTCTCATGCATACACATGATTAGAACAGACAGATGGACGGAGGGTGCGTGTGTGTGTTTTATGAACACACAATGACTCACTTGGCTGAGGCGCTGACATTATACGAAAAAGCAACAAGCTCTGGGAACATGCACATCACAGTCAATCACTGACTGTTGACAGAACCTTCTTCTTCTCTTTCCCTGTGTTTTCACTGTTCTTTCTAATACCCGTGTCACTCTGACATTTACCTTTCTCCCATCTCATCTTCCCAAATAGCTCTTGATTGCTATCAGCTCTGCTCCCTGCCAAATGCTGCCACCCCCCATATCATGTTTGCTCTCCGCCACCCTCCCTCCCTTTTTGGTCCATTATTCACCGCCCCTACTTTTGCCCCAGCTATCATTTTCACAGGATTTATCAAAGGCTGAGGAACAAAAGACTGAGAGAGAACAATTTCAGGATATTATTCCCATCTCCTCCTCCTCCTCCTTCTCCCCCTCCTTCTCCTCCTCCTCTACCCCTCCTCATCTCACAGACATTTACTTTTCATTTACATGTCATATTTAGCTGTTGTTCTTATTTGGATTGAGACAAAATAGGCGCAGATATTGCTTGAGGGACTGAAATCCATAGACACTTCACAGCCCAACTTTTACACCATTAAACTGTACCTTAATCTTAAGACTCTGACCCTGGGGTTTCTGGCATCTCCAACCTTGTCTAGTCGGTACTATGTTGAAGTATGTGTTTTTGTTTCCCCCCCTGTGTGTGATTGATAGCTTCCATTTACCTCAGCCACACAGCCATTTATTTATGTCCAGGCCTATCCCAGTAACATGGCACTTGCATGCAAGCACACGTGTGTGAGAGAAAAGCAAACAAATACATTTAGGTTGCAGGTGGCAGGAGGGACATGTGCCAAAAATGCTAATATGCACATACACACACACACAAACATCCTCAAGTCGACAAAGTAGTGGTGCTGTGTGAGAATCCAAAATTCACACTGGAAAGTGGACTAACAAGAAATGAGTCTTCAGGCTGAGAGAGGGGGGAAAAAAAAGAAATCTGAGGCGCTCAGAAAACAAAATCGGTCAAGCCTTGCAAGGTGGCCTGCAGTCTGAGCGTTCATGTCCCACTGATACCCACTATCATCATCACCACCTTCATATCCAGATGGGCAGTCCCACACACACACATGCATATACCCACTTCACATGGAGACAGCTTGCAGCAGAGGACTGGTTGAGTTAATGTTAATGCCAGTGTGTATATGAATATGTTAGTGTGAGCGTGTGTGTGCATTTGAGCGATGGAAGGAAGCATCCCGGTCATTTACATTATAACCAAATCAGCCGCAAGTCAGCAAACATGTTTGCATGTGAATGTCGGGCAATTTCAGGTCGAGTGCTCGCAAAATGAGATTCAATGTTCTGCTCTTTTTCAACAGTCATGCTGCCGTGCTCGTACGTGCATTGCGTGCACACCTTCTCTCTCTGCCTGTCATACTTCACTAAAATACAATTCCTCCTTCAAACTGCGAGCAAAGATAGCTTAGGTAAGAGAAGTAATACTGATTTGTAATGCTGCTGAAGGTTATACACACAGCAGCCTTTTAGACACTTACATCTTTCCCCATTTGCGATGGCAATATGTAATGTCATTCTTCACTACTTCCAATTTTTCCTGTACCAAAATGCATCAAGTGCATGTCTACAGTATGCGCTATGCTGTGAGGATGAATCTTGAGAGTAAGTGCTGTCAGTATTTGTGTGTTTTTATTGGAGACTGAAATAAGAAAAAAAAAAAAAGAACCACCAGACAAAGAAGACAAAAGTAAAAAAAGAAAAGAAAAGAAAAGAAAAGAAGAAAGAAAAAAAAAGGTTCTTTGTTGAAGAGGATTCAGTTCATTTACCTTTTCTCACATCTTACATTTCCGAAACATTTAATAATATATGCAACTGGAAGCTAATCACATTCACTGGTGGAGGTGTTGGGGAAGATATGAGGAGAGTTTTTGTGTTCGTGCAGACCCCTCCTTTGTGTGTGTGTGTGTGTGTGTGTGTGTGTGTGTGTGTGTAGGCGCGTTGAATAAGGCCTGCTTATGGAAATTAACAAGCGTAATCTTCAGCCAGCAGTCTGTTGTGACACGCCAATTTCATTTGATTCTTTTTTGAATCAGCTTTTCAAATCTGGGATGTGAACTCGAATGAGTCTCGCCTACTAATGACATACCATTTTCATTTGCTTCATCTGAGTCATTTTCATAAAGACTGTGACCCAGATATAGACAAATCGGCCTGATAACTTTGATTCTCAAGAGTGCAGATATACGAGTGCTGCTGCAGTTCCTCAAGTATAGTGGGGGAGAGAAAGGAAAGAAAAAAAAAAGTGTAGAGCAGTTCACTCAATCTAGTATCTTGTCGAACTGTTAAACAGGAGGAGGTCAAGGGTAATCAGATAGCTCCTCAACCCTGGAAGACACACCTATTAGAGGGGACCCGAATAGGGAAAGGTGCATATCTGTATGTCCTTATGTAGTGTAATTATGTATACGAGTGCCTGTGTGAGAGCCGTGTGCATCTTTTATAGCATATTAGTGCTTAATGCGTGTGAATGAAAGACGTGCTTGTGCATGCATGCCCACACAGTAGCATGAGATTTAGAGGTGCACATTCTAGCTGCGAACATTAGTCTCTTGACATACTGTGCTGAGTATGAACAACCACCTCCTTATAGCAGAAAGCACGGCACATAACACAACCTTCCACAACCAAAGCCCTGTAATAGGTATAAGCTTTGGTAAAACTTGCAAATTTAATTTTTTGTTGACGGTATCCAAAGGAGGAGTTGATCCGCCACTGTGGTATCTGTTTGCGGTTTATGCTCTTTGCATTATTATTTCATGACATGTTTAAGACTTCGCTAGTCTAGGACGACAACTAGTCTCAACAGAAGCGAGGAAGAATTTATTGCACAGTGACTGTATTGCATTGCTTTACATCATACAGGTGTTTATTTATCTCAGCCTTTCAGTTTAAATTTGCTTGACAACGTGAGGTTTCAACTCCCTCTTTTTTTTTTTTTTGCTCTGCCTTTTCCGTCTGTATATTTTTTCTATGTACACACACGATAAAGGTTTCACTCATGCACTCACTTGACCCTCATTTGATATTTAACCTGTATGTATGACCCAAAGCCATGAGGTCAAGATCTCTGCAAGCAGAGACCCAGTGATGAATCTTTTTTTTTTCTTTTCATGCATAAATACATAAATAAATCACTTTAACCTGTGCTTGGCTGTTTTTACCAAGAAAATGAGTTCTGATTGTACAGCACACATTGTACATTGTACATGCCCTTGAAAAGGAATTTCTGGTTGAAGATAAGGATAAATTAGCTGGATAAAGACATACATGGTCCACTTGAGTACAAACCATGAATACAGCAGTTGAGTAAAGCTGGATGATGGATATTATTATTATTATTTTTAATTTTGCTTTAAAAGTTTTCTATGATGTCTAAACTGATGAAGACAAATCTAATCCCTGCTTATTCTCTGTGACATTTGAGATCCAGCGTCCCTGATCCCTGAAGTTATTAAAAAAGCTGAACGGATGCAGAGGTGGATGGACACAGTCGTTGGGGGGGTGGGGGGGTCACTTGGACCATAAGGCTGATTAAGTGTTTTCACTAGCAAGTTCGAGTCATGGTCAGAGCATGCAACACTTAAAATGTTTCTGGAGGGTGTGTATGTTTGTGTGTGTGCGTGTATTTGTATGAGTGCGCAGGACCCCATGTGATGAGGAACAGTTGGTCTATCAAAGAGATGGATGAGGTGGGCTGTCCCCCCACCCCCTCCAACCCCAATTGTAGCTGAGCTCCATGTCAGGGATCAAAACACACAGCACACATCACTTTGAACAACACACTTTATGTATGAGTAACACCACGACTTACTGACTTTTAGTTTAAAGGTTTTAAAAAAGGCCAGAATTTCAATAACAGCAACAATTTATACAGATTTTCACAAGGACTTAGTGTCTCTATGTCTCCCAACCTCCTAAAAATTACTGTGTTCCTTGCTGCACAAACACAGTGATCACAGTGGTTTATAGTCGAAAAGGTCTTTCTGCAACAGCCACAGCTCTGAAATTGTTTCCTGTAGAAAAGGAAAAAAAAGTCGAGGGCTAAAATGCAAAGGGAGGAAATGCAAATAAGCCACTGAGTATGCACCCGATTATTCCCTTCCAAAAAAAAAAAGAAAAGAAAAAAAAACTACTGCATGGCAGAGTGTTTGCACTGAATGTGGTATTTCTAAAATCCAATTTTCTTTAGTTCTTATATCACTTGAATTTCTAAATAATTGATGTTGATATGAAATTTAAATTAAATTAAATATTAAAAAAAAACAAAACACACTAAACGTTAAGGCTGCTTGCAGTGTATGTCAGCGTACACTTACACACACCCTCCTTTGGTACAAAGTCCTTTAAACAACGTAACCCAGCCCTGAAATCACACTGTCAAGAGTGAGCTGATGCATGGCCTAATAAAATACACTTGTTATCCAAACACACACACGCTAATATGAATACACATATATAAACACACACACATACAGAGCGACAATTATTGTAGTTTAGTCCGCCTGCTGTTTGAATTAAAAATGAGGCCTTGAAACACAATCAGGGGCCGCAATTAAGCTGTGAAGGTAAAGCGGCCTTGACCTTGTTGTGTAATTAACGGACTCTTCTTTCATTAATCTCCACCACCCCTCCCCTCCCCATCCATTCCCAATCCTCCCCCATACATCCACCTCGTTCGCTCAGCGCCAACCCCCCCCCCTCCCCACGTGCATTCTAAGCAGCCGTTTAATTAAGACATGCAAGATGGCGTCACGAAGATTCAGGGGACAGGAGTCAAGCAATTAAGGGACGGAAAATAAGGGATGAAGGGAGAGGCGCAAGTTAGACAAGGAGAGTGAAGGCAGAGAGTGGAGAGGGGTAAAGAAAGTGAAAATGCCCATCCTGTCCCTTTTTTTCCTCCCTTTTATATATCAACCTCAGTTTACCAAATTCTCTTCACCCTTTTTTTCTGACCTAGTCTGAGTGTCATCTTCCTGCCGGCGCGATGAAGCAGGAGTACACTCACGCGCGAGCATTTCTCAGAATACTCCGCCGAGGTCTTAAGAATTATGGTCCAGACGCTGCAGCATGTGGAGACAGACCGAACCAGGCAGTGAGTCATCCAGTAAAGTGACTCAAGAGGCATTGCATGTGTGCGTTCCGGTGCGGACGCAACAGCGAGCACGCACTCGCTTCCTGCCTTTTTGTGCTGCGTCTGTTTGCCGCGTGTGTCCCGGGGTCTGAGGTGGGCAGAGTGCATCCGACACAGCAGGCAGAGCAGAGCGGTGCAAACAGTCTATGCCTTAAAAAAAAAGAGGCCTTACTGCCTAAAACCAACTGTTCAAACCAAGCAGAGAGCAACTAAAAAGACTCACGCTGCACAAGCAGATGCGACAGACGTTCCGAGACCCACTTTACTGTGCTATTTACTGCCTCACTTAGTGCTGTCAACAACCATTGCCTAATACAGGCGGAGAGCCGCGGTGAGTCTCAGCTTGAAACAGGTAGGAGAACCAGACAAACAGGTGGCTGGAGACTCACTGCACAGATTGTACTTAAAAATGGTGTGTGAACAGTCAAAGGGAAAGAAATCAGTCTGTACGGTTTGGACACATTTGGGTAGAAGCAGCCATCAGTGCAATGGGAACACACTGCACATGAAAGGTTAGTTCTTTTTTTTTTACTCCATGAAAGTTATACGTGTTAAATTTAGCTCTTTGGTATATCATTTCTGACCTCGGGGTGATCCATAATTAATACTGATACACTATCTGACTCATTAGCTTCTAATTAACCTTAATTTACCCATGTCTAGGTATCTCAGAGTTATGTACTTAAAGCATGATGGCAGATGTTCACGGCTACATTCTGTTATCTTTCTAAATTAAACACGAGTCAGTCATAAATTGTTGGTGAATCAGAGTGGTCAGACAGCCTGCTGACAAACCAGTCACTTACAGGCACGGATGGCACTTCCTGATGTTAAAACCTACTGACCAAACAGCCGCAGCGCTCCTCATAAAGGGAGTGGAACGACTTGATGCTCCCGCCACAGCGGCAATCAGCACCAGTTACGATCAAAACGCTGACACTCGACGGTCCGCTCAAAACCGGCCTGTTTCATGTTCGTTCCTGCTCCTGGCTGTTGAAGCTGCCTCTGCTTCACTTTATAGATGCTGTTTGTGTTATGTTTCCCATTATGGCTTCTATTATTCTCCAGCTCTGCATGTTCAACGTGTCCAAAAACAGAAGAAGCTTCTGCCTGACTTGTATTGCTAATAGCATGCAGTGAGGCAAATAATCACATGCCCTGAGTAAATGACTGAAGTAAAATTACTGGAACATTATGGACTGATGAGGATTATGTGAATGCATCATGCAAAATGGCCTGAGGAATACTGAGGGCTTCAGAAGTTACACCAGAAGTGTCCTTAAACATTTGAGGACGGTCTTCGAAGGAGCACAGCATCGTAAATCCAGTTTGATGTATTTGGTCCCAGATGACAGATTTTCTAAGATTCAGATGCAGTGGCTGAAAGACTCCAATCATCGAAACGCTGATATTCAAATGAACCTAGCAGCATCCATTGGCTACAACTGGAGCCATAGTGTACAATGCTTTAAATATGCATATTAAACTTGGCTATGCTGACCCAAGTGTGAGCTGCTGCACCAGTGATGATTGTAAGTAAGGGATGAAGTCCTACTTCGGGTGTTACTAAGGTGGGAATGTCACAAAAGCACACAAGCCCCTTTTCCCTGGTTAAAAAACCTGCTAAGACCCTGCTAACATCTGGGTTTTGTCGGCAATGGAAAAGGCTAAAACTGTCATTCAGACCTGGGTCCAATGACTCTGCAGTAGACACGGGTATTCATCAGCATTGATGTAAACACGACACCCAGGTGAACCCACTTATTTCCGCCCCTTCTCCCGCTGTATTGTCTCTCAGAGCCCAGAAACGCTGTGGCTACACCTTCCTCTGAGAGCGAAGCTCAGAAATATCTTTTAAAAACTCGCGATCGCCGATCAAAGCATCTCACGGAGGCTCCAATACTTCTGCAGAGGCGCCAACCTTGAGATCAGACCAGCGGCTAGAAGCTCACACTCCCTCCTCTGCGTCTGTATGTGTTTTGTAACTGCATGTCATGATATCACTTCATGCAGTTGTGTGTCCTCATAAAAGCCAAACTCAACAATGGAAAACGGGTCAGTCGGCTTTTATTAGCAGCTATATTATACCGTACCTACTCATTTTGGTGGGAAAAGGATGTTGATTGTATCCCCCGCTGATGCCATTTGGTTTTATGTTTTCTTCTTGTTATAGATTTGTCCTTGAGTAATGTTAACTGAAGAGCAGCAGCATACTGTAGCGTTAGTGACCAAAGATCTGTTTCTCTGAGCAAACCATGTCCACGCTGAACAGACTGAAAGTGCAAGTTTGGAACAACAAAGCCAAAACAAGATGAGACCTTTGAGAGACTCACCAGCTGATTAAAAAAAAAAAAAAAAAAAAAAAAGGTTTTAAATTTTGAAACAAAAATAATTCTGTAAATACACTTTTAAAAAACAAACAAACTAGTGTTTAAAACTCTGTTTGCAGAACAAGAATAATCTCTTCCACACGCAGTAGAAAGATGACAGAGGTCAGAGAGAAAGAAGGCAAGGAAAACTAGCAGCATTATTTAGCTGTTGCGTGGGAGTGTTATGTGTGCGAGTGTATCGATTTGTCCTTCCCCTGAAGCGCTGCAGCACCATCCCTCCCTTTGCATTTGTTTTGCTTTCTTTTCACTCCCTCAATCCCTGCCTTCCTGTTGCCTGACACTACCCTCACTTGGAGCTCTCTGTTGCTGGAAGGCGAGCAGAAGTGGACTGCGAGTGTAGGTGTCTTCGCGTGTGCTTGTGTGTGTGTCTGTGTGTGTGTGTGTGTGTGTATGTATGTGTGTGTGTGAGCAGGGAGGTTCAATATAAACCCTCTGTATTTTTACCTCAGCCTCACTGTGGGGGGCACTGCTGTAGTCTACAGTGATTACTATACAGTTTGAGTCCTTGTTCTCCATACAACTACAACTGTATGCAGTATTGATCTAACACTTTGCTTCCAAGTGATTGACTTCAGGATATCTCTCTACTCAGTGCAAAAGAAGTGGTTCATAAATGTAGTGCAAAGGCTCATTATTGAGTATTTTCCATAATGTGGTGGGAATGGTGCAACTAAATGAAAAGGTTCAACTTGTCAAGGATTCTGGCAAGAAAAATAACCCCTTTGAGAGTTCTTCTAAAATGGCAGAATTGACGTTAATGCTGATTTATTATATGCTACTTTGCAAAGTTTGGAAGAGTTCTTCTTCTTCATCTTTTAAGGCAAGATATTACAATTGATGAGCCAATTACAGTTAAGAATTGGGCAGAGCAGGTTCAGTGGCATGCCTGCCAGCTTGGGCCCAATGGTGACAACAGTCGTGAGGTATAAATCATAACAAGGGGTGTTAAATAACAGTTAATGTTTGTGTTCTATTCAGTATGCTGCCTCTTGCTCTCTCTTTTCAAAGGATAAGGCTTAGAATACTCTACATATTTGGTTATTGTCGACAAATTCAATGAAAAGACCAAAACCAACCATGCCACAGTCCATCTCTCAACACTCGCCAACTTACCTAACCGCCGTTGTTCCTATGGATGACGTAAAACTTGGGGAAAGAATAAATACATTGGTATTTAAAAGACTAGATCATTTCCTCAAACAGTTGGGTACTGTAATTTCTGAGCAAACATCGATCAAAGAGAAGAAAATTGTGTATTTGTTGAGGACTATTTTTGTCCAGGGATTAATACACAAGTACATGAGTCTTACTCACAGTCATTGTAGGGAAGGACCACGTTTTTAGAAGACAATCAGGGACTGTGACACTGGAATAAGGCATCTGGCTTTGGTGTTTTATATATATTCATTTAACTAAAATGCGGACAGTCAATTTTGCAAACTGAGAATCTGTATGTTAGTAACAACAGTCAGTAAGTGTGGGTTGTTCAGACTTTGTTTCAATGATATCAGGGTCTGTCGCTAGCCTCAGCAGACAGGCACAAACATTTCTTTCCCAACAACCACCCACTTAAGTTGTCTGTAAGCTGTAGTTAGTTCTTGAGCCTCTGCTTCTCATTTTGAGTAATGTCTGTCTCTTTCTTGGAACAAAAGTCTGACAAAAATAACAAAAAACATCCTGAGGACCTGGTTATGCACGGTGGAGACCTCTTTGTGGTTGATTCAGCTTATTTCCAAAGTCTGTGAAACCTCACCATTTTGGCCTTCTACCCAAACACACAGGCTCTCCATCTCTTTCTCCTCCTCTGTCTCTCGCACGCTGTTTTCCTGTCTCTACCTCTTTTTTCTTTCCCTGTTTCACACACGCAGAGCCTTGCTCCCTGCTCTCTGCTGTGCCATGTCCTTGTTACGCTACCGCCTTTGGCACATCAGCCAGTTGTCCTAGCACACAGGGTCGACTTGGGTACACGGGAAGCTCAAGCTTATGCAGAGGCTACAAATACTCGGAACGGAGTGATATAAGACAGCGATTCTAGCACATGCAGCTTTTCTCTATTTAATCAGCTTTTACTTTTCCTTGTACACCCTAAACAGTTGCTCAGATTGCAATGAACAAAAGACGTGTACCTGATAGAGCAGAGCTGGAAGGCTAGCTAAGGCTACAGGGCCCTGTGGCCACCAGAGGGCCCCCAGAGAACCTGAGATGTCCCACAACAAAGCTTCAAAAGTTCCATGGGGCCCCCGCCGCACCCTCATGTCAAAACAGGTCCATATTTATAACTTCAATGAGAGGATAAAGCCGAACTATCCAACTCCGGTCAAGACAAGAAAACAAAACAAAATCACCATTAGGGTGAATTGCAGAAACAGTACTCGTCTTTCCTGCAAGTTTAATTTCAGCAAGTAAGAGTCACGTTAAGTCAATGTGCATCTCTTTTTAGTCCGTCTGTCTCCCTAACTGAGCAGAGCAGTGCATCTTGTGATCTGTCTGTGTCTGGAAGGGCTGTTCTTTGATTTTGTGCCTGGTTAAAAAAAAAAAATTTGAGTGAAATACAACCATTTATTTCATTTGATATACGCCGACGGGCAATGCTCTTTATAAACTGCAGCAAGAGAGCGATGTTGCGCGCGAACATTCATATGCACGCGCACCAAAGGAAACTGGCACTTTCCAGCAGCAACCTCTGCTGGAACCAGTCCAGACAGTATATGGGCGTAATGGCTCACAGAGCAGATCATTTTAAAGCAAGATAATGATTCTCTAGTCTCTCAGTAAAGGTGTAGATACGACTCTGCACTCATGCAAAATGGAAAGCGATGGATTGACATTAACCATTGATTTAATATAAAAAGGTAAAAACTATTCAGCCAAGCATTAGTATAGGTAGTATTTTATATTTCAAAATGGTTTACATGGCTCAATGGTCAGGTAGGAAGGCTCCTTAGCAGGGGTTGTGTTAGGGCCCCAGAGAGGTCAAGACCATCTTTGAAGAGAAAGAGAGCGAAAGGGCGAGAGAGAGAGATTCATTTAAAAGTACTTGAGAAGGTCGAGAGAGAAGACGGAAACAATGATGCTGGAGAGACAGTGTGTGTGAGAGCGATTTCATTAGACCAGATGAAACAATGATTACTTTCTGGTGGGGCCTGTTGGGTCAGTTCTGGCAGTTTCTGCAGCTGGTCAGTTGGAGCTGGGTGGTGGTGGGGGGAACCAAAATACCTTCAAAAAATCTGCATCTGGACCTCTCCTCCACCTCCTCCTCTTCCAGCGCGCTGTCGATATGCATCGCTCTCTCCTCGCTGACCTCCTCCACCCACACTCCTCAATCCATCCATCTCACTGTTTCACACACACACCCCACACCCCGACACCTTTGCTCATCCATCACCCCCTCTCATTCTAACCCCCCCACCCCCTGCTCACTCACTCCTTTTCCTCCCACCAGTCTCTCCATTAATACCTCTCACTATCTCCGTGCCCTGAGGAAAGAGCAAAGGAGTGAGTGGGATCACTCCGACTCTGTGAGAAGCGGCCGTGATCCAAGACGAAAATGAAAACATCCGCGCGTACACACACACACACACACACACACACACACACACACACACACACACACACACACACAAACTCGAGACCTAACACACACACCTACGCACAATCATTCAAGGGCCCAGAAGCAGAAACGCCCACCACCATTCCCATCTACTACTTAATAATCTGCTGGCTTTCTTCAAATATGCTTCCAGTTTCCTTGTCGGCAAATCCACACATCTAGCAGTTTGCTTGTTGTAATTTCTCTCTCGCTACCTCGCAGTCCGTCCTTTTCTATACTTCAGATGAAATAAGTACACATGCCATAGTTTGGTGGCAAAAGAAATATATATATATATATGAAATTTGTGAGTTGTGAGTTTTACACATGTTGCAAAATAATAATGATCCCTGCTGAACCTTTGGGGATTGTAGATGGAGTGCAGCGAGCAGTTGCCATGGTAATGAAGGAATCAAATACAGCGTTATGGCTGAAACTGCAATAAAATGATGAATACAAGGCCCAAGCCGCATGAGAGGACGTTAAGGGCCCTACAGGCCCCTGCTCATGAGGAATTATTTGCCTTTAACCATCAGTGATCAGTGAGTGACATTAACCCTTTGAACCACAGGCTTTTACTTGGTTTCCACTCCCTTTATTTACAGGTGGATGGCACTGCAGGTATCGGCTGCCAGACATTAGATTATTTTCAATATAAGACTATTCAGAAAATGCTTTACTGATTTACAGTTACTTTCAGTAACTGGAACAAGTTATGAAATAACACCTAACATACAGTACATGAGTGGATGAAGTAGGATTCACAGATATATGAATAATTTTGACGGAACATATGCTGGCTTGTTTATGTCAAAATCTGCATTAATAGTCATGTAGTCAATAGTCATGCGAAACCTATAGAAAGATTAAGTTCAGCTGATTCTGCTGGAGTGTGTGTGTTTGACATCCACTTTGACAAAGCTGTGACTCTTAGTAATAGGGTTGCAATTCTCAATTAGGTGGTAAGAGATGGGTAAGCACCAAAGATCAGTGATTAAAATGCCATGACATCAATTTCATATCTAGATAAACACTGAATAGATATTGAACTTAACTACATGTCTTCATTTGGCAGATTTTAGAAATACATGACCTGACCTACATGAGAATAGTTAAAATACTAAATAAATTCCAATTGCACATAGCAAAACACAGACTTCAGTAATAAGCAGGGTAAAGTTTTTAGCTACTAACTTTGTGATGGAACAATGTGTACCAGAACCACTTAGGGACAAACCGTCTGGAGCCTCAAGGACACGCTGTTGTACAGAAATACAAGACCCAGCACATCGGCCCACACAGATATCCATGGCAAGCAAACAAACAGTTGCAGTGGAAGCAGTTGTGTGCAGACTGGAGGCTGACTGCTGTAAACAGAGGGATGCTGAGGGAGACAGGTACACAAATTGTTGGAGCTTGATGCGACATGACCACAACATGACCAAAGGGAATCAAGCCCGTCTGGACTGAATCCACTGCCGAGTTAAGCCACTTACAGAGATGAGGTGTTGGGGGACTAAGGAGGTATGGAGGTTTGGAAGCAAGTGGCTAGAAGAAGGAGGGAAAAGAAGGTGGAATAGGAGGGCAGCTTAGGGAGGGAGATGCAAGGATACAGTATACGAGTCCCTCTGGACAGCTTTATTGTTTAGCTTGCAGGGCTTGTGGCATATAATGTTCCCTTTCTCTTGCTGCCAGTCTCTATTTTTTTTCTCTCAGTCACACAGAGCAGTGAAAGTAGAGACACAGAGACAAATATACCTCCTACAAGGACAATGCCAACTTTCATACAAAGGTCTAGTTTCTTCCCTGCCAAGTGTAAGATAGCAGTTTTGTCACCAAGTGGTGTTCTGTGGACTTTCTGGGCACTTGACAGGCACACACACACACACACACACACACACACACACAAAACACACAAAGACGCAAAAACGCACAGTATTCAAGTCGGTTGCATGATTTTTTTTTTTTTTTTTTTTTTGGGAGACATCCTGCTGCAAGTCAAAGGACAACGTGAAACCCACAAAAGCAATGTGAGAGCATAGGGAAAGAAATGTGTGATATGTGGGAGAGTTGAGGAGACACTGAAAACTGACATATACACAAACTCAACATCTCTTTTTTCTGCATTTTCTTTCTCACTCCGTCTCCCTTCCTCGATCTGGTAGTAGTCACTTTCTAACAGATTATGTCATTAAATTTGTAGCAGTAAACGAAACATTTAAAGGAAAAAAAAGGACTGAATGATGCTGAGTCACACACACAGTTGTTTTCCTGCTTCTGTAGGCGATAATTAATTATAACTACAAAAGAAAAACATTTGAGAATTACAACTGCTCAAACAATGTGATGAAAAGAGATTCAACAAAGTAAATCTCTTGTAAAAATAAATATAAAAAATAAATAAAACTCGAACTGAATGAGAATGAAATTAATTTGTCATCACATTGTTTATACATATTTGTTTTAGGCGTTTAGCTAAAGAGAATCTGACTTTTAAGACCTCAGCTGTTCTCCATTTACATAATCCACAACAACCCACGCGTGCATCCATCATCTTGCTATTTTGGGTTTGGCTACTCTTTACACGCACACCAATTAATGCTGTGAACCATGATCTGTGACAATTACTTCACTGGCCAAGTCACACGCAAAACAGAAATTAGACCAAAGCCCTGTATGTTTGCTTTAACTGATCTTGGGAGCCGGTTGTGAGATCCTTAGTCACTGACTAATAAACTGATCCACGCCTACAGAGTGAAAGAAAAGACGGATTACAAACAACAGGGAGGGCAGTCTGATGCAATTTGTTGAAATCCGTTGCTGTGTTTTTAAAAAACAACACTGGTGTTTGACTTATAATTGATGTAAAAAAACAAAACAAAACAAACCAACAACACAGATTAACAAAGATAGATTGTAATTTTAACGATGTGTCTGAACGGTGATTTGATTGGTGAAGACTTGGTCGCATTCCCAGCAAATCTTTTGAAGCTTGTGCTGAGAAACCCCGTGCGAATGACAAAGAACTCACAAAAACAGATTGCAATTGAGCATAATGGCCAGTTTGAGCTTCGATATGTGAAAGAATAAGTTACCAGCAAATAAGGAACACCAAATTCAGCTTTTGATTAAAAAAAAAAAAAAACCTAACAAAAAAAAAAAAAAAACAGTGTCATATGACTATTTTAGAATCAAATACAGCAGGAGCTTGACATGGCATTGCTGTTAGAGTTAGCAGATGTATATAGCACCTCATGTGCCTCACGCAATCATGGTGTAAATTAATGCCGAACAATTACCACAAACATCAAATATCATATTGTCTTTACTCCGCAATTTTTGTTGTTTTGTTTTTTTTGTTTTTTTTTTTTTTACGTTAAACGAGAATCACGATAAACTCCTGAAAAGTTAGCAAAGATTGGAATAGTCCGACCATGTATTTTTAACTGGTCGATTCTCATCCACCATCTTTGCTAGTGATGTTCAGCCTCATGTTACTGCATTGGACACTGTCACAGCCAATCAGACAGTCTGATTAAGAGGAAAAGTTTGGCTGCCAGTTGCTTGTATCACCCAAACCAAATGGGGGGCAATCCTGTGATGAGCCTAAAGCGAACAGAAGTTGGTCTAAGTTTATTGTGGTGACAGAAAAAAATACAGTAGAAAAGGCCCAATTGGATTTTTAGTGAAACTGAGGCTTTGGAGACAATTTTTTAAGAAGTAAAAAAAAAAAAAAAACATAACAAAACAAAAAAAAAAAAAAAAAGCTGCTGAATGTGGATCAAAAGAATGAGCGTAACTCATGAACAGATAATGATAGAAACTTCAAATACCCTTCAGCACAAACAAAACAAACTAAATGGTGCAACTTCCTGGGTTGAAGTTTTATGTCGTGATCATGGTGTTTTTATAAAGCAAGGAGAAATTCAAGGTCAGAGTTATGTTTATTGTGTTTTTGTTTGTTTAATGGACTAGTATTCTCTTAAAAACGACTACTTTAGAAGGCAAAACACAAAAGTTTGAAAAAAACTGGAAAATCTTAATGTGTGGCATTAATGTGGCCTTAATTTTATGATTCTAAGTATTAGGCTATTCCTCCTTGTCCTCAGATGAACATAATAAAACGGAGCAGAAAAATACATGCATGGACACACACACACACACACACACACACACACACACACACACACACACACACACACACACACACACACACCGCTATCCTGCTCATCCAGACACATGTTCTGACAGTGCCAGCTGGGCAGATTAGACATTTTGACAGTTTATTAGAGAGGAAGTGACAAGAGCAGGACAGGAAACAGTGCTGACATCACACACGTAGCCAAGTCCACTCCTGCTCAATGCACAACATCCACACATACACACGCAAACACACAACTCTTCAAGAGATGCAGATACCAGTTCTGTTACATCCCGGACACAGACTGGACATTTAAAACCAGTCTTCCCACTAAATCTTTTGCACCTCAATTGTTTACCTATTTTATCGCTCGGTACCAATTTTTATATGTTGCTGTGCAATATTTAAAGCTGCACCACTCCACGTTTTTATATTGACAATTAGGTCAAATGATTGTGTGTTATGTAAAGGGGTCAATTGTAGCATTTTAACATCTTGCAGCTCTTTGTTTTGGTTTTCCATCCTGCAACAACAGCACTATTTCCAGGCAGCAAAAAAAAAACAAAATACTGATATACCCACTGTGCATGTGCCTTCTGGAGGTGGTAGAGTCCAAACCAGAGCTAAAAACAATATGATTATAAGACAAAAACTTGTCACCAAATGAATACTGTCACTTTGTGTCTGCTGAATAGGCCAATAGTTATGCTAATTTTCACAACTGTTTCCATCTTATTGTATTGCCCTTAACTGAATGCCAGATTAATATAAAAACCTGGCGCAATTATTGCTGCATTTTTCTCTGTGCAAAAAGTAAAAAGTGAGATATTTAAGAAACAGTGTAGAAACATGACAAAACACAACAGCAATGACAACACAGCACCAAAAATGTCATCAGGGACAAAAAGAAGGTCACTCTCTAAAAGATGCGTTTTCAAACCATGATGGGAAATAGGGGGTGACTCTGCAGTTCTCGGAGAGAGAACAGGGTCAACCCATTACTGGGAAGACATGAGGAGCAGAGTGTACAGAGGAAGGAGTAGCCGAGCAGCTGGTCAGGGCATAGCAAGGATCAAAGGCTGGTGTTCAGGGCTGGACCACAGGCCTGGGAGGTACGGAGCTGCCTTGTACACCGGCAGCAGTGTTTTTAAAGCGTCCCTGAGTAGAAAGCAGAGGCACGCTGAAAAATGTGAGTGACACAGGCAAAAAATGTTTTTCTTCCAGCTTCAGGATATTATATCACAGTTGTGGCCATAAATTGAACTGGCAACAAACACAAACAATTAGCCTAAGCAGTGTTGCTAGCAGAACGTGTTACGGCAAATTACTTTAGACAACGCAAGTGATGTGGGCTGATTACAGGCGGCACATTCTGATTATAGTCCAACTCTTGAAAAACACCCACAGAGGAGGCCACAAACCATAAAAATGTACATAATCATCCCTTCTACTTGATTAAACAGCTTTTAACAGTTAATATTGTTTGTTGAGGACTCATTGTTTGCTCTGGACTCATTGTTCTTTTATTGGATGAATAAATTCCATAACTGCTGTTGCTATGTAATGAGTTGTTAACTGGAGTTGCTAATTTAATTTAATGCATTAGCTTTGCCAAGCCTGTGCAGCTATGCTACTGTGTGTACCAAAACATTTCTTCCTGCTTGGTTGGTTTGCATTTGGGCATGTGCTCGAGTATGTGCATCCCACTGTGTCTATGAAGTGTCCTCACTTGTATTTCCTCAAGACGCTTGTTGTGTTACTATGACATCTACCACTGAGAGCCAGTATAATTGGGCTAAAACGGGATCTGATGACTCTAAATGGGCCCCGCACTCATAGTTGCTGAGCTAAATGTCCACAAAGCCTGCTGGGTAGTATTCAAACAAAGAGGAGTCATGCCTCCTTGTGACTGGATACAACAAGCAGAGCACCTTTGTCTGAATTGGTCTGTTTGTTTTTCAGCTGACACAGAGCCAAGCCTTCCTATTGCTCTGGACACATGCACAGACATAAACCTATGGGTCCATACACACATACACACAAAAGAAGAAGAAACATCCATAACAGGAAAAATAAAATTACCACATTGTTCTTCTGTTCCTTTGTTGTCGCACCAACGGGGCTAGAGGCGTCTTTGCTGAACATTATGATGTCACAATGAAGTTGACCATTAACTGTTTATATAACTGTTTATATGTCACCACTTCATCATTTTTATCATTGTTAGACATTTGTGTTAAATTAATGTCATAATTAGTCTATAAAGGTTTTTGTTATAGTGTGTTTTGTGAGGTGGCCTTGACCTTCGACCTCTAACCATTAAATTCTCATCAGTCCATCCTTGAAGTGATGTAATGAAGTTCCCTCTGGGTGTTCCTGATATATCACATTCACAACAACATAAGGTCACTGTGACCTCGACCTTCTTCTTTGACCACCTCTATTCACTTCCCTCTCAAGTCCAAGAGAACATTTGTTCAAAAGCTGGAGAAATTCCCTCAGGATGTTACTAAGATGCATCACATTCACAAGGCCATAAACAGGTTTTGTGAGGTCACAGTGACCTTGACTTTTAACCCTTGACCACCAAAATCTAGTTTATCCTTGTGGTAAATGCTTGAAAGAAATTTGAAGACATTCCCTCAGGCTGATTTTGTGTTCACGAGAATGGGATGGACAGACACACAACCAGAAAGAAGCATAATGGTCCTTGACACGGCAGTTGCCAACACCGAGACATGAAAATGGAAATACACCTTATTGTATTCAGTCTGTGGAACAGACAAATAATACATGACCTTTACTGCACTGCAAAACCATGTTTTGACCCCCCCCCCCACCAATACACATGCACACACACGTGCAGTGAGACAAAAGACTATAACATGCTGAGAGATAACACACAGTGGTCAATAAATGACAAAAGCCCTTCATTCCTCCATCCATCTTTTCCTTTATTTACCTGTCTCTCACTGAGTGAATGTGATTGGCTGGTGGTGATGGAGGGAGAGCGGGAAAGAGCAGAGAGGCAGGATGGAGGGAGAGGGGGTGAGGGGTGGGGGGCTCCTGAGCCAGACAAAGCTCGCCAATTAGATTGATCTGGGAATGGCGGGGTAAACAAAGGTTGCCAAGACAACAGTTGGCAGGGGATTTGACAAAAAAGACTGGGAAGGTGGGGCAGCAACTGATCTATTCTGTCTCTGGCTTGAGGTATGAGGCCAATCTATGGTGGAGCATATGTAGGTGTATACCACACACACACATAATCACACACACACACACACACACACACACACACACACACACACACACACAGTGACTAGTCAATCAATAACGGATTGAGATGCAGACTATTCTGATCAATGCAGAGACAAGTGCACCCCCAAAGTGCACACCATGGGAAGAACAGACTTGGAGATATAAATTGGAGCAAGGAGACAAAAGTGTGTGTATGAATCGGCATGTAACACACACACACAAACACACACACACACACACACACACACAGAGAGCATATTTTTGGTGTTACAAGTAGGAAAATGACCCCATGACAATACCAAGCGCTTGTCTTTAACTCATCAGCTCTAGCTCGTGTACAGAGCTTCAACGCAGCGTGATACCACCTCTAAAGTGTGTATGAAGTGTCTGCGCACGTATTGATTCAATGTGCACACACAAACACGCAGCGGTAGAAGGAGACATGTCGATATACAATCTGGAGAATTCACACCTAATTGTGTTTGATCGCAGGTCGCTTCAGATCAATAACAGCAGACGCCCGCCACGCATGTTTACACACACACAAGGAGACAAGCATGTGCACACATATAAGATACACATTGCTTTCACTTAGTGAAGTGAAGATAAGAGGTTTGAGATGTTTTGATGAATCAATTAACCAAGTGTTAACCAACTATTTACCAGAGAAAGAATCCAAAATCCCATGATTTAATTCACATGACATAAAAGAGAGAAAAGCATCAAATGCTCACCTGCACCTAGCAAACAGTTATCGGTTATTAAACAGTTAATAAACTGTTATTGAAAGGGTCAAGAAATGATTTCTATACTAGATGAAGAATGATGAGGATTCAAAATGGAAGGAATGGCCTTAAATATTAAAAAAATGCACAAGTAGCCTTAATATATAAAAACTGCCAGGATAGAAAATGTGATGTAAAATAGGATGGGACCCAAGCAAACTCTTGGGTCAGTTAAGTTCATCCCTGACTGTGTGTGTGTGTGTGTGTGTCTGTGTGTGTTCTGTAAATCTGCATGACATTAGTGTCATTCTGTGAGTGTAGGCAGAGTCATAGTTAGCGAGCCACCCTGCTGACATATCTGTCCGTTAGACTTACTCACACACTGAGAGCGAGCGATAAAGACCACTGTCCTCAACCTCCCACCACCGCCAACCACACGTTTCAAAAGCATGCACGCACACCCCTAGCTATCTATAGGCTATCGTACTGTGTGGGTGCAGGGTGTAAGCATATGGTGTGCGCACGAAACGAGCGATTGTGTTTAAGTGTGTCGAGGCATGCTGACATGCCGTGAGACCGACTGTCGGTTAGCGCCCAGCAGCAGGGTCAGACAAGGAGAGAGGGGGTGAACACATGGGAATTGATGGGTGGTGGGGTGCAGGGATGGAAGGACGCAAATGAGAAAAAGCAGAGCTAAAGGAGAGGGAATACACATGCTTCATGAATAATTCAATCTAGGCCATAGCCCTAGAGACATTGACTTTAACACACACATATTCTGGGCAGGTCACTTGTAATGGAGGGATTACTGTGCTCTCGTGACAAGTCAGATCTGATCCAGAGGAAGGGCCTCGGGCAAAGCGAAGGAGACAAAATGAGGAAAAAGAAGGTGAAAGAGAAGAGGGAAGGAAAGGAGGAAAACCCTGTGAGGAGGGCAAGCGGTTTGGCAGCCGTGGGCGTTACATCTCTCATCATCATCTCCATTCATCGTTTACCCCCCACCCCCCGCTTTCTTTGGCTCTTTTCTCAGTCTGAGGTTGTTGATTCACAGCTTCCCTGCCCTCTAAATTGCTCTCTGATGTCTTTTTAGCATTTAAAAGAAAGATGAGGAGGAAGAGAGAGTTTGTGTGATTGTTTTGATGGCATGCAACAGGCCTTTGTCTGAACTTCAGGGTACTACTTACAAGGCACATGGAAGAAGCTGAACATCAGTCACTGAGGATGCGAGTGCCTCACTGAAGTTGTGTTGTCCATCACTAACCGGCAGTAAATCCGGTGTCATGGTAATGCAAAAGGCTGAAATGCGAAAAGGATCTTTTATCTTCTTTCAGTCCAAGAGACGGCAAGCGACCCTGGCTGGGTTAGATGCTCTCAGATCTGCTTGGACAGATTTTTCATAGTCATGAAACAGCTACTTAAAAGTCAGATGAGACTTCCAAAGCGTTGTAACTCCCCCTGTTCTCCCTCCTCATGTCCCCCCCCCCTTCATCTCAGGGTGTTACATGGACACTCATGGTCCTCGCTTTCATCTGTCCACCTCAGGGTTTACTTCAAGTGCAGCCTGTGCACAAACAAAGGAGGCTGTTTTGGACAGGAGCGGCAGGGAGCTTGTGTCTCGCTGTGGAAGAAAATGTATTTTAATCTAAATGACAGCACTCGCACAGAGGTGGAATGAACCTTACAACACAAAGTGTTGTTCCGGTGACATGTGACCGTCACTGACCTCTGACCTCCCTGAAGAGGCTGGGTGCAAACAGAAATAGAATTTCTCTTTAGGGATCAATAAAGTATCACATTATGTTTATTATTGACTGCCTGTGCTAAACTGCCATCACCATATAATCCATACCTGCTTGCATAAACATAGACGTGATTTGGCCAAAGGCGGCCAAACAGCGTTTAGAAACTGGGTGCATCAACATGCTGCTTTAACAGTTTCCAATATTCTAGGGATTCTCCATAATCTGGCTGCAGGCATCTGCTCCCATTCAGCCACAAGAGCAAAGTGAAGTCGGCCACTGATGCCTTTCACTTTGTGTTCCAGTTTATCGCAAAAGGTGTTGAAGTCAGCTGCAAAATTCGTTCCCAACAAATTCTAATAAATTCTAATGGATTTGGATGTTGTCGACTTGAAAAAGGAAAGTCTTCCCCAAACTGTGGCCAAAAATTTGGAAGCACATTGTTTTGGTCCGACATTAAGATGTTCCTTGAGGTCAGAATGACTGCTGTGGCCTCAGGTTGCACACATTGAATTTCCATTCATTTCCGGTAAAATACATTTTGTTTGCATCTTGTTTTACTTTCTTAAAGAAGAGAAATTCTTGCTAAAACAGAGTTTAACAGCAGCACAAATGGAGAAAAGTCATCAAGTTAGAGACACGAAAATTGTTACCAATCTCGAAGTTTCCTAACATTAGCAAACATTAACCACCATATACTACTGGTCATACCAGACCAAGTGTGGCTGGAGCAGCAAAACCCCCAAATGTATTAGTGTTAACAAGAAAGAGAGGGTGAAGAAGGAGCCTTAACAAGAATAAAGAGTGGGAGAGGGAATGAGTTAGATAAAGTAGCAAGAGCATAGTGTAACCAGAAGAAATATTATGGCTAAGGAGAGAGGGACAAAGCCAATAAAAACTGCAAGAGGGGGATCAAAAGATGACAATGTGGGCATAAAAAGAGACAGATGGGTGAGGAGAGAGACAAAGATGAGAGATGAAGCGAGAGCAAGAAAGGCAGGCAGAGAAATCCATACAGGAGGATGACAGACAGAGAGAGATGACTGTGTCCTTGACTAGTGCCACTGTTATCTTCACGCTTTATCAGTGCTGTGCTGATCTGTGCTGCAGACAGACAGACAGCGGCCATACGACATGGCTCACATCCCAGGGACATTTAGCATGGTCTATAAACCTTGCTCCCACACTCACATGTGCACACAGCCAAGACTATTCACGTACAGAGCCAGCACTAATGGCATCACTGTCATTATGACAACTCGATGCCATCGCCTAGCCGTTCCTTGGTTACTGATAAACCGCACGGCCAGTCACGGGTGTAAAATAAATCACAAAGAAGATGGCATTTCTTTTGTTGTCTCATGGTTTCAGAATGGAAGCTGAGAGGAAAAATGACGAAAATAATCCTCCTTTAATCAATTGAGAGGAGATCAGCGAGTTACAAGCATAGAATATGGCCCTCCAGCCACAACCCGGGCCCGGTGAAAAGCTTTGATGGTGGTTTCATTCCTCAAATTGAGCAGAATAGGAATTCCAGCTCGACCACTGTCTAACAAATGTAAAAACTCGCTTATTTTGCCCCGCAGAGAGCTCCCTCGAGGAGGAGCTAATGATGGTGTTTTTCCTGGGAAGATTTCACTGATGCAGAGGTGAAGGGATTGTGACAGGCAGCACACACGGCTCTGAGGAGGCTTCAGCTGAGATAAAGACAGCATGACAACGCTGTGAATACACAATGACTGGCATGGGACTACATGCGTAAAACTGTGTGTGTGTGTGTGTGTGTGTGTGTGTGTGTGTGTGTGTGTGTGTGTATGTGTGCGCGCGTGTTTAAAGTATGGATGAGTGTTTGTGTATGGCTGGGTGATTGGAATATCCAGGCTGTATGTGGAGGAGGTGGGGTGATTCCCCTGTGCAGGCACGGATGCTAATCTGTAGCGTGTGGAGCGTATAAGCCACATGCCAGTTTGTATGTATGCATATATGTGTATGTGTGTGTGCATGTGTGTGCTTAAAGTCCAGATTTTACATAGCGTGAGGAACATGTCTGTTGTGTGTGCTTGTTCAATTTCGCCTTTACTCTGTGCCTCGGGGTAATTTTATACCATAGGAGGAGATCTAGGAAGATGTTAGATGAGTGTGTGTATGTTGCGTGTGTGATGCGTGTGTCCACTAGGGACCCTGTTCTTTAGGGTTGCCAGAGCCTCTTCCTTTCTTCTTCTTTAACAATTCCCCATTTCCCTTTTCTGCTCTTGTTAGCCTACAGCACTACACACACACACACACACACACACACACACACACACACACACACACACACACACACATATGTCTGTATATATAAATGCTATGGTATGCAATAAATGCTACATGAGCTCACACACACAAACAACCAGCAATGAATTAAATATGTCATCCACCCTGGTGGGGGCCAAAGGGGTAAAAAGCTGGAATGAATTAGTGATGCCCAAACTCTGAGAGGAACTGAGCAAGAGAGAGAGAATAGAAAAGAGATACAAAATACAAAGGAGGTGAATGAGGCATTTTAGCCAAATTACAAAACAACAGTTATTTCCTCGCTTACCTCTTGTGATATGTATTTAACTACTCAAAATTTCTTCCTCCACTCCCCAAATACTCTTATTTGAGTTTTAACATAGTAACTTTGTGATTGTTGACGAGTTGTGATTTATTCATCTTGTTTTGTTACTCCTGGAGTTACGTTCATTCGTGTGCGTTTGCCAGATTAATAACTGGTTTACAATTACGTAAACGTGCGGACTCATTTTTGCAATACCTTTGGTCTGGCTGTTACTTTTCTTTCTATGATTTTATCAGCACAATGTGTAAATGGAGATGAATTGAGCTTCATGGGGAGTATTTCTTTTGTAAAAAGTGTTAAAATCCCTCACAGATTTTTGTAATCACTCTGCAATATGTGCCACAAATAATTCCACTCTGTTGGAGTGGAGGTGGAAAATCTCAAAGATGGAAGTCTTAAAATGTGGACAGATAAAACCAAAACTACCTGAATGGCTAGATTTAATAAGGGTAAGTAAGAATGATGTTTCTCTTTATTTGATCCAGACTTTAACTCTTTTCTCTTCTTTTCTTGAGAAGTCCTGGTGTTTCACCCCCCGCTGGGCTCTTAAAGCAGCTGCAAATGGGCCACTTATAGGTTAATATCAAATAAAGAATATTTTACATGATTGTAAGTACTGCAGTATGAGAGCCAGAGAGGAAAACCATATGAAGGAAACACCTAGAGGGAGAGGAGGTGTACATGAAGGAAGGATCAACAGCCCAGAGAGCCAGAGAAGAGCAAAGAGGAGAAAGCTGGGGAGACAGCGATTATGTGGAGTTGGGAGGAGGAGAGGGGTGAAGTGTGAAGTAATGAGGCCAGGATGAGAGCTGCAGCTGTGTTGTGTCCGGCAGAACACACACAAGTACAAACACACACGCACACACACACACTGAAGCCAGCCAGCCGTGGGGACTCCAGAATGACAAATGACAAAGTGACAAATGTGTCTTTGGGGAGCAGGGCAGCAGGAATTGAGAGTTCTGCAGGGTTAAAGGAAAACACAAATCCCAAACCACCACACCACACACACACAGGGCAAGTTGACAGAGTGTGTAAAGACACAGAGAGTGATGTAAAGGCTTAGTGACTGGCCACGCACACTGTATGAATATACTCTTATCTGTATGTACATATGCATGATTTACATTTGTCACTTCATCATCAGACATGTCAATGTCTGTGATCGAGAAGTGACAGGACATGTCACGAAGCACTCAAACTGCATCTGACAAGCTGTTCTCACTCTCTCTCTCTCTCTCACACACACACATAGATACACAAACTCTCCTGAGAGCTGGACCATGTCAACCTACTGTGTTCTCTCTTCTATTGATTTCTCCTTTTTTTCCCCTTCCCTTTCTCTCACTTTGTTTTTTTTGTTTGCTCCTTCTTACCAAGGATGTTTATAAGGCATCCTCTGGGTCAAAGACACACACGAGTGGAAGTGGAGAGAGAGAGAGAGAGACAGTGTGACAGAGACACAGACGGAGAGACAGACAGAGAGAGATAAAGAGGGGAAGAAGAGATGAGAGATAAGAGGTTTGCCATCAGGGGTTATTGCCTTTTTCACACTGTGTATTGACTCAGCTTATCGGGGGGTGGGCTTTTCTAGGCCGCCATGTCGAATGTGCACACCCACACACACATAAACCACACAAACTCTTACCTTTCCTAACTTTGGTGGTTGTTTGTTACACTTTACAATGAGGAACTGTTCAAATAGAAACAAACTCACATGGAGCACAAAGACCCAGCAGCCGAGCAGCCAAAGTATCCTGAGTCCACGTGTTAATTGGCATCTTCCTCCTGTGAGTTGCAGGCAGGGCCTCGGACAAACACACACAATAAGAACACACACGTCATAGCTGAAGGACACGGGGGCATGGAAGCGAAGGGGAAGCAGGAGAAGACAAGACAAAGGGAATACAGAGAGGAACGAGGCGTAATCCCCCCATGTGGAGTTTAATGGTTCGGCCCAGCGGTCGAGGACGACTGGCAGGAGGTCTGAGGATGGATCGATCCAATCCCTCAAAACAGGGGTGGAAAACTTTTTGTCTTTGAGAAAGAACGGCTGAAGGGTGAAGAAGAGCGATGAAGATGGAGGGAAAAAGTTGGAGCAAGGGTGAGCGAGCGAGCGAGCAAGTGAAGAGAGAAAGAGTGAGAGAAAGTTGAAAGGAGACTCAAGGGGATAAACAGAAAGGGTGGTAGGAGTAATAAGAATTATGTCTGTAATGCTGTTTGACCATGCAGAATGCCTGGGCGATGCACAGTGGAGAACACGCTGAGTGTGTCACACAGAGTGCCAGTCAAAATTTAATTAGAGTTGCAGAACACATGCATGCGAGAAACACCCTCTAGGTATAAATAACTGGCACATCTGATCCATACAACAATGAACACAGACACACACAACGGGAAAAACAAAAAGGAACCAGCTGCACAATTTGCAAAAACACACACAGACTCTTTCAAACTAACACAATGCTCGTCCTCAAACTTCCAGCTTCCAAAAATATGTTTGAGCCCTTGAAACCTCTGTCGTTTATCACTTCCTTTAATTACAGGCTAATGTCACAAGTCTATAATTAAAAGAATTAATAAGTAATTAAAGGAAATTAAAGTCACTGCAATGTTTTTTTTAATGGGATAAGTTAGGATACAAAGAAGTACTATACTTATCCATGACTAATCTGAAGGTCTTAATTAGACAAATCTTGTTGGTCTCTACCATAGACTGTAGATAAAGATGGACATAGCCTGTGTGATGTTTTTGAAGAGCAATTTTAAAGCTCAAAGTGGGCTGCTACACCGCTGCCATCTTGGCAGCGCCTAACTATGTGGAGCCGAGACGTGAGTGAATGCCAGTTTGTCTACCTGTCATTCAACCTGGCCACCCCCTCAATCATGTACAAATTTAATCATTCAATTTAAATGGATGAGTTGTGTAAACCACCCCCTTTCCTCCATCCTCCCCTCCCCCAGTTGCCCAGAAGGAGGAAGTAAAGCTGCGGAAAACAAAAACTGTTTTTGCACCAAGCTGTAAACGTTCATTTCTGCTGTCATTTTAACATGGGAGTCTATGTGGCCATTTGAGGAACTACAGTTTTTGGCACTGTGTTTTTTTTTTTTAGCCCCGGATGTTGCTGCTTGGTATCTGCTACTTACACTACATATAGTATACTATATGTACTATATAGTAGAATGTTTTAAAACAGACTTGGAAAATATGTGTACTTATCCTTTAAATTGTGCTTTTAAAGTTAAGTATAACAAGGCACCATTTTGATTGAGCGATAACTCAATCAAAGTTAAGATTCTCGATCCACAATGCGTCAGAGCTTTGGGTTAATCGAGATGCTGTCCACGCCACAACAAATGGCAATTCATAGCATTATATAGGCAGTTTAATATCACCACAAATGTACAGCTATGTTGTATTCTCTCCCAGTGGCTTTTCACAAACCCCCGTGATCTTTCATTTGCAGTACTTTTCCTTTATGGTCGCAGGCGTTTCGAAGACGGATAACATTTTCCCGCATCCTATCCATCTCCCATCACTCACTTTTACCACTTCCCCCTTTATCCCTCCACCCCTTCCCTCCCCCCTCCTGGTGTAAATCACATCAGTGGGCAAAGCAGAGCAGAGAAATCCCTTCTTTCTGAGGGAGGAGATTAGGATTGAGCACAGACAACTGGATTTAAATAAAGATCACCTTCCCTACGGGGCTCATCCCTAAACTGGGAGCAGTGACGGACTCGCTGTGGCTGTTTCGTGTAAGTGTGTGTGTGTGTGTATTTGTGTGCGTGAGGGAGGGAGCAGTAGTAATAGAAAAGGACGTAGAATACAAACTGCCTGCATGTGTACAAGTGTGTGTTTCTGTGTATGTATGTGTGTGTGTGTGTGTGTGTGTGTGTGTGTGTGTGTGTGTGTGTGTGTGTGTGTGTGTGTGTGTGTGTGTGTCACAGTGATAACTGCATTATAAAAGCAATCTGCATGGTACATCTCAACTGGAATATAAAATGAGTTTCTTTTAAGATGGCCTTCAGAGCACAATCATACACGTGCAAACACACACACACCTGCCTGATAACATGCAAATACTTGCACCTGAAGGTCAGCGGCAGCTCTGTCCCGCTTAAGTGTGACGCATTGTGGGAGAGGGCAGAGAATCTACCGTTCCCTAAGCTATAGCCTTATCAGAGGTGTCGTATGGAGTGCACCCCACCACCAACACCACCACAGCGCTTTCGCTCGGTGTTGTCACTGTAAATTTACCGCTCCCAATCCCTCTCCACCCCCAATGACAACAACAACAACCTGAACTCACAGCCATTTTGTGCATCGCCTGACCGTCACATGCCTGGTAAACAGGGCACGGGGCAGTTTTATAGGAGCATAAAGTCTCCAGAGGGGGTGTTTAGATCTGACCCATGATTCTTCCACACGCCAATCGATCTGTTTACATGCAAACACTGATCTTAGCAATCACTGAGAGATGGGTTATCTCAGCACAGTTAATAGCACTGATATTATCAGGCATCACGGCGCTCACTCTGGGAGACACATACCATGCAATTCAATCCAATTCATTACAACTTTATTTATCATGCGAGGGCTATTAAGTCACACCAGAATCAACGCCTGGTTGATTAAATAAAAAAAATCTTTAAACAGCAATTTTTAAAAAAATCATTTAACACAGCTTTTCTAGACTTTATTAAAATAATAGGTAAAATGTTGCATGTGTGCAACGTCCAAGCTAAATCAATGATGAAAATACTTGTTAGCCACAGCAGCAAAACTGCTGCTGCACAAAAACACAAATTAAGTGTGCGCTCATTAGCTTTGAGGATTGCAAAGAGCCATGTACCATCATTCTAGGTGTAAGCACGGGGCTGGTGCTTGGTTAACAGGAGCACGAAAAGAAAAGAAAAGAAACACATAACTGATCCACTGAGTCACACAAACCCAACAAAAAAACAACAACTTTGTACTCAGGGAAAGAACAAAAGAACAAACCAGAGCTAAAATCAGAGCACTTAACATGCATTATTAATCGTCTACACCGGGTTTCCCTGAATTACAGGCCAGAACCCCAAAATGAGTCCCGAGCCTGTTTCTGGTAGATTGAATTCAGGAGCACAAGCGCACTGGTATGTTTTCATAAGCACACTTCCAAGGGCGACACTAATACCTCCTCAGTGTGGATGTCATTGCATTAGATTATTCACAGTTTATCCTCGATTTATGTAGAATCCCTTCTCTGTGTAATCAGAGAGGCAGTTTATGCATTAATTTAGAGCGTTATTGCATGCTTTTCTCAATGCCACCTCATTCATTCTACTCTGTTTACATTGCTTTAATGAGCACGAGAGGCAATTTCTCATCTGGCAGTTTTCCTTGTGATGTTAACCAGAATTTTTTTTTCTATTTAAGAGAATTTAAGAATGCAGTCAGTGCACTCACATGGTACGGGCTAGCTAAAAATCCATCCTTTTATGACTTACAAGCTACTGTATTTAGGCCCTTGGAAAATCATATATGTAATTCTTTTTCATTTCCACAGGCGAAGTCGGCCCCGTCCCAAGCCTTTTGGTGGTGGCAGTGGCCTGACACTGTTTTTCCAGGGCAAAGTGACACGTGTGAAAATTTGATGAGACCTTTTTTCTTGTGTAGAGGGTTTTGATCGGAGCAGGGTGGACATATAATGGTAAGGTCTTTGGCCTCAATCAAAATGAGACAGGAGAACAGAGGATTACCGCTGTTTCATGAGGAAGGAGTGAAGTGGACAAGGAGAGGAGTGAGGAAGAAAGGAAGGAGGATAACGTGATGGCTTGAAACAGCAGTTTGTCTTAAAAGGTAGGCAGAGATGGAGGAAAAAAAGTGGGTACAAAGGGATGAAACATCAGGTGACCATCCTGATAAAAGTGGTATGGCAGGAAGGTCTGAGGAGAAGAAAGAGAAGCGGGTAAAGTGATAGCGAGGCAAAGACTTGCAGTGAGAATAAAAGTGAAAACACAACCACATTTGCATGGATGCCAGACAGTAAACAAGAGTGAGCCCCTGGAGGTTTACTTAGTGTCATGACTCAGAAGGGGAAATAAAGGGGGGCGAAGGCTTTATGCACCGTAGGAACGGGGAGAGGGTGTAAAGTAAGTGAAGAACTACAGAGAGGGAGATGGGGGGGGGAGAGAGAGAGGGGGACAGATAGGAGGAGAAGTGTTGTTTTGCTCGCCGGCCCGGTCCTCCTCTGGCCCATGATTCATTGCAAATGAAATGTCACCCTGGCAGGCAGTAATGCAGGCCGGCCCACTCCCCTGCAGCCTAATTGAATTTTACAGCCATATAAACAACAGTCAGCCAGCGGAGAGAGAGAGGGGGTGAGAGAGAGAGAAAGAGAGAGAGAGAGAAAGAAAGAGAGAGAGAGAGAGAGAGAGTAGTTATTGATGCCAGTGTTTATAGGTGGAGGCTTCTGATGTGCCATCAGAGAGTGTGTAAAGGCCTCTGGAGAACCATAGCACAAAGCACACAGATGGAGGGACGCCAAAGCAGACCTGCCACTGAGGCGACTCCCTCAAGTCACACACACAAATACACATATAACCATGACATTACAACTGAGCTCCGAGACACATATTACCTAAACACTCCAACAGGCTCTCACCAGAATTACCAGAACCACGAGTCAGAGTTCAACAATGTTCAAGGATACAATTAGACTAAGCATATTTCACCGCGCCTCTTGCAAAATTAAAAAAAAAGAAAGAAAAGATGTTAAACACTTTTTGTTGACACTTTATTTCACAGGTGCCATAGTGAAATAAAGTTTAATCCATTACACCCACGGAGCTTTTCATTCAGTACAAAGCGAAAAAAAAAAAACAAAAAAAAAAAAAACAACAAAATGTGCTCACAAAATCTTCCCTGACACTTCAGTGTAAATTATCCCTGAGTGTTTTCTCCCTGTCGGTTAAATAAGATGTGCTGGCAGAGGCTTTTCTGCAGATGACAGCCACTGAAGATGGTATAGGAACAGTCAGCAGTGTCCCCTCGGGCAGCCCCGGGGGAGAGGTCAATTTGTCCTATCCTGATAGAGGAGATCACCTCCATGACAGCAGGGAAGGCTGGCAGACCGACAGAAAGGCATCTGCTGCACCAGCGCAGGCTGATTCGTTTAAAATTAATACATCAGCTTGACAGGATGGAAAGCACTTTAATAGAATCATTAATATTGAGTAAATATGAGGTATGCTTAAAATAATTTTTATCACTGAGTGGTGTGCGGTTTCATTAACTCCAAAATCAACCCTTTCTTTCATTCTGAAAATGACTAGTCCCTAAGGTCATACAGGATAATAACTTAAAATACTAAAAAGGTAAAACACATCAAAGCCATTTCTTGTGAGGACTGAAGTCCTGAATCCTAAAAGAATTAAATTTTATTAACAAAACTGTAACTAACAGCCACTCCCATCACTTACAGTAGTAGTGTAGCTGATCCCAGAGAGATATCTATTCCCCAGCCACTGTCATCCCACAGGAAATGGGCGTCTACAGGATGAGAGAAATATAAAGAAGGAGCCTTCAGTTCTTTTATAGTTGCCTACAGCTCTGACAGGCCTCCCTGACCAGTGCACTTAACCCATACACAGCAGCCCTCCAAAGGCAGCTGGAGCTCCGTAGCGAGCAGGTCTGCTGTAGAGGAAATCAAGAGAAAACTCTGCCTTTTGTCTAGCTGGCAGTCGGAAACTTTAACTGGAGTCCCTCATACGCCCGGACTTGCTGAGATTGCATATTCTTAAATATCATGTATAGGCAACGTAGGTTTCCAGCCTTCCAAACTATAATTTAGAGCATCAAACATCATGGGCAGAGAGAGAGAGAGCTACAGAGACACAGGCAGTGTCTGAAATCACTCCCTATGTGTCTCTCAAATGGGGAGAAGTAAATGATGTCAGACCTTAATGCTGTCTTAATGCTGTAAATTCATTGGGATCAGCGGACAAAGAAAAACACTTTTTCAACCTGAATCTCAAGCAAGGAGCAAAGGAAACAGTTATAGCCACGTTGCCATACCAACCCACAGATATTTAGGTGAGCTAATTAGTTAGCCTGCTGATTGGGAAAGAGCTTATATTTCCGTCATTGTGAATAAATAGAAAGTGCAATTTATACAGACTTTGAAAGATTCAAATTTACCATTTTCCGAGCTGAGAGAAACTATTCTGGAGCGTTCTGGTGGGCTTGGACTTTGACCCAGTTGTCACAATGTTCCAGCTAAAACTCCAATCTGCTTCCATTCTGTCTTCAGCAGAATGCAGCTAAATGTTTTTTTTCTTTCTGTCCAACCACTAACAGTCTCCTTGCCTGCTTATTCATCTTCCCATTTAGCAGTTAGTCTGCTTGTTTTTGCCGTCTGTCCCACCTCTGCCCATCTGTCTTTCTGTCTAATAGTTCGCTGGCTGGTCTATCTACCTCTATCTGGCTTACAATTGCTGCCTCATAAACTGGGATGAGATTTATCCTTGTGCCAAATGAAAATAACGACATGGGATAAATGAGGCCGGCTCGATGAGACAACGCCGGGGAAGGACAAATAAAAGCAGTGACGGGGGGAGGCTGCTCGCATGTGTGTGTGTGTGTGCGGGTGCATGTGCATGCAATAAGATGGAAAAGACTAAAGGTATATGAACTGCCAAGTTTACTGGTGAAGCAATGAATATCAAATATATCACACACCTCCATCGGAAGCCAACTCCTCGTGTCTTCTTAATTTTATTTCATGCATTTTATCTTTTTCAAAGTGTTGAAAAGGAAACTAAGAGTGGCAGAAGATGTGGGACTATTTTAGATTAAAAACAAAACAAAAAAAAAAAAAAACATCCAAACTGTGTGTGTGTTTATGCGACGTGTCCCTGGCTCAGCAGGATCCCAACCCTCCCTGCTGACTATGACCTTCCCTCCAAGCAGGCAGCCCTCTTTCTCTCATTCCTCCCCTGACTCTCCTAAATCCCTCCATTCTGCCATCGCCTCTTTTCCTCCAGCCATCCATCCTTCCTCCTTTCCTGCATCCTAGCCTCTGTCATCCCTTGATCCACCCGCACCTCTCTCTCAGACTCCATGATGCTTGTAGTCCTTGATCCAGAGCACGGAAAGGGGGCTTCATAAGTATACCATCCATCACCACCGGCAGGGCCAGTTAAAACCACCTGACATGCACACCATTGATTTGGTGTGTGTTTGTGTGTGTGTGTTTGTGTGTCATGTGGCTTGTCAGAGCCAAGACATACACCCCATATATACAATAGAAGTAAAAACAATCGGTAAATTATGAGCACTCAACTGTGCTTATATAAACATATCACTTGAATGAGTTTGAATGAAGGAACACTGAGCTTCTGTGTGGACAAACATGCATATGTGTGTTTGTCCAATTGCAGCCAGGCATTATCTATGCACTATGGACATGAAGAAACAGTCGGCTGCACTAAACATGGTCACAGATGCGCGCAAACTTACACTTGGAGTACACACACACAACCACACACGCTAAGACGATAGCAACGGAGAGGACCAACTGTAACGTACAGGTTCTGCGTTAAACATGTGTGGGGAGCATGAAAAAAAAAAAAAACCCTTGTGCAATATTTTGTGTTTGTGCATATTGAAACGTGTGTGTGTGTGTGTGTGTGTGTGTGTGGATGTCAGATTTTTTCAATCTGTGCAAACACTGCGATGGTCCACTGCGCCACACAGACTCTCCCTGTTCCGCACTCCGCCCTCTCACTAGGTCCTGTATGATGGATGATAGGGAGGGAAAATAACTAATTCAACAGTAGATTTACATTGTTCTGGATGGTGAGCAACACAACACACAGAGAGCGGCACCACAGAGGGAGAAAGAAAAGAAGGTCAAAGCGCTTGTTGCCCACCAGTAAAAACTCACAGAAATAGACATTTACAAAGAAAAATTTATTTATGGGTATGCATTTCTAAAAAGGTGAAAGGAACACTGCATAAAAACACAAAACTTTCTATAGGGACTAGCCTAGATTTACTGGCTCCATATGATCCAAAATTGGTCAAAGCATAGGAAAGATAGGTAGAGTTGAGGTTGGACAAGAAGGCAACATGGCCAACTGTAACTGGCTGAGACAGTTTGCTGATGTCTTCCTTTTAGCTTTTTATTGTTATCCAATTATTGTGCCACTTAAATAGTGGACCGTTATTCAGCAAAACTTTGCATAGACTCACCTTAAAACCTAAATGGATTCTCAAAATCTACTTTAACTACAGAAACCTTTATTTACCCTTGTTACTTTACTACATTATGTTTTCTTGGCTTCACCATACAGTGACGGCGAGACTCTAAACAGAAAAACAAACTGCAGACAAATGTAAGTCAACTCAAAGATGCTGAGGGAATGCAACAGTCACATCTGTTGCACAGGTTGTTACAAGACAAAGACGAGAGGGAGGAATCTGTTGTAGTAGAGAGTGTTTTAGGATTTTTACATGTGCTTTAGTAAGATCTTCATTTAGAGGACACATAAAGACAAAAAGTAAAGGGGCGGGGGGTATGACAAAAACAGCAAGAGGTGAGCAAAGGAACACAAGGGAGATTAATACCCAACAGTTTTGTTTTATTTCGCATCCTTTAGAGACACTTCTGAAAAAGAACTGATCTTCTGTTCCGATCCTGTGGCCAATTTTCCTCTTTGTTGCTCAGTGGTGTTAGGACATCACAGGAAATTAAACCTCATCACGCCAAGACACGGAAGCTCAGAGTCTTTCAAGCTGTCATCTCTCTTTTTTTTTTTTTTGTGAGCAGCCCTGCTTTGCTGAAAGTTTCAGTTTATTCCTCTATGTTTCTTGCATGGTGTTGAGTGAAAGGCGTCAGTCTGAGCAAATGGTAACAACAGGGTTTTTTTTTAGGACAGGACTGAGAATTAAGCTAAAAAACTTGACTGGACTTGGGCCCTTTTAACTATATGAACTTCCAATTATTTCAAATTTAAACATTTATCTAGTTTCTAAAAAACAAACAATGTCCCGTGTTTCACAAGACAAATGCAATGATTATAGAAAACAGACCAAATTTGGTTTCTTTGCTTTTCTTTTGGGGGGTGGGTGCTGACCCCCAGATTGGGAGCCTTTGGGGTAAAGGTTTAAATTGTGGTTCATTCGGAGTCAAGATTAGGTCTGGCAGAGGCTAAAAATGGAGTTTCAGGTGTACTATATGTGCTCTGAATTTGAATACATTTCTGTCACACTTATGTATACATGGTAACCCATCTGATTGCCATCTTCTTCTGTCCCTCTCTCCCAGCCCTGCATCCCCACCAACCTCATGCCCCCAATCTCTGTGCCAGTGGACCAGAGGCACCGCAGGAAACCTCTATACCACAGCACAGTGGAAATGTCACCCATAACACTCGCCTCAGGATGCCAATCACTTCACACTGCTCCCCACAGTGAGTTTGTCTGAGTATATGTGTGTGTGTGGGACAGAGAAAGAGAGACTAAAGAACTAGTCAATGTGTATAAGGAGAGCATGAAACAATTATTTATAGAGTATGCACACAAAATCCCCCACATCTCTACCGGAATATAAAATAAGATTTAGCCAAAGTGTATCTGTAGATTTATGGTTTTATGTTTTTGATGTGAAAGTGTCTGAGTAGCTCTAAGTGCTAATGAGCCTGTCCATCCAAGGGGATTATGGGTTGTCTATTCAATATGAGGACTACAGGTGTTTGTGGAACTATGCATGATTACACATTAAAACAATGAGTGTGTGCCTGTGTGTGTGTGTGAGATGTGGAGTGAGTGGTAGGCAGGCCTTCGTTAGGCGTGAAGACAGAAACAGATGGAGTGGGTTATGAACAAATAACGCACATGAGCCTGTGAGAGTGTGGTCGTAAGCCCATGTCTGAGCATGCATATGTGGTGTTGTTTGTTCCCGCGCGTGCTCGTGTGGCACAGATGATTGCGTGGATATGCAATTGCACGTGTCCAAGACAATCCTGTTGTACATTTACATGCATTTGTGTGCATGCATGTAGGGAGGAGGATTTGGAGCACACAGAGGCGCAGGTGTCCCTGGAAATGCCATCCATTTTCTTCGGCATGTGGGTTGTGTGTGTGTGTGTGTGTGTGTGTGTGTGTGTGTGTGTGTGTGTGTGCATCAGTGTGCACGAGGGAGGGTGCGTGATAGGGAGGGTGATGACAAATGACAACAAAATGAGGAAGGTAGGGGGATGGAAAGCCAAGCTGGCACACTCTGGCATGCCAGGCTCACTGTGCAGCCAGGGGGGCGGGCACTCTGTCCTCACGGCAGGCCCCTCAGCCGAGCTGTGAATACAGGGACAACAGCCGGCATGCACACACACACAGACACACACACACAGAGTCTCATACGCAGAGTAGCATCAAACAGTGATGGCATCACAGCCTGTCACATGCAAACACAAATGTAAATCTTAATAGAAATACACATTAATGGGAAACAAGCCTGTGATACTGACACTTTATTTCCAATAAATGAAGTAGAGTTACCCTGGAGCTCTTCAGTTTAATATGATGGCCTTATAATGTGGAGCAGAGTGGTGTGTAATAATGTGGTGTTGATTTAAAATTGGGGTTCTACAGACATTTTTCCATTTATAATGATTATAAAACTTGTCTCACACATATAGAATTTACTTTATTAAAGTTTATGATATTGATATTTATAGCTGAGTGATATGAGCATATACCACATGGGTGTAAATGCCTGGAGTGGTCAGTCCCTGGTTTGATTCCTGACTGGCCAGACCATTTACTGGACGCCATTCCCCTACTGTCTCTCCCCATGACTTCACTAACCCTGTCAAATGAATGAATGCATGCACTGTAAGTGTGAATGTCGTGTCCATGACCAATGTTTTTCAGCATATGGACCTGGTGAGGATGTGTACTGAAACAAATGGGGCACCATCTTGGTAAACAGCATCCACGACAAATTCATGGTGGGATGCAAAGATGCAAAGCCCGATAATCACTCCTGCATCATATTTGGAATAATTTTATTCTGACAATTCTTACATGCCAGCAACTCATGACTAATCCGTAAACAATCCAAAAAGTTCAAATGCCTGAGCACTGGTGGAGCTGTTTGAATGAGTGACAACACCTCGCCAAGACCAATTCTGCAAATCCCGTGACCTTTGACTTTGCACTTCCAGGTATATTAAAAAAATTTTTTTTTCATTTCACTCCTGTGACTGCAGTGAGACCTGTATGCTGGAAATAATTACTGCTTTAATGCCATTCCCGTTAAGACTTACTTTCTAATAAGCGCAGGTGTCTGCGTGCACTGCTGCGCTCGCCGTCTTTTGACCATTTCGACAGAATAAGTACGTTTCACCGGGGTTAAGTGGGGGCAGACAGATCTATACACTGATCCCACATCAATTTTGAACAGATGGAAAGTTATTACTGGAGGTTGAATGGGGATGGAAAAAGGTGATTGTAGCACAGCAGGGCAATTGCTCGACGCCATCTCCTCACCCACAAAATATATCATTTTTAACAGCGGATAAGGGACGATAGAAAGGTGGAAGGCACATGTGTGTCTGTGCATATTGTGTATGTGATTCCACGCCTTTATGCTCTGTTCCCTGGAGCCCAGGGAAAAGAACTCTTTGACTCCAACCTCTAATCTCTCCCAACATGACACACTTCCATGTGCACAAACGCACGGAAACACTTGTAAGCCGTCTTGGGCACCAGCGTTCCTCTGCTGTGTCACTTCAGGACACAAAGAATTACACAGTCTGACATAATCAGACTGAGAATTTATCTTCAGGCAAAGAGGCAGCTTGTCCTCAACAAACCTTTTATGAGTCAAGAGTTATTTCACCCGGGATTCGCACTCTGCAGCTTATCAGCCACTGTGGCCCAAAGTCGCCAGAGTCAACAATTCTCAGGGGCAGCCAGGGCACCAGTCATCTGACTTGATGCAACATGTTTCTCTTTCTTATATTCTTTGTCAACAAATGATGGTGTGGGCCTATTAGTGGTCGCTAATAGTGGGACTGTGGTCTGGATCCAGACCCAGACGCAGTCTGACCCAAGACCGGACGTATAAGCTATAAATTATTGAGCATTATTGCATTTTGATGGCGCGTCTGTGTTTCAACTGATGCAGTTTTTCTAGCCTGGTAACATGACACTACTCAGCCAATCGCTGCAACCAGAGTGAGTCGGTGATACACACACACAAGGTGAAGTAGGAGGGATAGAAGAGGGAAAGAAGGAGAAAAGGATGCGTTAAAGCTGTGATAAAGTTGTGTTGAGATTGTTTCTCGTGAAAATTAGTTGAGACCGTTAACTGTTGGCCGTTCACCATAGAGAGGAAAATGTGAAGTCATTTTGTAAAATTAAGGCCTCTATTATGTAGTTATTACTGTCATTATTTTCCTTGAAATGCTGAAAGGAAATAGTGTCCAACTTTGCAGTAGTGCATTTTTCAGGTAATCTAAGAGGCTTTTAAATGGTTTATTTGGTTTAAGAAGCAGGACAGTTTTTTAACCTCGACCTATAAAGAAACACTTATCACTTCAGATTGGAGAAATTAAAAATCTCCACATTCAGAGATGCATCGTTTTCAATAGACAGCACCATTTTGTAAAAACCATGCACAGTGTCACTGGCTGTGAATAACATGGCATCAGTCAGGTAAATAGGTTTCCTATGGTGCTACACTTATCATCAGCGCCTTTAATCTTCCCTCATTGTTACATTGTGATTTATATTCTCTTTTTTCTCTCTTATTATTCCGCTGCATACCAATTTCTTTTCAGGGATGTTTGAATTCCTAACCGTTTACATTTTGAATTTCGACCCGAAGATTTGAATAACCGGCACCTAAAATATGAGCAACTCCTGCAGCGATAGCGACATTATACGCATCCACAAGTGCCATTAAGTCTCGTGCCTTGGTGATTATGTGGTGGTCTGGTTATAAAAGCGTAAAATCCCTGGAAAGTAAACAAAACAGGGGAGAAAAGGGGAAAGCGAAGGTAGCACCAGTATGACACGGCGTCTTCTATATGTCTTAATAATCTCGTTTCATGCCTTAATAACATCATATCTGTCACGTTCTCATATCCAGGAGTTTTTCTTATGGGATCTTTCTGTCCTTAACAGAATGTTTGATTCAGCTCAGTGGTCATGAGTGAGCCGGAGAGAAATGAGGCTGTCATGTCGGGTGAGTTAGCAACATGATTAAGTTGGATGCCAACCTTTTCTAACTTTGATGCGTTCATGTCGGCTGTATTTAATTCATGAGTCTGGTGTGGGAGATTGAAAGTGGTAAGAGGAGGGAGAGACGGATGGAGGTAACATGTTGCAATCTGCAGGTTTATGCCATCCTTTCACCAAATTCTGCCTGTGGCCTTTCTTTTCTGTGGTTTTCTATTTAGTTATCCTTAATATTTTATTCTACTTATCACCCCCCCCCCCTCCACATTTTCTCCTCTTATACGTCAGCTTTTTCCTCTTAAGTTTATGCTTTTGGCCCTGAACCTCCTTCATTTTCCTCTCATTCAACACGGCTTCTGACATTGTCCTTCCTCTCTTCCTCCTTCCTCAAATCATCCTCAGCTTTTACAACTCATATTTTATGCATTCAGCTCTTATGCAGAGCGACTAACAAACAGTGCAACCATGAGAAAACTCTGACAGCTCTTTTCTGCAACGCTGTGTATTCCTCTTCCTATC
>CM076663.1:6497916-6544429 GCA_038496675.1 Rachycentron canadum | reverse complement strand
CCCCCCACCACCACCACCACCACCACTCGTTTTTTTTTTCCCTTCTTTCCTCTCATTCCTTGCTTCATTCTCCCTAGGTAAACGAAGGCAGGGGAAGGATGAATGGTGAATGCTTGGCCTCCCTCCAGCACACATTTTCAATAACCAAGGGGCATTTCATGGTCCCTCTGGAAATGAGCATGTG
This sequence comes from Rachycentron canadum, assembly GCA_038496675.1. Lineage (NCBI taxonomy): Eukaryota > Metazoa > Chordata > Actinopteri > Carangiformes > Rachycentridae > Rachycentron > Rachycentron canadum. Next base: position 6,544,245 of record CM076663.1, on the reverse strand, counting down.
CTTATAAATTGTACATCTACGTGGGAATGTTGCTACATTTTTATAAGTGTGTGCGAATGTTTGTTGGTCTGAGTGTGTTTTATTGCCGTCAGCCCACTTGTTGGATGGCAGGCCAGCTAAATAAATACATCAGATGCCGGACTCAAAAGAACACATTTGTCTTTCTCCAAGGAGTATGTGAATTATTTAAAATGAAAGCTGGGGAGAGAGATGACTAACAGGAGCAGGTGACGTGGCTGTAGAGGGGAAGGATGGAGAAGGATGAAGGGAGGGAGGGAGGAAGGACCAGATGGGCAGAGGTGGCACAGAGCCAGAGAGAGCAAAAGAGAAGTGGTTAAAAAAAAAGTCTGATAAAAAGAGAGAAGGGGAATGAAAGAGGAGTCAAAGGCTGGAGGAGGAAAGAGGGGGTGATAAGTGATAGCAGCTTTGAGAGGCAGTAGAAAGGCACAAATCAGTTGGAGGGAAGCAAGGAGGGGAAGGCTCAAGAAAATAAGAGTCAAAGACGAAAAATGAAACGACTCGCGTCTGAGACAAAAAGAGTTGGGGAGGGTCGGCGAGGACATGACAAGAAGTGACAACAGACAGAGGGGAAGATGAGTGCAACAGAGGGAGCGACTTCAGAAACATATGATTGGGCACTGGTGCCAGATTTTGAGCACACACGAACGCACACACAGTTTCTCTCTTTCTCACACACACTCACACACACACACACACACACACACACACACACACACACACACACACACACACACACACACACACACACGCGCGAGATAAATCTCCAAGCTTCTCCAGCAGATTTCAGCCTGTTAACCTGACTCACCCTGCCTCACCCCATCTCACCCTACCACATGGTCCCCACAGGGGGGCAGGGACAGAGGGGCGGAGAGACAGAAACAGCATGTCAGAGAGAATATTGAAAAGAAAAGGGATGGAGAGACTGATAAGCAAAGTAAAATAAAAAATAAATTGGGGGGGGGGTGATGAGGTAGAGGAGGGTCTTAAAGCCTCACTGAGATCAGTGGGATAGAAATTAAGTGCATGCTTCTCTGGCAGCGTAGGGAGGGCACGTGGGTGCTGGGGTATGAGTGAGGGGAAATAAAGAAGTGAGAGAGGGAGATGGGAGGAGAAGAAAGGCGTGCTGTAAATTACAGAGGGAAGGAGAGCAATAGGAAGGAATAGCAGGGTGGTGAATGTGCCGCGAGCCGGATTGTGGAGCAGCAAACAACAGAGATAATAAGAGAATCTGCTGAAGGCACACGCCACACTCAGTAATTATATGGAAAGAGCAGCCTGCCTTAATTAGAACAGGATGGAGCTCATGAGTGTGACAGAAACACACAAACGCACAAAGAAAACAACACACAACACACATGCACATGAAACATGTATTTGAAAGGTGAATTATTACATAATTTATTATTTTTTACCCCCGTTGGTCTCTTCCTGCTGGTGGCTTTTTATAATGAGAGTTGCGAACATGTGTGTGTGTGTGTATGTGTGTGTGTGTGTGCGTGTGTGTGTGCGCGCGCGCTCATCACAGTAAAGTACATGTGGTGCAGATTTGTGAACGCACGCAGGGTCAACTAGGCTGTGCGTGCGCTCGGAGGTCCTGCTGGCAGAGAGCTCAAGCGAAGGATGGTTCTGCACGGTATCACCTCTCGCTGTTCTGCTTTTTAATTCCTTTTGCACCTTTATTACACAAGAGGAAGCTGACGGGGCACATATGCTAATTTTCAATCATATCCTCGCACGCACAACTAGAAGCCGAGCCACCGCAGTCTTCCAGGCTTCTGAGCGACTGGGGATTAAGTGTTTCTCTTTCACTTTAGAGGCCAGGATTTTCTCCATTCATTTATTAAGTCTTTCTATAGTTTTTTTTTTTTTTTTTTTTTTTTTTTGAATTAAAGTGGTAACTTAGTTTTAAAAGGGAAGAAAACTGAGAATAACACTGTGGCACTACATTCATTTTCCTCAGTTATTCCAAAATTTGAAACTAATTCAGTTATTATGCACAAAACAGGAGAATTGAAAAGAAAATTATGAGCAAACACGGGATGCATAACAAAATTTGGGCTATTTGCTGTGTTAAATAAAGTTCACTTTTAGCTAGTCAGCAATTTACTTCTTCCTGTATCAGCATTAAAACTGCAGAAAGGGTGAGAGAAGGAACACTGTGACAACAGATACAGTAATCTGAGGTACTGAAGTAATAATCCTCTCCTCTACTGCGCAGCACTATCTGCTTACACCATTATCAGTAGCTCCTCACTGGCTATTCAATATTATTGACCTGCATGGAGACACTTAGTGCATTTGCACTCACTCAGTTACACAATTAGACCCAGGAGTAAATAAGACATACAGTAGTTACAGAACCTGCACAAAACTGTACACAAACACACACAGGAATTAGTGACATCGTGGTGGTGTTATGCAATGATTGCCTGCTGTGCATTCATTGCATTAGGTTTCTCAGTAGTCAGTCATGCGTGTCCGCCAAGCACACGTGCTCGCACACTCAAACACAGGCTTCTGTAATCTCACTGTTCATTTCTCTCAGTGCAGCGTCTGCGCTCCACACACAGGATGAAATCAAACCAAGTGTGTGTGTGTGTACATGTGTCTTTGTGTGTGTACATGTGTCTTTGTGTGTGTGTGTGTGTGTGTGTGTGTGTGTGTGTGTGTGTGTGTGTGTGTGAGTGCTACTGAATATGTGTGTCCTTTACTATATGTGTGTATGAGCAGTCCCAGCGCAATTCCTCAGTTTAGTGGAGCATTACGGCTGATCAATAGCTCTGGTGCAGTGGGAGATGTCGGGGGTTGGCACTGCATATTCATACTATTACAGCTGAACTGAGAAAAGAGGCACTATTGAGGGAGGTGTGTGTGTGTGTGTGTGTGAGAGAGAGAGAGAGAGAGAGAGAGAGAGAGAGAGAGAGAGAATGACAGGCCCTGTCACCTAGTAGACCAGACGGTAACTTGCTAAACTGCACCCAGGGAAGGTCAAACAGCGAAGATACTACGAGATCTCTCTCTCTCTCTCTCTCTGGGCTTCCTGTCTTCATTGGGGCTGTCACTGGACTTCACCATCCTTGTCCGCTCACTCCTCTGGCAACATGCCTGGCCCATCGCCGTTCTCCCTTTACTCCTGCTCTTCCCTCTGAATGTCTCCTGTCACTGTTGGAAGTCTCCTCATCTCCTCGTTTCCTGACTTTCGCTTGTAGCTCATTATTACTTTCTCCTCAGTGTCTCTGTTAGTTTATCTGCTCATTACATTTATACTGTCCTCAGCTCAGCTTTTATTGTAGCATTGCTGGTTATTACGAGCAGGTCAATAAACACATATTTTTGTTTGCACCCAGACCGACTGCCAATATCAATGACCGGTGCTTATCCCCGACTGTCAAACACTTACTGAATTCTGCAACAGAGCAGATGTTCTGCATGAGTTTGCTGCTTCTACCAACTTTCTTCTAGACACTTTCTTCCATGCTGATTTTTAGCGTCAGTGGTCTCGTATCGTTTCTAAATTCAAAATGAGATCTGGTATCTGGTTTTAAAGCGTTTCTTCCTGTGAAATCTCTCTTTCCCAAGCTTTTACTTCTTACTTACTTATTTCTCCTCTACTTCCATAAATGCCATATCCATGTGAACCCTCATTTTCTACTCAGACTCTTTACCTCTATGACTTTATATGTGCTATCATACTTCTCGTGAACCTCCTTTTCCCCCAGCGATTAGTGCTTTATAAGTCTGCCTCTTTAAACAAGTAGGTCGTCAATTTCAGTCTGTCTCTGTCTTTGCTTGATTTTCATTTTCTGTCTTCTTCCGCCCTCCTTCCTGCTCTCTCTAAATTCGATTACTGTGCTGAACAGCAGTTCAAATTTCTCTTATTTTCTTGTCTGCCTGCATGTAGCTGAATGGTCTTAACATTTACTGTCACAATGAGATCAAGGAAAAACATTATCATGTAAGTCACACACATAAAATTAAGTTGCTGGTAGGAGAAAACAAAACAGGACTTTTACGTCCAAGAAAGGCAATAAATTTGTGAACGTCAAACCAGAAGCACGAGCCCCTTAAATTTCCCTTCCAATTACAGTGCATGCAGTCTGCTGTCTGTGGACTCCAACACCCACGTTGCATTGCACAACAATGCAAGATGGGGTGTGAAAGCTAACAGCAACAGTCAGCCGATCAGACTGCTGCTGCCGTGTGAGCAATGGGTTGTGACAAAAGATTCCAATACTGTCTGAATGTGTTTACGTCAGCGAGCAACACCCCACGCCACCCACGGGTGTAAGTGTAAGAGTGTGAGCGTGTGCGCGTCTACATGTTTAGGCCATTCGGACTACATGCAAATGTGAGAAGAGAGGCTGTGGTGTCAAACTCAAAAGGGACACAACCCTCTGAAGAAAAAGTACATGAGTCATCGTGTTCTCACACACACACACACACGCAAAAATGTTCTGATTGTTTTTCGCCTTAAGGTTCGCATACCCCACCTCACATGTCAATATGTGCGACAACGCTCTTTGGACACACATGTGGCACAATCTAACATCACTAATAAGCATTGATGTCACTGTCAGAGCTGAACAAAATGAAACATGGACTGAAATTGAGTGAGAAAGGCTTTTCTCTACCTCCATTGTCTGCACTCCTTGTCTGAACACTTGTTACCGGAGCCTTCGTTTTGATTTGGTCGCCCCTCTCTTCCTCATGTGGTGAAATTATTCCTCCAATTCTCCTACATTCTTACAGTATCTGTCACATCTTCACAGCTCCAGCATCTCTTTTCATATGGATCATCTTCCTTCTGTTCTTTTAATCTGTTCTTCTCTGCTCTCCAGCACGAACAGCCTTGCTTCTCATTTCTGACTCCTCTCCATATTCTGTTTATCCATCGCTTCCTCATCAGTCTCCCTCTTTTCGGTTTCATAGCAAACATATTCATCTTATTCAGTCATTTTTGCACAGAATTAGGTCCTAAAAGTCTTGTTTTCTTAAAACAAGGAGGGAAAAATCCCATCACTGGGCTGAAATCATTTCAGCTTTCCAATATGAAGCAACTTCTGCTGGTGGTTTTCCCTATTTTGTCATTTGTACTAAACCAAGTTTAATTATAGTGGGAAGAGGGATTTTGTAATTGATTTAGGAAAACTCAACTTTCAGAACTCAACAATGTACAAAACTGAATTAAAAAGATTGATTTTCCTGCAGTGGTCTCTCTCTCTCTCTCTCTCTCTCGCTTTCTTTGTTGCTGCATATATTTTCATACCTGGAAAATTGTCCACAGTTTTGTGTTATTCCAGCAAAAACTTCAAAGCCATCAACAGTACTTGAAGTAGTCAAATTAACTTCCTACCTCAACATCTGCTTTGCATTTCTATTCCTTGTTCTTTTATCTGGTTCCTTTTCTTGCACTCTCTTTCTTGTCCCTTTTATTCCCTCTGTGTCCCAGAGGGAATAATAGGAATGACATACCTCTGTGGATCCCACCGTCTGGTTTTTAATTTCCTACCTTCACAGCTGCTGTGTCCCTCCTCGTAGCCGGCGCTGCAGCTGCACTTCCCAATCGGCACCAGCCATTCCCCTTCGGCACTGCAATGCATCCTGGGAGGGCTGTCTGTGTCAACCTCAGAGTTGTTGACGCAGGCACCGCGCACCTCTACCAGCGTCGCGAAGGCCGCCTCGGCGACTGTGTCGGGGAACACTGCCAGGTTCTGGACGGTGGCGAGGCAGCGTTTGTAGTACACCCGCACGGCCACCAGGGCCACACAGGCGCCGACGTCCTGAAACGCCAGGTGGAAGCCCTTGCGGTTGAGGTGGCCGATCTCGCGCACCTCTGTGTTCAGCTTCATCTTCCTCTCACCCAGGTCGCCTTGCGTGAAGCTCTCATCAGCAGCGATGGTGTCGATTTTGGTGTAGCGGTCCTCCCGGGTCACACCCCCGAGGTCCCTGTCTGACTCAACATAGAGGAGGTTGAAGGTCTCCTTGCAGGTGCCCGCTACGCCAGGGATGCTGTTGCAGTCACGCAGCGTGAACTGGAGCTCCACGAAAATGCGCTGGCCGCCTCGGCGTGCCACCCAGCCCGTCTGCAGCCAGTTGTTCTGCTGCGTGGGTTCCATCACATTGCACACCTGGTACGTCCGGATAGGCTTGTACTTCTCATCTACACCGCTTATCTCCTCCCACTGGAGAAAGAAGGGGTAGATGGGGAAAGAGCAGGAAAAAAGGACAGCAAGGAGAAGTAAATATGGAGGTGTAGTGATGTGGGAGAGACAATAAAGAAGAGAGTCAAAGAGAGTTAAACAAAGTAGAGGGAGGAAGGTGGGAGAAAACAGAAGATAAAAAAGAAAGTCCAAGGACAAAGAAAGAAAGAACACAGTCACTCCAAGTAAACAGTCTAATGACATTGTCAGCTGAGTGCATGTGTGGGCCTCTGAAATATCATTGGCAGTTCCAGTTTCTTTAAAAACATGACAAAGGAAATGGTGAACTGCACACACTCTTCACATCAGCCTTGACTGATGCTGCTGAAACTGTGACTCAGATCTGTGTTTGTATTGAATTGCATAAGTCAGAACTATTGACACATCTGCTGAGAGAAAATGTTAAAAGTGAAATATCTGAATTTCTGGGATTCAAAGCCGCTCTCACCTTCCGTCCAGATAAAACCACGAGTTAGGGGACTGTACAAAAATTAGTGTGAGGTGGAGGAACAGAAAAGGGGACAGTAGCATATTTCTTATTTTTACTGAAGAGAGTGTGTGCACGAGGGGTGGGGGGGTCCTCTAACTTTTTCTGTTTCTTCATGCACATTTTATTTGATTATTTACATAGAAGATATTGTCTTTTTTCATTTATATCATTAGCGAGGCTTTTGTGTGTACAACAGGTGATAAAAGTGCAGAGGGCAATAACAAATCTGTCATAATTTTAACAGTTGGGGGAATTTTTGCTCCATTAACTTATGAAAAAATTAAATTGGTTAGATTTCACTTAAAGTAAATAAATTAGTGTCGTGTGCAAATTTTCCCTTAGGTCCAGGGTAAAGCAAAGTTTGTCGAACAACTGATGATCATGTCACTATTTCACAGTGACTCTGACCTCACAGAGCTGAAAGCGCACACACAGTGAAAATTGATTATATGTGAGGTTGATGTGATAAACTACTCTCCTGCCAAGGTGACTAAATCAAAGTGGATGCAATATGTTTCTCTCTCTCTCTCTCTCTCTCCCTCTCTAACACATTGTGTGTGTGTCTGTCCGAGTGTGTGAAGGCCAACCTCCAGGTGGGAAGTGGGTGACAAACTGCTGTGGCAGCGGCAGCTTCTTTAAAAAGGGGCCTCCTGTATTTGTCTTACAGTCATAACTTAGCGCCGCAGTTTTTACAACCCAAATCAATCGATACAGAGGGGGACCATTTATCGGTAGCAGCAGATCTCTGTGGCTGATTTGGACACTGCAGTATTCTAGGCTGGATTAGCACCATTGATTCAAGGTAATGATGAGCTGGAACTGGTAGGAGAAGCGAAACCCACAGTATGAGAAAGGAAAACGGGTCGGATGAGTGAGTTAAATAAAGAAAAAATAAAAACTGCATGAAGAGGGAGAATGGGAGAGGGGTGGTCTGGGCCAGCTGTTAAAAACCCAGCAGCGGAGCCTTGCAAGTGAACAAGCATGTGTACAAACAAACAAACAGACATGCGAACAAAGATGCAACTTACTCCATTGGGGGGATATGACGTCCAGCCCAGCTCAGCCTGAGTCTCTTTAGAGTTCAGCAGCACCACTGTGGGAAACAGACAAGAAGAAGAAAACAAGAAAAAGGTTAAAGGTCAATGAAGGCAGTGTAACCACGGCTTTTGTTTGTCAACAGTGTACCTCATCAGCCTGACAACAAAACTGGAGGAAGACTAACTCATAAAGAAAGTGGTCTGAAATTTACAAGTCAAACACCACTAGTCCAACATGACGTGTTGTATTTGGAATAATGACAGGAAGCCATTAGCGCTGAGGCAGGCTTGTCAAAAGGGTGAATGTATGCTTTGATAAATGCATTAATACCATCTGTTGAGGACTTAAGCTGGACAAAGAGCTTTCCATCATCCTCTGGCTTTATCACGAAAACAACAAAACAAAACACACACACACACACACACACACACACACACACACACACCAGGGACTACAAACAAAACAGGACCGCAGAGCTTTCAAAATAGGCCGAGAGACAACACGTACTCTCATTTAGCTTTCAAGACTGCAGGAGAGAAAACACAAAAGGTAAGAGTTTGCGTTGTGCGTGCGTGTTCTCCTTTTCAGCACCAACAACGGGGAACAGTAGGAAGCCGTATTCAGGACCATGGACAGCTACACCCACTGGTGCTCAGTGGATCGCTGCTCAATATAAAGCGTAAACACACACCAAGGTGAAGTGTGGCTTAAATATTTTAATGTGCCATTACTACTTTATTTATTGTTTCAATTTGCACACAGACACCAGGCTGACCAGAGACCCCCCCCCCAAAAAAAAAAAAAAACAAAAAACAAGGCTAACAATGCAAGACAACCAAAAACAATTAGAACAAAAAAAGAAGACAAATACTAATACTATACCCATGGGTAATTGTTTTTTACTATATACAAGATGATTTTTCATCTGTTTTTTGTTTTTTTTTTAATGAATCACTTCCTAGTTTATTCTATAGTCACAATTTGACTCAAATTGATTGTTTTGTTCAAAGAAAACCCCCCAAAGATATTAAAAATACCCTGATATGAAAACATAGGACAACATAAAATCCAGAGAAGAGTTCAAGTTGAAAGAATAAATTGAATCATTGTCTAGTTGCAGTTTCTAAATTGTTAATGCGCTCAATTACAGGATGATTGTAAACAGAAGACGTTTGGGTTTGGGACAGTTGGTCCGATAAAACATTCAATTCAAAGTCATTCAGGTATCTGGGAAATCACAGTAGATGTAATTATTAATATTAAATGAAGTATCATCATCAGATTAACAATGACAAAACCTTTTCAGGTGCAGTTATAATGCAGTTTAACTACTTTGACTTTCACCACTGTATCCATGATTACAGTAACAGTTAGTGCCAGAGCAGAAAACACTCTGAACTCTTTTCGAACTAAAGTTGAAAAAGCCATAGTTCACTGGACAGGGCGTCTTCGATCAGTGTGAGAGCAGCTATTGTTTGACACTCTGTATTATGCAGCAGGCATACAAGAAAGCCACCATCAGCACATTTATCTTCATCTATAATGCAATATCAACATCTGTAGTGACATATGGTGAGCTGCATTATCGCCTCATTTTAAAGGATTTTGCTGATGTTAAAGTTGCCCCTGCCTTAAGCTTGTCTACTCAGAGACCCCCCCACCCACCCCACTCCCTAAAACACACATGCAGCATTCCTACACCTACAGCCTTGAGGCGATATGGGGGTCTGACAACCTGACACTTTTTTTCATCCTTTCATTGCTTCACTCTTGTCTTTTCGTGCGCGACATGGCTTTAACTCTCTGCTTTCTGCTTTGACTTTCATCCACATAAGGAGCTGTTGAAAAAATACCAGGCGAGTCAGACTGGAGTAGACGGCAGACTCCTTGACAAGTAACCATTTCACCTCATCCCGAGCAATTTTGCCATCCTTGAAAAGCTTGACTTTGATCTCTTACCCGCTGCTACATGACAAATATTTGGCCTTATCAACATGAACAACTGGGCACACAGACATCCTGGTGAGCGGGGAGGAGAAACCTACGCAGTCTGACTCATGCTGTAGGCTTTGTGAGATGCGATGACGCCAGACCCGTAAAATCTTACTGACTCATGCTCTGACAGAAAGATGTGCTGATGTACCAAAAGCTAAGGAAGATATTTGATGTTGCACTTGCACAAAGCAGCAAGTGTCAAAATAAACCTGTCGATACACTGACTGAACTTTTCAAAACACCCCTGCATATTACTTTCAGCAAAAATACCCAAGAAAACTATTTTCCAAAGAGGTGTTCTTTCAGATTTTTTTCACCCCGTTCATTTTTTTTATTCCGCTCAGGGGAAGAATATTAATACAAGGTTACGTAAATACAGTTTGAGATTCATAAAAAAAAACACACTCTTCAGTATCAATACCCTTTGGATAACCAAAACCCTGAGAGGACAATGCCTGTGCATAGCTTTTGCTTCTTCTTTTGGATTTGCTTGAAAAGGAGACGTCAGCGCCATGGTAAGAGGAGCAGGAAAGCCTTGCTGGACCATGAGAGATCCTTTACTAAACACTTAACTTTATTGTTTTTGGGTTAACACCGCCGGGTGCCCAAAGCATGGTTCTGTGGTTTGCTGATAACATAGAGGCATTTGGAGAAGATTAGAGCGGGAGAGGGCAAGGGTGGTGGAGAGACACAGAGGAAGGCTGAGGCAGGAGGCGAAGAGAGATGATGAGAGAAAATAATCAGTGGAGGAGGGTGAGGAGAATAAAGAGAGAGAGCCAACATGAAAGAGAGAAAGACAAAAAAAAAAAAAAGTTGGCAAGAGAGACAGAAATTTAAAAGAAAAGGAAGAGAGAAAGGAGCACCATGAAGTGCAAACAAATGAACACACCGAGTAATACACAGAGGGATCAGTGTGCCTTAGCGGGCAGTCAGTCAGTCAGTCAGTCAGTCAGACAGAGACACAGAGGACAAAGTTGGCACTATGATCACACACTGAATACATAAGCCCTGTAATCACAGCCTAGTTAGACAGACTAATGGGCCTTTAGGGGCAGGAGGAAAGGGAGAGACAGATAAGACAGGGAGACAAAAAAAAAAAAAAAAGTTTTGTGAGTGAGCCAAAGCAGGGGGGAAGGAAGGGTCACCAAAGTAAGGGGAGAGGAGAAGAAGTTAAAGAAAGAACAGGGGACAAAGAAACAAAAGCTCTCCCTTCATGGCTCTGACTAATAGGCATGACACATTAGCTACTGAAAACCAATTTCAAAGGTTGTTTTATAAATAATTGTCCGTCATTATAGGGACAATGTGGATCTGTGAGTCAGTTTTTTTTTAATTTTTTTTTTGGTCCATCTGTCCTCGGCCCTATTCAGGGAGACTTTCATCACACAGAAAAAAACTGATCATGGGTTACGCATGAAGCGAAACAAGTCTTTTTCTGCCTTGGCCACATTACGTGGTGAGTTTAAGTGATGAGAGCGCGCCTCACGGAGGGCAACAAGAAGAAGACGAACCAAGAGTCTTTAGTTGCTTGTGTTTTGATGTAAAATTAAAAATGAACAGCCGTGGTTAGAGGGAGGGAGAGCATCAAAGCGCTTTCATCAGAAACGATGAAAAAAACGGGAGTTTAGAAACCTTTTCAAAAAAGGTTGTTCAATAAAAAAATAACGTGATCAATTACCAAGAAAAGGTCCAGAACCTGCTCCAGAAGTGGAGCAGAGGCCGTGCCGTCACTTTTAGGAACCGCTGGATTGGATCGGATACATGAAAGAGTCACACAACAGTGATTCTGAAAGGTAATTTTCCGTGCACTTTAGATTAATAACACATCCTCTCCTCTGTTGTTCTCTTGCGGGTGAGATCTTTATGAAGGTGTTCGGGCTGCAGAATGGAGTTTTGAGAGAGCAGAGCTTTTGACTTGAAATTGCAGATTTTAATATTGTGTGTCGCTGCGGCAGTGTGTCAGGCGCACACGTGAAGGCAGACTGAGTGTGTAGGAGGTGGGAGTTTTAAGGGATTTTGATTTGCTTTCGTCTCTGTTTTGCAGTGAGAGGCTTCATTAAAAGTGTATCTTGAGTGTAAGCTGCGCTTTCTGCCTCCCTCCCTCCCTATCTCTCACCTCACCCACTCTTTCATCTTTCTTTGCTTTGTGTGATGTATTAATTGAGTTGTTCGGCCTTGCTGACAACACAAGGGTGCGATATAGTGACAGATACAAAGCTAGCACTGAGGTATGAGCTGTGGGAGAGATGTACTCTACGGCAGGTCAAGTATTTGAAAGAGAGGGGAGGTATTGGTAGACAAATAGCACTTAGGAAGAGGCAAACACTAAAATTTGGTCCTTGTGGAGTGTATAGCCGGCTCTTACACCACTAGTTTTTGCTTTAAAATCGTAGACAGCATGCAGACAGTTCTGGCACAAAGGACTTTTTGAAGGGCTTCCAAGGTTAAGGGTTCTCGTTCTTTCTGCTGGAATTAGGTTCGCGTGCGACTATTCAACTGAGAGTAAAAAGACACTTCTAAGGCCAAGTCATTTTAATGATCAGCATTCAAAGGCAGGAAGCATTGCATCTTGTCTTGCCATTCACCAATAATTTAACTGACTGACTTACCTGAAGGATGATACTTAAACATGCAACTTGCTTTCACACTTGACTTGATACCCTTTTTGAAAGATTTGAGCCTTGTCTCAGTGGCTGGAAACTTTGGTAGACCTGAGGAATGGCTTGGGCTCGCAGCCAGGCCTGACATTTGATTTGAGTTTTTTTTTTTTTTTTTTTTTTGACAGCTTGAATATTGGACTTGTCTTAATAACTCTAGACTTTCTTTGGCTGTCTTAAAACTTGATTTGGATTCATCTCCAGGACTTAAGACTTGACTGAGACTCATCATAATGACTTGACACGTCTTGGATTTATCTGAGTAGCTTGAGGCCGTGCTTGACCAAACTTTACTTAATCTTAATCACTTAAGATTGGATTTGGGCTTGACCCAGGAGAACTAAAATCAGCCGTGACATATAGAAAATATAGCTAGATATACAGTTAACAAGTGAATTGTCCTGAGAGATGGATGTCAGAGAAAAATGTGGGTGGGCATCTAAGAGCTAAACAAGAAGAACTGAGGGAAATTTTAAACTAGCAGGAAATAGCATGTGGCAAATGTAGGGTATGTAGACCTGTTCCAGAGAGATTTTTCAGGAGGTAGTTTGTTGATCCCCAAGGACAGAAACTGGTTCTTGACTTTCCCCCCGAAAAAGAAATACCGCAGCACCCTTGAGGCTGATTTGGATTTACAGTCTGGCTCGAGGACGCTAGAGCAGGGTGGGAACATAACACTTGGGGGGGCCTGAATCGCAGCACTTCATATGAAGAATGATCTTCCTGTTTGCTACACCACCCTGCTGCTCAAAGACGTGGGGGGGAAGATAATATATAGTTTTAAAAAAAAGCAATACAGTAATACTGCTGCAGGGCAGATAAAAAAGGATAAATGGATGGGGATATGAAGTGTCACATAAAAACACAAACAGGCACATAAAAGATAAATGTGTGTGTATAAACGGACACACACACAAATCAGGAGGAAACACACACACACACACACCCCCCCCTGAGACAAATGATGTCATTGAACTCTGTCCCTGAGACACAAACACAGACACACACACAGCCAGTGGGAACATAATAGCTCTTCCAACAACAGAGCACATTAACTTCAAACGGAGCCCTCTTCTTAACAGTCATTAAACTTTCAACTTCAGTAATGTGACATACTGTAAAGAGACTGTGCTGTCCATTCACTAAAGCACACCACGCAATTAACTATGCATGACAATGTGATGAATGGTGAAATGCAATCATGGTACAGAGCATGTGTATCTTATCTGGACGACCTATGATACAGTACGAACTACAACTGCAACAAATGATTATTTTCATATTGGACTGTCATTTTTTTTAATTAATTGTTAGTTTATGGTACAGAATATCCATATCACACGTTCCCAGAGCTTATGTTAATGTGAAAAGGATGAAGATAAATCAGATTCGTTTCTTTCTCTTCGCCAGCTTTTAATCTGTGGACCACAAGCACTAGAAACTCCCATACACAGGACTGAAATTAGCCGTTTGTCATTTTATGATCAGAGCTGGCGGCAATTTTTATGTCAGTCAGCTTAGTAAGAAAATATGTGTTGCAAGCATCAATAATCGGGATCAAAGCAGACTGTGAAAAATTAGCAGAATTTGACATTTGTAGAGCAGAAGACCAGATGCAAAAAACTTCAAAGTGCAAAGTGCTGAAAGAAGTTTGACTCTTGGTCAAGCTGATTTTGAGGTAATTGCAAGGAAATAAACTTGATTATCACCTTTTACAGTATTTTATGAGCCAGAGGATTGGGTGGAATTTGCAGCCCAGCTGCCGATTGTTGAGGTTGCCGGTGTTTGTTGCACAAACACTATTAGCAGAGAAAAATCATAATAAAAAAAGAAAATTCATTATATATATTTGTCATGAGAGTTGGCAGGAATTTGAGTTTGGAAATTGCAAAAGTAGGACAGGATATGGCTTTTTTTTTTTTTTTTTACACTACCAGTACACGTATGGCACAGCATATAGAAGTAGAAAGAGGAAGATGCACACACCTTGGTGGCCAGGCTGGACTTGAAGAGGTGACTGTACTGTTTCAGGGAACATGTGAAGACCACTACACCAGCAGGACAATGTAATATTACTGACAGCGGGTGACACTCATCATTAGTAAAGTACTACAATTAGGTCAAGCTGAAGCTGAGGAACACAAAACTCAAACTCCTCGAGTGAGTAGGAGGATGAAAAGAGTTTGAAAGAGTTTGAAAAGTTTCCTGATGCCCTCACCCACTGCACCCACTGAGGGAGCTGATCAGAAGAAAGAGAGAAGGAATCCACCTATTACCAGCTATAAACATTTCTTCACTTTATCTTATCTTTTGCACTAAGTTTGGTTGCAATTGCTTTAGCCAATTTTGATTCATGAGCGTTTCAGTAAAACAGGGGTTAAAATTTGCATAACTTCAAAAATGACTGGCATCAAAATTCCTCTGATACATTTTTGTGGATGATGTAAACCAAATTTTGTGAGAATCAGATGAACGGCCTTCAACTAAAATGTCCTGCTTTTGATTCTTTAAAAATGGGAGGAAAATTTATTTTGGAGCAGAGGACCATTTGAGCAGCTGCAGATTAAAATGTTGAAAAGGTTTTGACGCCAATAAAAGTCAAACAGGATGTTAGGTGTGCCTGAGTAGCGAATGGAATTTGCAACGCACCTGCCCAATTCATTGAGTTCTGCTCTCAGACTTTTTGCAGAGAAAAATATAGGCGATACAACGAGAGCTAAAACAATAAGGCTCCAGTAGCGTCACTGCTTGGACCCTTAATGAAACATGACCCTAAGAGCAGGCAAGTGCTTCTTGAGCCGCCAGTAAGTTGGGCTGTAATAAACGAGAATAAAACTGGGTTTTTCAGCTTTGTGAGGTATATCCTGCGGGTTGATGATGGGTATGAAGGTGCTAATCCTCTCACAGCTTTGTATGGTAAGGTAAAATCCTGAAATCCCCGCTTGCCTGCAGTACTAGTCTGTATTCAGGTGTAAAAACAGGTGTTATGTGGTTATAATTTATCTCCTTTTGTTAAAAAAAAAAAAAAAAAAAAAGGATGTATTACGTGACTGACTGGCAGAACAGAAAAAAAAAAGAAAAAAAATTTCATCATCCAGGAGAGCGTATAGAAACAGACAAAGACAGTAAAGTAATATTTTACACAAAGAAATTGAAACAGAGGAACTTCAGCTGAATCTGAATTGATGCAAAGACTAGAGATACTGCAGAGAAATCACTGTTACTATTAAAGTAAATCCTTGATACAGGCATCAACAACCTTTGTGAATTCGACCATAGAAACAAGGTAAATCCAATGAACTCTCTCATCACTTTCCACCTTTCTTACCTCTTCTTTCTCATCTGCTCTTCCCACAATTCTCAGTTTTCCCTCCCCGTTTCCCCATCCTTCTACCTCTCCTGCAGTGCCAGTCTTGAATCTGAATGACCACCTGTTAAGACAAATCGCTTCCGGGGGGAATAAAGCGAGTGTGTGTATGCATGTTTTTTTGTGTGCTTGGGGGAATGAAAGAAAAGAGGCATTGATTGAGTCAGGGAGCCAGTGAAAGGCAAAGAGTGTGTGTTTAAGAAAGAAAAAAAAATGTGAGAAGAGGAAAACGCTAAAATCGAGGCAAAGAGTGAGGACTGACTGTAAAAAAGAAGAAAAATGAGAAGGTTGAGTGAGGGATCTAAGGAAGAAAAAGAGATGCTATTAAGGTTGTACCTGCTGCTACTGCTTAAATACACAGCTGTAAGGCATTTTTATTACAATATGTTCCCAGGCCACAAGGCAGATAGATTCTCCCTCCTTTATCTTTACCAGACAGTCGCATGGAAAAACGATGAGAATGATAGAAAAGAAGAAACATGCTGAGAGAAGAAACGTTAGACAGAGGGAAAGATGGGGAAAGGGAAAGAAATAGAGAGACCAGAGGCCAAAGGGACTTATTTTCATTTGCAGGGTCTTGTAAAAGGTTGTAATTGGTTGTCTGGATTGATGTAGTGAGGGCGGTGAGAGCGCTGTCAGGTCTTATTGTTACGACAGAGTGGCTGCTAGGGACAGGCCTGAGAACAGTGCTTTACTGGCAACTAGGCTGAAAGTCAAACTTCTGCAAAGGAGAACAAGACGACGTTCACAGCAAAGACTTGACTTAGAAAAAAAATAATAATAAAGAGCTGGAATGATGCAGTACATTAACGTCAGATTTGCCTCTAAAGCAAGTGCATGTCTCAATGAGTGTATCAGGTTACATTTAGTGCATACAAAAACCCAAAGTAGCTTTCTTTTCTTCCGTGACTGTCAGTTCAGGTTCAGGCAAGTCACTTTAACCCTGGTTTTTAGCAAAGGGATGAGTTATTCAAAGGAACGAATGGTCCGTGCAAGAGGAACTATTTAGGGGTAAGAGACGGGACAAATGTAGAAACCACTTCAGGAACAGTCACAGCACTAAAAGCAAAGAGCTAGAAATAAAACACTGGAATATTGCATGACAGAAATCAGCCAGGCAAACATGTCGGTGATAGAGACTCGAGCAGATATGGAGAGAAAGACAAAGAGAAATGAGACGGAAAAGAGTGAACCGGTGAAAGATGACAAGAGGAAGATTTTTAAAAGTCAAATATAGAAATAGAGAAGGAGGAGGAGGACACCCCCATTCCTCTCCGATGACTCAGCTCAGCTGTTTTTGGGTTCTTGGCCTTGCTGCTGATAGAGCCTCATTACTAAGAGACATTGCTTTGGTTCATATAAACAGCAGTGGCGCACTGCACTTCAGTAAACTTAACTCGTGGAGACAACACACCACAGCACAGACAATGAGTTTGCTGTCTCCTCCTGCTGAAGGTGTGATGGTCACCAACAGGAAAAAAAAAAAAAAAAAATCATCTTCTTCTTACCTTCAAGTAAACAACTCAAATTAAAAGCATTTTTGCAAAAAAAAAAAAAATTAAAAGCATTTTTGCAAAAAAAAAAAAAAAAAAATGTTTTATGCACTCTGTACATCAAGGCCAATAGAAAGAGGAATTTGGGAAATAAAAAGCCTTGAGTTGAACTTGACTTAGTAAACACCCATTAAAATAATTTTTTCTCTCCGAGTAACACCCATTCAAGATTTGAATTTTTAAGCAGTGGCCATCACCACTGTGTTTTTACTGAATAACAAGATCCGATTTCCTGACTGTCACGCACATAGACAAAGGTACACATCGCCCTGTTTAAGGCAGAAGGCATATAGCAATTCAGTGATGTTAAGGCAATCAAACAGTAAAGTGTGCATATGTGTAGAGCTCAGTGAGGCAGCTTCTAATGTGTTTGCATAATAGAGACTAGAGGCTCACAGAGTTCATGGCATGATGTAAGAAGAACACATATCCACTACATCTCAGATCATTACACACACGTCTGAGGATGGAAACAAGTCGAGCTAGAGAAAGAAACTCAGGTAGGCTGAGTAAATGTGTGGATGGCTGCATTTGTATGAGAAAGAACGCATACAAGAGTTAGATAATTTTATATAAAAAAAAAAATAGGAATACTGCTTCTTTCTTACTTCTTTTGCCTGGAAATCTCATAGGTTATAAGGAAAAAACCCAGACTGAAAATGTCACTGAAGGCAGCTTTAGCACAGCAAACATCCTCCTCAACAGTTTTTCTCGCAACGACAAACACACACACACACACACACACACACACACACACACACACACACACACACACACACACACACACAAACACATAATTATATTCCCTCGTTGCGGTGACAAGCTGGAGCTTTAACCTTTTTGAGAGCAGAACACTGTTTCAAATGTCATAAAAAAACACAGAGCGGAAAGCAGAAGTGGCATCCCGGGCCGTTCGCGTCTGCACACACAAACACTCTTGCGTTTGCAAATGTACTTCTGCAGACGAATGTAACCTGAGTTTATGCGTGCATAATAAGTGCACCTGCATCAGCATATGTCATGCATGATGGGGCTCAAAACTTTGAATGCCAGCATCTATTGGATATATGTATGTGTTTGTGTTCGCCCATTTGTGTTTAAATTCCCACACACACACTGAGTTTTAATTCTGGGAATGCCTTACTTGCAAGCCTTTCAGATGGCTGCTAAATAATGCATCTGTATCTTTGCACTGCGCCTCTACCTCCTCCATCTCCTCCTTTAGTCTCTCCTCAGTCCAGCCAACCAGGCAGCCAGCAGACTGCATTATTTAACTGAACACTCATTCAGGCCACTATCTTGAACAGAGCCGGCTGGAGCCTCATAGTTTGATGTCAGTGCAACAGAGAGCGAAAGAAAACACGGTGAGACGGTGAAGGCAAAGAGAGAGAGCATTGTAACGTGCCTGGCGAAAAGGAGGGAAAACTTTTTAGTTTTTCCTTATCATCGTCTCTTGTCATGTTCATCCTTCAACACCCTCATCTGTTCTGTCCTCTCCGTCCCGCCGCATCTCTACATCTCCCTTTTTGCTCACAATTCTCCGGGTTTTCATTCACTCCTCCTCCACCCAATTCTTTCAGCCCTCATCCTTTCCCATTTAGCCTCCCTCGTTCCCTCCATTTCTTCCTCTCTCTTATTCATAAGTGAGAGGGGGGAGAGGAGAAGGCCAGGGAGGGTAGGGGAGGGCAGAGGCGTTACATAAGTGCAGAGGAGCTCCGAGGTTTTGTGCTGACTTTGTTTTCCCTCTGGTTCAATTTGAGAACCACTTTAGATTAAATTAGGTCGTCTTCTTCTACATTCACCTCTCCTCGTCTCTTGCACCCCCCCACCACCACCTTTTGCCTCCCTGCTTTGCTCTATTCTGTCCTCTCTTTCCTTTATTCACTGACAGCTGAAAGAACCTGCAGTGGTGCCAACATGCATATACAACAATAAACAGAACTGTGCACAGACATGTTACAACTCCACTCAATATCATATTTTAGATTTTTATTACTTTCTCCCCTGGGTTGTTTTTCCACTTAAATACACACATACTGGAGTCACCCCAGGGTTCAAAGTGTCCATATAACTAAAGGAATAATCGAACACACACACACACACACACACACACACACACACACACACACACTCCAGAGCCCATTACAGTATTCAGTTTCTCCCTCCTATCTTCCCAAAGTGCACTGCAAAGCAAACATCCTGCTGTGCAGAGGTAAACAAAACACACCATCCAGTCACTGAAAAGCAGACACATCCACTGCATTGTTTCACAGACAATTAGGCTTCAAAAACAACCTTTATAGATAGATGAATACCTTAAAACATGTATTGTATAACCATTGGAGAACCGGCAATTTCCACCCAAAACTTACTTTCAGCAGTGGCACAGCAAAGGTGGTGTTTAACGTCAGACTCAGGCTCAGGAATTCTGAAATGTATGTAAGTTTTTTTTTTTTTTCTGTTTTTTTTTTTTTATAAACGCAACAAAACTGCAGTAATATCAACAACCCATGATGCATTGTTCCAGGCTTGTCAGGGCACCTCCACTACAAGATACTGGGGCATGTTTTAAATAGGAAAATATGGTTCAGATGTCACGTAGACTGTACAGGACACACGCAGTTAGTAATGTTTGGTTTGTCAGAGAAGATCAACTGCCAATTTTTTTTTCTTGCCCACGCTTTACTTTTTTTTTTTTTTCCTCAAAGGAAATGTGCAAACAGAAAGAAATTACACGAGTGTGTGCTCGCTTCCGTCAAAATGTTTAATAATAATGTAGATAATCACATTTTCCCCCAGCACTCGTGTCCTTGTCGTTACTGACCACACGTGAGACCAATCATCCAGCCGTGCTCGACTCTGAAAACCACCTTGGGTGTGATTGCTGTTTGTGCGTCAACTCACTCTTCTCACTACAACCTGCAGCACTTAGCACAATGATTGACAGTTTTCCAAAGGGGAGAAATAAAAGAAAACAACATGGGTACATATTTGCATGCATTTATAAAGAGCACACAACTTGCTCTCAAACTCAAATCTTTCCTAACCCCTAGCCCCCCCCCCTCGCTTCCATGGACAGTAATGTAAAATAGATTTGGCTCTACTCGGGCAGGTTGCTGGGCTGACTTCCATCCTCTAATAGTCTCACATCAAGTCATTTCAAATAACCTCTATCTTGCAACCATGACAGCAGTATAATGTTTTGAAAAAGCAGCAGTTAAACTGGGTTAATACATATGCATTAGCCATCTGTTGAGTATGTCAGTAAGAGTGGATTATTTCACATTCAAGAATGAGATGATGTCCTCATCTTTAAGCCCACTTAACTTAATGCTTAAGCCTATTTTTAGAACGTGCGCTTCATGGATGCCACGTTACAAACAAATCCACAAAATATCCCAACATATCACATTTTAATTTTCAAAGGCTCAGTTCACATAATTGTCTCGCCGAGTTTCTTATCCACATTGTAGTCTGTGGCCTTGTTACTTTCGATATTTTCATATATAATTTTCATGATCTTTTGAGAACCATAAACACCATTTAATTCACCTCCATTTCACTGGGCTGGAAGTAAAAATCTCAGACACATATCTGTACTACATACCTATATATGAAAGCAAATAAAACCAAAAAACTCACAGCATTAGTAAATTTCCCCAGAGATAAGGGAGAACAATGTTTTTATGCTTTTTGGGTGAACTCTTTAAGCTTTATACGAGTGCTACACCATCCCTTTACAATACCAGTAATATATTGATAAATCACCCAGCACTACAGGGGGTGCCACTGACATTACATCATCAAGGTCACAGCCTTTTTGTAGGGTTTTCTACCTTTGGATCAAGGTATATTAAAGGTGCTATTTGTAGACAAAGTTTTTGCTACTGCCGAATGTGGTTTCTTGCTGGGATGTGGGTGGGTGGGGATTGTAACAAGACAAAAGCCTTGGCCATCATTGTGTTTACAAGACAGGAGACAATATGTCCACAGCGTTAGTTTCTGATAGCGAGTCACAG
Organism: Rachycentron canadum; assembly: GCA_038496675.1. Classification (NCBI taxonomy): domain Eukaryota; kingdom Metazoa; phylum Chordata; class Actinopteri; order Carangiformes; family Rachycentridae; genus Rachycentron; species Rachycentron canadum. The sequence goes on along the minus strand of CM076663.1, from coordinate 6,522,905 downwards.
GGGCCTCCAGTCTTCCTTGAAGAGCTAACAACCTGGGCTGGATACAAGTAATATATATACCAGAGTCAACATGAGCGTTGCTTTCCATCGCTGGAGACAGCTCTTGGTTTGGAAAGAAATAAAATTTACTGCTGAATTCAAAAGGTTTCTTCCAGGCTTGTAACAGCCGTTAATGCTAACATTGGCTAAGTAGCAATAGCAAAACTAAAACTAAATGGCTCCTTTAACTTTGATTTTGATTTGATTCAATGACAAAGTTGACAAAATTGAGTGAGCACCTTCTCATCTCCCTCCATCTTATCCTTTCCCCCAGAAGCCACCCCATGCGACACATGGCTCAAACACACCTGCCACCTTCTCTTCTTGTCCTGCACCCCCTCTTCCTCCACTTTACCTTGAGCGACAACAATACTTCATATCACCTGTCATCAATTCATCCTTACTCTGTCTTCCTATCGTCCAAGTCATGTCAGCGCCATGTCTGTGGACCCGTACAGCCTTTACCAGCTCCCTGCAGGCCCAGCGCCCATTATCCTCAGCATCAATCTCTGCTGCATCGATGAACAATAGCAGCAACGCACACAGAAAAGACAGAGAGAAAGAGCGATGGATGGTCAGAAGGTGGGGAAGGGGCTGGAGATGAAATAAGATGAGTAATAGATTAAAAAAAGGGGACGGATAGGAGAAAAGTAGTATGAAAAAGAACGGACAGAGAATATGATGCAAGGAGGGAGGGGCCATTGTGGGACCATTCGTCAATAGCCAGCAGTGCGACCTTGGGAATCGATGGGTCCAACAGCCAATCAGTCAATACACTGCATAACTAGCTCTGCTAGGCAGGGACAGAGCGGGGAGGAGGAGAAGAAAAGATGCCTTCGTCATAGCAGTCAATAGGCCAGAAAAACAGACCACCTGTCTACTCTGACAAGTCTAGTATAAATGGTACAAAAAACAATGGGAGAGGAAAGAAGGGTAATGGGAATGGAAAGAGAACGTGGATTAAATCAAGAGGACAGATGAAGGATGACATAGCTTGGAATGAATAGCAACAAAGATAAGGATTCAATGCCGTGCATGTACCCATTCATCTGGAGACGGTCCTTACAAGAAAAAAAAACGACAGAATCAGTCATTACACGTCCAAAACATCTAGGACTTTACATTCAGTTGACGAAGACTTCACAAAAGAAACAATACAACCAGGTTATCTTTGATGACAAGTAAACCACCAGTCCACGTTCAGTGCCAGTGACATTAGTAAGAAAGGCACAAAGTTTGAGGTTGGAGTGGATGAAAAAAAATGTGACTTTCAATTGATTTCTCTTAACCGTAATCATGATAACTCGACCATAACCATAACCTAATAGCAGCGACAGGGTCAGAGAAGGCTTACATTGTATGTCTTGTTACAGAGGGCAATTATAAAGCAATTGAAATGACAGGGTTTGTTGTTTATTTGTGTCTCATTTCCCTTCGAAGGCACCATGGAAACAAGAAAGCCTTGCTCAGTCGTGCTGCTGTCCACATGTTGATCTTGACAACAGAGAAATAACAAGGACTGTGGCACTAACAAGACCAGAGACACAAAGAAAATTGAATCATAAGTTGACTTTTCCTGTAAACGGGTGTATGCAAGGAGAGTTTGCATTGTTGTGGTGGTTTTTACGCTTTAAAGAGGTTCCTAAGTTTCTCTAGTTGAATGGTGCCATTGAGCTCATTTCACACACTCCTTTAATGATCTGGTTGTGCAGCTGGTGATATTAGATTCATATCAGATGGGAGCTCATCAGCAGAATCGAGCCGGCTGCTCCACAAGAGACCCACTGCACTCACTCTGATACAAAGACACAAAAGGAAAATCAAGCGGCCGAAAGCGAGCTGAAAGGGAGGCGCCAGAATCTGTAGGGACGGTGGAGCTCCTCTGGCCCGGCAAGTGATCCATTCTTGATAAGCACACAAACACACATCAGTGAGGACACCTTGGGAAATCTTGGTTATTAATTAGCAAGCCAAGGTGATAAATAAATAATGCGGAGTAAGTAAGCAGAGACTGGTTAGAATGCCAGATTGTGCCTAAGCACAGCAGCAGCAGCAGTAGGTCAGTAATTAATGAAATCAAAGAGCTGCTCTAATAAGAGACAAAGAGCACTTCCCTTTCTGATGACTCCCCCCCCACGGGTAAACAAGAACCCAACAGGACAGAATGCAAAAACAGGCAAGTGCACACTGATAGTCTGGTCTTAACTATGTCTATGTGCAAACACGCACACACACAAATTAACAAAATCTTTCCAGTCCTGTGAGAGGCCACCGCCTGCTTATGCTCCTCATTTGTACCACTGCCTGTTAAGCCCTGCAACCCCATCTTCCTCACCCTCCTCCTCCTTCTCATCCTCCCACCAGCCATTATCCCATTTCATTTCTCCACAGCCAATTGTTTATTTGCTTATCACCGGCCAGATAATAGGACAGAATTAATCTGCTAATTCCTCATTTTTGTGCAGACCAATGCCACTGTTTGTATGAATGGACAGAGAAGCAGGGCCGGTTCTACAGCCGCGGCTGGCTGGCTGACTGACTGGCTGACTGGAGGATTTAATTATCAGGGCTAATTACTTGTTTTCCTCTAACTGTTAACCACAGGGCCGCCGCTGCTGCTGCTACTACACTTCCCTAGGTGCTAATGCCTGAGGCAGCCGCCTGCTTCAATGAAAGGACGCGGTAGTGAGAGAACACCACAGGAACCAAGGATGTCTTTTCTCTGCTATTGTCAGTTTGTTGTCTGTCAGAATATGGACTTTGGGACCTTTAGCATGAGAGCGACTGCGTCAGTTGGACTTGTTTGTGACATTAATGGTTACATGTCGTTCCTCCTCTTTCACTTCCCAGATTAGACAAAAATCCACAAAGATACAAAGAACTCACACACGGTTAGAGTCCTTCAAACACAAATCCTTCAAAGTAAAGTTATTTTCTTATTTCTAAGAAAGATGGTTGTTTCAAGGTCAGATTGCCATTCGATCTATTGATTGGTTGAGAAAGCAGGTGGGTTTTTAGCAAGGCTGAGTGTTGCTTCACTGTGCTAGACATAACAAATCATTTCTCCAGTGCTGCCTGGGCCATGATATTTGAAATGTAACGTGATTGATTCTAATAAACTAATTGGTCAAACTACTTCATGTAAACCCCTGAAGAAAGTAAAATGGCTGGCAAGCTCAGGGTTTTGCTGCTTGTTTCATTTTGATAGAAAAGTACATTCGGCATTCACATCCACTTTAACAAGTCTCCGCAGAAGACTGTGGCACACGCATGCAATTCAGATGGCAGCTGTGTGTGTGTCTTTTCGAGTGTGTATTTGTGCACGTGTTCATTCACACATGCGTGGATATGTGTGGTAATCAAGCCAATACTGTATCCTCAGGACAAGACGTGTAGTGAGCAAGAGAGGCAACATGTCGAGTGATAAAATCTGCAGATGGGGCCTCGGGTAATTATAGTTCATCAACATGACAACTTATCAGGCCATTAATACACACATACACATAACACACTTACTATTACCTCAAAAACAGCATTTCCATAATTATCCCTGACTAATGACAGGCAGAGACTCTGGTCTGTTAAAAATACACCAGCAGCTCTAAATTAAAATAGGCCTGGGATAAGTGTGTAATCTACAGTAATATTGGATATTCAACAAGATAAATATTAAAGATCTATGTAGCTGGTGTTTGCATTATTCGTCCACTGACTATGATAAAAACTTTGAGAAAAGTAAAATATTGTAGTCCTCTTCTTGCTTTTTATCAGCTCTTTAATCTGTGCATTTATTGCAAAAATCAAGATGTGATTCAGAAATGTCTTCGCTGAGTACCTTTTTGATCACATAATATAACCGAGATGGTAAAACATTTATGGTTTAAGGACCTTGATCAGCACAGCGACAGCCTGCCTTATAAACTGCAGGAAGCAAAACAGTACACTTGGGCCTTTCTGCACCACTACAATTTAATCACATACACTTTTCCTCTCCATAAAACACCCCGCACAGACCCACTCTTCCAGACCAACGGCCCCGACGCCCTGCGGTTGGCTCTCCTCACCCTAAGGGTTAAAAGGAGAAAGGTCACCTGTCTTGACCTCTAAAGCCCTTGACACCTTGTATCGAACAACCACAACGCCCAGCTCAGAGCTCAAAGGTCACCTCCCCGAGGGTCCCCCGGCCTATCGAGTGAGGGGCTGCGTCGACGCGCTTGAGCGCCACGGTAACCAATCAGAACACCTGCGGCGACTTGTGACCGGGGGGGGGAGGTTTGCAGAGATTTGATCAAATGTATGTACACCTCATTTTACAAGCAAAAAAGCCTTCAGGCATTTTGTTACCCCCCTCGTGTGCAAATCACAAATGATGGATTGACTGAGGCATTTGATCATGGGCTGCTTTTAGCACCTTAAACAGATGGCGAGAAAGAGCATGGATATGAGCAGGAAACCTCAGGTTTAGCCAGGTGTTCATGTAGAGGCTTTAAAAGAAAAACACCCAGAATGCCGTGAGGTTTAAACTCATTCACAGGAGCAGTTTTATGCTCTTGTACTTTTTCTGTGGTGTGTAGTTGCAGATACAGTGTGCAAAATGACCACTTGTGTGTGTATTTTCTATAATCAAAACTCTTCCACACACCATTTACTGTAAACAGAGTTTTTTTTTTTTTTTGCAGACGCTACTGGGTTAAACCTCCATTGCTCTGGACTCCAGGGAGCAGTTGCTCATGTGAGGGAGGGCCTTCATCTGCCACAGACAGCTTATTGCCATGTTATAGACGGCTAGAGCGGAAAGGATGGATGGAGGGAGGGCGGAAGATATCAAAGTGGGAGGGGTGGGGGAGAGGGCTGGGGGAGAGGGATGAGATGACAGAGGGGTTGAGATGATGAGGGCAGAGTAGGGTCGTGAGTCTGTGTCTGCCAGAGCCCTTCAGAGCCGAGTAGCGTGGCACATGGCATCGCTAATGAAATCTGTGGATTCACTCTCCTGGCAATGAGAAATGATGGGAGGGGTCTGGGGTGTGAGGGGAGGAAGGTGGTGAGGAAAAAAAAAAAAGGGGGGGGGGGGGGGGGACCAAGAAAAAATGTGTCAAGGAAAGAAGTGAAGACAAATTGTAAAGAACTGAGAAAGAATGATGAAAAAATAAAGAAAATGGAGAAAGACTGACTTACAGGGAATGAGTGACAGAGGAAAAGAGAGCAGAAGACAAAGGAGAAAAAAAAAAAAAAAAAAAAAGGACGCCTCATCTCCATACACTGTGATAGCAGGCAGATTTGAATTTAAGGCCCGTCTCTCACGGAGCCCCTATAAATAGGGACGAGGAGCAAACACCAGGCAATTTCACTGCAACACCAAACACAATGCCTGATTGAGGGCAAATTAAAATGCAAATGCAACACTTCCATTTTTCCAGATTTCACCTGCAAGATAAGCGAAGGACCTCTGTCTCTTTCATAAAGTGCAGGGGGTGGTGCGCATGGGGGTGGTGCGCATGGGTGCGGCGCGTTTGTGTGTGTGTGTGTGTTTATGCGGAAGTGTGTACGTTTTTGTTTGTCAAGTTTGAAATGAGAGGAGACAGGAGGGAGACTGGAGGTGAGGTTGTATAAACAGATTAGATTCAATATTGTCCTCTCCGAGCTGCATTTCAATCGTCATCCTCGCCGCCTTTCCCTCTGCCCTTGTCCGCCGGCAGCCTCAGCAGACCTTCGACAGGCCTCAACCTAATGAGCGACGCGGGAGAAAACTGCGATACATTTCGAAAAACTACTCAAAAACATAAAACTGATTCCAGTGGTTTAATTTTCTACCCACAAGATTAATTTCTGCACCTCGCGTCAAAAAGTTTGGACGCATTATGAGCCTTTTTATAGGTGGCGTAAATCACCTTTTAGTGTTTAACGTTTGACAGAGCCTGGTTCGGCCCTGTAATTGTTACAAAGCCATCGCTTCACCATATGAATTCAATCCTTTCCAAGTCACGGGTCAGAGACATATTCAACCGCTGTGGTCACATGGTCTCACTGAGCAGAAGGTTTGCAGTTCAAGCCAAGAGGAGGGCAAATGTTGACCGCAAAGCGCTGCCCAGTGACCAATGGTTACACTGTTTGAATCGTGGCAGATTCACAACTAGTTTTCCATTTATCCATTTATTAGACAGATCTGGTGGATGTGTTTTAACCACGCAAAAGGAGGAATGAGCAGGACAGGAAGAGAAAGGGTGACAGAGGGAGACAGAGAGGAGAAGGCATAAAAATGAGAAGAGAGAGGGAGAGAGTGACCATCAGAAACACAAATTGACAGACAGAGAAAGAGGAAACGAGTAACTAAAGCAAACAGTCACTCTTTTAAGCCACTCTTTGACTAACTGAGCTGAATTTTTCATCAGCCTCCGCTCTCAGGGGGTGGTCGGCTAAAAGCAAGCTTTGCTCATGCATGTATGCTGTGTATGTGTGGCTGCATGTGTGTGTATGTGTGTGTAGAAGTCTGACGGGAGGAAAAAGCAACACGATGACTCTTGAGGTGGCGAGTGTGCATCTGCAGTCATGTCAAGTGTACTGTAAATGAGGATATGTGAGGGTTTTTTTTTGGCTGCAGTCCACATACGTCTTCACAGATTGTCAGGTTACAAGGACATGTTAATATGTGCACTGCTGACTCTCTGCTGTCGGGCACTTTCAGAAAGCTCTTGGCTACTTTTCAGTCCCACAGCTGGCTTTGTGAGAAATGAAAAAGACCAAAAGAAAGAAAAAGGAAAATGGGGGGGTGGGGTGGGGGGGCAGAGAAGGACAAAGAAGGAAACGGTTAAAATCTGAGAGAAAATTCAGCAGTGATGTGAAGACAGACAGTTAAGCCAATTACCCTCTTCAAAGAATTTTACTTGTCTTAGTTCTGTATTTAAAACTAACCTACAAACTGGGCCCCTGTGTTTAAACGGTGTCCGTGAGGCGCTGACTAGTGATCGCTGAGGCTCATCCGTCGTAGTGACTCTTCACAGTGAAGAATTGGACTTGTTACGACACAATTACGCGTTGGAATCCGGAGGCGAACCTGGACAAAGGAGGCTGAGTGACTGACTGACTCGCGGAGGTGGAAAACACTCTTTCTACCGCCTTCTGTTTGTGCTGCACATCACAGATTTGCATCTTCCAGTAACAGTTTCCGTCTTCGACTACTCCTGAGACAGACGCTGGAAGAAAAGTGCTCTTAGTCATGTTGGCTTGATAAATGATGGTTAGCTTGTTAATTAACTCAAGTTGTATGTGGTGCAGTCTGAGCCAGGCGTTTGAGTGGCGCTGCCACTCTGCGTCCCCGTCAACATCCCCGCCACAAGTCCCACAGGAACGCATATATGCGAGCACACACACACACACTTGAGTTGCACTATATAAATAAACAAAAAGCCATGCATAGAGGTTGAAGGTGGCTGGAAAGCCCATAGCGGCTCTTGGCTTGGCTTCGGTACTGAGTACAAGTCGAATGCCAGTGCTACGCTCTCTGTGGTGGAGACAAATTCTCCAGCATGGAAAACAATTACGTTCCACCAACTGGTAACCAATTTACATTCACATGTAAATCCACACAATCCTGGCCAATGAATAGGCTTCATCGAGTGCTTTAGTGGCATTTGGTGATTTAGTGGCAGGCTCCTTCAAATGACCTTCCAGGAAAGTCCATTACTTTACCTCCCAAACACACACACACACACACACACACTCAAGACTTCAGAGAGGCAGGTAATTCGCCATTAACTCAAGCCACTCAATCCCTGAAACACTGCCAAGTTCAATTGTGGGAGCGAGTTCGACGGAGTAAGAGAATGCGAAAGAGAATGAGAGAACGAGGGTGGGAGAGACAGATGGAAAGAGCAATTGAGAGGGAGAGAGGAGGAGAGTGAGTGAGTGAGAAAAAAAAGAGTGAGAGAGAGGAAGGCACTTTATTCTGACGCTTCCTGCGCAAAAGCATCCGCTCCCATCTGCCCTGGAACGAGTATCCCAGTCACCTCAGCTCCAAACCAGTCGGACCATCTGACCACTCCAGCATTACGTCACTCACTAACCTCCACGGAGCTACATGCACACATAGAGGACACGCGGGCACAGTCATTAAACAACGCAAATATAACCCCCCCTCGCCCCTTCAGAAAAGAAAAGCCCTGCGCAAAAATACAGGAAATAACTTCACAGAACAAAAACAACACAAATAGGTTTTTTGTGATGCATTGAAATGCAAATTCAAGTGCAAAAATTGGATAAACAGCACATACACAAACAACAACACCATGCAACCATGCAACAGAAAATGGAAGAAAATGCCTGAATCACTATCACCCTCATAATAACCCTCAGTAACCCCATTAAAATCAATTCATCCGTGGAAGGTGTAGCCAGCACACACACAGAAACAGCTCAGACACACTAACCACACACAGCAAATGTACTAAATGTGGGGGCAAACCAATTACAGCACATAAACCAGTTCTTGCTAAAACACACGCACACACACACACACACTGTACACTCAGTCCTTCCCAGCAGAGCTGTAATAACCACAGCTACCGTTTAGCTACAGGCTGGACCAGGGGGAGATACTGAAAAACCATGTAATAATTTCATAGCTTAAGCTGCAGAGAAAAAGAAAAGCTTTTCAATAGTTGATATTAAAACATTTTTCTTATTATTACACGTCACATTTACACTACAAGCCCAGAAAGTGCAGCATGCGCTGATGATGTTAATGTGTGCGTGTGTCACACATGTGTGCGTTTGTGTGTGTGTGTCTGTGTGTGTGTTTGTGCTTCTGACAGGCTGCACAACATGACATATTAATCCAATTCATGTTGTGTGTCAGATTGAGTTCATGTCAAAATCTGCATTAATATGACCTTGCATGCATGGAGGGGATGAGGGGCAGAGAAGGTGATTGTGTTTTATTATTAACTAACATGTTTAATTCACATTAATGCAACTGCCTCGGTCTGGTCAGAAAAAGCCCGATATACAAAGCAGGTGGAAAAAGAAGAGACAGTCTGACAGACTAGACTGAAACTTTCATCCTCTCTCTGCTAATTGTTTTGGTTCGACAGAGATAAACTAAGTAGGAAAGAAAATTTAAGCTGGCATAGATCTTTTTGTCATGACTTGGAGAGCAGCAAACAGACCTGAAAAACAAATTAATGAATGACTTCACTGACAATCAAATCTTCTTTTCCCAACACCAGGTCAAAGATACAGCTGAACAATTAATCTCAATGTTACCAAATTAATATATGACAATGTGGCCAAGTGCAATATTCAAATCGCAGGAGTTGCAATGTTTTGATAAAAAGGTCAAATGTGTCACATTTTACACACTATTATAAATGAAGCTATGACCCACTGTGGTGCTACAGAACCAACATCATCATAGTTTTTAGATTTCTTTTTTCTTTTTTTTTTGATAAAGATGAAATGCAAAAACCACCATCGGCACCAAAACTCTGACTTTGTATCGCGGTAACAACATCTCGGCGTGGCCCATACGTCATGTGGGCAGGAGAGAGGGGTTCCACCCTCCAATCTGAAATCAGACCAGAGAATGCCCCAGTTAGAAAGGGTGCTCTAGGGTGACAGGGTGCCAGAATGTGGATTAGTCTCTCCAGCTGAGGCACACTATTTTGCAACAGTTGGTGAAGATTTTTCTTTCTCCCTTTTTTGATTTTGCTCATGCAGCTCTCCTTTGATGGCTGTTGGTGCTACAACTTGATTTGCATATTTTCTTAACAAATAAAGCCTCTGCAGCCTGACTGCAGGTCTGGCTCTGACACCTGTGGTGCAACACAAGCAAGATTCACTTGCTTTAGTGAGGAACTGCCTGAGGAACAATATTTTTCTCCTTTGACATACCAGGGAGAATGAATTAAGCTCTAGGCATCATTGTGTGACTGTATGAAGGTTCAGAGTGACAAAGATATGAGTTTAATGGCATCCCATTGTATTAATCTATTGTTCACAGAGCACAGGAAGAAATGCCTTTGGTGTTCACACTGTTTTGTTGATAGATAATCATTGGCATGCGTCTGAAATGACTGATTAATCAAATGCCATGCTCTCTGCTTGGCTTGCTGGCTGACAGGCCAGGAGATAAAATGGCCACGGGCATCTGGCTAACTTGATTATCAGTTCAAGAGTTTTTTTTTTTTTTTTGGATTGACAGCCGGCTGCCTCACTAAAAGGCTTCCTGGCTGGCTGTCTTAGAGGTTGCCAGATTACCTGACTAAATGGCTGGTTGTCCGGCCAGCTGGTTAACTGACTAACTGATTGGCTGGCTGGCGCACTGATTGGCTGGCAGTCTAATTGACTTGCAAACAGGAAGGCAACATTTATAGCTGAGAGGAAGCTGAGAAAACAACAGGGGCACACTCCACCCACCCATCCTGTGCTGATGACACTCTGATTGCAATCACTACCAGGCACACAAAGAAACGAGCGCACACATGCAGACACACATTGACAAATGTACTTATGGTCTGTATAATAACATGCATATTAAGTAGCTAAGAGGACAATTTACAGCGTCAAGCACCATGTACAACATGCAAACACAGCCGAGACAACAACTTGCACACATTACACGTTATGTTTCCAAAATGCAATATTATGTTATGCTAAAGTCAAGAGGGTTCGACTGACTAAAATTGAACAGCGTGCCAAAGAGACAGGTATATTTTCCTCAGGAATGCATCTCTGTTTGTTTGTTTTGCAGGGTACAAGTTTTGCCTTTTGTTGGTCAAAAATGCTGCTTTAAATAACAGGCTGACAATATGACAGTTACAATATAACAATAGGGCCATGTTTATGGTTTTCACTGTAGAGATACCACAAACGCCAGCACAATCAGGCTACCCTGTGGAGTTTTTGACCATTAGAAGCGCTATGGAGCAAAGTTTTAATGAGCAACACATACTTCCAAATGTTTCATGAGCACCAAGATGCACCAAACACATTTTTGTTAAGCACAATGCAAACACGACTTCAGTTTGTTTACAAGAACATGACACAGGGCACCTTTAATATTTAAGAAAGACGCAGCTTATTCAGACTTTGCCTGCTTTTCAGCGATACAAATATCTGCCGCTGCTCTCCATCACTTCCCGCACATTTGTCACACAACTCTGTCTGTTCAATGGGTTTCTGCTTTTCAGAGGACATCAAAACATTGGCTTTGAGCTTTTGGCTGGGTCAGGACTCCTGAATTTTGTTGGGTCAGGTTTGTGCCAAAATTTCATCCCAGCAACTGCCCCACAAATTCTCCCTCCATGCTTCATTTCCTCTGTCCCTCCCTCAGTCACACCTAAAGTAAACCAAGCAGAATATGGTTGATCCACTCCCGCCCCGCTACTTAGCCTATTACAGCCTTTCTCACTCTACCTTGCACTCTTGATAAAGTGAGCAGATCAGGTCCCATGCTGCTATGTTAACCTGCCTTGCCACTCACCACATTACATCCTCTGCCACCTACAAAGCTCACTCACCCCCGCCCTCGCCTTCTGATAAACTGTGAGGAGCAAGTCCCACGCTGGCATGTTAACCCGCCTCGCCCACTCACCCCATTACATCCTTTGCCATCTACGTTGCTCACACAAGCACTCTCTATCGCCCTCAGCCCAGTCACTAACACCCTTTCATTATGGATAGTCTTCTCCACAGGGGGTTATCACTTCAAAGACACCCTGCTTTCCTCGCCTGCGTCTGTGTGGAGAGGGTGCAGATGACGGGGTGCGATGAGGTGTGCGGTAGGGAGGGGTATCATAAAAGTGACTGAGCCAGAGCCGTACGATTTATGTATTTATTCATTACCAAGGAAGCTGCGTATTAAAAGGTCGGGCAATTTTCCAGGTCACTGACCAAACCCACACGGTGAGGAAGCGAGGGGGATGAAGAGGACAGGAGAGGAGAGACAACAGAGATAAAGAGAGAGGGAGAGTGGCTGAGATGGCAAGTTGGTAAAGGCGATATTGGCAGTTGGACACACATCGGTGCATTCACACCTCACCTGTGTGTGGTTGTTCGTGTGGATGAGCCAAGCTTGCCTGCATGTGTGCACGCACTCTGTTTGTTTGTGTGCGAGTGCATCTGCGGTTTTGTGTACGCGTTCACGTCTGTCTGCACACCGGCTGTGCTTAATGAGTTTGAAAGGTCAAACGCCTCTCAGAAAGATTAATGGGGTTTCCTGGGCACGGGGGTAATGGTTTACGAGGCCCAGCCGGACACATTTCCAACATGACGGTCATTACCACCACAGAGCAGAGACAGGGGGAGGGATCGCAAGCAAAGACAAGGATTAAACACAACTGCTGCGCAGCCAGATCAATGTGCACGTGAACCTCATTCAGCAGTCTCACCTTTGAGACGTTTGAGTCAAATGGATTGTCATGATTATGGTTTAAAGCAGAATAGCTGCAACAACCGTTGACTACAAATTTATACTTTTGACAAACTGCGACGTGTAATTGTAAAGACAATCTCTTGTGTTAATCAGATTGTCCCTTCCTTTAATAAAATAACTGCTGTGATCAACCTTATCCCCTTTGGTCTGAATCGTCCACTTTGTCTAAAACTGGCACTTGTTGTTCTGTGGTGCATTCAGGTACTGTGGGAATGTGATGGACAGCTCAGGAACTGCACTGGAGGAGGAACATGACTTTAAAACGTTCTATCAACAACATCTGTGTTTGACTACTAGTAATTTACCTGGCAGGGCTTTCTGACACATTAATGTAATTTTACACAATTTAAAACCAATTTGCTATTTGTCATTGGACTTTTACTCAACTGCAAGTAGTATTTCTTTGGCTGTTTCTTTATTTTTATTTTTATTTCAATTTCCATATCAGTGTGTAAATGTGCATTATATTGATTTTTTGTCTGACCACAAAATCCCGATATTCAATGTCATCAGTGTGTGACCCGTGAGTTTAATATCAGCTGGCGAACTGAATTTCCTTGAAGTTCAAAAAGGCTGTGTTTTGCAACACGAAATCATTTCCTCTTGAACACATTTCACTGATCAAAACAAACACCACATTTGCAGCCCATGCATGAGCACACACCAGTCTTGTAGAACTTGGAAGTTTATCTCCAATTTGCAAGCCATAATTACTTGTGAAATGTTGGCTGTGACCATTTGAGATCGGCATGTGCAGAAGTAGGCAGTGCCTGGAAACGGCTTTAGTGAAATGGACCCGGGCTCGGCAGCCAACACTTGACTTTCAGATGTCCACAGGTTTCATGCCAGCACCTGAATGCAGCACACAGCGGCCTGTATTCAGACCCGTGTCTTTCGCTCTCTCTCTTTTTTTTTTTTTTTTTTTTGGAATCTCAGTTTGTTGAGTGCTGCAGCTTCACTTTCTGCAGCTCAGGCCTGTTGTCATAGATCTGTCATTTAAGAAGCTCAGCTCAACGTGTTTCTGAAAAGTACATGAAATTGTATCTGAGTGCACGTTAAAGGCTGTTGCAGTGTGCAAATATTACATTACTTTGGAAAATGTTTTAGTAGAATGCAAAGGAAGGAATAAATCTTTCATTAACAATCTCTGCTGTATCTCTTTGAGACGAGGCTGGAGACGGTAGATAGTGTCTGAAGAAACATGATGTAGCATTTAATCATGTGCAAAGAAGAAAAGCAGGAAAGCGCATAATGATGTACATATTCGCACACACGTATAATGTGCGATGCAGTCTTTTTCTCCTCACACACACACGCGCATACACACACACACACAAAATGCAAGTTCCCCTAACATGTTGTCATCAGGTCAGACATGGCAGAAGAGGACAAGCGGACATGAAAAGCACATTAAGAGGCAGCGTTTGCAGGCTGGCCTGCCTCAGCCAGAGCCAGCGAGGCGGACACTGACACAGCAGAGCACAGATGAAGACAGGAGACTAATGGCTGAGGGAGGGGTGGAGTTCAGCTGTAGAGGTATGTGGGCTCTCCAAGTATTCCACGTGTATTTTTTTTTTGTTTTTTGTGTGCGTGTTAGATCGTAAAAGAGCGAGGCTGCGAGCACGTGCATGAATCCATGCGTGCGAGCACGAGTCGAGGTGGTTTCTCGAGTTTCTTTAAAAACACATATCGCCAGTTTTGCACACGAACACTCGGGGCGGACAGCGCCTCATGTGAGCTGACAACAGTAGGTTCTCATCTTGTTAAACCATAACTGTTATGTAACTGAATCGGGACTACTGGGCAATATTGCCTCAGCTGCAGCCGATCCAAAGGCTCAAAGCATGTTGCATGACTGCTCTAAAATTCATGTCCACATAGAGACATATTGTTTTAATCTGCGTCAACACCTTGCTTTTTCCTCCATATAGTTTCATGGGTCCAGTTTTTCTCCATGTCAAAAACTAAATCCAACCACCCAGCTGCAGCATTGTATATAAACACATAATGCAAGGCCTTTCTGCTTCCTTTAAGGTTTAGATTCAGCATATTGCCTCATAAAAAAGAAGATCCACAAACCCTGTGTACAAACACAGTGTGTGCGCGCACATCTTCCTGCACATCCCAGGACCTCGGTCACCTCTGTAACAGTGTGATGCGACTGCCTAAACCAGGCACAATTGAGGGTGATGGTCTCTAAGCCAACATCTCGAAAGGAGGGCAAAACATTTAACCTCAGGTAAAACACAAATGGCAGTTACACTTTCGTTACCTACATTTTCCTCACAGAAGCCTTAAAGCTGCTTTCAACAGTGCTGCGTAACTCTTTGTCTTCTGTGTAAATGGTTTGGTGTGTGTGATTATTGTATTTACTGTATTTATTTACTACTGGCTACGCTAGAAATAGACCCTTATGTACTCTGGAGTCACATATGAGGTCAGGAAGGACTTTGCAGCAACACAAAAGAAATTAGCAAAATAAATTAGAGAAACTGCCCAAATCAAGTTTGACCTGGAGAGAATCAAAGAGATAAAGATTTTCAGGTTTTCAGACATATTAAACAGATTTCCAGTTTTTCTTTTTGTCCAGCAGCTTCTGTAAGTCTGACCACAGATAAAACAAACAAAGTCTTAAAAGCTCGAAGTCCCGCTTGTCTCAATAAATCTGTTGCTCATAGCAAAGCCTAAATGAGTGGGTGATTTTGTTTTCACCGCTGCAAAACAAGGAAATTAAATGAAATACCGGGGAGTGCGAGGGCGGCAGACTGACTGAGCTCCTCCGAGTTGTCAGTTCAATTCCCAACATGCCCACCCACATCAAGCCTCGCATTAATGCAGTTAGTGTTTACTCTCAATGCAACACACCCCGAGCAGAGACTTCTGCCAGGAGCGCAGCTACAGCTCCACACAAAGATACACCAGTGACATTTATCAACTTTAGACACCTCAGGACTGAAAATCCTGCCAAAGGAGAAAAAAAAATAAAATAAAAAATACACTTAGTATCCCAACAAAAGCAGCAAGGATGATTAATAAGTAGGGGGGGAAAAAAATCAGGCATTGATACATCTTAACTCCAAGATGCTGGCGGTGTGGGTGGTAGATTATTTTTGATCAAAAAAATTTTTTTTAAAGCTGTATTTATTAGACTTTTTTTGCATATAACCTTTGAAGAACCTTTAGAGAACGGGCCCTGAAGATGTTTACGTAAGGCTCTGACATGAAGGCACACGTGCATTTGCCAAAGTAGCTGTGCTTAGAGCTTCAGACTCCTATCCTCCACTGTTCACATGTGCTGCGACGACTATGTTTGCTCACTCTGCTCTGTGCACAAACATACACTTATCTTATTGGCTCAAGATGAAGTGTGTACATGTACAGTACCTCTGATTAACATGTTACACAATGTTGGCGATACACAACTAAAAAGTGTTATATTCTACTTTAGTGCTGGAACTAACTTGAAATTTCATTATCAGCCATGATTCATTTTCAGAAAGTCGACGCAGTGAATAAATAAATCAGCAGAACAAAATTGGTTATTTTCGTTGTGTTGGTCATCTGATGCATGTGTCACCTAATTGTCTCAGCGTTGATTTGAGCCTATATTCTGACTGTGAGCTTATATTCGTCCTCTTATTTTCATTTGTTTTGCTTCAACAATGTAATTGTGGCTTGCATTAATCAAAAACATTTCATCATATTTTATTGCAATTTACCATGAAAAAAAAAAAGTTAGTTAAGCTGCAATCAGTTTGCATAAATTAGAAAAAAAAAAGCATTGGAGTTATTCCATAGAAAATAGATGCAAGCAAATGTGACACACAATGGCTGTCATGCTCGCGCACGCGCACGCACACACACACACACACACACACACACACACACACACACACACACACAGGCAGCAGGTAAAGCAAATGTTTGAGCGTGTATTCATCAATAAATTCAGAACCCAAATTCCTAAGTCCGTCAGCAGTTCCTTCATCCATCGCAGGCAGCTGCAGAGACCCCCTGCCTCACTGTCCAATATTGCTAAAACACCTGCTAAACCCCCATCTTTCCTCCCACGTGTGCATACACACATACACAAAGACTTCTTTTACCCTACCACACACATCTTTTTTTTCCCCGGTGGCTCATTCTTGCCGATGCAGCAGAATAACCACGATGCCGTAGTCGTGTCCTTACCCTGAACAAAGGAAATCAGGTGACCCCATTGGGATCCAATAGACACGCATACTCTCACTTACACACACACACAATTCATCAGTCTATCAGTCAATATGTTCCAGTGGAGTGGGAGGTAAATAAGGATCTGGCTGCTGCATTGACTTGTTACAGGAACACTTGGTCTGTTTCATTACATGTAACATACAGTACAAGAGCTGTGGAACAAAGCTGTGGTGGCAGCTTACAATTCCCTCATCACTTGCTCCTTCCCCACTTGCCATTATTTCCCTCCAATTTTCTTTCTGTCACTCCATCATCCACTGTTCCTTGCTCAGCGTTACTCTTTCCTCAACCCCTGAACTTAACCCCCCCCTCCCGCTTGTATAATGACTCCCCTCTTTCTTTCCCCCACTTGTGCCTCTACCCTTCCTCCAGTCTTCACCCACTTCTCATCTCTCCTGAAAATGACGGGCGTCCCTGTCAGCCTCGACAGGAGAGTGACGCAGCGTGTTGCCTGCCATCTTCACAAATCACTCTGACCTTTCATATGCACGGAGGTCACAGTCATCTGATCCGGCACGCTCACGGTCCAAGGCTGCCCTTGCCAGCCAAAGGCGGACCAGCGCAATCAGGGCCAACAGAGGCAGCGGCAGCAGAGCAGAAAGAAGCCTGAATAAATCACAGACAATTAGTCCCAAATTGATGCCTGGGAGGGTGGAGCACAGCTCCTCAGCTAGTCTGACAATTGCTGGTAAACCCAATATTAGTCAATCAGATCACTTCTAAGTACTAATTATTAGATTCAGTTATCACATATCCTGAGGGGAGTTTAATACTGAAGAGTCACTTTCACTGACTTGTCAACAGTAAACACATACAGCAAAGTTTTCATCTAGATATAGCAGGCTTTTCAAAATAATGCCGTCTCAGTGAGGATGACAATAACAGTCGAGCGAGCAGTAAAACCTCAGACTGTACATTGAACCTTTAATAGCTTCTAAATGATAGCTTACACCTCCCCTTTCCTTCGAACAACAAAAAGAAGTGAAACAACTCCCTCACTAGACAGAACAAGGGTAACAGATTATCCCCGAAAATCCTCGTTCAATGTCACCATTTTTTTCCGCGTTATTGAAAAGGAACGGTTTGGTTCTGTTAGTAAGGTGACTTCCTAAATGAGAAAAACTGGTTATGGAAAGGCAACCGTGCGATATCATGATAAATGTATGTTTATGCAAAGACTATAGTCATGGGATTTCTGGCATCTCTGACAGTACAAATGGAAATCAACACAGATTCCAGAGGTGCGCTCGCGAGTCAAGTCAATGATCAACACAAGGTGGAAAGTTGTGTGAGCTGCCATCATGGACACACATGGGGGTCAATGGGTACTTTGGGAAAGAAGGAAAGCTGTTGAATGTCAGATCCAATACATACTGGAACATCTTTACTTTTCTCTGTAGTGCAAAAAAAGACTGGGAAAAATTGGCATTGGACATAAATTGCACACTGCAGAATTGTCCAACACGAACGTTATGTGCTAGATTACAAACATAAAGGCAATGACAAATGATGTAATAATGTAATAATAAAGTAATTTCACAAATGGTTATTAGATCTTTTTTTTTCTAACTTCAATGAAATGTTGAAGAAAAACTGAAGGCATTTTTAAGTGGAACAACGTTGGGATTTGGCTTGGAACTGTCCGTTATCATTAGGGTTGCTCCTTATCTCGGCATCACAAACAATGATGGTGGAAAAATGTGAGCTGTAAATCTTAAATCGCACATGACAAGAGAGTTTTCAGCAGCCCACCCGAGTAATGAGGCAGCAGGTAAACAATAGCCTGCATGTCTGCCAATAACATAGTGCAGTGAAGTCAACCCCGGCCGCTCTGACTCGACGAGGCATCAAGCAAAACTAAGGCCGCACAAACAGGATAATCCCACAGGTTACGCTGCAGTTTCTGAGTCTCTCTCCTTCTCAATCACTCCGCTCCTCTCTCTCCCTCACTCTCTCTCTCTCCATTGTTCTGTACCTGGCTTGTGCCCTCTCTCTGTTTGCTGCAGAATGGATGAATGCAGAGGGAGGAGAGGGAGGGTGGGGGAAAAGAGGGGAAGTAAATGAGATCCCGATGAGATGCCAAGGTGTGTTAGCGGTGAGGTGTGGGGAATGAGAAAAGCGGCCTGAAGGGAGGGGGAGTGGCTAGATTGACTGTGTGTGTGTGTGGGTGTGAGACGCCGGTGTGCGACGGTGGACACCCGGCTCTGCCTGCAACGGAGCCCTGCCGGCCGTATTAGCGTTTGCTAAGTCAGCTCAGGATGCAGGAGATGGAGGAGAGGGAGAGAAGGAACGTAGAGGAGAGGATGACATATGGGAGGACAGTGGGAAGAGCAAAAGGAAGGAAGAAAGGAGGAGAAAGAAGAGTAGAGCACAAAGGAGGGTAACAATATAAGCAAGACAGGAAAATGCTGTTGGCACATGAGGAGAAATAGAAAATGAGACCAAAAACAAAGGGACATGTAAAACTGTGAATAGGAGCTAATAAGGGATTAGGCACAGGCACAAGGGTGGACTAGAGAGAAAGAGAGAGAAATTTCATGAATGGTGATCAAAGAGCCACATAAATATTGTAATGTAATATAACAGAGGCTTTAATAGATCCTCTCAAAATCCCAAATACAGGAGAGGCTAATGCCTAAATACACACACACACACACACACACACACACTTAGTTGTTTCTTACTTGAAGAGAATGCACACACACACACACACACAGGTAAATTACCCAATTTAATATGGACATAATTGCAGATAATTTAAGAAAAGTGTGTGTGTGTGTGTGTGTGGGGGGGGGGGTCTCTCTCTCCAGTGTTTTCTTATCTTCCAAATCCTGACGAACAGCGGGAAGAATCGTTGCCAATAGCAGCCTTCAGGAGCACATTGCTTTCACAGCAATTAATCGCAACATCAATTAAACAAAAGCTAGCATCCAAATCCGGCTACCCAGCATTCCAGGGAACCAAATCAATCTGGCAATGAGTCCGCGTGTGTTGCATTCAATGCTCCAGGGGAACTGTGTGCGTGTGTGCGAATGCAAGAGAGGGCAAAGTGTGTGCCTGCAAGCGTATCTGGGCGCGCGTGTGTGTGTGCAAAAGGGACCCCTACATCACATCATGCATGCGCGCACAAGTGTGTGTGTGGGTGTGTGTGTATGTGTTTCATGAGTAAGATTGCATGCGAGCGCAACATGTACATGTCAAGTGAGTGTGTGCAATTGACCCTGAGTTGCGTGTGTGTGTGCCAGGAGTGCATTAATGCGTGTCAATGATGTATGGCTGTGATGTCTTTATGTGCACCAAAAGTACATATAGGTTAGCATAGAGGTGTGTTTGAGTGCACATGCGTTTGCGTGTGTGTGTGTGTGTGTGTATCCAAAAAGCACTCAGCTATGCCTGGATAGTAAAACCTCTCTTTAGAAAGCGCCTGTGGGTCTAAAGCCATTATGTTCTTTTCCACTTCACAGTCTCAGACCTGATTAGAATCACTTCCCTGGCTTCACCTGGACCAAACAGTCTCCCCCCCCCACACACACACACACACACACACACACCCAATCAGCCCTTAGTTTAAACTCATAAGTTTCATAGGTTTACACTATCTCTGCTAATTTGTGAGTGCAGAAAGTATTTAACTGTGGCAAACAGCCAGGGTGACGGTAAACTGTTGGACCACAGCAGTACGTTCCCAGCCCCCCCACACACACTTCAGTGCAGATGCACAGGGGCAATTAAACAAGCCAGTAATCCAAATCCCAATCCCACCTCAGCATTAAATCTTGATAAAAGGCTCTGAATCATACATTGTTCACTTGGATTCCAGTGTGTATTCTTAGTTTAATGCTGATGGAAGGACAAAGAGAGAAACCTGCGCAGTCCCTGTTAAACTGTTCAAAAAAATAAAATAAAAAATAAAATAAAAAAACAACAAAAAAACACTTGTTATAGAGGAATGGAGCTGAAAAACGCAGGAGAGTTGCAGACGGTGGCATAAGCAGTGAAGCAGCATCAGTCGTCCGTGCCACAGCATCAGTGACTGCTGAGAGTATGAAAAGACAAAGAAACCAGTTGCACAAAGATGCCTTAACAAAAGCCTCCCCAACAGACACACACACACTGCACAAACACACACAGACACACACAATTCAAATCACTGACAACAGCTGGGGTTTCTGTCCTATTAGAACAGCTGTGAAAGAAACTGACTTTTCCCTCTGTGAATAAATCACAAACTGGGCACTGGAGCAGACAGCGGCTCTGTATGTGGCACCAGAAATGTTAGTAATGCAGCTCGGTTTTGGCTTTTGGAATAATTTATTTGATTTCTTAATAAAAAAATAAAAATAAAAAAAAAGCTGCTCCAAGTTCATAACGACAGAGGGAACAATGTGAATAATAATCACCTGTACGGGTTTTTGATCGGAGGTTACCAAAGTGCCTTGTGTGTTTTTATTTGTATTTATTTATTTTTTTTTTTAATTTTTTGGTTTTAATATCAACTGCGTGACTTTAATCCTGACAGTCACAGAGTAATGTTTGCTCTTATTCGGGAAATAAACGCTGTGAGTTGACGGAGAAACAAATGCGTAAATCTGTCATAGAGGAGAAACGCGTCTCTCCATCCTGAGGTGGAAAACATGTCCTTCACAAAGCAAAACACTCAGCCGGTTTTCTAAGTAAACGAAAGCTTTCTCGTTGTTGAGGAACGTGCACCTGCCTCCAAACTCTCTCCGCCGCGGACATCTGTCCGTCGGCCGCCGCCGCCGCCGCTGCCCGCTGCCGCTGCGGCGGCCAGTTTTTTTTTTTTTTTGGCAACGACCGAGCCATCAAACACACGTTTCCACGTACCTTCCTCGGCGTGACAGTCTTCCACTCGGTTCAGCAATAATATCCAAAGCACCGAAATCAGCGTTTTACGGAGATCCATGTTTGTCTGGCCAGTTCCGCGGGGCTCTTGTCATCTCTCTCCAGCCTGCGCGCAACGCACCGCAGCAGAGACGCACTCGGTGCCTTGAACGGAGCGGATGCCGCCTGGGCGAGTAGTGCAGGAGCCGGGGAGCCACACGGCCTATTTGATATCTCGGGGGAGGGTTTTGTCGGGGAGATTGACACCGTGCGAGCGCAATGGAGTGGGATGCGGAGCCGAGGGGACGGGAGGGTCGACCTATCAAGGAGCTGCAACCTGAAATCTCCGCGCCAGGTGTTTCCACTCCAGTTACCGGAGTCAACCCAGCAGCGGTTTTTCTCCCAGACCGTCCTTTGATGGCAAGAGGGTCGGCAGTGACTCAGGACCTGGGTCTGTGGATGTGGTGTCACAGGCTGTTAGAGCATTTGGTGAGGATTACAGTCCTGTACCTGTTTGACAGGGATCCCAATGGAGACTGCAGGGGACCCTCAGTTTAATATGTTTAAGTGCTTTTCACAGGGTCACATACTGGATGAGTTAAAACTCCTTTAGGCGACAGGGGGAAAAAATGCTATAAAACAACAGGGTTAATGCTATAAAACGGCCCAGTATCTTTGATTCTGGTTGGTTAACTAACCAACACAAAATGTCTGTTTTCCATCAAAGAAAATTCTCCAAATTAGTTGTATTTTATTTAAAAACTTGGATCGTGACAATTTAAAAACTTTTTCTTTTTATGAAAATGACTTGGAAATGTGTGTGGAAATGGAACATGTCTTTAACAGCCCACGGTGACAGTATTCAAACAAAAAGACTGGTATCCCTCAGGGATCTGACCTGGGAACATTTATTTCTCTGTTTAAGGACTTGGCAGAAACTATAGCTAGACATACCAATACACACAACTTGATAGGAAAACAAATGTGCAAGACAACACAAAGGACGATAATACAAAAAAAAACCAAAAAACCATAAAACCACTCAGTGGAAAGCTTTCCAATTTCTGACTACATGACTGATCTTTCTTTAAAGACACAGCAGCTTTGAAAAAGATCCTTGGGGTGTCTTTTTCCCTATCCAAACAACAAAAGTGAAAATCTAAGCATGGGGTCCCTTTCTAGAAAATCATATAAATCTGTTATTTGGAAAAACTGTTCAGATAACATAGTATAATAACACAGCAGCATTTAATCTGCACATATACATACATATGTCACAGATTTGAAATTGAAATTCTTCTTTTCAAATTGCCTCGAAATAATTTCTGTAATGAAAATCACTTCCTTTCTCAGGGGACTATTGATTTGATGCTACTTAAAGTGAGGAGCCATGTTCACAGTGTTCTGCACCAAGCAAATATTATTGAGCTTTTCTCCTGGGTTTGTTGTTGTTGTGCCTCTTCGGACGGCAGGAGAGCAAGATGAACTGAAACATGGAAAATGCTGTTTCAAGGGTTTGCATCATTGTAACACACAAACTAAAGAGTCCCTTGCTCTATATCTCATTGTCGGAGCCACAAGCGCACGGACAGTGAACACACAGTCAAGTGTACACACCACTTTGCCCTGAATTGATCATTCTCACAGTTTAGCTTGGAAAGCAATACAGTTTATTGCTGATTGACAAGCGAGATACTGTTTTTTTTA
Organism: Rachycentron canadum; assembly: GCA_038496675.1. NCBI lineage: Eukaryota > Metazoa > Chordata > Actinopteri > Carangiformes > Rachycentridae > Rachycentron > Rachycentron canadum. Next base: position 6,499,654 of record CM076663.1, on the reverse strand, counting down.
AAGAGAAAAAGAGAAAACTAGTGGTGTGAACACAGGTTGTATCTCAAATCAATACGGTCTTTGAAAGGAGAAGGCTGCAGGAGATCCAAAGAGCTCACTCTATTATTAATCCATTTACAAAAAGCATGGTTCATTCAAAATTTCAAACAGATTGTGGATCTTGTAGAAGAAGCTCATCGAGAATATAAAAATACTGTTCAGTCGTTTTCACAAACATGTTCCGATTCTTCTGTTTCAAGAGCAATTCAGGCAAAGCTGTTGAGAATGACAATGGCCCAATAATGTGTAACTGTCAGTCATCAGTCTATTACGTGTATGAAATGATCCCTCGAGTTTTTCACCTGCAATACACTGAAATTTACATCCTCCTGAGTGAAACCTGAATGCAGAGCTCAGACTTTTTTTCAGCTTTTGATCAGAGGTGACTTCGAAGCCTGAAGTCGAAACTTCCTCACAAACATAGACTGGCCTTGATGATACTGAGCCTCCACTTGGCAGCTCTTCAACATGTAGCACCAGCCTCGGCTATTTAGCTACTTTTCAAACTTTAATGTCGTGCAAATGAAAGGGCTAGTCAGCACACCTAATTTTCCCCTGCAGCAAGCCCTGCAACTGCCGGACATAAAACAGCTCTGTAATAAATGTAATAAGCACTTTTAATACCACACACACTTAACGCGCACGCACACTCACACACACACACACACAAACTGTAGACAGCCCCTCCTATATGCTCCATAATCATCGGTAAGACTCATTATCACAGTTATCACCCAGCCCTCTCTCCATCCCTGCTCTCTCCACTCAACCACGGACTCACATGTGCACATAAACACACACTCACACACAGATTATGGGCCATCAGCCTGACTGATCCTCCCCAGCAGGGGGGCTGGTGGCCTCAGTCCTGGGAGCTGATGAACACGATCATCTGTCCTCCTCTGTGGTCATTACTCACCAAGGACAGAGGCCAGCAGCTCCACTCATTCACCCGCTGTCCATTACACACATGCACGTAACAGTCTCTTTCGCGCTCGCAGTCTCGCACCACATACTCTCCACTACCGCATCTGCCAAATTTCAAAATGTGGTGTCACGTTTGGTTTCATTACAACAATAATGTCATCTGCGTTTTGCCACTGCATCTTTTTCTCCAGGTAAATAACAAGGCTGGTGTTTATACAGTTTTATATATTTCTTATTGTCAACAAATCCAACAAAACTCCTCAAAGACCAAAAACAACAATTTGTTGGTACATCTCTACACACTTTCCAACATCCCTATCCTGTCTGTGCCACTCTGCTCAAATAACAAATAAAAATATAACTCAATTGGGCGCAGGACTGCATTACCCAGGGACTATTTTCAAATGCGGATGAATATACACGAGTGACTATTTTTGCAGTGGGACGGTGTTTGCAACACCTCAATGTGTGCGGAAGGTGACTGATGTGTTTTTAATCAGCGCAAAAGCCGCACAGCAGCGCAGTTGCCAGGTGGTGAAACACAAAGCGCGCAACTGCAGCGCCACAGACTGAGGTTTGAGCTATTGGATATTGTTCTGCAGGATCATATATGCTGGTGGAAAACATTTAGAGGAAAGAGGAATAACCGGCTACACGCACAATAGTTTTTAGTTGGATTCAATAATTGTTGGTTTTGGTATTTTTTAAGTTTGAGGTTAACAAATCAGGAAAAAATGATAAAGAAAAGCTCCTGCGCCAGTCAATCTGCAGC
>CM076663.1:6470171-6497539 GCA_038496675.1 Rachycentron canadum | reverse complement strand
CCCCCCCCCCCCCCCCCAACCAACCCACCTGCAGCCAGTCTGTCGGCATCAGTCATCAGGAACACAACAACCAGGAGAAAAAAAAAGAAGATGTAAATCACAATCTGATATCATGTGTAAGGGGAAGGGGGTGTTGAAGCAGTTAATACATGTCAATTCCAGAAAGGACCTCACACACACACACACATGTACAGCTCAGTCCTGCTGGTTCATCATGCGACAATTTCATGCTGATGCTCTTTACTGGCCCCTCCCTCTCTGCTCCTTCTCACATACACACCAGAGAGAGAGGAGGAGGAGGAGAAGAAGGAGGAGGAGAAGAAGAAGAGGAGGAGGGAGCGGAGTCACTTGACCTTTTCTGTTCTCTGGCTGTTTTCCCAGTCATCCAAGCAGAACGGGGGGGAAGACAAAGAGATAATGGGAGAAGAGGTGTGTGTGTGTGTGTGTGCACACATACATGAATACAGACATGTCATTGTACACACACACACACACACACACACACACACACACACACACACACATTCTCACAATCTGTTTGCAAACACTATTTACTGAAATATCCAGCAAAATGAACACGGATACTTTTCTTCTTCCTCCTTCTCCTTCAGGAAGCAAACAACAGAAGTGTGCACCGCAGCCATCGTCTGGTAAGGAGGGGGGCAGACAACCTGGCTACACAATCTCTGCTCCTTCTGGACTGTAAACCACAATGTTCCCAGTTGTGCACCTAAGTTGCATGTCATGTGCTTTTCTCTATGCCCATTTCCTGTCCATCTGTCCTCCTCCAACTCTCCAGAATAATATATGTTGTGTTTCAAAGATCAGTGGATAAAAAAAAACAACAGCTGTGTTGTGTGGTCAGTTACTGTATGTACACGTTGACGTGCTAAATATGTGCACAAATAGAGGAACTTAATGGCATAAAGAGGAGAAGAAAAGGTTCGGATCGGCAGCTGTGTAATCTGCAGATTTGGCTGCTCAGGCTGAAAACAGCCCTGCGTTACAACAAAGCGGGGGGGGGGGGTTGATTATGGTACAGGTGAGACAATGAAACACAGCCTGAGTTTTAAGTAAGAGATTAACGCGTTTGCCAAAAAACTGCACAACCGTAGTGCACGCAGACAGGATTTTTATGGCAGCTTCTTTCAACTTCCTGTTATGGCAATCGGTTTGTGTTACAAAGGAGCCCATCAGGAATATGTGCTTGTGTGTATCTGATTGGCCAAACGGCAGCAGCTCGCTTCATGGCATCGTAATGTGGACTCATTGAAATGAATGAAAGGCCTGTGTTGTGTGTGTGTGTGTGTGTGTGTGTATGTGTGTGTTTTTTTCTCATGCGAGGCTCATGTCGGTTTGAAGGCTGCCTTCATGTGGATGTGTTGTAAGTTACAATTAGGACGGTGTGCAGCTCCAGGTTTGACATCCCTGTCATTTCTTTTTTTGTCTCCCCCTCCTCCTGCACCATCTTTTCACACCCTTTGGGATTTAGGGAAAGTGTCGGAGTGAAGAGGACTGTGCTGGGAGGTGAGGAGGGAAGGAGTGGGGGTGTAAAGGGAAGAAGGAGGAGAGGAGAGGAGACATAGAGAAGGAAGGAAGGAGGTGGCAGAGGAAGCGGGTGTTTGATAACAGTAGGCTACAAGTCCCAGATGTATTGTACCATAGCTGTGTTATTCCCAAGACGGGACCCTGTAAACGCTGCCTAGTGAAAAGGTGTTAATGTGTCTTTGAAAGAGATATACGCCTACACACACACACAAGGATGTGTCACATTAACACACATGCACACAGCAGTGGTGACAATAATGGATACAGAGTGTTTCAAATGGACACTGGGGAGTGGGTGTCACTCTTTGCTTTATTCAGATGGGTGTGCGGAGAGTCGTCGTTCCCTTTATGAGATGATTAGCTGCCAGGCGTTAATCACACCAACATTTCATAATGGAATTAGATTACAGATACGCTCTAACAATATCGGTGGACGGATAGTTTTTATTGCCTTCATTAGTATTTCTATAATGGCCTGTTTGTGATTCGTTAGTAGATTTATTACAATCATGCTTTTCTTTTATTAATGCAAATGAGATAATAACGTTTACGTGCGGTTTGACTATGAATCAGAATTTAACTGATTGCTGTGGGTGTCCCACGTGGGGCGAAAGTGACAGTGGAGAAAAGGGTCATAGTTCATGAACTGGACTCAAACTTGCGGCTCAGAGAGTTTACCAGGAAGTTGCAGAGTAACTTTGTGTGTCTTTATCAGCCTCACTGGGGAAGTAGGACGCATGGGTGTCCGGACGGAGCGTCCTGGGAAAGACGGGTAAAGCAGCCCACGGGACTGTGACTGTCATTGGCTAATGGGTCCTTGTGTTGCAATTAGTTCCAGTAAAAGAGTTAGTGGTGTTATCGAGGTCATTTTGAAACGGTCACATCGGGACACGACATCTCAGTTTCTTTGCATCAATAAAAATACCTGTGCCACAATGTAAAAACACCCCATAGCAACTAAAAGTCCAGCATTTAAGTAAGAGAAGTTTTAACAGTAAGGGAAATGATGAATGGAGCTCTTTTCTTCTTTTTTCACTTTTCTCCAATTGTTACTTTCTGTGAAATATCAGAAACATCTATTTAGGTGGAACTGCACCTGAAACGTGAGGAGGTGCCCTGAGCAGCAAGGGGTCAAACACTGATGAGGTTTGGAAACTACTGCTTTAATTCATTAACTGTTTTGTATTTTATAACCTCATTACATGTTTTTATCTAATTCTTTTCAAAATGATGTAGCTGTGAGATAAATTACAGGTACCTCCCACTACTGTGTGGTCTGAAGGTCAGATCTCTAACATAACTGATATTAAACAGTTGAGAAGCTCCAATCTTAAATGCATTGAATCAATTTCACAAGTTTTCCACCTTAAACATTCACTTCAAAATATGATCTGATTATTAAATGGCTTAACTTTTACCCACAATCCCTTTCTCAGCACTTTATTTTGATTCGGATGAAATGAATTCTCTGGGAGCAGATGGCACTTTGTTCAAATGGCACATATCTAACTCTTCAATTAGCTTGATAACACTACTCAGGGATACTGTGGGGAGAAAAAAAAGAGAAAGACTCGCTTGTGATTGAGGTGACGCTGCTTTTGAAGTGGGACTGTTTTCAGACGAGTTTGAGCCTTTGCGTCTGCCCTGACATTTTTTTGCTTGAGCATTCCAGCAGCTGGAATTACAAGGAAGCGCAGCAGGATTCAACTTTTAATGCCAGTCACAAACAACATCTCGTTCTTGTATCCAATTTTCTGAAATGAAGAGGACAAGAACATTTAAAAACACGGCTGGATTATATTAAGTATGAAGTTACCCTGAAAAATATGAGATAGCTTATGGCAGAGGAGATAAAACTCTCCTGTTCTATTGTTACTGACAAACTTTTTATCTTTCCTCTGTGAAGCTTCATCTTTTAATAATGTCAGCAAGGGGGGGAAAAGAGAGAAAAGGGAAAGGTGATTAGATGGACGCCAAGAAAGAAAGGGTGTGGATAAAAAAAAAAAAAAAAAAGTAAAGATATACAAGGCTTTAAAAGAGCAAGAGAAAGAGAGGGGTGTTGAGGTAGAAAGCAGGGCACAGTGAAGGCAGGGCCAAACCAACTGTCAAGTAGCCATGTGGCAGTTTGCAGATAAGGCCCATGACTAAGTAATCATGAATATACAGTGTGATCTACTGGTTGCCGACACATTCCCGGATATGACATCTGCCCCGCAGCCTCATTTCTCCACCACAGCAGGCCGGTTCCGAAGCGACTCACTCGGCAGGAACTGAAGCCGATATCGTTTTTTTCCAAAGGGTTGTTATTCCGGCCGCCACTGCTACCGTGCCAGTATTTTTAAATATCAACACAGATAGCAAAAAACCTATCGTGACTTCAGATAAAGTTCAATTTACACAAACCGCCTTGGTTGATATGGAGCTGTGCGTGTGTTTGTTTGTGTGTCTGTGTGTGAGTGTGTGTGCCTGTTCCTCTTTAACAGGATGATCCTTTTATATTTAAATTTGTGTGTGTGTGTGTGTGTGCGTGCGTGTGAGTTTAGGGTTGCAGGGCGGTTTATCAGACACTGAATACACTCTGTGCAGGTGATGGGAGATTAGGGAACGCCACTGTTTCCAATTTTTAGGGCCGACTTCAGACAGCCGGGAAAATGGAACAACTGTGACTTCTTCATTTCTCTTCACCTCTGTTTTCCTTCTGTCTCTCCTCTTCCTTCTCTACATAGCCTCTATATCTCAGTTTGTTTTACCTGTTGTTTCATGCCTCTATCTCCTCTAATACTGACACTGAGCACAAAATGATGTTTCTCTTTCTGTCTTTTTTAAAGACAAAATTACTTGAGCAGTAGTTTGTGTTTTATAGCTTCAGAGTTGTGGACGATTAGAATCTAAACAACAGCAAAACAGCTCTGGGCCGTGTTAGGAAAAGTGCCAAGTGTGTCTGAACTATCAACCTTGCTAAACATGCAAAACCAACTTTGTTGGCTCCAACTGAGAAAATGAAGCAAAGCTCAGTATTAAGCATTAAATGTTGTGCTTAATAACCAGAGTGATCCCTGCAGCTGTTAGCCACATTTTAGAGCTATGTATATATTTTTTTTCCTCCTCGTGGAGGAAAGGTGAGAGAGGGAAGGGCAAAAAATCAATCCAGTTAAGTATGAGGGGAACAGAGAGAAGAAAGAGAGAGGAGAGAAGGAGCGGTGGACTGAGAGTGAAAAATGTGTTGGTTTGTCAGCATGGGCTGGATGTCTCAGGAGACACAGATGGGAATTCATCACGAGAGACAAATTATATTGCAGTAGTATCCCTCTTTCCTTGGCGCGTGTGTGTGTGGCTACACTTGCGGCCTGCACACGAAATGTGTGCATGTATGTGCATAATAGATCATTTCATGTGTGTTTAAAGACTCTTTCCCATATGGACCAAGTCATACATGGTTAGCTCTGAGGCTGCACAGCGTAATGACAGTAATTACATTATCGACTGTTTAACCTGCACGATTCTTACAGAGCTGAGCACTGAACGGATGTGTGGATAAATATTTTTCGGATTGGTTAATTTTTTATATCACCTTCTAAAATTTATTACCAGCAATGTGGCAAATACAATTTGCAGTGTCTCCCATATGCAAACTGTAGACTTCTTAAAATCTATTTGAATATTATCTTAACACATTAATATCTCCTCTACAAGAGCTGGCTGTCTTCTAATTTGCAGCTTATTTTGAAATACATCATGTAATTGTAACTGTGGCAGCCACAATTGTTTTCAAGTGACGCCTCATGATAGCTCTGAGTCGTAGGGTTCAGCCTCACTACACAAATATAAAATGTGCGGTGGCATGTGTGGCACACTGTGTAATTAAGCAGCAACCTAATACAGGGCACAGGGTGTGTAAATTAGATTACAGCTCTGCAAATCAAAGGTAGCTTAATAATATCTTCAGCGTTGCAATTAAGACGTACAACTTTGGGCTCACTGTAGTCATAGAGACACGCGAGAAATCGTCTCTTCACCCTCCCACTGCTTCTTGTAATGAGCATCAGTGGAAAACAATGCTCACGTCGGCACGCACTCACCACGAGGAGCTGCTTCACATCAGAGGAAAGGATGAAACGCTAATTTGGGGAAACAAAAAGAGGGAAAAAAAAAATACTGAGTAATTATGTATTTCTTTTTAGTCAATCTCAGTGTGAGCTACATTATATTTGCATAATGAGCAAATGTGTGATTGACACTCAAATGCCATGATGGCTCATACTTGTGATCTTCCTATTTGCTTAAAGTACCTTGCTAGACCATGTGTGTTTACATTGGAAAGTGTCATTACGACTTGCAGGACTGAAAGAGTTTGAATATCAAAATGGATATAAAATGAATAATACTTCAATATACATAATGTGGAGAGAGATTTGACTTGAGGGCTCAAAGATCCACATTTTTGTGGGTGATTCACTGCAGGAGAACCAAAGGCCTCCTCAGGGGGAGAGTCGGCAGACATTAGGTTAGTGTGGGGCCACCTGAAGGGACAATAAAGACAAAGAAATATGCATGGGTAGGAGAAGAGAAAGCGACAGCCACATAGCCAGACTGCATAGATGTGAGGCATTAGAGAGGTCTATGACCAGGGTCAAACTGTTTTCATCACCCCTGTTTATTCCTTGGTGCTGGATGATGAGGACTTTAAATTGCACTCAGATTGGATCTTACAAAAAAAATGAATATGAATGTAATGGCTGGAGGCCAGTGATAACATCGGTCCAAGAGGTCTACTTATAGTAAAAACCAATCTCATATCAATACACTACCATAGATTGGGCTGTACTGGGAGCTAAGGCATTCGCCGCTGTTACCTTGAAGTTTAACAGATGGCAGATCTTCCTCTGTCTCTTTTTCTGGCCACTCTCAGAAAATGAATCAGCAGAGGTAGATTACAGTTGATAGATTGATGTAGAAAACGCCTCTGAGTGTGGGCTGTATATGATTACAACAGGAAGGGTTTAGATAGTCATCTTCTCTCAGGAAATGATGCCCCAGTGTATGTGCACAGAAAATATGAAGAAACTGGAGCTATTTTTTTTTTTTTAGTTGTCAAATCCAAAGAGTACTTATGAGTCTGTCCTGAGAAAATGTAAAACTTAAGAAACTGAAGTGATCAATATACATACTGTGGAGAAATATGGCAAACATTGGGGTTAGCTTCCCTATAGAGGCCCAATAAAAGTGTTAAATGATGATTAGACCTATCATCAGGGCCTGTTGTTGGTATCAGGCCGTGTTGTAAGGTGACACTGCTCTCTAGCAACAACCTAACATACTTTTAAATTGCCTTTGAATCAAACCTCGAGCCAAAGCAAAGAGAAGATGCTAATAAGCTTAAACCTGATGTTATAGCTGCACCATATTTGCTAAGGATACAATACATAGACTGGCCCCCACTGGTTTGATGGGCTGGTTATACAGAACCACTAATGCCAACAAGAGAGCTTTGAAGAGCATTTAAATATGGCCGTGTTACATATAATTGTTATTTTTCAAGAGGTAGCCACACAGAAATTTAGCAAGTCTGCTTTTCATTGGTACTTAAGGAAGCCTAACACTCCAGGTTGGATAAGGTCATGTTCAGGGAGTCTAAATTTGAAGTGGGCAGTCAGTGATTATTCTGACTGGTTGATCAGGGCACCTGCATGGAGGAGGGATGGAGGGGAGGGGGGAGCTAATACATGGCTATTAAATCTTCTTGTTGCCGTCCATGCTTTTGTGACCAATATGATCAATTCAGGAAATCTCCAGTGAGCAGGCTTGAGGACTTTTCTCACTGCTACACTTTTCTCAGCACAGAGAACTCGAAAAACTGCTCGTGAAAGCGACGACTGGCTCCATTACTGTCACATCAGCAAAGCACTGCTTGCACATCATATTTTGCGCTGTCTGTCAATCCTGAAAAGGAAGCTGCTGAGTCCTAATGAAATCTTGCATTGAAATTACTCAACATGTGTGTCTACTTGAGGCTTCGCTTTATTTACAAGTGCAAAATAAGAAGGTGTGTCAACATCCCTCAACTCTCCTCACCGACATCTAGGATGAGAGCTGACGGCGCTCAATTTTTCTGGGACAACAGAGCTATTTGCATAATTGATTACACCTACATCCTACAGAGCAGGCTGCAAACAGAAGAGAAGAGCAAACAGCTTAATGATGACATTTGTTCTTGTGAGAGGATAGCGAGCCGTCTGAAAGATTAGTAAACTGTGATGTAAGGTGTGCGGGCCAAAGGATGAAGAGCTAAGCATATGCAAATTGAAAGCAGAATATTCATGCTTTCCAATTGGGGGCCGTCTCTCCGGGATTCCTTGAGGCCTGCGAATGAAAAATTGTTCCTCAAACTTTGGCTGAACTTTCTTTACCCTCAGTTGGCATTAAATATTTAACACTATGTTGCATGGAGCCAAATTTAGTTTGTGTAGACATGGAGAAATCAGCGTTTTTTTCTTTTTTGGGAATTTTGACGAGCTGCTGCATTTTGGCACATTGTTTTTGTTTATGTCTGCTTCCGCCGCACGTGTTTGTACCTCCAAATAATTCTTTTCATGCGGTTCCAAGATCCTATTTGTGTGTCGGGTGTGTGCATGATCGCACGTCCGTACAAATTTCAGTACGTGTGAGCGCTTTTGAGATTACATCTGGGTTTCAAATTGCTTCGTGTGGGCCACCTGCATTCACGGGAAATGCAATTACATTTTTTAACAATTTCTTCAGATGCTGTGTAAAAGTCACCTTTAAAAGCGGAAATTGGGAAACGTGAGCAAACGAGGGAGTTAGTATGCAGATCAGGTGGATGAATCCCTCCTTCTCCGGCCCCAAATGATGGGATAAAAGGCCAACTGTGGGCACCTGAGGCCTTGGGGAATTATTCAGTGATGTGGAGACGGTCGGGGCACATTCATCGCGCCCAGAAAATAAGATGCTCTTATTGCTTTGACCAAAAGATCAGTGCACTTGGTAACTTCATCAGCAAGTAGAGTAAAACGTAAAGTAGAGTAGACAGTAAAACTCTAAAGACTTTATCCCACAGGCAAAGTGAACAGCAAAACAAGAGCACATTTCAATCATTTATAGCATACTTGTATTTGTGCAGGAGAGCAGAGCATTCACAGCGCTGGAACATTGCTCTGCTGCTGTTCTCATATGTCACACACAGAATGGAACATTATTGAGGCATTTTATTTCCTCACTTTACCCCGACAGCGCTGACATCACACAACTCAAACTGCACCGAGTGAATCTCCTTCTTTAAGCAACGCGATCACAGAGAAAACGCTTATGGAAATATTGACTGACGCGCTGACGACACTTTATTTGCATCAGTCTCCCTAATTATGCCCCTGAGAAGGCAGGCGCACAAGGTGTTATTCACACACACACAGATAAATACACTCAGACACATGGAGTCGTAATCATGTACAGGTTGCGAGTGCAAACATACACACACAAACACATACACACACACACATACAAAAAGCTTACTCACATAAAGACTAATAAATGCACACATACTGGCTGACGCAAGCACATTACTCATGAACGCGCACAAACACACGCATTTTGTACAGTCACAGTCATGACACAGACACACAGATGTCTTTTTTTTCTGAGCCACTCCCACCTAAACCAGGGAAGGAAAGCCAACATTAAAAAAAAAAAGAAAAAAGATTTGAATCAGGTGCCACAGGGTTCTGCAAGTGAAACTGTACAATGTTGTTCACTTCTGTGACAAAAGACACACAAAACTCAACGATACAAACTTGTGCAGTGCACACACACACACACACACACACACACACACACACACACACACACACACACACACACACACACACACACACAAACAGAGAGACAAACACTGCAGAAATATAAACCCACTCTTCTTGATGTTCCCTGATGTTGGGACATCAGCGGAAATTAAACCTCATTAAATGAGGCTTTTAAAGTGACTTTCAACTCCCCTCCTCTCTTTACAACTCGCATCTAAATGTCTCTCCGTCCTTATCCCACTATCTCTCCCTCCGAATCCTGTCACACGCTAGTAGTTTTAACCAGGTGCCCGTTATTGTGTTGTGCTTTTGTGTCACGGAGGCGCAGTGTAATGTGTGTGTGTATGTTCCGATATTGGATTCTCAGGCCGGTGAGCAGTAAGGATGCAGGGGTGTCCCACTGGTCTACTAGTAATAGATCAATACAAGGAGAGGAGAGATGAGAAGAGGAGAGGAGAGGAGTGGAGTGAGAACCCAACTTGCCACAAAGAAATACTTGTCTTATTTTTTTTTTTTTAAATGTCGCTTTCATATGATTCCACCAACATCACCATGTACCAATGTTCTACATCATAATTAAATTAAATTAGACAGAAAAAGTTCTTATTTTCCATGTTCCATGAAGGATGCCGTCCTCCACATGAGCCTAAAAAAATATTTCTGTTATTATCTTCCAATGGCACAGCATTGATAGGGTTATCCATAAACACAACCATTTTTACTTGATTGTCTTCTTTTATGGTTCAATGTCGGTGTCACTCAAATTATTACTGCATTGTATTTCTCAGAAGAAAAGGACACCCTTCAGTTTTTGAGGCCAGAGAGTTAAACCATAGTCAGCAGGAACAATGAGACATCGTCTCAATCGATGTTCGACAATAAAGATTTATTAAAGGCTGTCACAAGGTTTACATTGTTGCGCAGCCATACTTACAATTAAACGTTCTTCAAAGGAACAGTTCAGTGTCTCGGTTCACATTTTGAGATAGAAACTAGAGTCTATTGATGTCATGTTAAAGAACTGATTAACTAGTCAGCTTTGTCACACAACACCTGTCATTGATTTGTGACAACATGACAACATTGATAAGCACTGCTTTAACTTTCTGTTGACAAATGGCATATCAATAAATTGCCCCTAGCGTATCACTGGTGTGTGAGGGGTAGAGAAGGTGCTGTGTGTGTTTAGAAAAGGGACTTTATGAATGTGTGTGAACTGGTGAGTGTGGCTTACAGTGTAAAGGACGCTGAGTGGTTGAAAAAGCTAAAGAAGCCTTTTATAAGTGCCGTCCAATTACCATTTCACTCTCAGGAAGAAAGCAAACAAACATCTTATTTTTTCCTGAAATAAAACCCAGGGTTTCTAAATATTTATCTCTAAGTTCTCACTTTATATCTATTGATTAAGGGTTTTATTTTTTTAATAAATTATCAATAGCAATTGTTAAACTGTCCCATATAGCATCAGGCAGAACTATAGCTACACAGGTTTTTCTAGATGCAGCGAGGGATATTTGCATTTGAATACATTTCTATAAATATATCTTCAAATGAACTTTTTCCCCAACAACCCCCCTACTGTCAAACACGCATCTCAGAAGAATGCAGCTTGAATATAAATGCTTTGATCAGATGTCCGCCCGTCACCACACACCGGCGTGGATGTAAACACACGCCGTCACATGCAGACTTTGCTTCCACAGCTGGAAAGAGTAGATAAAAGAGTAAAGTTAGTGAGTGAGTGAGAAATGACCTCAGCACAGTTACTTCAACAAAACCAGGCCGACCGAACTTCCGGCCCACACTGGCAAGTGTCAGCTTTATAGACTGGATACACCTGCAAACGCACACACACACACAAACACACACACACACACACGCACTCATTCTGTCTCACTCACACTCTGCCTCTCTATCACATTACTCCTCCTCCCACAGGCCAAAGCATGAATCTTCATTCAGACGGACAAAAGCGGAGAACGGGAGGCTACAGAGTGGCTGCAGTGAGTCAGTGCTTGTAATGTGATTTGTCACTCCCTCTGCTCTCGCTCTGATGTGATTACGGGACGGGCCTCGGCCGGCCGTGTCAGATGAGATGGTGGCCTCTGATAGGAGAAGCAGAGCAGAAACCAGGAAGTGCTTGGCCTGTCTGCAATCTGTCACACCGGGCCTGGGAATACTGGATTCAGGGAAGATGACGACCGCAGAAATGTCAGGGGATTGCGGGGGTGTGTTTACTTCTGTCTGTGTGTGTGACTCAATGAATTAAATGGGACTTAACAACATTTGCTGTACATGCACTCATTTCTCTCTCTTACTCACACAAAAGGACACACACACACACACACACACACACACACAAATCTGTCTGGATCAGATGACATATGTATTGTCCCAGTGTCACAGACATCTATCATTTTGTGTGTGTTGTGGAAATGGGGTGTCATTTTTACAGTGTCGCTGCTCTCACACCACCATTTCCACATTCTTTAATGAGTAGTTTTAAGGGGAAGCTTTGATTCGATTTTTTTTTTTCATCTTTTTCTCCAGTTTATAAAGAATGGCTTCAGAAAAAGGCTCTGATCATGATTCTCACCCAGCGTCCCATCTCTTTGAGGAAATGCCTTCTGGGAGGAATTAAAGGAAACACTATTTTAAATCTGAAGGGTTGAAAAAGAAGTACATTTCCTGAGGTTACTGAACATTTGAATGATAAACTCTTGGCACTTATTTTGTGTATTTTGATACTTTAGCACTTCAGTGGTTTTGTTTTTAGCTCATCACTTTTATTTATGGTAGCTAATTTTAATCTATTTCATTTGTATGACGATGATTTAATATAATAATATTACAATGATAGCCAGGACATCCTTGCAACTTTCTTATTTAATTTGAATGGTGCCGTTTGTTATTTCGACAAATCTACATTTGTGAGACTTGCAGAGGACACACACATCCAATTACAGCTGATGTAGTAGAAATGATTTCCTGAGTTTGTGGGTTGAACTGCATTCGTCAAATTTCTGTTTTCAGTGTAAAATGGGATCAATTTTGCAAACTAAATACACTCCTTTAGAGATTTCCATGCCCAAAAACTATTATTAAGTGTCAACATTTTTGCATTTACACAAAAAAAAGCACTCAGTGGAAGTAATTTCTGTTTTCACCGCTATACAATGGTTTCTCAGCTCATTGTAATTGGCCTGGGGGAAACTTGGCATTTGGCTTCTTTGTCTTTTTCTACTGTTTTCTGCCCACAGCAGATCGTGACCAGAGTAATATTTGAGACAATCCATTGTCTGCATTTTTTTCAGCTGACAATTAGTACACATGAAGGAGCCTAGCAATGGTTGCCAATGGGATACAATAATCAGAAGGCCCTGCATGCACGCTTACCAGAAAGCTACTGGGGCTAAAGCTCTCACTCTCCCTCCCACTCTCTCCCCTTTGGCCCCTCTCACTACAACACATCCTCCCTGATTTATCCTATTTTCTCTGTGAATCCTTCTTTTTTTTGTCTCAATCTCCCCTCTACTGTTTCCACCACGCCATCTCTTCATCTCTCTTCTCTCCTTTCATTTTCTCTGTAAATCCTTATTATTGCCAATCCCTCTTTTTTTGTTGCTGCTGTCTCTCTCACACACGCCACACTCCCTCCCCCACTTCATCTCTCTCTTCGACTGGTGGCTTATGGGGTAGTTGGCAGCTGCAAGCACGGTAGATTGGAAGGGAGGAGGAGGGGGCTGGTTATGGCTGGCATGGCTCTTCCACTTGGCAGGGGGAGGCATGGGTAAACTGGAAAGGTAACCTGCACCCAGTGCCAGTGTTTCAAGGTTAGGCTGGCTCTGTGTGGGTGCATCCAATTGACCCCCATCTGTTCAGCAGGGGTAGGTTGACCCAATCTCAAGTGCTGGTACCTGACCAGAGGGTATGGAGACAGTCACACACATGCATATATATATATATATACATATATATACACACACACACACACACACACGCCACCGCTGCATGCAATAATGCACACATGCCCTCATTTTCTGCCACACAACCATCATTACATGCTCACAGTCCACTCGCACACGAAATCACTCACTGACACAAATCCATAGAAACTCATGCCATCTTCTCCCCCCAACCCCCCCACCCACCCACCCATATCCATCCTCTCTCACATGCCATTGCATCACGCACATGATGCCTCAAACTTCTCTCCATCACTGCCTGGTTCATTTTCACCTCCTTTCGCAGCAACGCGCCACCACGTTTCCAACCTGTAACATATTTTTCATGACTGTCAGACATGCATAAAGTAGGACTTAGTACTGCTTAGTAACTAATTGTGTCCATATTTCATCCCTACACACACCTCCTCCACAGTTAGCTCCAGATAAGGTGTGGCTTCATTTGCAGGATCTAATTGCTCTGCACTCACCCACGGGGGAAGTAGGCAGTGCAGTGGAGGCAGGTGGAAGTGGATGAATAAATAATGAATCTACTTCATCGCTATCTTTAATCCTTGCAACCCCCCTGTGAGCTGACCTCAGGAGGCAAAGCCACGCATAGCGGTCCAAGCTAAATATATACCTTTTGTACTTCCTTTCACTCATTCATGCTGAGGTGCCAAAGCTTTGTGTTTTCTCTCTCTCTCTCTCTCTCTCTCTCTCTCGCACACAGGCCTTAAGGATTCCACGCGAAATCAGCTATATAACATGCAGAGCCGTACCTGCAACCCGGGCGTTTGCTCACCTACACGATTGGAAATGCTCGCATGTGCACACACTCCTACGGAGAACAAAGCCCGAGCATAGCCAGTGTCTTTGCCCGGCTAACATGAGGCTAATATTCCAGACAGTATCTGCTGCTCTCTGCGGTAGAGAGATAACGCCTTGGCCAAACATTACAATCAACAAGCCAGAGAGGTCACAGCCTCACCTAGGATAACAACTGCAGAAAAATGTTTATCTCTCACTATCAGCATGTCAGCCACCCTTACCCACCTCCCCCCTCCACCTCTCCCACCTTGCCCCCAGCCACCTTCTTCCCATTTTTTTCCCCCTTTTTCTTTTGCCCTCGCCTCGGTGACCTCCATGAATGCACACAGGAAAATTATTCTCAATCCGTCAGTAAATGCAGGAGGAAGGGTAAGGGGAGAAAAAAAAATCCAATAAAATAACAGAGCAGAGGGAGGAATCCCATTTTCCACCTGCCATTCCCAGTGTTGGCAGGATAATAGCAGGCATCCCGGTGTTGGGATAAGCTGTGATAACAAATAGCTCAATCTGCTCTGTGTCTTCATCTGCTGTTCTATCTCTTGCACACACACAAAGCCACAGAATTATGATTAATGGACGGGACAGAGGCCTATACCTAGAGAGAAAGATGCTGCAGTTTAGATCCTTACCACAAATGCCATAGTGAGGTCATGCGCTGTTTGATTTCCAACTAACTACAGCAAAGGATGAGACAGTAAACTATATTTTTAGATGTCAGCAGGGGGAGGAATGCCTGCTGTTGGTTTTTGAAATAAGTGAAAATGGCCCAGATTGTCTTCTTAAATTGTCTGCATTAAACATGAGAAAGATTTAAGAGGCGGAGGTCTTTTTTTTTTCTTTTTCTGCCCCATTATGACGGATATAGATCTAGTGCCTGGTGTGACGCAGGCTGTTCTCCTGACTATCAGCGGAGTAAACAGTAATAAAATTCTTCTAACAAGGCTCCTTTATTGCCTTCCTACTGTTTTCATCTCATTGCAGACTCTCGCCTCACGCTCCTTAATGGCCTCAGATTCAAATTCACCCTAATGAGGCGAGGAGGAGCTGGAGAGAGAGAGAGAGAGAGAGAGAGAGAGAGAGAGAGAGAAAGAGAGAGAGAGAGGGCCCGGTTCATTCGGCACTTGGATAAAAAGGTCAAGGCTTTACAGACTGTGCATCAGCTCACAAAGGACACATTTGGTCATTCCTAGGTGCAGGAGGATTCATAATAAAGAAAATAACTTTCATGGCCAGTTTGGTTGCGATGGGAAACATTAATGAGTCTGTAAAAAAAAGGCAGTGACAAGGCGTAAAATCTCTCCTCTCTGGTGAAAAAATGCAAATATTCAGATATGATTCAGCAGAAATACTTGTGTCCAAATCCCTCTCTCTTTTTTTCATTTCACAAAGTTGAGCTGATAACATAATCACATGTCACTAAAACATTATCCGTGGGACGAAAATGTCAGTGACAAAGTTAATTAAAGCCAAAAGGACAGATTTTCTGTTTAACTTGTGCTGTATTGACAGAGATGTGCAGCCGGGACACTGATAGACATGGACACTGAGCATTTGTCATCCATCAACTAGTGAGGACAGCCCGCTGTCATCACCTCATGGGGCCCGTCAATTTCATTATTTCTCTCTCTGTCCGTCTCTCACTCTCTCTCGGTCTTTCATCTCATCTTCTGTGCTGTCTCACACTGACCTAAATATATTCTGCAGCGCGTTGATGACTTTACATTATGGGGAGAGAGAAAGGTCACAGAGGGGTGCAGACAAACACAAAAACACACACGAGCACATACACACAATCACCCTGTCTCATAAAAAAACAGACGAATGTTGGGGATAAGGTTCACACTCACACAGGTCGCAGTCGTTCTTATCATATGTATGTGTAAACACAACACACACACACACACACATTGTAGTGAAGTGCAGGGATGTTTGAGGGTGGAAGTAATCTCCCATGAATATTCCATCCCAGCAGCAGCAAGCCATTTTAATTATCAGCCCCTCCCAGGCCCTCTGTGAGGTCTAGCCCAGGTAAATTAGGCTCAGCAAACACCCTGTCTTCAACCCCACCAAATTCAATATGATGTCAAATAGAGCACAGCGGTCTCCGAGCGCACACAAAGCACGCACTCTGTTGTACGTGCACGGTGCTGGCGGTGGGTCTAGAAGCTGCACGCGTGCACGTTTATTTAAGTATGTGTGTGTGTGAGACAGATGGGGACGAAGCATGAGAAAGACTGATACACAGTTGCTGTGTAAATGTGATTGTAAATACAGGGATACACACAAACACACACACAAAGATACATATGACAGCATGTCGGTATTACTGTTAAGACACACATATATATATATACACACACACACACACACACACACACACTCCATACATATTAGGGTCAGATAATGTTGCCATGGCAGCATAACTAATCTGACCACATATCGTGGAGCTCAGACCTAATCACCGCTCTGTTTTACCTCAGATTCCCTGACATGTAATCTCCATGTTGGAATTCCTACATTCTGCCTCCGTTTTAATTCAAATTCAATAAATATAATGTATGACAATAACAATCATCAGTGTCAATTACTTTGCCCAAACTTTCTCTCTTTGTGACTTCCACCTGCAGCAAACACTTTTTTTAAGTAAAACAACTACTTTGTCTTCTTATTGTGTTATAGTGCCTCTTCCCGCACAACCTGACAAAACTCACATTTAGATTATGACCTGTCTTCAACAAGGGATCTACATAAAAACAGTGTTATGACAAGAAGCAGACAGCAACCGACTATTAAAGCTAATTACATTATATTTTGTAATAATTTATGACTACAATTAAAGAAAATTCAAACAATGCGCAAAAGTAATATTTACCAAGTGATGAAATGGACTAGAAAAGTTAAACCAAGACAACAAAGTGGAAAACCTAAGACTCAAGACACCCCTGTCCCGCAGGTGCACCGAATGCTCTGCACCTCTGCATTGGAGCCAGAAATTTATGCAACTTCCGTGATGGCTCCTGCATTACAATGTAATATTGTCGGCCTCCATTGTCGAGTATGAGTTCCCTGAAGAAAAAAAAACAACGGCATCATTCATTTCAGCGAATCCTCACAAACAACATATGTTTACGATCAGGTGACAAAGCCCTCGAGCAGCCACAGGAATTATGTCTCTTATCTGCCTGAAGCACAGGGGGTCTAGTTTTAACAGTATTTTATTTTAATTTTCAAACAATGAAATTCAAAACCACAATGGATAAAACCTCTGTAGAAAACCAGCTTTTCTCTGAGCTCTCAGCTACATCAAAGTAACTCCGTTTGGAATCGGATCAGGTAAGACTCAGGTGCTCAAGTCAAGATATCTATCATCTCTTATCTTCTTGATGTTTAATCTACCCCAAACCCCGTCTTCCCACTCTGCCTTGGCTCACGGAACAAAAGTGAGTGGAAAAAGGCCTTTGCACAAACACAATCTTCAATCTCTCTCCTCTCTCTCTGTGCTTCCCCGCTCTCCCGGGAGTGATCATCGGGGCCCCCTGAGTGGTGCTACCACATTTAGACCTACTAATGATCTGCACCATGGTCCTCTCCAGCTCTGCTACACTTCTAAACACAAGGACATCCACAGTATGATCAGAGATCTGCAGAATCTTGCCTGCTCGGCAGTCGATTACCATAATAGGACTCATAAGACATGTATTTTAATTAACCAGCCTGAAAAACATTAGCACACACAGGGGCATGGCGAGTGTACACGGACTGGTAGAAGCTTTACCTCTGCATTGAATCTAGCTGCTTTTGAAAGTGGGAAGGTATTTTTTCATCTAACACGGAGCGAGGCTGAATAACATAACTCTTGGTACAGCTCTGAAAAGCTTTGAGGCTTTGAGGGTCCAGTGAATTCAAAAGTTGTCCAACAAAAGAGACTGAGGATCCAGATGTCTCAGCTGTAAATGCTGGTTTTTATTCATTGTGATCAGTTTGCAAGACGGTTTTAAAGAACAATAACTCTGTAGTGATTCTTCTTTTACAAAGGCATTTCATTTATAGTTCATCGTAAGTAGCCGAATCTTTTGAATAGAGCTGGTAGTTCACCTCCTTCTGTCCTGGGTTGGGAATTTCTTTCTTATCTTGTCTCTGCTTCGCTTGGCTTCTTAGTGAAAGATATTATCTGTTATTTTCATTGTGCTCTTTTGAACCAAATAGTGGCTTTTTTCTGAAATTCGTGAAACCACTTAAATGATACACCGATCAGCTATAACATTAGGATCCCCTGCCTAATTTGCCACCAAAACAGCCCTAACCCATCGAGGCCTGGGCTCCACTCGACCTCTGAGGGTGAGCTGTGGCATCACAGCAGCAGATCTTTTAAGTCCTGGACGTTGCAAGGTCCAGTACATCTCACAGATGCTGGATTGGACTGGGATCTGGGGAATATGAAGGCCACGTGAGCACCTTGAACTTGTTGCTGCTGTTGCTCAAACCTCCTGAACCATTGTTGCAGTGGCAGGGAGTATTATCCTGCTGAAAGAGGCCACTGCCATTAGGGAAGACTGTTTTCACGAGGGGGGGGGGGGGCTTGGTCTGAACAATGTTTGGGTAGGTGGCGTCAAAGTAACATCCACATAAATGTCAGGACCCAAGGTTTCCCAGCAGAACGATGCCCAAGCATCACACTGCCTCCACCAGCTCGCCTTCTTCCCATAGTGCATCCTGGTACCATGTGTTCCCCAGAAAGACGACACACATCCAGAAAATTCATATGATGTAAAAGAAAAGCGGCTCAGACCAGACCACCTTCTTCCATTGCTCTGTGGTCTAGTTCTGATACTCGTGTGCCCGTTGTAGGAGCTTTTGGTGGTGGACAGGGGTCAGCATTGACACCCTGACCGGTCTGAGGCTACACAGCCCCATACACAACCAACTGTGACGCTCCGTGTGTCCTGTCACCTTTTTATCAGAAGCAGCGTGAACTTCTTCAGCAGTTTGAGCTACAGTAGCTCCTCTGTTGGATCAGACCACAGCCTAGCCACGCACGCATCTTTGAGTCCTGACCCTTGCAGACCGGGAACATCCCACATCACACAGTTTGACCCTTGTCAAAGTCGCTCACATGCTCACACTTTTTCCTGCTTCCAAATCATCAACTTCAAGGTCAAAATCCCCAGAAGACCCACAGACAGGTGCCATTGTAACAACATAATCAATGTTTTTCACTTGGCCTGTCAGTGGTCTTGATGTGTGTTTTGATTTAAAGTGATACTGTATATAAATACGACCTTGGATTGAGATAGAGTTGCCTGATTATTAGGGACTCCTAATACAGTTTGTGGTGCTGTTGAACTATATTGGGTTATAAAGACATTTCGGCCTCACTACTAACAAAACACGCACATAGCACATCTTAAAACAGTTTATACAAGCCTTCCCGAATGTTCACCCGTGTCCCTGGTCCACTGACTGTGCCAGAATAATGTACATTATGAATGACAACACATGTATCGCTATATATTTGTGTGTAATCTGTGTTATATATATACACCAAAGTACACTTTTCCTTGCATCACTACAAATTACTGTGTACAAATTCCCATCATACACAATATATTACTCAGATCACGAGCTGAAACATAACCTTTGGTTTCAACTGTCATAAAAACAATGAAATGCTTTAGAGACACGTGTGTAATGAGTCTCGTGTGAAGTTGAATGTGATCTGTTATGCTGAATTTATACTATATATGAGCCATTTGTGTGAGTGTCTCTTGTTTCTTTCAGTGCGTGTCAGTTACAAATACTGTCTGCTGGATATTGGCCAAACAACCAGTTTTCTTTTTCTCTGTTTTAATTATGATTAAAATGGCAGTGACTCAATAGCTTTAAGCCAGTATAAACATTTGAACCATGAACAGTGCTTCTAAATGCAAATCGCAGCTCTCCTGTGTCATTAATTTAATTGTTGCTATTTATGTAACTTTATTTATGTGAGAAAAAGTGACACGTACTGTTTCCCACAATGTCTTTCATGCGCCTCTGTGTGGGATTGACGGTCACTACTGTCAAACACAGAGCTCTTCATGCCAAGAGCGTCATTCAAAATATTTACTATTTGAAGGATCACACACCTTTATGTCGGCTTTACACAAAATAACTTTTTCTAGTGGAATTTCACTGGCACTCGCGTCAATCGCTTGGTGTGAAGAGGTCATTCGAGCTGTCTCAAATTAGTCTTCTATGTCGCAAACATTTTTAATATCATCATGAGTTTCTTTTGTCTCAGCTCATGCAAATAGTGACATTCAATGATGTAAACGCTGACAACTTCTTCAGTGCCAAACAGGAGGAATCAAACCAAGCTGATAGTGACCTCCACCTCCAGAGAGGTGGAAGAAATCATAAATACAAGGTTCAAGCACAGTCTTTTTAGAGAAAGATCAGGATAAATGTTAAAATTTAGTTACTTTATGTAATAATAATAATAATAATAATAATGAATGCTTATCTGGGGCTGGGTCGCGGTGGAAGCAGACATCCCTCCCCCCAGCAATGCCCTCCTGAGGGACCCCGAGACTAGATGAGATATGCAATCCCTCCAGCGGGTTCTGGGTCTTCCCCGAGGTCTCTTCCCAGTCGGACATGCCTCCAAAGGAAGGTGCCCAGGAGGCATCCTTATCAGATGCCCGAACAACCTCAACTGGCTCTTTTCAACGTGAAAGGAGCACATTCCAACGACCCCCAAATGCAGCAACACAAAAGGCTAAGCACTTCGCCCCGGAGAAGGGAAACTGGGGATCTCTTCTGGAGCATGACCTGGGAGAGAAGCCGTCTGCTGGCCGGGCTCAGCCCACAATAACTACATGGAGCCACCATCCTGTGGATCCACCACCAACAGGGATGGTCGTTGGGGTCAGGTGCATTGCAGATTGGGTGGCAGACGAAGGCGGGTGCCTAGGCATGCTGACCCCTGGTACAGAATAATAATAATAATAATGTAAAACTTGAAAGACTAAAAAAAAGTCAGGAAAAAATAGTATTCTTTGTGTAAATATCCAGGAGCATGATGGGAAATAATCTCAGAGAAGTCTAGTCATAGTCTTGCAAAAGTTTTTTTTTTTTTTTCTCATTATCATCAGTCTTCTCATATCTGATAAACATTATGCACCACTTATTATCATTCCAACCCTAAAAAGGAAATGATTAAGGTTAAGATAAGGTTAAACCGCTGTCATATTGTTGTATTTGGCCATTAGAGTCAAGGAAATAATGGATTTTAATATGTAGTAATAGAAATATTACTGTATGGTCTAAGTGTTACTTCAACAATCACACATTTGCACACACCTTAACTGTTTGCCATGAATGAGAGTGAGCAGTGTTGTGTTTGTGCATACATATGTATAAGAACACATTACCGTGTGTATCAGAGCATAACCAATCTTCTTATAGTTCCACAAATCATTATGCATTACTATATTAGGTTTTCCCTATCTGCTTCTCTAGTTGACATATTAATATAATGTGTATAGGACCTGTGTACCTCATTTCTTATATGGGAGGAAATGATGAACTGGAGGAGCACACACATACATGTATTAGTCAACTCAGAGCTAGAAAGCTGGACGGGTCGGGATGTTTGATGGTCCTCAAATGCAAGAGAAAAAAGCGAGAGAGAGAGAGAGAGAGAGAGAGAGAGAGACCGAAGAAACAATGGGAGGTAGAGTAAAAAACATTTTAGTTTAGTTTGACTTTGATTCTGTGCATTCAAATTCAGGTTATTTGCAGTGGGATACACAGAAGTCAGAAATGAAACAATAGTGAGCAATAACGACCGTGGAAAACAAATTTATCACTTAAACACGAGAGCAAGTGAAAGAGGAGGCCTTAGTGGAAGTGCATTGCGTCATGGTATCATCAATGTTAAATTTTCAAGTGAGGCAGCATCTCTCCACACTCTCTACTCACTCTCGGTCTTTCTCAGGTCGCAGTTTTGTAAGTTTCTTGAATAAATCACTGGAGCGGTTTCGAGTTCACGTAATTCAAGTATGTTGCACTTGGCATGCGAACAGGAGCTGCCTCTGTTTGCATGGTAATGCACAGGATGCCTGCCTCAAGCAGATCTGCGTTTGTTATGTTTTTTATGTATGTATGTGTGTGTGTACCTAAAAGCATCTGTGCATAATGTACATAAGTCCGTTCTCACACAGAGCGTGTGGGTGAATGTGTGCGCGTATCTCACTGCTTGCATGCATGCAGAAGCCCTGTAGTCCATGTCTGGTGCGTGTGTCCTAAATATTCCAGCAGCAAATCCTCAAAAACAGATGACTTCTCCGACAGTTTCCCCATGTGCCGTGCTGTGTCGTGAGACCCAGTTCTGTTAACCAGGAGACAGATTGCTGCAGCTCCACTTCCCATAATCCCACTGTCATTTACACCTCACAAGACAAGTCCTGCGTGTGTTCATATGGATTCTCATATGGATTCTCCTACATACATAAATTTGACCAAAAAGTGCTTGTTAACATGAGTTGGAAAATAAATGTACACAGTATTGTGCTATAACTGCCATGCTTCCATGCTAAATGATATTATACTGTCACCTGGGGATCTGGTTCTTGACCAAACTTGGTTTTCAACAGAGCCGAGACCTAATATACACACGACAATAAAGAGGGAGCAGGTTGGTGGCCCTCAGAGAGGAGAGAAGGAACAGGTCTAAGCTGTTTTTGTCTCACTTCAGTTTATTAAACTCAAAGCCTTTTGTTTTGGTCTTATATGAAGTAACCTTATGCATCTCATGGATCTCAGTATATGAAAGTTGATTGAAACATGTCATTTTAATATGTTGCAGACATAGAAATGACCTCTATTCTTTTACCACATTACATTATAATGATATTACTACAAATGTAACAAATATGAAATTTGTGTTTTTGTTATATTTAC
This sequence comes from Rachycentron canadum, assembly GCA_038496675.1. Classification (NCBI taxonomy): domain Eukaryota; kingdom Metazoa; phylum Chordata; class Actinopteri; order Carangiformes; family Rachycentridae; genus Rachycentron; species Rachycentron canadum. The sequence goes on along the minus strand of CM076663.1, from coordinate 6,474,459 downwards.
AGATTAACTGGTTTGTTTGGGGTAAAATTTTATTACTCAGTCACATATTGCATTTACTCCAATATTTCCACTTTCTACTTTGCTTTTTTGTAGTAAACAATAACCTCATCTCATCTGAGACAAATTTGATTAAAGGCTTCAGGTAACACAGACGATCCACAAACCTATGCATTTTGAATTTCATAACAGTGCTTGCAGGTGCTAGACAATTCTGCATGTACCATTTGGAGAAAAGTTTCTGTTTGCAGAGGGGAATCAGAAGTCAGCGGAAGGAGCCAAAAGTGGGATTGGAGCTCGAAGACGAGACTTTTGGATAATCCGAGATAATCCCCAGGGCAGAATCTCGGTCAAAAAAGCAACATATGGCGTCAGACAAAAAGAGCGTGAAGGCAAGCAGGAGGGCAACTTCACAGCCGCAGTTCAGACTGGGACAGCTGAAATCAGCTGTCAGCTTTACAAGGCCGCCGCGAGTCAAAAGCTCTCAAACCCCTGGCTGATAGCAAAGCCAAGAGTGACAATTTGAAAGAAAGGAATTCAGTGCTCCCTGAGTTAATTTATGCTTCAAAGTTTAGTTTCCTACCCGTAAATTCTGTTGAGTCAGGCTAAAGTCACTCTGGCTAACTTTCAAGTAAATCAAAGAGAGATCAATCTGGGATGAGGGGAAATGATGAGACTTCAGCCATAATAGACTTGATTGATTAGAGGGATCCCACCAGTGAGCGACAGAACATCTGCAAGAGGAGCCCCTCAGTTTTTCATCAAGAGAAATTAGGGACATCCCTTCATCTTTCGGAGAACGTGGACAAAGACGGAGACGGCCCCGGGACAGCTGGACCGGACGGAGGGAGAGAGGATGAAAGAAGACAAGACGAGCGATGAATCCTGCACCGTGTGTCCCATTTTCTTTTGTAAAGCAAATGTGTAGGTAAAGTGTGCGCACAACAACTGCCTCATTAGTTGTTTCCCATTGGGGTCAATGACTTCCACCCACTCATATTCCATAATCATTAGCACAGAACATACACTATAGTCTCCAACTAATTTACACCACACACGCACATATACAACACTGCTTTTCACCTTTGTCTCCCTCTGTCAGTTTTTCCCTCCACCTCTTTCTCTCACGCCCTACCTCACAGAGCGCCCTTCCTTCTGCTAATCCCAAGGACTGTTGAAATTCGTCCGGCGCTCTGATTCTCTGCCTGAGATTAAGACAGACCTTGTCTCATTAGTGCCTCATTAACACATCAGATAGCAGGCTTAACAGATTGTCAGAGAGAAGGGGTGGAGAGAAGGAGAACGTTAAAAAAAAAAAAAAAAAAATTGGGATGAGCACAAAAAAAAAGAACAAAAGAGTTTAAAAACTGAGAGATGTGAGAGATTGCATCTGTTGGTAAATTAAAAAAAAAGCTGGAGGAGCTTTGTTAGCCTCAGCTGCATCTTTTATTGGGTTAGTTTGTAACTGTGGAGAGTGGGACCTCCAGCTTCAAACAGCATGGCAGGAAGCACCGTTGGGGAGAAACATGAACACGATTAAAGACTATTAGCCAGGAGATGGGGGGGGGGAGTAACATGCAATATTTATTGTTGGTACTATTCTCAGACAGCCAGAAAGGTAGTGGGTTAAGCAGGGAAGCAGAGCATTTGAGGAGTGACGCTGACACATGTACAGGACATACGTAAGAAAAAAAAAGAAAGTGGACCCGCTATCTGTCGGGTCTCTGTCTCCTTAACCACACGGCTGTCATTGCTCTGGATCCATCTTTCAGCCAATCAATAGCGACCTGGTGGAACATCAGTCGGTCAGTGCTAATCATGTGCTCTGCAGTCATCTGGGATCCCACAGCAATCAGTGAGTGTGTTTACATGGAATTAGCACAGGCCACAACTGGATTCACGACCCAACATGAACCACGGCCACTTATACGGAACACATCTTTAACTTGGACAGGGGTTAAGACGGTTACTTGATAGATGATGAATGAGAGCAAACTAGAGAATAACATTTCAATGTGCCTGCTGGAACTGAAGGTGCTTGAAAGCCAATCAGAGAGCGTGATATGAATATGCTTTGATTAACCATGTTAAATTGCTGGAGCCGGGTGTTGGCAAGTGTTTCTCAAAGCTTTGCAATGTTAAATTACCAGAAATACTATATACAGTATACAGTGAATATACAGGCTTTCAAAGTTCATAAATTCACTCAGGCAGAGGTGTCATTTTATGTGGAAATAGGGAAACATGCCCCGTCCCCTTAAAACAATCCTTTTATTATGTTCATACGCATCTAATTTGCATTTGATAATATGTTTTGGAGTTAACGTAATGGCTCTTGGATTACAGCAGCATCTTGTGCAAAAATCAAGAAGTAGTGTTGGCATGATACCCTTGAAAAAAAGAATAAAAAGTGTAGCCATAATAAACCTAGAGAGAGTCTCGTTTTTTTTTTTTTTTTCTAAAGGGAGCATAGTGAGTCTTGTATTTGATTTGTTTTTTCTTGCCACACAGCTTCGCACTGTGCTAATTACATCATCCGCTGAGGTTGATCACAAACACAAAACACGTTAAAAAGCACCACATTTAGTCTTAAATCGACAAATACTCAAAACCTGTAAAGGAACCGGAAACTGAACTATGTTCAAAATGTGCTGGTTGGGAGATTGAATGCTGGCTTATTCTAGTGAGCATGATAAATAGTCTTTCCTACTATTACCACTGAATATTTACTGTACCTACTGTGCCCTGCTGTAACTCAAATAAGTTACAAAGTGTGATAATAAATGAAGCAAATTCTGTGATATCTATGAAGTAAGCAAATATCCCTGTGCTTGCTTTGGTCAGTGAGGCGCTTCAGATGCAGCCCTACTTGTCCACTGCCTCAACATATTCAGTTGAGTACCCCCCACTGAAGCCCTGCAGGCTTCCTCTCTCACAATTTAAACACATCTCCCCCTTGTGCAATTAGTAGCAGAGGCCTAATTCCTGTGTCCTCAGCTCCCACTGCCAACCCATTAACCCCTGTAGGCCATCGCTGTGGCTGGCTCCAATGTAAGTCAGCAGGCTGCAGACGGGAATAAATCCCCCCACATATCAATGCGGTTTAAGCTGAGCAGGCTGACATATCTGCTTCCACTGTAGGGGGCCAGGCCAGGCTGGCACGTTTCCAGCTGGGACAGTCAAAACTACTAATGTAGAAGTCATGATACGCATGATGCATTCGCAGGCAAGGCAAGTGTGTGGTTTCCGGACCAACATTATTTACCGCAGAGCTGGAACAATTAATCACTTGACTGTTTGTTATGCACCTCCCCAAAATAGGAATTGCATAATCATAGCTTAGCAACTGTAACTAGGCAGGGGAGGTCTATGAAGCTGTGTTACAAAGCCAAAAACACAAGAGCAGAACTGTAAGAAATGGATTAAACTGTGTTTACCAACTCTGTTGTGAGCTGCAGCCGTTTGCACTGGTCGACATATTCACTTACTACCTGCCTGCGTTACTTCAAGAAGCCGAGGAACACATCATTAACCAACGAAATCACTACAAGGGGTTAAAGGGTATGTTATAAAAAGACCCATTCATTTCCTCAGTATGTTGAGGCTGATTCTTGATGCTATAACAGTGAAGGATTTGGGGACGTTTACTGCACAACCAGAAATCATTATTGTTGTTTGCCACAGACGGGTTAGTCCTCATCCAAATAACCTCTTATAACTGTATAAAATAAAGAACATATGCTTCACATAACAATAGTTTAAGCTACAAAGAAAAATGGTGTAATGGGGAATGAATCAGCCGTCTGAGCTCAACCGTCTGGGATTAGCTCCACCCTGCTATCCCAAAACAATGCTGCTTCTTTATTTTACATATCTGAATGGATTTTCAACTGGTGCCTTATATACAACGGAACATGCAGCTTTGGCCTCAGTCTTTCAGTATGATATCACGTAAAAACAAAGGGGCGGAGGCAACGTTGTCATTTCAGACGGCGAAATTAACAGCACTTTGCTGAAGATGAGGGGCTGACTTTTTTTCTACATCTGTCTAAGATGAAAGCTCCATTGTTTCAAAAGTGATTAGGAATTTTTAGAGCGGTAAATCTGACACCATCACCGTGTCATCATTAACTGCATATGTGCCATGTGCGAAGAGGGATGACATCAGTAATATTTTCCCAGCACCTTTCATCTTCTCCCGTCTCTTTACATTTTATATCATTGTAAACAGAGACGATGTGGGTTTTGCACCTATGTTTATACTCAACTGAATATATATATATATATATAT
>CM076663.1:6350506-6469788 GCA_038496675.1 Rachycentron canadum | reverse complement strand
ATATATATATATATATATATATATATATATATATTTTAGAATTTTTTTTTTTTTTTTTTTGGAAACTCGCCTGTCTTTCCTCTGTTTAAAATGATTGGGGGATACTTTTAATGGATCATAATTTTTGGTAGTAGCATATAACTTCTGGTCCTCATAGCCTGCCTCAAATATCTTGTATAGACTGCTGGAGAAGGTCAGTCTATACAAGAGATCACAGCCCTCCACTCTGGTCACTTCCCTCTCCAACCACGCCCTGAAGAAGATCCTGTTGTGGTCAAAACTGGCCGGCGCGCTGCCCTTTTTTTGGGCGTTCTTGTTACATATTTTAATCTGATGTGCCCTAACACAATAAAGGCATTTAAATACATCCTTAGGTCTGTGCGAGTGTGACTGAAGTAAGACCAGCAGTTTCCCAATCAACCATTTTAACATCAGGAGCACCTTGCATTCACCTGGAGAGCTACAACGGCATAAACACTAGGTATTTCTTTCTGTATTTTCTGAGAACTATATTTATTCTATATGTATCATTTATCTTTATTCATTTCTTCCATCAATACCTTCAGTACACACTCTGCAGCTTCCATGTTGTGTCTCTACAAGCTACAAAGATAAATGCTACCATACACCACACTGCTGATAAAGCGCTGCCAACTTTGTCATTATCGACGACTGTGGAACACTTTGTTTCTTATTAAAGTGAAGTAGTTACTCACACTGGTGGACACCCATAGTTTCCTCCTCTCCTAGTTAGACAAACAACTCAACTTAACGTCGCTTCTATAGGACAGGGCAGTAAAGTAAATTATGGCGAATAATCACATGGCGCCAGCAGCAGTACAATAACTGCCAGGCAGCCTTGATTTCTGCTGCACCTGTTATTGAATAATGACAGAACTAAACACAGGTTCCACACGGGCCTCAATTTATCATCGCTCATCGACAGCCTGCTCACAGATGAGAGAGGGTGAAGAAGAGGGGGAGAGAATGAAAGAAGGAGAGGAAGGTGAGGAGAGAAATGCAGAGGCATGAATAATGGAAGGAGTGTGGTGTGTGTATTCCCAGCGCTCGCAGAATTACTCTCACTTTGCAGCATTTAATCAATGACTCTCCCTCTATATTTTAAATCCCTCTCTCCTTTCCTCCCTCCCTCACTCCCTCTATGGCAGTTTTCATTTCACAGCAGGGTCATTTGTGTAGCAATATGCTATATTATAACTGCCCTACACACATACACAGATACACACAAACTCACACCCGATCTGAAGGGGAAGAGGAGGGGGGTAATAACATCTCAGCTCCTCACTCTGAGAGATGAGTTTCTGCTACTTTAAAATCTTCAAACACAACTCTCTCCTTTTCCTAACAACTTATGGGATATTAAAAAAAAAGAAAAAGAGCCCTGGCGACAGGACCATTTACTATGCAGTTTAATCTTTCTTCACCTGATCAACAGCGGATACATGCCCTTGGAAATGAAATGGAGGGAAATTAAATGTTGTAGAGAGCTGTTGTCATCAAGAATGCAGCATTATACAATCAAAGGTCAGCACACTAAATGAAGGATTTATGCCTGGAGCACAACAGTGGGGACAGACTTGTATACGCCAATGTACCTGACTGACTGACTGACTGACTGATGACGTTATACCATTGGTCGGATGGCTAAATGCTAGAGTTTTCCCATTAGTTGTTGCTCTTTCAAAATGATTTACTGTAGCTCCAAAAAGCAGCGTGGGCAAGTTAGCATCTATGTTGCTAGATTTCCCAAATTTTCAGACCCCTTTAGTGACTTTATTTCTCAAATTTTTGGACAAGCCTCAGCTACTTTCCATACCAGAGTGTCAGCAGTATTTCCCTGCGCATACACACCTCCCTATACTGACTGTACATCAGCTGACAAATGAGCATCTAACCTTCTCTGTTCATAGCCCTAAAGTTGCCACTAAACAATAGTTCAAAGTTTTATTTGTCACATGCCAAAGTACAATGTACAGAAAGCAAAGCAGTGAAATGACAGTAGCACTCTGCAGTCATCAAACTGTGCAAAGCTGCGTTATGTTTTTTCTCGATATTGCCATGAAAAACATTGCATATGGCAGGAAATACTGATATTCTATATAACGGAATATCAGCTCAGACCGAAATCACAGCACAGCTGTTGCCTTTAACTAATGTGTGTGGTTATGCAGCTTTATTGAGATTTCAGCAGTATTTAAATACTGTATATGTGAACAGGAGGAGAGAAGCAGACAGATAAAAACCAGCTGACTCCAGGCAGAATGTAAATGACCTACGTCCACACTGGGTTTTGGCGTCGTCTTGAATCATCTCATCACTTACATCTATCAAAGCTGTTGGATCACTTAAAGGTGGCAAAGTTCCTTCATTACAAGAATAAACTACAAGTCTCCACCCTGCCTACTCTACTGTTAAATAATTAGCACGAACAAAAGCAGGTGAAAATATATGAAAGAAATGCGAGATTGTAACAGTAACAAACATGGTGGCAGAATAGCGAGAGAAAAAACATTTTCCCCTGCTTTAACACATTTTACTACTCTGCTTACACTCAAACTCTCCCCCTCCACCATCCCTACTTCAGAATTAAGGGTCTGTGTCTGACTATTCCTGTGACTGAAGATGTCTGCAAGTGTTGCAAGCCGACATTTGCACCGACTTCATGCCGAGGCAGGTCAGCTGTGAAGAGGTGAGAAATGAGCCAGGCCTTGAACTTTTCTCTCAAGCTCTCTTTTTTCATTCTCGCACAACTATCACTGTCACTTTTCACGCTCACAGCCGAGAGCAACACTGTGAATGTCTCTGCCGGGAGAGGCTCTCTGAGAACTTAAAATGATTATCATGTCTCCCTCTCTCTATAAAGGCCGCCTTTTCACTCCGCCCTCCGAGTGTGACCTCTTCAATTTCCGATGTGGTTAGAAGACACAAGGTAGAAACCTTTTTTTTTTTTCTTTCTAATGTAACCTGGGCCTTAACACAATCTCAACAAGTTCACAAATTACACAAACTGCGCTCTCAATATTTTAGCATGACAGCATTTATATCAGAACAGCATTTGGCCCAAAGCTTTACACAACCAAACAATCTTATATATATTATTATACACATTCGCAATTTGTGCATAAGGATAATGATAATAATAATATTTAAAACAGAGAAACATGAGGAGTGCTAATACCATAAATATAGAACAAATAAAGCAAAGAAACAAAAAAAAGATTTACTAAATAACTTGGGCTGGATGTAACAGTGTCTATTTCTGTTTCCATAGACCAAACATCCCTGTTCATATGGTGCTGCAACTCACCGTTAAATGCCACCAATTTGCCAGAAAATAAAGTCCAAATAAAATAAACAAATAAACAAACAAATAAAATTAACAATAAAAGACTGGGTATGAAGTATCATCCCCTGTTCAAGCTCGACACAACACCATGTTTTTGCTATCTTAATGCCATCTGTTTGTATTGAATAACAAATTTGGTCAATTTGTCTCCAATATATTTGCATAAATGGAGCTGATGGAAACACAGGCTGATTAACATTTCATTTTGTGAATATTTCAGAATTTTGCAACACGACTGGTTGGTGGATTTGGCGCTGTGAGGTAGAGTCAGAAGATGCAGGCCCCTTCACTTGTTTCACGTGATGTCGCAGGCTCGTGCAAATTCATTACACGGGAGAAATATCAAATTAATATGACAATTAAGACCCTTTGTTATGACTCTAGAAATTTAGCTCAGATGTCTCCCAGAAATCGATTTAAGCACGAGGCAAAGACATAAAATGCGAAAGAAGTGAATGGGTGTGAACACTTCCTGAATGCACTTTGATCCGCTCCCTGCTTGGGCTGTGCTGACTGGGACGAAGCTACATATAGAGTTCAGGGAAGTGTCAGCTGCTGCAGCTGCTGCTGTTTCCTTGGCAAGACAGAGATCTTCTGCATTGCCAGAGACTAAATTAACAAGGCCTCCTGTAATTAAGCAAGTTTATTGGCCCCCAGGGAGTCCTTTCTCCTCGTACAATCCCCATTCAGCCTTGTTTATATTCCTTTCTTCTTCCGCTATTTCCGTCAACCAGGGAGCGTCCAATCCTTATCATGATTACACATAAATAAGTGCTGTTTGGTCCATGCTGCTACACATCGATGCACACTCCAAGATCCAACACGTGCATGTACACACAAACACTGCAGACAAGAAATGCTACTTAATTGTCCAAGGCGCTTGCAATCACATATCAGCGCAAATGTAAACAAATTTGTTTGCTCAAAATCCAAGACAAACATGCATATATGGAAAACACACTAGCATTGGCAGTAGTCAAATACTCTGTCCACACAGGCATTTGTATCACACACAGACACACACTCACCCTGAATACACACCACACTCATGTATGCAGGTTTGCACGGGTGAGAATAAATAACACCGGCTAATGATGTGCATCAGATCACCTCAAAGGTTTGAACTGGAGTGTGAATCCTACATCAGTCTTCGCACACGTCTCCATTGCTCTCTCTTTCAATTATATATTTATCTTTGTAGTGGCTGAGTGATGCATTGAGCCCCAATCTGCCACTGATCCCAGCCCAGATCCGACAGAAATAGAACATCCTCCTTATCCGACTATCCTACTGTCTCTCCCCCCACCCATCCTCTATCCTCCATCCTCCATCCTCCCCCAAGGCTTATGCAAACAGTTTCCCTGTGATTCCACTTCCCTCTCTTGGTCAGGCATCGCACTTTTCTCCTTCGATTCTGTTGGCGACAATTGAGCGAAAACAGAGATATATAAATAACTGAGAAATAAATAAATAAGCAAACAAGTCTATGTGAGTGAGAGAAGGAAAAGGGAGAGTGTTGAGTTGAGGCTCGCAGAGGAGGATGCACATCAAGGGAGGTGTCGCTTTTTAATCAAATCTTAGCTGGAGTTTGATTTGATGTTTGCAATATTACTTTTACTGATTTCTTTTTTCTTCTTCTAATGTAAGTGGATCCTCTTGGGGTTGTGAAAGCTGTTCACATGGATCCAAATATAAAAATCAAATGAAAAACCAAATGAAAACAGATTTTTCTATGGCAATCTTACCGAATAAGTAAATAGTGCTATAAATTCTCTACATTTTCTATATATGCCTTATTTATTTTCCATTTTAATGTGTACATTTTATCATGTAAATTACAGTATATTGGAAATAAAGCTGTGAAAATTTACATTATCTTTTATTTACCTGACCTTTATTTGTTCCGTTCATGATTCCAGTGTGTCTGCTGAAATAACTTAATACTGTTTTCATTCTATAAAACAAATTGTACTGTAGATATTTTTAAGGCCTCCATGTTAACTTCAGTATAATTAAACCAAGAGAGACTATTTTGAGATTATTTGATATTGTGCCCAATAGAGGAGAAATTGAAGAGACATGTGAGGAGTCTTTAAATCCTACTCCACATTAGATCCCCTCATGTTGTCATCATTTCATCCACAGCGTTACTGCAGCTGTGCAGGAATGTCCTCCCAAATCAAATCAAGTCTCGACACTGATGGCCGAGTGAACAACAAGACTCACATCTGGTTGGTTGTGATCTGGAGCAGTGATTCCTGATGAGCTCAGTGAAAGACACGTTGGACAGCTGGTTCTGGTGACAGCTGGAGTTGAATGGGGTGGGGACGGGTCACGTCGACGAGTCGCCGACATGACAGCTGACAGCAGCAGAGAAAGGAGGTTTCACAGCAATAAGATGACTGGCTCGCAGAGGTCACGGGAGAATCTGACTGGTTGAAGACGAAAGTGCGAATGTCTGCAGTCAGCTGATTGAGTTGGAGGCAGGGATGGGGGAAAAAAAGCAAAGTAAATATATGAGCAAAATTAAGTTCTGATCCTTAAGATTGTCATGAAGTGACAAAAGTAATTTAAGATGTTTAGATTCTGTAAGATTCTGTAGATTCAGGCCTGTCGTGCCACTTTACAATAGCGACCCGCCGTGGCCTCCAGTCTGCCCTGAAGACGTAACACCACCACCTGCTCCCGCCAAGAAGCAATGGTGAAAATCTCAGTTTCGTTATTTTTGTAAACAGCTGTAAATTGCAGGTTTACTTTTGAACCACACTTGTGCTTTTAGATGAAGAGCTGCAGACGACAGAAAAGCAACCAGCTTCACTGTATGAAGAAGTGCTGACTCCATCCAGCATTAAATCTGAGTGCCAACCTGAGTTTGTCTGGCTGTATATAAAAAGCTCCATGTTATGATCTATATTGTGACCAGGACTGAAATCTTTACGACTTCAAACATCTTTGTGATTGAACTTCCACTGAGTATCACTTACTTTCCTCAATGAATTCTCAGTTTTGGAAGATGAATCACTTGGTGGTTTAACAGGTTTGTCTATTTCTAGATCAAATCTCTGTCATAACTGCTGCAGCAGTCAGACACTGAATTTGTTAATGAATTCAAATGTGAAAGTAAAAGACGATATGGGAGAAGCGTTAATTGGCCCTGAAAGCACCTGGAAGGAAAGTTACACAAAACACACACACGCTCTGACAGTGTCACACACATTTTGCTGCGATCGCTCAGGCTCTTGTTCACTTGTCTTTAAAAACACACACTCACTCATACAAGCTCACACACAACAAACACGCTTTGACACAGCTCCGTGCACGTTTTCAAGGAGAGAGGGAGGGAAACAGACAACACTGACACAGAAAAGAGGAAGACAGGAGTGAAAACAGAGGGTGAAGAAGTGAAACAAAAAGAAAGGGAAGCACCTTCAGGCATCTTCATCCTGAGGATTAGTGCAAATCTGACAGGTCGCCATGAAAACAGAGCTGTGACTACAGCGGGCGACAGAATGAAACAGCAAAATGAGTGCGGGGGCCTCAGGAACAGTATCTCATCATTGTGTGTTTGGATCAAGTTGTCACGATGCCAGACCGGCGCTGTGACTCCACAGATGTGGACCACTGAGATAAACCCTCCCACGGGCCGACTGCTGCATTTTCCTTTGCCATAATCAAACACATTTGAAACAAAGTTGTTTATTTTTTTTTATTTATTAGATTACACTGCTCACATAAATGCTGTCTCAGCGTGACAAAGATCAGCGGCATAACCCCCCAAAAAATGTCTCCAGCCACCATTGGACCCATTCAACACATTAAAGGAAAGGGTCACAATTTAACTTCAGGTGCCGATATGAACATTGAAACATCTTTGCCCCCCGATTCATGCTGGCGTCTTTCCGTGTGAAACACCTGTGGACGCCCTCGCAATTCTGCTGAGGGAGCTAAAGGGATGCTTAACCTCTGCACATCACGCGTTTGAAAACTCATATGTCTGGTCCATTGCAGATTTTGCGGGGAGTTTTCAGCCAGCCCAGATCTCTATTTGAAAGTAGTTGTTTGTAAGATTATCTTTAATACCCTCTATCAGTATAAAAGGAATCCAAAACACTTCCTCTCTCAGATGAAGTGACGGTGCAGCAGCGTGAGACAGCATTGAAAACCACCAGGAAGAAAAAAGAAAAAAAAAAAAGAAAGATTCCATTGCATTAGATGAAACTAATTAGAAAAGACAACATAATTGGAGTTGGTGTGAGTCCAACGCAAAACCATGAAAATATGTGTCTGTGCTTGCACATCCTGACACAAGCGTGTGTCTATCCATCTTTCCTTCCTCCCTCGTAAACACCGTTTTGTTTTAACCATCTCATTTGAATTAATCCTCCTCTCTGTCACCGGGGGCAACGGGAAGAGGTAAAAATTAGGTTACCGAGAAATAATTCAAACGGCAAATAAAAATGAGATAACTGCTTTTTTGCGGAGGGCGGGATGAGTTCAGAGAGCATACATGCAGATAAAGGTTTCCCCTCATCTGCCTTGGCAGTTTCCCCCTGCTTTTTTTTTTTTTCTCCTCCTCCTGTGACTTTTCCATGAACCCTCTCTGCCCTCTTCCCCTCTAGCGGAAGAAGACTCAATATTTTGGGGTGGGAAGAGATGAAAATACATCTTTCACACTCTTTATTCATTTCTCGCTCCCTGACTCAGACGGGAAAAGCTCACTTTCCCTATTTAGTGCACATGGTCTTGTCTTGTCTCGTTCCTCCTTCTAATCTATGATCCTTTCCTCCTCCTCTCCTTTTCACTAATTTCACCTCTTATCTCCTTTTCCTTTGCTCCTCCCTCTCCATCTCCGATCCTCTCATTTCCCCTTCGCTTCCCCCTCTCATCGCTTCTCATCCCTCTCACTCAGAAAATCTGCCCAAAAATTAGATGATGTAAGAATACTCTCTGCTTTTGCAAGAGCAGACTTGAACCCAAACTGCAATCCCTCTATTTTATGATGAATTCTTGACACCTATAGCTCAGAGAATCTGGATTAAGAAAGGTCACAGCACAAAAGAGCGACCGGCAGTGTTTTAACTTCCCCCAAATATACGTCGAATACCCCCTGAGGCGACAGCGCAGTGTATTCAGAGATCAGTTGCAGCTTCTTTCTACAAACATGATATCTGAGCGAAGTAGCGTTGATCACCTGTGAGACATTTCTCCACGCTAACGTCTCTGTTGCTCCAGCTTCACAGGCGTATGACAAAACTGGAGTGACAAAAAAAAAAAGAAAAAAAAAAAAAGAAAATCTTTATGTCCACCTCATTGTGAAGATTTTCGTTGTGTGTACAGGCAGATCTGCTCCCTTGATGCTGGGCACTTCTCCCTCTCATGCTTTTGTGTTTTGCTGCTGATTACCAAGTGCCTCCATATCAGTTTGCTGCTGCTGTTGTTAGACAATTTGAATTTTTGTTGTTTTCATTGTTTATCTCTCAATGCCTCGGGGGGTTGAGTAATGATGGAGCGCCCATGATTAATAAATAAATATATAAATGTCAGCAGAGGCAGAAACAAATGATGAAATAGTGCTTTATTGTTCTCTGGGCACGAGGCTCCTGCCTCCTGTCGCTGTACAGCCGAGGCTGAGATGGTTTCACTGGGAAATTAGGCATCTCTAAGCTCGGCTAAGCTCTTAAGCTGCTCATTTCTGACGCTTTTGTTACCTTGGTTTTCTCTCTCTCTCTCCCTCTCGCTCCTTTTCTTTGTTTCTCTGTCCGTCACTTGCTGTCTCTCTTCCTTTTATTTCGTCCTCTCCATCTTTCTCCCTTCTCCTACCTCCCCTTCACACTTCTCTTCATCTTCCTCTCCCTCTCCTGCAATCTCTAGCTTCGCTGCCCGCTGAGAGTTGTATTGTTGCATTCGGTGGCCGTGTGAGTTCGAGGAGAGGAGCACGGTCAGGCTCAGACAGCTATCCAGACTCAGCGGCAATTAAAGCTGCTTTTACAAAAGTCCCAAGACCTCGGCTTTCGCAGGCTCTGGATCGTTGTGTGCATCTTATTTGACTTCTCACACTTTCTGGTTTTGACTTGGTTATGCTTCAGTACAGCTGAATTATGCCTCATGAGACTTTGTTTGTCAAAGATGAGACAAAAGTTCTGTCATCACTTTCACATTCAATAGGAAGAAAGTTCCCGGCAACCTCAGGTCAAGCTGTCATGAAACGATTATGCAACACTTTTATGCACTTTTATTTTATGCACACTAACCAACAACACAGTTGGGAGTGGTCCACACATTTTCAACCGAGGTGGCTTTACTGTCAAAGGAGACGGTGAGCAGGATGGTTCATTACAGCTATTATGTTGTTGTTTTCAGATGGCGCATCTGGACCACATCCACCTGAGTGCTAACTACATTTAGGCTGTCGAAATCAATCAGGCTCATAGTTGGAGCTCACGGAGACAGTGATGACACTGAACCGCGCAGCAGTGATCATTTGGGCCTCGTCACAACTTTTAACTCATTCAAGCGTGCACATTTCTACTTATTTGATCTTTAACCCCATTCACTGCTGTGCTTTAAAAGTATGTCGTAAGCCCACTAACAAGTTGGTGCTTTTAGCACGAACACAGCAGTAACTGTTTTATTCTTGACTATTAGCATTGAGATAGAACCCAGCTCACAATGGTTATCATTGGTTATTATTTCACTCCCCCTGAGTCGCACAGGCAGATGGAAGACCTACAAAACATTTCTGCTTGTTGTACCTCCGCCCAGCTACAAGGTCATCAGCTGGCAGTCACCTGCCATTGATATTTTTCAGAACATCTCCAGGTGGTGGGGCAGTGGCAGGGACGTCCTGCGACCACCCCCGTAGCCGTACTAAGGATCCTTTCCTCCCACATGTGCTGCCTCCACTTCTATACCAGAGCCTGAAGCTTTTCTTTCTCCTCTTCTGTCAAATCCTTCAGTCCTTTCTTTAGCTTGGCCACTGACACTCACACACCCCCCAGCAGGTGGTAGCCTAATGTTCCCAGGTAGCCACAGCAGCCTACTTCCATTGGAAATACAAAAGCCCTTCACTCTGGCTTTAGGCATTCCTCCTTCAAGTCTGCATCCGTTCCTCTCTTTCTTTCACTGGCGACCTCCACTCCTTCCTCCCACCAGGATGGTTTGTATGCTTCAGTAGACCACTTCATGCTCCAGCTGCAGCAGGTGTTAGGACTGGTGGCGTCAGTGGGATTTTCTGCCCTCGGCCTCCTGGTCTAATGAAGGGGATCGGCTGATGTTTCGAGGATGGTTGAGCTCTATTTGTCTCCACTCCGCAGGCCTCCAGGATTTCTGACAGTTTCCACAGCACCTGGTCATGTCACCATGGGTATGGACCTTGTGCCAACATGGTCTGACAGCTGGACATAATGTGCTGAAGGGTGGGGTTTGGAGCGTTGCAAAGGAGGCAGGTTTCTGCCGAGCTGCACCGACAACACGGATGCTCCGAAGGAAACTTAAGTCTGGCTTGTGGAACCATCCGGATTACACTCAGATCCTTGTTGATGAGTCCCTCCCATGTTGTCCAGTTCCCTTGTTAACTCTGTTGTCACTTTAAAATGACCTACCTCTGTGATAACCAGCTCTTTCCCTTCCTTTTTTGTGGCTACAGACCAAAACACAGGAGCTTCTCTCCACCCAATACCAGCTCTCCCTGCTTGTTTCCCCTGAACCACCACTCAATGTTTCAACTTCCTTAAGTCTTGGGGCAACAATAAGCCCCCGAGATCATGTGCATGTCTTAACATGGGCTTTTGCTGCCGGGTTCGGGCAACTCTCGCAACAACTCCCAACCAGAGCCACACTGGAGATGCACCATGGTAGTTTGAGTCACTTCCTGATGTATCCAAAAAGATACAGTATATCAGGTTTGGGTTGATACAAATCCTTTTAGAAATACTAACTGAAATCCTAATGAAAAGCTGGCACATTAAACCTCAGTATCTCAATACTCTCAAACCGTCAAATGCCAATGAAACTATATATTTTATATATCAAAACTTTTATATTTTTATATATCTTATATATTGAATCTGGAGTGAGAAAAATTAATAGACCAACTAAATGAAAACTTAGTAACCTCCTCCGCCAACAATGTGTGAGGGAGATATGGAAGATAGGATGGCAACAATAAAAGAAAAAAAAAAAACAGCAACAGTAAACAGACTGGAGTTGAGAGAGATGGAGAAAAAAGAGATAGAGTCCAACTTCAGATTGAGTAACTCCTTTTTATGTTACAGCATTTCATTTCCTTTCAAATGGCAACAAAGCATCAGTAGAGAGAGAGAGAGAGAGAGAGAGAGAGAGAGTTGGGGGAAGGGGGGTGGAAGGAGAGAGAGGGAATTTGAATGAAAGTGAGTGGACATGTAAAGGAAAGGAAGGTGTTTTATCACAACTTCTCCCAAGGGCCTCTCTTTCTCTGTCGCTTGTCAATGTGGTGCACTGGTACCTTATGGCTGAGCACAGGAATTTTAGTGCGCTCCGGAGGGGAAACACATTCCTTGGTCACAAACACACACACACACACACACACACACACACACACACACACACACACATATATACACGCACACAGGAAGGAGATAACATATAGCACCCAGAGCAGTGCAGAAATCTGTTCAAAGGCTCTATATGATTCTCCTTCACACTGTATCGACGGTAGTAAAGGAGAGGGGACGGAGAGCCTCAAAGCTCTCCCCCCAAGGAGCTGAATAGATGGATGGATAGAAGGACAGAGAGGGAGATGAAGGTGGGATAAAGACGAACAGAGGGAGGACAGGAGCATCAAACTATGGCGGCTGGTGACGCGATGTGCATAGGAATTTCGGCAATAAAGGCGAGAGGGAAGGAGAGGTCAAGAAGACGGAGAGAAACGAGCACTTTAGCCAAGAAAATAAGGCAGATACAGGTTAACAGAGACATGAACACGATACATCTCTATCTTGCTGTCAAGCCACTTGCATGAAAAGCTTTGAAATTGGCAAAAACAAAACACTTGAATGAGTTTTTTCGAGTGATAAAAAGAATATTTAATGAATAATGAATTTCTAAACCTGTTATTGTGCCTTTGTGTCTGCTATTGTCTTTTATATTTCATGCTGTCAGAAACAAAAACAAACAACTGTACTCGATTCCATAAATGCAACAGCTCTGGCTCTGCAACAAGTTTGAGAGACACTGATGTTTGTGACGTTCCTTTAAGGCAATGATGGAGGAATGTTTTAAAGACATTTCAAGAACATCTAAACCAATTTTGAGCTTTTTAAAAAGGCACTTTAATAATTTAGCACACAGGTGCATCATTATTTAGCGCAGATATTAGTTTTCCACATTATTTATTATCATTCATACATTTTTTACAAGACAAATTCTTTCAAAAGAAAGTGAAAACACGATTTAAAATTTCTATTCGGCTCCTCTGAATATGTTTAATAATTTCCCAAAAGTAATTGGATGTTCCCCAGCTTTTGAAAGATAAAGATAAAGAGAGAGTTGCTAAAGTCGCTAATGTCTCCTGGCGGAGGAAGAGGAGCAGGAGATTAGTTGAAATCAACATGAGTATGGCTGAACTCTGTGTGAACCCTCACTGTATTGAGGCTGCGTCAGTGCTTTTCAAACATCCACTCCCGGGACCCAGATTTCAAAAAGGGTTCTTCTCACGCCTCAAACTATTTTGCATCTTTTATTTTCTGTCTACCTCTTTCCCTTTCTATCATATCCGAACACCTGTAACAATGACTCGCTGAAGACTGAGCAGCCAGCAACACACACACACACTCAGAGAAAGACAGGACACGACTGCCTGACCCCTCCATGAACCTCTGACAGACAAAGAGACAAAGCAAAACGATGCAGACAGGCAGGTTGACACAGGCAAGTGGGATTAGATCACTTCTTTTTTTATATATATTCAGTACTGAGTTCAAAAAGAATTTTAAAAGCCTTTTTTCCCCCCGTCACTCAAAAATATTTTATTGTCTTTCTTCTCTGAAGAAGCACACACATCAATCACGCACCTTACTCCTATACATAGACAACACACGCAACTGCTTCTCTGCCCTCTAACTATATCTGACAAGCAACAGCTGGTTTGAGACACACTGCTGTCCTCCACTAACACAAGCGCACAAGCACACACAGTGTGGCGGCAGGGGAGTGTAGGCTAACTGGAGTAATTGAAGAGGAGGATGAATTGTAGTTGTTTTGTCAGCACATCTACAATTAAAGATGTCGATAGCCATTATAGAAAAAAACCCCTGCTGGATCGGAGACCCAAACATTAACATGAAACCACATACCACACAGTCAGTCTGTCACAAACAAACACACACACACACACACACACACACACACACACACACACACACACACACACACACACACAAAGTAACTCGATCACAGTTTGGAAAGGTGATATTCATCTTATTAATGTACTCATTGTGGCCATGTATGAATCAACCTGAGACAGATGACATTTCAGTTTGACTGCACAATAGTAGCTGCACTGATGATTTGAATTACAGCGTCTTATTTGCTGGTTGGATCACTGATTTTCTTTTTTTTTCTTTTTTTTTGTCTCTTGTTTTGATTTTATATGTCTGTTTTATAATGAGGTCAAAAGACAACAAAAGTCTTTTAATGGCTTTTGCAAGCCGGGAAACAACTCCAAGATTAGCTATTTCTCTAACTGGCAGATTTAGAGATGTTGATCAGTATGCATTGTCCCTGCAAACACAAAATAAAATGAAATAATTGGATGAACTCGCTGAGCTGTGATTAGACTTTGCTCCTGGTTTTCAATTTGGAAAAACATGGCAGCTGTTCATATTTTCAAAAATCAGTTTCTGAATAAATTTCAAGCAAGAAATAGGCGGTGAAGTTGCAGAATCATGCTTTCGTTTAGACTAACTATGCCTAAATTTTATGTTTTTTTTCTTTAACAATGTCATGTTGTCACAAAATCATAAAAAAATCTAATCATAAAAACATTTCTGAACATTCACAGTGGTTTGTTTGAAGCAGACAGCTTTCCCAGATACACAAACGTGCTTAAAGCACATGGACATAAAAAAATTTGCACGCACCTTCACATGAAGACACACACACACACACACACTTCCCATATAATCACACAGTCCCTGGGCTATTAGGCTAATGGGCGTCCTCAGTCTCCTCCACAAGCTGTCTTTCTGTTTCTACCATGAGACATGATTAGCACGCACATATGCCTTCACGCGCAAAAACACACACACACATACATATACACACACACTCACACACACAAACACACACACACACAAGCATGCACTCCTTGCAGCAGGGTGCTGCTATCAGCAGCAGTCTAAATGCCAAGTCACCTTGCTAACCATGCAGCACTAACACTCTGCACTGACATACAGCTACACACAACAAAAGGGCAATCACTTAATTCATGTGTGCAGGTATTAAGTTTTAAAGTAAAGTCACATACCCACACACACACAAACACACAAGGTATGTGTACTATATACATATAAAGACCTGGAGCACAAGAGATTAAACTACATCCCAAACTCCTGAAAACAAGCCCAGGCCTTGTGCATGTGTGTATCAGTATGCATGTGCATTTTTGTCTGTTGTGAGGAATTTTAACAGTCCAGCAGGCTTCAGGCCAGAGGACAGATCCTCACTGAGGTGAGGCCAGGCCCGCCTGCCTGTGTTTGAGTGGATATGAGAGCAGAGTGCAGCAGCAGGGCAGTCTGCAGGAGGACAAGTGTGAATCTGGGTGTGTCTGAGTCAGGGACTACATTATCTACATGCCAATACATTTCAGCCTGAACACTGGACAATCATTTCATAAAATGTCATCAAGTGATTTTTAAAATATTCATGTACATATAATTAAAAGGGCCTGTCAGCCTTGTCTTTTATGACTATCGGTTACAAAAGCCAATAGTCATAAAATAATAATAAATAATAATAATATAGACTCTGCCCTGTGTTTGCTTCTAAATAAGTATTTAAAATGCTTAAAATTAAAATTCTTTACATTTACATTCTCTACAAAGCTGTACGAGGCTCGAGCTCCTGGTCCTAATCTACCTTGTTCTTGTTGGAGTTCTTGTCTCTGAAATGTTTATGACGGAGCTGGTGAGTAAAATGCTATGACAAACATTCTCAGTACACAGTGACAGTGACGGCAGAGCAGCTGGCAGCTTCTTGTGTACTTTGAGCCGCATGTTAACATCATCATGCTGACCTCATCGTAAAGATCAAGTCAACATGCTAAGTAGATGCAGTTTCCCCCATGTTCACCTCATTACTTCAGCACGTTCGCATGCTAGCATATGACAACTATAACAAAACCCAAGTCACGCTGAGACAAAGGGTTTTTAGTCACAGTGGGTTGCAAATTAACACTTCGACCAGATGATGTGACGAACAAGAATTCACCTGATGGTCGCTGGGACATTTTGCTAAAAAGCAAAACTGTCAGAATCCTAGTGATGCTAGAGGAAAAGTCGGAGGGTAAGCAAGGTCTCACCAAGGAGGGGCTCTTCTTTCAGGTACGATTGTCTGTACAAACCATGAGATCATTTTCAATTCATTTCAGGCAGGACCAAAGTAGTGGATCGACCGACCAACACTCCTCCAGCCACAGCAGCCAAAGCTGCAGCTAAAAATGAGAAGAATACATATATATATATATAAAGCGTTTTATTTATTATTATTTTGTATCTATTATTATTATTTATTGATTTATTCATGCAATTTATTTGGTGCTCTTATGTTTGAGGTGCCAGGCTACACTGTATATACATTTTGGACATAAATGATCAGTGTGAAGGAAAAGGAGGAGAGAAGAAGGTCGTTGTTTGAATCCACGGCTGCCTGGAGAAATGTTTTTTGGGAAGATCCTTGAACTACAACTGGTAAAGTTATTTTCAACTCAAAGTAGTCCAGCAGCTCAACTTCACTGGTCTGATAAACTGTACAAGAGCAAGATGTTGATTTGTACTCTGCTCACATCTCTCTGGAGCCTGCAACAGTTCAGCATCGGTAAAAGTGAAAGTGAGGAAAAGTATTTCGAGTCTGATGCTGAGACGGAGCCCTGAAATTAATCATCAAGGCTGAGATTCATAAATAAGTTATTTGCGATGAAGTTCTGTAGACAAACATTGGTATGATGAAATTTTATCATAAAGCTCATCTTTATAAATGAGGCCTCTGGCACCAGAGTGTGAGACTCATCCCTAATGAGTCATAATGAGTGTCCTAATTTGTGGCAGCGGTGGTGAATCCAAATGTGAGTAATGCAATATAATATCAGCTATTTAGTGGAGGCTTTTATCCAAAGCACCTTGCATTACAGCAAGTATAAATATTTTCAGCATGAGTGGCCCCAGTGGGAATTAAAAAGGACCATTAAGAATGTGGGTCAATGTTTGTTTTTTCACATGAATCCTTTTGATCTGTAATAGAACAAAATATGAAAGTATTAAAGACCCATTTACTGCAGTGCATCAGGTAAATCTTGTTAAAACTTACAGTGCTGAAATCATGTTTTCTCTAAAGGCATTCGTCTTAACATATTTCACATGGAAGATGTTGTGGCTAAACTTCACAGCCCCTAACCTTTTATTTACATTGGCTGTAATCTGATATTTTCTCTGTAAACAAACCCAGTTACGTTCACATTCAACCTTCCACATTAAAAAAAAAAAAAAAACAAAAAACAAAAAAAAAACTTCCTCTCTATAAAACGTTGGCAAAATCATTTTGTGGAATAATCCGAAACCCGTGCATTGTGGCAGCTGAACATTTGGCCTCTATCGTTCAATGAACGTGGCTCTCAAATGTCTGTGCTAAATCCCAGTTTCAGTTAGCATCATATCTGGCAACATGAGATCCAGGTGACTGACGGGATAATGTGAGACTAAAACAGACAGACAAACGGAACATGCTTAAATAATATCGACAAACAGAAAAGACAGTAAGAAGATAAATAAATGTTTAGAAATAAATGTCGCCATTATGATAATATCAATCACAAAAAGAAAGGGGCTACTTTGTCTGTGGTATTCAGGCATTTTCACCGCCTGCCTCAGGAAAGTACAGGGCTGTGTCGTCCCGAGGGGCTCGTTCTACTGTCGCTTCTATATTGTAGCACAGGGCTCCGTGCGCAGTTTACGTCTCAGCCTCTGAACATGTGAGACTTTCAGATATTATGATGAAGATTAAAATATCCTTCGGCATGCACTATACATCTGCATTACTACTACTTCTGTGATCAGCACTGCACTGTGCACTGTAACGTGTGTGTGTGCAGGTGCAACCCTGTCTCTATAGGGATAATGGTCACATTGGTTTTTAGAGAAAAATAATGGACAGTGGACACTTTAATGTACTATATATGTCCTGTTATGGACATTGGACATTGTAACAAACACTTCCCACAACTACAATTGGCTCAAAATATATCTAGTCAAATTTAGTAGTATATACTTCTACTACAAGGATGTCATTTCTAGGCAAGAGGGTCACCATCCACAAGGCAGCTCTACTGCTAAACTTGACCTCTCACCTCATAACCCTCACCCTTATCTGCAACCTACCAGCTCATTCCTCCATGTTTCCATTTATCGATCAATCCATAAACACCTCCTACCATCCCTGCTGGGCTCAACAGCTCGTGGGTATTTTAAATCTCACCTTCTGCATTGCTCATATCTGTTTCTAGTCACATATCCTCTTCTATCCATCCATCTCTAACTGAGTCATTGGCAGTGGTATCCAGACTATATATCATATTCTTACATTCTCATCTGTCATATTTCTGGAAGCATCTGTCACCGATTTATTATCCGGGAGTCATCTGGTGTGGCGTTCAAAGGCCACCTCTCATTGGCTGATCACCGGACGCATGCAGTGGAAAATTTCTGACACAAGCGGAAGTTCTCGGCTATGAGCAGTATATTATGTAATTACATAATTACGTATGTCAAGCGCCTGACTTAAGAGTTTCAGCATATCAGGCTAAATAGGAAGACGGATGAAATGTCGATTTATCAAAGTAAAATTCATGTGCTTTTGAGTTTCCAGCTTTCCCGTCCTTATTTTGAAGGTTGAGCAGTGTTAATATGTTCTGTTCAGTGCTTTTAAAGCACATAAGGGCCATTCGTGTTGGTTTTACACCTTCAGTGTTTTGTTTAATGAGTATCCAACCAGTGGCAACATTATTTTTTTTACCAGGTTTCTCCAGGTCAGAACATTTAAATGGTCTGGGCTCAAAAATGTTCTCAGTCCTGTTACTTTCATGGGTCCTATGGGTTCAGACGCAGGCATAAAGAGACCACAGCAGTTATGATTAGGAGTGTATTAACATCAGATGTGGGATCCACTTCACCAGACGACGATCCCTTTAAGACGCAACTGTGTTGAACTGTAAATTGCTTGTAGGCAACGAGCCAAATGGCACAGAGGAGGCAGATGTTGGGAGAGAGCAGTTTGTATGTGTCTGTCTGAGAGAGGAAATACAGATCTGGCGTACAACAATGTAAACATACATGTGACTTTCACGGGGGGCACGGTGGTGCAGTGGTTAGCACTGTTGCCTCACAGAAAGAAGCTTCTGGGTTCAGGCCTGGGGTTGAGTTTGCATGCCCTCCCGGGTCCCCCCACAGTCCAAAGGCTAGATGGTTAAATGGTGGCTCTAAGTTGCCCGTTGGCCTGAGCGTGAATGGTTGTTTGTCTCTACGTGTCAGCTCTGTGAAAGACTGGCGACCTGTCCAGGGTGTTACCCCGCCCTTGCCCAGTGTCAGCTGGGATTGGCTCCAGCTCAACTCGAGACAGATAAGCCATAAGTCTGGTCATCTGGTCTACACAAGGTTTTTAGCTCTGTCACAAAAACAAGTCAGCAATAAAATCTGTGTGTCTGTCCATCACAACAGTTGTTGTAGTCCAGACCCACAAGAAAGAAAGATGAGCAGTGTCCAGTGAGAAGGCAGCAGGAAAATGAGGTGGGAGTTAACAGAAACACACAGTGGTTTGTCATATCATGTGATCATTTACTTCACAGATCTTGTAATCTCATCTGAGACAACCTGTAGTTTGTGTTCCCCACACGTCAAAGTGGCAACGCAGAGATTCCCTTGTAGTGCGAGCAGTGGGACGTCTGACAGTCTTGTAGTCTGCAGCATCTTTTTAAGTGCACACATGATGCAAACACAGGCGACTGTATTGTCAGTTTCTCCCTGTTCTCACGCACAGTAACAGTCGTCTTCACACAGATAAGCACACACAATTAAACACGCTGAAACGCAATCACATTTTTCTTATGCCCACACACTCACACACACACCTTCATGCGTGGCCTCTGGACCCCATGCCAGGTGCAGCTGTGCTTTCACAGAGGAACAGCAGGACCGGAGCAGGGCTATTTCAGGCTGTGGCGGCCAGATTGAATTAAAGCCGGATTAATCCCTGTAGAATTTGTGTCATTCTTCCAAGCAACACTAAATCCAAATCAAATTATACAACCCACCCCCTCCCACTGCTGCCACCACCACCACCATCACCGCCGCCGCTGCAGCCATCACCATCCTGTTCGCCAAAGTGTTGCAGCCATCCACACACGCGTGTCTTGTTTTTTCCTCTCCCTTAGTTTCCCCCTCCTCTGTTTTTCTCCCTCGTTCTCTACCACATGATCTATCTGCCCATCCACCTCCCCTCAGCCAACCTTTTGTTCCTCTCCAGCTGTGACTGATGTGAGGAAAGTTAATTGATAGTGACAGCCCCTAAATCCAGCAGAGGAATCGTTAAATCAAAGAGGACTTTGGGACAGTCACTGGGTTCAGTCAGCTCTGTTTTTTCCTTACAAACACTAAAGTACACCATCACTTATTGCAATTACTCATTCCACATGCGCACACACACACACACACACACATACACACACACACACACACACACACACACACACAATATCACTCACAATCATGTAAGATATAAGAATATACTGAATATACTAAAATCTAGAGCTCGGCCCTGTAGCACGACCAGCAGGGGACATGCCAAGTTTTTAAGAGATTGCCCTCATTCAGAAATAGACACCGCATTTAGCCATGTGTTCCTTGAAGGCCCTTTTGTCTGGTGCTGTACTTATTACAAACTCCTCAAATTAAGTTTCAAAGTGACAATTGGCAGCAGTTATGTGGAGTTCATTATATTTTACTATCTTATTTTCTTCTGTTCCAAAGGGTGTATGATAAAAACAGAGCCAACTTTTTCAATCATTAATCTCTTATTTGGATGGCGTCCCTCTAAAAAGTTAACTTGAAGTTGATTTATTGTCAGACTCTCTCCGGTTTGACTACACACAGGGATACAAGGGTAAAAGAGACTGAAAGGAGGAGGCACATCAGCTGAGGACTGGGTCACTGGGTCTACGCAGGTTGTTCTGGTAGCGAGCCATGATGGGGTTTGCACTTAAGTCACACTAACCTACTGCTGCGCACTAATCTGGGAAATGTTAATCTGCAATCCCCTGAACCACTTTGTAAATCTCCTGATGAGAATTCAAGAACCGCTTTTTATCTCCACCACACACGCCCACTCTGATTTACACTGTTTCTATGTTTGATTTGCGGGATAAAAAGGATTGTAAAGTGCGGTGAGTTCCAGCTGAGTTGGTATAATGCGATGTGTGTTTGTGTGTGGCGGTCTGTATGTGGCTGCGTGTGAGTTTCTTCTCTGTTTGATGGACGCACAAGAGCTTTGGAGGAAGAGTGAAGATGCGTGAGGGAGGAGTTGGGAGAGGAGAGAACAGCAGCAGCCGGTGGCGTGAGGCTGGGAGATGAGTTCATCTCCTGACAGGGCTGACATGCTCAGCCAACAGGGGAAATCACACACACACACACACACACACACACACACACACACACACACACACACACACACACACACACACACACACACACACACTCTCTTTCTCTCTCACCCACACAAACTCACACATGTGAGCACACACATAACTAAACTCATCATTTTCTTTCTCACACAATTTCACATCTTGATGAACAACACTGCAGCAATGTACTTTCTTTAACCTATGCATAGCATCCACACACACACAGACTAACAACATCTAATAAAGATGGAGCTTGAGCGTGTTTTTCTTACAGGTGAATTTCTTTGTAATTGTTTGAGAGCTTGAGGATGAGTGTTCATCAAATTAAAAAGACCTTTTCATCTGATTATCTCTCTCTCTCTCTCTCTCTCTCTCTCTCTCTCCCTGTGTTCATGTATCAGACCAAACCTCAGATTCCTAATCTTGTTTACACAATCCACGCTCACTTCCTGATTTCAGCATTTTTAGAATAATTCATGAGGTTCAGTTTAATGCAGAGTTCACGTTACTCTTAATGTCTCTACATTGGCTGCCAGTTTATTACAGAATCGATTTAAAGATTCTACTTTTAAGGCACTTTATGGCTGAGTCCCGGACTATGTTCCTAATTACTTGCCCCTTATCAAACAGCATGTAGTCTGAGGTCCTCAGACTGGAACTTCTTCGTTGTTGCCATGTCAAGACTAAAGACAGAGGTTTTACTACACCACAACCAGCCTGATGAACTCAGACTCTTCTTTTTATTCACTTCTGAAAACACATTTTTTACAAAATGCTAAAATGAACAACTTCTTATAATGAGTTCATGTTCTTACACATTTCTTATTCGTGTTTTTATTGCTATTGTTATGATTCTGAAGGAATTCGAATTATGACTAAAATTATTACATAAATAAGATTTTATTACAGTAGAAAACTTTGGCTTCTTTGGTTGAATGAACAAAACATTCTGTAAAAGGAACATATTTTAATCTGTGTTAACCAGGAGGCTATTCAATATGCTAACCCTTTAAGCTTTGGGATGTGATTGTGACATCAAGATTTTAAAAGGCTGTGACTTCAATAAAGGCCGACTGTAAATGAATAGGCCTGTTATCACTCTACCGTCATTTCCTACACAACGGACAGAATTGCTTCCGCGTCAATGCATGCGAGCACGTTCAGAGCACCTCTTCCTCCGCTGTCTCCTCGAACACTTTGAACAAGAAGAACGTTAAGTAATTTTGGTCTAGAATCAAAGTAGAATCAAAGTAGTGCATGTCTGCCAACTAGTGGGAGAGAGTACAAACGAGATTTGGCACTGTAATTGAAGCTATCGTCTGTTTTGTTGGGTCCTTTTAAATAATTCTATTAAGAGTTTGGTGTAGACCTGCTCTATATGAAAAGTGCCCTGAGGTAACTTTGTTATAATTTTGGTGCTATATAGTTAAAGTTTGATTCGATTTGATTCAGTATTCTTGTTTGTTTAACGTGCAGATATTTACCACATTCACTTAATACAAGGTTCGCATTTTTGCATTTTGACATTCACTAATTAGCACAAAACACAAGGTACGGCTGAGGCTGAAAGCATTTCGCTAAGTATTGGACAAAAGTCAAAATATATTGTCAAAGTTGTTTATGCAGAAGAAAAGTTAAGGGCTCACCAAAGTCACCATACACATCTGTACCAAAGCTTATGACAAGCTATCCAATAGCTGCTGTCACATTTAACTAAAAACAAAGCTCCAAGGAGGAACTTGAGGAAAAACGTTAAGGGGATCACCAGTGTCATATGACTTTATCCTAGTGGAACCCATCAATGTCTGTCCTAAATTTCATGGCCGTCCAGCCACAGTATAGTGGAGCAGTGGAGAAACACAGAGCTACGCTGCAAGCATGGCTACACATTTCAAACTATATCCAGACCTCTTTTCATGGTCGCTTTCGAACCCGAGGCAGGGTCTTGTTTGTTGCTTACCAGGGCTGTAGTATCAAACAAAGAGCTAGACATGAGGAGAAAGTGGGAGGGTGGGTGCGTCAGAACAGGGGGCTGCTCGTGGGAGAATTAGAAAGACATGACAGGAAGAGACACAGGGATGGAGAAAGAGATGAAGTGTCATGTCTTTTCTGATGTACATGTCTCTCTCTGTGGCTAAACACAGAGTTTCTTGGTGTGTGAGGTAGAGGTGGGAAGAGTGACTTGTGAAAGTGAAGGTACAACAGGATAAAACTCAGAGGCAGACGAAGTCAAGGGGGTGAGTGCAGGAGAAACTCAGAGAAAATTAAAAATAGAAGAAGAGATTGAGAAATATTGTGCCATGTTATGATAGTCCAAGCCAGAGAGCAGTGTCTGACACTAACTTTTTCTTTCTCTATATCTACGTCCTGTCTCTTTGAAATGCTCCTAATCTCTTGGGGCAGGGCAGGAAAGACAGGAGTGAAAGATGTAGTAAGAGAAACAAAAGAACAAGACAGAGGTATGAAACAGTGTAGCTGTAGGTAAAAAAAAGATGAAGAGGAAGACAAAAGGCGTGGAGAGATCCCCGAGAAAACGGTAAGCAGAACAAGGTGAGAGGAGGAGGGAGAGATAGAGAGTTGACAATGCAACCCATCACCCAACCACCTCGCCTCTTTTCCTATCATCCCATCCCATCTCACCCTGTCACCGAACGAGCCAAGCAGAATGAAAAACGAGGGAAATGGGAGGGAGGGAGGGGGATAGATGAAAAGTGCGGAGTGAGCGAGGAGGCAGCGAGGCGAGTTTGACCATACTGTACTGAAATATCGCCCTCCTCCATCTCCTTCTTTTCCCACGCAGGTGAATCCTGGGAGAATAAAGGAACCGCTAAAAGAATACATCGCCCTCTTTCATCAACCTGATTGGAAACAAAGCTCTGATCTTTCTGTCGTTTCTATTTTTTCTTATTAATCATTCGCACAATAAGTGCACAGCACACCATCACATATAACACTTGATGTTGAGGCCTTTAACGGGGAAATATTGTACAAGTCTGTGTAAGATGAAGGCGCTGATATCTTCTCTCTCTTTTCTTTCTTTTGTCTTGAGCTATTACGAGATTGGTTTTATGATTATGGTTTATCTGATTCACGTTGCAATAAAATCTAAACCTTAAAAGCCTCCAAAAAGGAGTATCACTAACAGTAAGATTTATTTTCATGGCACCTTTCTTAACAGCATTACAATGTGCTTTACAATAAAATGAAACTACAAGAGACGCATTAAATAAGATACTTATAAAACAGCGAATACAGACACAGAGAATAAAAGCCAGGCAAAGAGGCCGACAAAAACAGTAATTAAGGTGGGAAAATAGTATATAAATAGCAAATAAAGCTGTTCCAGGAATTAAGAGGAAGAAAACTACTATTTTCAGGTCGAAATGTGCACAATGAAGTGTATAAACCTTCAGCTGGAGAAAAAATATGACCAGTAACTGAATGTTTTCAGAAATACATAAAACCACCACACCTCTCAAAGAGCGGGGTGTTTATCGGGAAAGGTCAGGTTGTTCCTGGCAGGTTCTTACGCAGGCATGGCAGACAAATAAGCTTTTAAAAGCATAAAAAAACAAAAAACAATGCCACTTACATACAGCACACCAATCTAAAAGTATTCAGCTATTCAATGAGATGTCAACATGTCTTTCACTTCACCCATGTCACCTTTTATGGAGAGAAGACAGAAAATAAAGACAAGAGGAGAGGGAAAGGGGGAGGATGTGGGTGTTGGAGTACGGGGAGGGTGTAATATCAAAAAAATGAGAGACTAAGAGTGTTTAATCCATGTGGCTACTTTATAATTAGCTGACAAAGCTGACAAGAACCCCAGCAAGTGACTGAAGCATTAGATTAAACAATGTTCTGTTTTTAACAGCCCCGACCACACGCTCCGCTGCTCGGGGAGTGCAATCAAAAAACCACACATATACACACTCATAGTCATGTCAAACAAGTATGTAGGCATGCACACACCCACCCTAACCTTCCATGACTGCCACAGCGCTGCACCACCACTGACTCTTGACAACAGTCTAATTGGTAATTATTCACATGCCCCCCTCCTGGGAACTCGCAATCCTAATGAAACTGCTTCAGTGTCTGGTGCGCAGACAGGTCTTTAGTGCGTGCGCGCGCACACACACACACACCCTCACGCTAACATGCAGAAATGGGCTCACGAGTACAAACACACACAGCAAAGACAAAAAAAAAAAAAAAAAAAAAAAAAAAAAAAACATGGGGTACGCAAGAAGGTCGTGGAGGTCGGGAGGAAAGTCAAAGGTTAAGGATGGATGAAAATCAGACGGCGAGTGCGGGATAATTAACTTGACCCTTGGAAGTGGCTTTGACCCTGCTCTCAAAGGGTGTATCAGTAAGTAGTTGTTGGTGACTAATAGAAAATGATTCATGCAAGAACTCTGCGTAAAGGGTGCTTTGATTACATGTTTGGTGGCTTATGGAAAAACCTCTCTTCGCCATGTTTTCCATTTTGTTGTTTTCAAAAAAAAAAACATGGATTTATTCTACAAAGTTACAACAAATGAATGGACTTCCATGCTAAAGGTTAATGGGAACCATCTAGAAATCCAAGGTTTCTACAGGACACGAATGATATGGATTAGACACATTTTATGAGTTTGTGCTGACTGTTGAGTCATAATCACAAGATGCATAATGAGTCACTAATGCCTGACTTTAGTGTCATTTCGACAGCATGTGACAGGGTTGGCAGCCATTTTTAGATCCAATATGATGGCCCCACTGATTGCTGTTATGTTATAATCAACTCATTTGCATATCATCACATTTGATGAGGTAGATTACTTGGCACAGAAATCTGGGACTTATAATATCAGGGTGGATGATGGCAAGAGGCAGAGAGAAGGGGGGAAGAGATTGGCAGAAAGACAGCTGTGTGAAAATAGCTGAGGGAAGTAACAGAAAGTGGAAAAGTCAAGTTTAACTTTTCAAAGACAAGCGGACATTCATCCTCCCCGTCACTCAGAAGAAAAAATAAAAAAAAAAAATCTGGCGAAATAGAGAAGGTCACTGTTCAGGGGGAGAGAGAGAGAGAGAGAGAGAGAGAGAATCAGCAGTGTTAATCACAACGAATCACAGTAAAAGTGAAGATGTAAAACACTCTGCACATGCTGTTCCTGCTTACAGATTCTCTTTCAAACGATTTTGTTTTTACACCAAGCTTCAAGAATGAAATGAGTCCTTGTTACCTTGTCAGGTGTCTGTGACAACATACTCAACATATCTGGCTGTTTCCACTGACAAGTCAAACAAATAAAGAGCTTTAAAATGTGTACAGCCAGCAGTGTAGTGCAGAGTACATGTCAGGGGAGGGGGAATCTCTGTGCAAGCACTTTCAGTACATATACCAAAGGAGAAATGTCTGCAGTCCCCAATTCACACAAGTGGAAACACTGAGCACAGGTTTGACATGCTCCTCGAGTACTGCAGTCACACTGTGGGGATTTTTATTTATTTCTCACTCCACGTTTCAGGGGGAAGTATTTAGCAAGTGCTCCAAATTAAACCAACAAAAATACAATTCTTGTACCTGCCCTTCAGAATGACTTATCAGCGTTTTCTGGCCTGAAGCCACTGGAGCAATGTCGCCGCCTTCCAAAACAAATCAACAGCGCAAAAAGGATCACGGTTAAACGTCAGCAGCAGCAAATGTCTGATATTTTGTGACCCATCGTTTCACCATGACCTCCTTCCACTTGAACATAAACCTATTGTATGTCAATACAGGACATCTGCTGAAATGACTGGTGCTGGTGTTTGTATTGGGAAGAGCCAGGAAACTCTTCAAATGCAGTAGCTGATAGTTATCAGTTATTTGGTAGGTTTTAAATTGAACAGAGTAAAGTAATCCAGAAAATGTCAGCTTTTCCCCGAACTTGAAATTGATATGAATATATTTCTTTTCCATTTTCCAAAACATCTTAAAAAACATTCCCAATCTGGAGATGAAAAAGTCTTAACAGACAATTCTCACCACTTGGCAAACATTTTGGCAATGCCCCTGGGTAGTTATTTCAGAATAACAAGAAGAGGCTCCTATTTAATTGTATGGTGTAAAAAAAAAAAAAAAAAAAAAGAATTAAAACTGCATGTACAGAACTGCAAAAAGCCCTATAATTAGGTCTCAAACAGTTTTTTCCTGATTGTTTTTTCTCATAGTGACATTATTTACTACAACAGTGCTTGCACCTGTTAATCCTTAACTCAAACCACAAATTAAGAAGTGAGAGCCTGAGCGCTGACGTGTACTTGCATGAGCAGAGCTTTCCTGTCTGGGGAAGTGGGCAAAGAGCCATGAATGAGAACAGAGGTGAATACATGGAAGGTGCCAGTATCAGCTGGCCAGGATTAAGTTCGGTTCACAGCTTTTGTCACATCCACTCCCCCCCTTTCTCTCCCCGTATTGTCACTGAGTATAGGCCTACTATATGATAGGATTAAAGTGGAATGAAAATACATTTTTAATGCAGTAACCTACAGTAATCCACAGTAAGCAAGTTTAGCCCTGCTAAATTGTGGACGAGTCTTTGGAGGTGAGAATGTATGGTGGTGCTATAGGTAATATAGGAAGGAAAACAAGTATTCAGCCTCAGCCTAAAACAATATGGAGTTCATGAATAATATAGGAGCCTATAGGCAGGATGCAAAAGAAAAATGAAAACCTTTATAAGGAAGTGGACGTTAGACACCGAAAGGCAACAATGTGGCGAGACAAAGAGGAACGGGACGATTCACAGCAAAGCCAAACTAATAGCTGCATGCTTCATTTGACTTTGACTTTGTTTGGCAATGAATTTTGGATATTAATTACACAGAAGCACTGGGACCATGACATGACAACAAGAGAGTGAACTGCTGATAAGATCAGCCAAACAGCATAGATACAGCAAAACATATGGCCCCACTCAGACTGACGCACAAACTCCATGACAGCTCACAGATGTCTGCTCTTCTTAAAGAGTTATACTGAGCACACGCGTACACACACACACACATGCGCAAACACACAAAAACCAGATGAATCGCGGTGTCATTCATTACCCCTCAGGGTGCCATCCTGTGCACCACGGAAATGTGTCGGATTCCCTCTTTAATAAATGTAGAGGCTGCTCCCATTAATATATTTATATCTGCTTATGCACCTTGTTGAAAGCCCATCCAGGGAGATTTCAAGCTATATGAGCTTATTTCTTATCTGCTAAGACAACTGAGCATGCAAGGCCCCCCCCCCCTTTCCTCCTCAAGCATCTTTTCTTCCCCCTCTTCCCCTGTACTCGTCTCCTTCCATCCATTTTTTCCATTTCTCCACACTGCAGAAATGGGATTTGAGCATTTGGGGTTCATACAGCGGGCAACCAGTCTTGAGGACTGAAAGTTTCTGTTCTGTTTCAATCGTTTAGGGAAAGTTTGAGCGAACCCACTCACAGCCCAGAGACATACAGTATGATAAGAGGGCTGGCTCATATCTGATAACCAGCTCCATAAACACAGAGCAAGAGAGGAGCCTATGTTGGCTCATGCAACACAAAGAAAGAGCCGTGAACCACAACTTATATTACTGCCTTGTGTTCATATATAATACCACTTCATTTTCCGAATGCCCAAGCCAAGGGACATACACAAACACACCCACGCTCTTCCTCTCTTTAACTCCTTTCTCTCTCGCTCTCTTTCTGTTATGTCTCATGAAGTCATGAGGCACCTCAGTGAGTTTTTACCTGCATGGTCACAAATCCAGAGCTGAGAGTTTTACCTGAGAGGGAGAACAAGATGAGAACAAAAACGGCCGGGTCTGTGAAACCTGGACCTGAATTTTATGTTCAGCAGTTGCTTTGGAGCGTGAAAGAGCATTTTCAAAAGACTGTGCTAAACAAACTATTTAGTAACCTGATGGACCAGATGGTTTGTTACTCAGAGCCATCTGGGAAGACTGTTGTTGGAAACTTTGGGAAAGGGCAGGTGCTCTCAAAATAATACTTGGCAGGCAGTGTATATGACATAGTCAGGGAGCACGAAGAGTAAACACAACTCAACAAGCCTCAGTCTGAAAAGCTGTGAAAGCTTCGTCAGCATGTCGGTCAACAAGGAAAAACACATAAACAGTCTCCATCACTGCCGGTAGCTCCTCCCTCATAGGACTCTGATTGGTCCGACCCACTGTAGCTCGGCCACACGTCAATGGCTTCGGTTGGATGGATTCGACATAAGAGGATTTTTTTGTTCCTGCGCTGTTGTGTTTTTGCTCTTTTTTTGTTTTGACCATTTCTTGTAATTAATTAATTAATTAATTTCCACTAGTTTAGATGTTTTCTCTTGATTTTTATGCACCAGGTACTGTTATGCTAATGTTAGCATTCAGCTAAAAGCACCAATGGCACCTACAGACCATAGACTGCAGATAAAAATGGACGTAGACAGCGGAGCTGAAAAGTGAAGCCAACGCTCAAGTGTCTTAAACCTGCAGTCTATCTAATGACCATCAGGGGGCGACTCCACCAGTTGCAAAAAGAACTCGTATTGAAGTCTATGTAAAAATGACCCTACTTCTCACTTGTTTTATTAGCTCAGTAAACATTTTCCTCCTAGGGTTTGTGGTCTCAGTCTCTAGTTTTAAGTCGTCGTCAACAAAACATGGTGTTTATTTTTTAAAATCATGGTCCCATTTTGAGGAAAATAGACCATAAAGCAGCGTATGCATTAGGGCGTGGCTACTGTGTGACTGACAGACTGTACCAGAAAAAGCAACCTCCTCAGCTCCACCTTCTCCTCCAAATATGGTTTCTTCTTGTTTCAAAAAACCAACATGGCGACGGCCAATTTTCAAACTTGAGGCTTCACAAACCAATGGATCACATCATGGAGGGTTGCCACTTGGTACGTTCTCACGGAGCCACAGGTTTGTCTGAAGAGGATTTGTCCTGTTTTTATTGGTAGGTTTACTGAGGTAGATGAAGGAATGTTTTTTTTTTTTTTCGTAGGATCGTTTTAACTGATATTAAGGACAAAAGCATGATATTTTTCTCATCAGTTTTGCATGAAACCACTGTGCAATCCTCCTGCCCTGCTCGGATTTGGATCTGGATTCGGGATGAAACTCACGCAACGAGTCACTGGGAGTAGGAGCATTTATTTAACTGGCCTTTGACAGGTCCAAGTGGTTTTAAAGTTCCTGGGCCCTTTAACCAAAGTCTTAAAGCTAACTTTTCCCAGCCAACAGAGTCTAAGCAGCATCACCTTTACCATGTCTGTTTGCACCGTTTGGAGTATTACTAGGATTATTCTCAGACTCTGCAGCATTTCTAAAACTGTCATGTACTGTGGTTATTATGAAGGAGGATGACAGGGAGGGGAAGCTGGGCTAGGCTGAGTTAGTGCTCATGTGTGTGTGTTTGTGTATGTGTGCATCTGTGTGTACGCATGTGCCCAGGGTGACATTTACTCAGCAAATTCCTCAGAGACAAGTGTATGGTGGCGTCACACCAGCTTCCGTGCTTTCCTGTCATGGGAATTATTCCAGATGTGGTTTGTTAGGATCAAAGGAAGAGAGAAGAGATGATCTGTAGTGCTCGAGGGGGAAACGAGGGAGCTGAGGAAGAAAAAGAGAGAGAGAAACAGAAAAAGAGAGAAGGAAAGAATCAATGGTCATGGCACATCACTGTTCTGCTTCAAAAAATACAGTTTTTCCTTAAACCATTAACTAGTCAATGGTGGACTTTTAACTTTTCAACAGTTATACCTTTGTAATAATATTGTATATATATTTTAAATGATTATTATGATAATAATTTGGTAATGTACAGTTAGTCTATTCAACAGCTGTGCAATGTACCTAGGCAACGGCTCCCAACCTTTTCTTGGCTGGTGACCATTTAAAATGAATCAATATCTGCTTGCAGCTCCTCATCGCCACCTGTGACCAATTGAAGCAGAAAAAAAAGAAAAAGTTGTTTTCTTTACGACACTTTGTGATTTTCATTTTTCAGTAATTCACCAGATGTTCACAGCAGCTGCGCCCCAGGTAGTGGTCACTGTGGAGAATCCCTGTTAACTCCAGTGCGACGTTGAAAAGGGTGGTTGAAATGTGTCGAAATGTCTTTGTCTCTGAGGCTCAGCCTTGATTAAAGGATTCACAGTCACTCGTCATAAAAAGTTTAGAGCAAAGTCTCAAAAAACAAACAATAAACTTTCTACTTCCTATCATGTTAATCATCTTGCACTCCCTCAGATTTATCTAGTGACCCCTTGTGGGAGTCACTGTCACAATGTTTTTATTACTTGTTTTGGAGAAGATGATTATAATGATGATTTGTCTAATTAAAGCTGTCTAATTAAAGCCCTATGTACGATTTCAGACTATTTTTTAGCAGTTTCAGCTGGATTTGGTGGATGACTGAGTCACAGCCCACAAGTAACCCTCTCCCTCACATAGTGAGCATAACAAAAAAAAAACATTTATGAGTTGGTGCTGAGTATAAAAGTAGAAGAGTTGAGGAAGATGCCAGTGCGTTGGAGTTTGCTCTCCATCTGTGATGACACAGTGATCAAGTATGCAGAAATTCAACTCTTGCACAACAATGCGAGGGGAAGGAATAGTAAGAAAGCCTTTTCCAATTGTTTTTTTTTTAGCTGACAAGTGACAAGTGCAGGGGTGAGAGAGAGTGCACTTCGATAACATATAAGTTGTAAAAGTTTTCAGACTCTAAAAAATGGTGCATCACATAAGCAAGAATACCAGTTTGGCATACATGGTCAAAAACTGCTCGGACTTGGGATGATTATGTGGTGGGTGTTGCTTTTCTTGGTCAGATTTGTTCTTATGTTTAACATATTTTATTTCCCTTTTTCCATTTTTAAACAGAACTGAACAGCAGCCAGACAGGGAAGGCCTGCTACACAGAAAAGTTTGGCATTTACTCAGTCACACTCATTAATTTGCCAAAATAAGGGACACTAAGCCACTTTTTTTCTTATAAACAAGTATTTTTAGTGTGTGTTTCCCTTCTTTTCCAGTCAAGGGCACGGTGCATGTAAGATGCTGACTGGCAGCCAGGTAGGTGGTGTCTGCAACAGAGGAAGCTAATGACACTTTAAGGTTTCACCACAGGGGGTTTTGCTCACCGCCGCCTGCCTGCAGCACACCGACATGTCAACTGCACTGCCCTCTCTAACACTAGTGTGTGTGTGTCTGCTCTCCATCCCTCTCTCTCCCCCACGGTGCCTTTAGGAAGTAGAAGGTAGAATGTATTCTGAATATCGATCGTCACCGTGGGTGTTCCGTGCCGCAGCGTTCGGTTAGGGAGCAGAGATTGATGCCTTGTCAGTCGGCTGTCGCAGCGAGGAGAGAGGGCTGTCAATGATACATAAATCTGGAGCAGGAGGGTCACGACAGGGGCAGTGGAAGAAATATAGACATTTGTTATTGACTAATTTGTTGCCATATTTGTTCTCAAGTTTGTAACACTAATGAAGTGGCCCCTCAGCAGGTGCAGTTGAGGGAAATAGACCTAATGGGCTCTTTTTCTGTTTTCCTCAGGAAATGAGATTTTACTGCTCACTGGATTGGCTATTAAGTGAAAATAACTTGTTTTCTAAGCTAAAGACTTGCCAAACAGTGCACAGACCCAAACGATCTCAACATTAGTGTTCAGAAGATCACAGGAGAGGCTCTGAGTCTGTTTTCTGAGAGACTGATTTAAAAATATAGCAGATCAGGAAATAATTCAGAGAAACCAAATCCTACTAGGTTAGATGGAGGGTCCAGGCAGGCTGAGCTGGGGGCATGGCTGAGGCTGTATAGATTTGTCCTGACGCATCATTTTAAACTGCACTTTCTCCTGTCTTTCTCTATGGACTGAGCACTTGGCAGTATTGAAATAGAACGTAGACTTTGCTTTATAAAAAAAAAAAAAAAGACATGGAAATCTCACCATATGCATTATAAGACATTTAATATCTAAATCCAAAAATCTGCCTTTTCCAAGGAAAACTCTACATACCAGTCCTCTGAGAGACTTTCTGACACTGTTAAATGTTTTATCAGCAGGTTGTTTCACGATAAAAAACAGAGAGAAAAGAGAGAGAACAGACTGTGGGACATAAATTGACACCCAAGGTGAGGGAAGAAATTAGAGAAAACAAAAGAAGGCAAGTTCAATAAATCAACAAACAAATGGAGAACGGAACTAAGAATCAAGGACCATGCACTCACCGTGTGGTTCAGGTTAGAGTGATGACTTTTGTTGGTAGCTCCACACACTATTAACACTATTTTTTTATTGAAGTAACCCTCCATTGTTTCCTAATTTTAAACTTTTTAATTAAACTGGGAAAAGTAAAAATTTTAGTCAGTGTATGGCTTTTTAGATTAGATGAACAACTTCACGATAATTAGTCTTCACAATATTTATTTGGAAACCTTGTGTATATATATTAACCTATGCAATTTTATGACAGATCAGATTAATTGTCTCTCTCTTAAAACTGTGGGAATGCAAGTTATTGTGATGTAAATGTTAGTTTCACTGGTTTAATGTGAGGTAACATGGATACAGAGAGAAATGACACCCATTCCCTTGGAAGTCTGCTCGAAAAGCAGTGGTGTCTTGCAGCCGCCTACCACCACAAACAAATTCTCCACCTGTGTGGAACAAAAAGGGAAGCAAAGAAACAAAGCGAACGAATAGTAAAATTAGCATAATAATTGTAGCAGTTTTAGGATCATTTTGTCAGAGGTTTGTTTACTCAATGTTGCAAGCCCTTGCCGAACAGATGTGCTGCACTACCCGATGAGTTCATTCACTTTCTCGACAGAGTGAAGCGGGTGACAAACAACAGAAGCTTCATTAAATTCAAAGAGCTTCCCTCAGTTGTAACAAAACACCTCAGAACCTGCACCTTAAATACATCCATATTTGTGTCTTCAAATTGTCTCTTAAACATAGTTTCTGAGCGCGTATAGTTAAGCAACGCCTCTTTAACTAAAATCACTCATTAAACAGGGATGGTGTAAATGTTGCACCCTGCTTTCTGCTAAATAATACTGCAAACACAAAATATTTTACACACCCCCTTGTGAGAAAGGGAATAGTGTGGGTGATGCATTGTGCAATCCGTGGATGCCAGCTAACTTTAATCTCCTCTTAAATCCCTCCTGGAATATGGCCTGTGACAGTGTGGGGGCTGCCGGCTGTTACCTCCATGAATGTGGTGGTCATTAAAAAAAAAAAAAAAAAAAAGAAAGAAACATGTCATGAAAGAGAGATTCATGAAAAGATGGACCCAAGAGCCCCTCCACAAATTTCTCTCTCTCTCTCCCGATAGGAGCGTGGGAGCAGGCCATACAGAAAGCGCTCGGTCGCATGATGAGGGCACAAATAGCAGCAGAGAGTGAGAGCTGGATGAAATGGGGTTGCTGAGAGGTACTATAAATACACAGCTGTCACAGAAATTACTCCTCCCCCCCCAATTTCAAATAAGTGCAGTTGGCGATTTTGCCATTAAATTCAAGCATGTAAATGTATTGATTTATACTGCTGGACCGAGGTCGATGGGAGTGGAGGGAAAAACCAAGAGGTGGTGGGCGGTGGTACGAGATCTGTTTTGGATGCTTGGCAATGCGTCCCTTCTATCAGTTATGATAATGTTATTGTTGTTTTCTGGCTGCTGCCGTGAAGGGTCACCACAGCAGATCGCCACCCGCATATTTAATTTAGTGTTGGTTTGCCCTTCCTGATGTAAGATGGCTTCGGGGAAGCCAGGGATCGAACCGTGAACCCAGGGAACAGTGGCCAACGTGCTCTAACACTTAATTCAACAAAATTAATCACAGCATCATAGATAAAAATATGTCCAAAGGGCAACAGAAATTACTTTACTTGGAGGTAAAAATCCAAGTCTGAACAGCTCTAATAACACTGATAATAATAATAGTGATGAATGATGATAATGCAATAAAACAAAATTTGCTTTACTCTTCCTTTAAAGTGCTACTGTTATCAAAATCTGTGTTTTTGGGGATTATATACTCAGCCCCTATAAGATTGAAGCTAAGCCTGTCCACACTTATAACGTATTACTTCCTGTTTATTTTCTGACACAGCACATAGAGCTTCAGGAGTTTACATTTCATTTTAGAAACCACGCTGATGACTCAAAATCTGAAGTGAGGTGACATGAAGGTGGCAACAAAGACATATCAAAGACACTCGAACACAGGTGGGGGGGTCACCTCCCTCCTCTCTTCCCCCACTTTTCTGTCTCCTATCACCCTCCTGCCCCTGGTGTATTAATCTGTGATTCTAAAGATGTGATTTTATAGAGTCTATCAGAAATTATTCATGAGCGAACTGGGACATGAGGCTGAAAAAAGACACACACACACACACACACACACACACACACACACAGGTCCTGCTGGGGCTGATCACTGGCCTGAATACCATTAGCAAGCTCTCACATGTGACCAACACCATCACAGGTACTTAGAGTGGACCCCACCCCCTACACTCAACTATCCTCTTTGCCTTCATCAGGCACTTTGCTCTCGTCAAAACCTCCTGCCAATGTTTATTCAAAGGATTTAAAGGATAGCAGCTGGTGTAATTTAGCTTTTTTTTTTTCCCTGTTGTCATTATTGCTAATGAAAAGTCTTCTACTTGCTGTGTGACTGCAGCTTCCAGTTTTGTTCTCCTGTTGTTTTCAAAAACCCATTAAAAACAGCTTGCAGTGACACTGCTGCCATGGTTGATATAATACATCATGCTGATCAGCACATGTATTGCAGTTTTAACTAATTAAACGAGTAATTATTGTGTTTAAATGTGAGTACTTTTCCCGTTTATGCCTAGTGTCACGCGCATGTGGTGACAGTAAATTTTATCTTTTGAGAAACATATATTTGGGAAACAGATATATTTTGGCAAATATGGCCACAACATCATATGACAATCTTTTTGGGCAGAATCCTGCAGCTGTCAGCATAGTCTGGTCGACTTTTGTCTGAAAAGTAGATTATGTGGCAAAGTAAGATTGGTCAGATTGTGCCCCCTTACTCCGCCTACATTTTTAAGAAGACAAACCCTGGACAGTTCTGTGGACACTGAGGGCAAAGAGAGTCCTAATAAGTAATGACACTGTGATAGTGAGCAATACTGGGACTCTATTTGAAAAATGAAGCAGCTAAATGGGATTTGGCCATTGTTTATTTTATTATTTATACTATGGAAACCACAGAATATGTGGTCAATGAAAGAGCTCTAAGCCTGGCACGCTTCAGTGTAAGGCAACAGGTAACATCAATGCTGATATTAGTAACAAACACAATGAATGTACACTGTCATGGAACTAGAAACATGTTTTTCAGATGTTCAGACAGTCTATCGTCAAAAAGAGCCTCAGTTCTTTATGACAAGCAGCAAAGATTCATGACTTTTTATCAAAAACAACAACAACAACACACTGCAGCCTCCACCTGCAGTGGCGCAGGTGAAAAAAAAAAAAGGTTATTCAGGACGTGTGGTCACCACTTATCCTTTAACTATATTCAAATTGTTTGAAGTCGTCAAAACAGAAGATTTTAGGACATCGCGTTTGGAACATGTGACACTTTTATGAACACCACAACACAGTCCTTACTAATGAAACAAACAGTTATTGGTGCTGATGGTGGTGAAAATCCTGAATGTTTCCCTTTAATTGAAAAGAAGCTGTCAGGGGGTAAATATCTGTTTATTTTGCTATTCATCACCTTGCAGCTCACAGGCTGGTGCTTGACATAGCCTTTAACAATAGGAGCCAATCATGAATGATTTCCAGCGGGGCTCCGTGGAGACTGAGGGTCTGTCTTTGTGTGAATGTGTGTGTGTGCAAGTGTGTTTGTATTCTATGTGTGGTGTGTTTGAAGGGATCGTCCATTTTTCCTCTCATCATGTTGGACAAGAAAAACAGAGAGCGTTCTGATCAATGCTAATGGTGTGTGTATGTGTGTGTGCGTGTCTACGTGGGTGTGTTGTAAGTGTGCATGTTTTGCACCAAAAAGTCCTTCCTGCCTTTCTGTGTTCAAGGAAATTGCTATTGATGAGCCTCACTCCGGAGAATGGCCACATGCAGTTTTAGGCAGTACTCAGCATTAATGCAGACGGTCATTTTGTCCATTTATTCCCTTGGGTATCCATCCTCACACACCACACACACTCCAGTAGTAATATTCTTTCAATGCATTTCACTAGAGGAAAACTATGTTACATATATGTTTCAGAATGATTTTGGACGCGACTGCAGTTCATTCGATCCAGATGAGTCACAGCCGTTTTTCAGTTGTTTCATGCTCACACAGTTTTTACAAACTAGGTGTAAACATGGAGTCTTATCCACTGAGAAATAATGACTTCTGCACTAGATAAGCGGTGACTTTCATCTTGCATGTGGACACTGATAATGTGGGATTATCTGAATTTAGTGACTCTTACTGAGCTTACTGTAATGTGTTCATTTATCACATGAACTCTCTAAATGTTCGTTGCAATTATTAGACTGCAACTGGACTTGACAGAGCAAACAGATGGGAACAGGATTTAAAAAAAGGGAGTTAGTTACTGTGTGGTTGTGATATTTGACCTAACCCTAACCTATCAGGGTAAATCATGCTACAATGGTAAGTAAATGATCTTATATGACATAACCCATGTATCTCGTGTGCATGTAACTCTGCTAGTCTGTAGATTAGACTGCATGGACCCAGCATTGGGATTGGTTAGAGCCTGTGGGTGGAGTCTCCAGTTTCTGTGGATGCTTCACCATTGGCAAGGCTGATGTTCATGCCAATCCACAGCTGCAGCAATGCTGGAAACTAAGAGTTTAAAGGAGAGTGATTGGGGGCGTTACAGTTTGCCATCACACCTCTCGCTGTCCATCATTGTATCGTGAATACTGTTAATTCATTTTGCGAGGTGTTAGGGACTGGGCTGATTATTCACAGGGACACAGATTCGTCCACTGACACAGACATGCATTTACACAAGCATTAAAAAAAAAAAAAAAAAGAAGAGTCCAAACAAACACAGCTAGGCTATTTATGCATGTACACACGGGCACAAACGCAATCTCCCAGGAGACCAGTGTGTTGTTTAAACCCGAGGCCTTGTCTTTGCTTTGTGCACCTGACCAAACGAAGTCTTGGAAATGGTGAACTGTCAGTGCCGACAATAAATAAGGCTGATTATAGGTGTTATACAGTGGATAGCAAT
This sequence comes from Rachycentron canadum, assembly GCA_038496675.1. Lineage (NCBI taxonomy): Eukaryota > Metazoa > Chordata > Actinopteri > Carangiformes > Rachycentridae > Rachycentron > Rachycentron canadum. The sequence goes on along the minus strand of CM076663.1, from coordinate 6,431,216 downwards.
AGCAAAGGTGATTAGAGGCAGCAATGCAGGAAAGAAATCCATGCAACTGTGCGTCACCAATCTGCAACAAAGCACTTCCCCAGCTTTCCCTTATTTAATAAATACACTTAGATTTAACCTCCTGGCACTTTAAGATTTCATTTTAAACATTTTCTCATGCTGCATGTAAAATGAATGAGCCCGCTGTTTCGAGAGGACATGTGGTGAGAATATGTTCAGCATAAATCTAAGCTTTCCCTCACGTGGGTGTGATAGTGAAATTTTAGGAAAGAATGAATTCAGACCGTCATTGAATTAATTCAGATGTGGGTAGAAGTGAAACACTAATCAGCTCTCGTGAAGACCTCAGACAATGTAACCGAGCAGCCCCCAGTCCTCATTAAAACCATGAGTCTATATAGAAAGGTTAGGTGCGTGCACCAAGTAGTTTGTCTCCAGGCATGTTTGACGCCTTTGTGTTGCATTCAAGACAGCACCCATGTAAGACCAAAAGAAACAACTAATCCTAAATGCTGATATTCTAAAGTCGACATTTTGAAAACAGATGTCACAATTAATATTTAAAAAACAGCCCTCAGGATATTCTTACACTAAAAACAAATTTGTCAAAGAACTATTTTTTATGTTGCCTAATGGATTGGGAAGATCTCAACAGGTGACCCCAGACAAAGTAACACCCACATCTGACCTCTCTGTGCAAGAACACTGAAATGCAAATTATTTTTTTATTTCCCTTTTTCCAGGCAGTTTTCATGTCATTAATTATTCCGAAAAGCCTTAAGGCAACACATTTCCATTACTGCCATGTGATCAGCATAAATGAGTATATTTCAAATACATGTTTTCACTCTCTTTAAGTCATTTGTGACCTCCATGGTCATGGAGGATCTTAACTCAATCAATATCTAGTAATATGAGTGTATTACCCCCTCATTGTCACATGCAGTGAATTACATTGAAATGGACAAAAGAGGAACAAATTAGAGCAGCCTGAGGTGATAACAACACATCATTATGAAAATGAGCAGTAGTTGACCGCGCAAGGCAGCTGGAATCCACCTTGCCACACTTCAAGCTATTTGTTTACGGCCAAAGCACAGTGGTTTGGACCAATCGGCATCCTGTGAGGGAGGAGCTAGTGGCAGCTATGAAGAAGAGGCTGTTTTTGAATTCATGTGGCTTTTGTGGACAAATGTTCCTTACAAAGACAGAAAGAATCCACGTGCTAACTAACGCTCAAAGCTCCTGAGATCGCAGCTTGTTGCATTTCCTCTCATTGGTGCCTTACTACGACATCATATGATGGACAGAGGGTTCATCCAATCCAAGATTCAAACAGCTTCCAGCACATATTTCCTCAATGGCTCTGTGTAACAAACCATTTGGCACAAGGTTAGAAAATAGCAGTGAGATAAACACATTAAAAAGCAGCATGTGAACCATTCATCTTAAAAGCAAGGACATCACTCCAACATCCTTGCATGCATGTTATAATGAACCAAACCCACAATCCAGCCACCAATCCACAATCCTGCAGTCTTTCTATTTTGTGGAAAATGCGCCACCCCCTGCTGTCAGAGAGGCTGTCCTGTAAGTCAGGCCTCTGCGGGGTGCCCTGCGTGAAACTCTGCATCCTGTCTGTCACTGACTGTGAAGAGCACTGTTTGTTTGGCATTTGAATGAAACGTGTTGAGTAATATGAGAGTGACTGGCTGTTTGGGTGAGTGATAGATCGATCGATCGATCGCACACGGTGTTGACAGACACTGTTATTAAGCTGAAGCCTGGAGGAAACAATAGAGCAAAGTAGTTTATGATGTCAGCAGTCCTCAGCCAATCAGACAGGAGGAAAGGAGGGAGATGGGAGACAGACAGACAGGTAGATAGAGGTCATTAGTTACACTGTGTCAGCTATATCTCTGTAATCTCAGTTGTGGAGGACACTTCAGTTTAATTTCACCCAAATAACACACCTGAAGGCGAAGATACATCACCCGACGCTTCCATCCACAACACCACAGCCGCCATGATTTCTCTGACTGGAAGCAGAAAAATATGATATTGTTTTTCAGTCGTGTTTCAGTCCAATTGAGTTCTGTTTTTTTTTTTTTTTGGAGTGTGTGTACTTGTAAATGCTGCAGAGTGAGGACCAAAGAAGTATTTTCCTAAGAGTGAGGACATTCTGGCCAATTGGCACTTTGTGACACACCAAAGGACTGTTTGAGGGTCAAGACTTGGTTTTAGGGTTCGGGTTAGGTTTAGGTTTAGGTTTAGATGAGAGTTAGGCATTCAGTTGTCATGGTTATGATTAGGGTAAAGAGCCGGGGAACGTATTATATGTCAACGAGTCAAAAATAAAAAGTACAAGTGTGTGTTTGTGTGTGTTAAACTCTGTGACATGCTGCCAGTGTTACTTGAAAAAATGAGAAAGTAACTACTAATTAGTTGACAAAAAATGAATTAGCCTCATCAGTCATTTAATTACTCACTCAAAACAGCTCAGTCAAAAGTGCCTCTAAACTACTTTAAAGTCACCACACACACATCCGTCACATCCAAAAAAAATAAAAAAGCAAGACTTTGTGATTTAAAAAGTGCTAAGTGTGTGGTTTGGAGGGATTTACTGAGGGTTAACAGCTATTTTAGCGTTAACCCCAATGACCTGTGTCCAAGCTGTGAAGCTGTGGGGTTCACAAAGCGTCCAATTCTGAACTAAGCCAGCTGATTCCCTAAAATACAAAATTCACCAGAGACTCTCAGCACCGACCCCACGCTATGACACCAAGCTCTCAAACTTAATCGAATCAAACATATCAGTGACGCCATTTACAACACATAAGATATTAAAAAAGAAGTTGGGTCATTAACACACACACAGACACACAAACAGAGAGGGATCAAGATAAGAATCATTATGTGATAACAGGGCACCATCATTAGCCGATAAAAGGGGGAGAATAGATTTTTTGTTTTTTCATATTTTTGACATCATCCTGGGGACACACAATCCCATCTAATGTACATGAACAAGATAATGACGTTAAATCTCAGAGAAGAGTGGTGCAAGGTTTTATCGCCCACATCAAAGAGATTAGATTTGAGATTTGTGCATGTGAAGCATGGCAACAGGATTACATCCTATGCACTTGTCAGATAAGGACAGGTGGTATTTTTCAGCATGCATAGTACAGTGTGTGCTTTATGTGAATGCACTAGCTATAATTTCCTTCGGTATAAAGTGTGTATTATACATCCTTAATGAGATATTTGCTTCTCCTTTTGTCCTCTTTCTTTTATCACTGCATTTACACTGTGCTTTTTTTTGTTTTGTTTTTTTTTGCATTTTTAATAGTATTATAGTGTTTAACTGCGAGCAAAGAAATATCTTTCAGCAGCTGTAGCTCAGGAATTATGACGGATCAGAAGGTTGATGGTTCAGTTCCCTGGCTCCTCTGGTCTGTGTGTCTTTGAGCAAGATACCGAACTGCAAACTGCATCTGCAGTGCAGTGTCTGTTGTATATGGGTGCCATGCATGTGTGAGCAAGTGTTTCAAGTGGTCCTGAGACCAGGAAAGAGCTAAACAAAATCTGTCCACTTAGGATTTGATCTATTCCCAAATGCTGTTGTTGGACCTTTATTTATAGCTGTTTTGTGCTGATTTGTTTGTTTATTTCCACTCAGTAACTGTCTAGCTAACCACACTAGCCACTGAACATTACTCTGCTTGTCTGTCTCTTCTTACTGCTGTGTCAGGGGTTTTCAACTTGAGCTCACGTTCAGCTCACATTAAAAAAAAACAAAAAAACATTATGTACTGAAGCCAACCTCAGGTTCACATTAGGCACATCCACAGCAATCTGCAACAATCTTTTCACGTACTGATGCTAACATTATGAAATGGAAGGGCTTTATCATCAAACTGGCTCTGCTGTTTTTAGCTAAGGTCAGGAGTGAATCAGACAGAGAGCCTCCGAGCACTAAACTCCATCTTCACAGAACTGTGAGATGATTTAAATAGTAATTGTCCGACCACATACTTCTCCTCCGGGGTGTTGCTATAGATAAGGATATGTTCTTAGTCAACATGCTTTGTTATGTAAAGGTCAAAAAATACTTTGTGTCTTGCTGAAGCGCAACTTTCTGTGAGTGGGTCTAACGCGGTTGTGGAGGAGTTATTTACCCGGATCCTGACTATTTTAATCCTGACACTGACGCAGTCACACCAGCAGCCAAGCTGCCAAGTTACACAGCAATAAATGTAGTTGCAGTTTGATAGCATTTTCTCAGAATCCAGCGTTGCATCCATTTATTGAATCCCTGGACAAATCTCATCAAGTTCAGCTCACAACATTTGCAAGAACTTAAAGCCATAAATAACTCAAACTAAGAAATGTGTAAGTGCCTTAAAAGTCAGAAGGACTGCAGTTTTTAGTAGCATCTTAATTAGTGGTCACAACCCCAGATCTCACTAAATATGTTTAACACATTGAAATAACAAGTGCAGCCTGTCACCTTATTTTTGAAAAACTTAAATGAACAATTTGTTACAAATGAACAAATAGTGCACATTAACCACACAACAACCAAAGGTTTCCGTGTAGCCATGAATGAAATAACATTAACTAGCTTCATCTGATTTAATCTGCTGCCTGGGATGTTTAGCAATTTACAAGTGAAAGTGACGACCACTTCTACAACGAGAAGCATCAGCATCAGATGGCATCAGAGCTTAACAAATCCAAGTCATTTTTGCCAACTGGGAAGCAAAACTAAAATGTTATTGCTATGTGAAACCAGACATGACTCTGGCAAATGAATTCTTCAAAGACTGCGTGTTTTTTACTTACTTCATAATGACTCTGTGGGAAATAACAAGACTAAGAGACCATGGCCATGCTAGCAGTTATGTGAGACTGTGCTTCAAGCTACATGTAACAAGAGCATGCTAACAGATGAGGCACAAAGCTATGAATATATGGATTTATCCTTTTTGTTCTACCGTGTTAACATTAGTTATTGCGATTTTGAAACTTTTAGCTGATAATGGTGCAAAATGAAAAGTTAATTAATGAGGGGATCATGAACGTATGAACTACATTTCATGGCAGTTCGTCAAATGGTCATTGAGACATATTGCTCAAAGCCACAAAGGTGAACCTCATGGTGGTGCTAGGGGAAAATTCATGGCTATGATGTTTCATCCTCTGGGGAACATGAATGTCTGCCAATTCATCCAACAGTTGTCGAGATAGTTGAGAAAGTGGTGGACTGACTGATATCGCGATCCCTACAGTCACTCTGCTAGCATAGCTCTCGGGTTTTAGGTGCTGTTCATGTTCTCCCTCACCCCAGTCTGGGGAGAGTGGGTACCTTTGTTTGATATCATCCCTCATCTCAGTGCCCACATATACTGTCACTTCTCTATTGCCCATTGTGTAAAAAAGGTATAAAATGCCCCAAAACCAAAAAAAAAAAAAAAAAAAAAAAAAGGGAGTTTAAGGTGTCTATCTCTGTTGTGTTAAGGTAATTTAAAAAAAAAAAAAAAAAAAAAAAAAAAACACTTATTAAGCTGCACTTTAAAATGCTGGAGACATTGCATACCTGATAGGTTGCATCAGCGCAGACAAGCTCAGCTCTCATGATGTGGAAATCAGTGAAGTGTAAATGCCAAAGGATGTTGTTAGCTCCTGATAGCACCGCCATAACTCTGATACCCCGAGGAGTTTCAAAGCATCCTGAAATGGAATAGAATACTATCGTGGCTGACAACTGTCATCTATATTTCAGACTGGAGTTTAATGACTATATTAAAAGCCCTATTAATCTCTGGTAATGATACTGCATGGTTATTACCTTGGTGCACTCTGTGTGGAGGGTGGTTTGGTGTTGGAGGAGATAGATCAAACAAATCATTTTTACTGTCAGCTCCCGAATCCAAGTGAGGCATTTGTTAACATTTGGAAATGACAGTTAATTAATGGAAACAGTATTGTGGGTTAAATGACAGCTACTTGACCAGATATGGTCCTCTAACCTCAGACATGTAGTATTTTCCAAGTCTCCTGGACGGACACCCTAAACCCTTGAAGTAAATCTTTTTTTTTTCCTTTTTTTTTTTTTTAGTTCCACCAGGGACATTTATTTTTTCTTTCTTGTTCAGCCAGTGCTCAGACCTACTGTTCTGTCCAGTTCAAACCTTGACATCATATTTTCCCCTACATTCCTCTTTTCTTTCCACCCTTGAGGCAAGTTCACAGACTTCGCTGTTGTTGCACTCCCAGAAAAGTTCTGAAATCACAATGACAACTTGGGAGTTATAACTCTCATATGAAGAGAGAAAGTGCTGGATTTAACTTTCCTTTGCCAGTTACCTGCACTGAAGTGTCTGCAGGTCAAGAGAAGCGCATCTCATTATTGAAATTGATATTCAAAGATATTGTCGCCTCGGTTTGGCTCTGCCCACACCGCCGAAAATATCTTGAAATCATCACCAGACTATTGCTCATATGAGCGCTCCGAGTGACAGAGGTGCCCTCACGGGGAGGAGTAAGAAAACAGATGAAACAAGGGAAAGTCAAGGAAAAGACAGAGAACAAGAGTTTAAGGCAGAGGGAGAGAGGAGTGGCTGTTAAAAAAGAGAAAGAACAGAGGAATGAGGGTGTGAAAGGCTCAGGCTTTCATGGTTTCTGTAATTGAGCTTGAAATCACCCTATATTCAAACTTAACGGCAAACTTTTATTCCCCTTTCCCATTTCTCATTTACTGCCTTTATCGTTTTCGCTCTCATCTCTCTCTCATCCCTCCCTCTCTCCCTCTCTTGTTTCCTTGTGCACATGAAAGCGACAGGCCTGTCTGCTCCCAGGTTATGAATATTAAAGTCCTGCTCCTCTACTTTTGTTTTGCCTTTTGAGGGTATGTCTAGTTGTTTTTTTTTTGTTTGTTTTTTTTTGTTCTTACCCCTCCCTCTTCTCAACCTTTCCTCTGTCCTCGACCTTCATCCCTGCTCATCATCATCACATCTTATATGGTCCTCAGCTCCCGACTACCTTCACTGCACCCTTCTCCCTTTCCCTCAAATTTGTATCATCCCTCCCCGTGGCAGCGTGTGTTATTAGACAACAATAAAACTTTTCCTTTTTTCAGCCTATAGGCGCAGATGTCTTTACGCTTGCCTCTGTGATTGTGTGAGTGTCTGCGGGAGGCTGCTTTGCATGCCTACCAGGCAGAGTCATTTTGGTGTGGCAGCAGAGGCCCCAGGTGTGGGAAAGATATTGGAAAAGGCTCTTATTGAGCCAGTTCAAATTAAGCACCGTTTAGGAGACTGCATTCTGTCATGACCGTTCTATCAGCACTAGTTTCTGGGGTCTGTAATCTCTTTTGGATCTAAGATAAGATAGTTCCAGACATTCTCTAAATAAAAAAAAGCCTCCTGTTATTTTCATATCAGCGGCAACTCTGAGTTTTTTTTTTTTTTGTTTGTTTTTTTTTTAAAAATAATTCCCCCATATGTATATGTTTCTCATGGCAGCCAAGTTAACTGCTCATACTGATGATGTTTCCATCCTGCATAATACAATAGAGACCGAGCATGAGCAGGGCAGTCTAAGGAGTCTCAGTGTGTAAGTGCATGCTTGTTATGCACCAAAAAGCCGGATGGTAAATTCCAACTGTTATGTGCTGGGGCCTCTGAAATTCCCATCCCATCATTCTGGGCGTTCTCCTGCAACCTATTTCCATGGAAATTAAAGCATAATGCCAAACATCATGGCTTTTCCAATTCAGACACACACACACACACACAGGCAAAAGAAATGCTGGAGCATGTGGCTGTTTACAGAGCAGAACTCGGGGAATAAAAAAAAACCAAAAAAAAAACAGAGATTGATCTTGGATTTATAAATATGGAGAGAAGATATGAGGATCAGGGAATCAGAGCCGTTCTGGCGCCGTGATCTCCATGTTGTACAATCGCACAACGATGCGACTTGATTCAGCTGAAACGCAGTGGGACAGTGCAAAGTAAATGTAAATCCAGTCAGGTATGATAAGGTTTATGATAAGGTTTTTCAATACTCTCCAAAAATCTGCTGCAATCAAATAAACTGCAAAGTAAACAAGCAGCGTGAATGAATCAGAACGATGCTTTTAATATGTGACATGCAGTAAAACACAGGAGAGAAATCTGGATAATTATAATTTGAGCATTAAATTCTGCTTAGAATCTCAAACAGGTTATGAAACAACCATGCCTTTCTGTAGTGCTATCAACGAGATACATCTCTATTTATCTAAGAGAGTTGTCTTTGTGTGTATCGCTCTCTTCTCACTCTCTTCTCTGTTTGTGCTTTATGTCTTTGTTTAAGTCTTGGCAGATCGTCCATGTTCTCTTGGAAACACACAGCATTAGGTGGCTCTGCTCTACAATGCAGCCTATACATCCCATTCACAAAACACAAAACTAAGGGCAAAAAGTACACCCACACCTCGAGGACACACACAATAGCACATAGATCACAGCACGCCTCAGCAGGAACAAACAACATAAGGTAAAGCATATTTTCATTCAAATGTGCACATTTTATTGTACAAAATAAATTTGAAAAAGGAAAAAAAAAAACCTGAAAGGGAAAAATCAGTGTGCATGTCCAGCTGGTGCTGTATGGATGTTATGTAATGTGACTATGAAGCAGGTATAACAAGATTACACTCTGTATTTGTGGCACATTATGACAATCTCACTGAAAGTGGCATTTATGTTGCTGTAATGAAATGTGTTGCTGGTTTGCAAACTCGCAAAATTCAACAAGAAAACATAAAAAAAAAAACCAAATAAACAATATGATACAATAAAAATGTCCCTCAACTCAGTGATAAAAACCTGTTTCCGCACCGACACAGATACACATTGTATACGAGTCCCGCGCACAGAACAAACCATCAACAGCCACATTACTCCAATACAACTCCAGGGTAGATTGTGGTGTGGTGTAACTAAACACAATGATCGCCCTGCCCACACAGAGTCTGGATACTGCCCCATTATCGGCTCCAGATGAAATCGAGATCAATTGATCCCGAGCCCTGAGACGCTGCAGTCGCTCAGCTGTGTGCGTTTGCCTATGTATCTGAGTAATTGTGTCGTGTGTGGTGTGTGTTAGAGGGGTAACTTTTCTCGTCGACGGATAATGTGCTGTGAGTCTGAAGTGGATTATTCACACACTCGATGTGTCCGTTTTTACATGTTATGTGTGTATCCAACTCTCACTCCCCTCCGTATTCCTGAGCAAGGGCTTCATAGAGGTCTGGGCAAGAGGTAGGAAGACACACACACACACACACACACACACACACACACAATCTGATACACTTCCTCAGGATGTAGGATGAAAAGAATTTTTAAACACAGACCCGTCTGAAGGACCCTCATACATATTTCATCCCGCAGAGCTCATCCTGCTATCATAAAGCAGATTAATTGGACATTTACTCAGGCATCAATCGATTTGGAAAATATACCAGTATCACATTCTCCCTTCCTGCCCCACAGTCTCTCAGGTCTTCTATTGCCCTTATGTTTCTGTCATCCTGTTCGTTCTCGCCAAAGTTTAGTGGAGTAATGGCCTCGAGCGGCCATTGCGACTGTGTCAGTCCTGGGTGATCTTGTCAGCAGAGGGAAGTGCTGTGTGCTCTGTGTGAATTTGTACGTGTCCTTGTATAATTCTGTGGATAAGGTTTTGGCTTGGAGCCATCATTTTGAGGACATTTTGGCAGGTCCTCACAACCTCAAAGGGCTGTTTGATGGTTTAGACTTGGTCTTAAGGTTGGGGTTCGAGTTAAGTCACAGTTAGGTTTAAACATTTAGTTGTGACGGTGAAGGTTATGTCAGTGAGTCTCCACACTAACATCTGTGTGTGTGTGTGTGTGAGTGTGTGTTTGTGTGTGTGTGTGTGTGTGTGTGTGTGTGAGTGGCCTTTAGGTCAATTAGAGCCACATCCTGTGGGGTAGTTTTTTTTAAGATCAGTGACCTTCCAAATAAAGGTGTGTACTCTGCACCTGTTACCAACTTTCAAAATGTGTCAACCTGACGTCAAACCTGTTGCAGCGTTTATGTTCCATAGCATGTTGGAAACACTTTTTTTAATGTGACACGTTACTTCATGAGGATGAACCTGGACATACACTGTACTAAAGGTGTTCACAGCTAAAGACAGTATTTACTCCTGTCTGAGTTTGCTAAAAACTGTAGCGCCTTAATGATTAAGGAATGTGCGTTTCCTTTTTTAAAAATAAAAGTGTGTGTGGCTGACTTGTTGCTGGACCATGATGACATACAATGCCTACAGTCCACCGTGAAGCACTGAGGTTTATTACAAACCACTCATCATTGCTTCAAGGTTATTCTTGGTCTGCATCCATCTTAACATCTGATCGACATCCTTTGAAAAAGCATAGAAAATTATTGTCTTGTTCCTGCGATCTATCCCTGAAGCACTGTACCGAACAGGGAAAATGGGCATTTAAAGTGTGCTAGTATATTTCCACAGCCTCAGTCAGGCTACGATCCCTGTGCTGTCAGTAACAGCGGTGCATCCTTTTCTTGGGAGACTGTCGAAATGAAACCAGTTCCCAGTGGACACAAGAGTCTTTCCCTTCCACCAGACTGTGTTCTACCAAGAGGAGCGATGCTCTAAGTTACTCTCCACGGTCCGAGTCTGTCAGACCGAGTGAAGAGGAGTGAAGATCCACTCTATCTATCCGCTGAGTACTCCGGGAGGTAGGAGAAGGTAAAAGGTTTTTGCTTGAGGCCAAAACAGTTAACTCCCAGGTCTGGTGCTGTGTGCGTGTGTGTATGTGTATGTATGTGTGTGTGTGTGTGTGTCAGGCTTTTGCAGCTACTTAACATGTTTGTGTCATGGGGCACATGTGTGATGTTGCACAGGCCACACACATGATTAGCTTTTACAGTTGTGTTTGAGCTCTGTAGGTTATTTTAGACTGTTCCTCTGTGTGTGTGTGTGTGTGTGTGTGTGTGTGTGTGTGTGTGTGTGTGTGTGTGTGTGGATACGGCTGCAAGTGTGTCAGCCTGTCAGTGTATTTGTCTGCTGTCTCAGCCTATAGTCTGAAGAAACAGGAGAATCTCTGGCAACAACCCAGTGGTTCTAATGTAACTTTCAAATTGCTCTCACTCATCGGAGCCTATTGCACCTGTTTTCACTTAAGCTCTACTTCAGTCAGTGCATTCAAGAATTCACCACAATACAAGAGCAAAATTAGTTTTGATGATGAATCAGTGGACTGACAAGATACTTAGCAAAAACAGATGAAAGAGAGACGTAATGAAATGAAGCGATAGAAAGCAGCTTAATAGAAGCAGAGACATTTAGTGCAGGTGGTGTTTTCATTTGAACGTTCCAGAAAAACATACCTGATTTAACTTAAGTTAAGTTTCGTGCTCAGGCTCAATGACTTCACAACAGACCTGAGCTTTGCCTGGACTTTGGTCATAAATTACAATACAATGTACTTCCTCCAGTGCATTAAGACCGGCAGTTAGGCTAACACATCCCTGACACTTGGACAAAGTGACACTTAAGTCAGCAGGAGAATATCCACTCAAGGATGCAGAAAGTTTTTCACATGGAGGACAGAGGTGAAACAGAGGCAATCAATCATTCGTTCCAAATCTATCCTGCATTAACACTACAGATATTGTTCTTGGCATTCAGCAAGGAGTTTATATATTGTCAGAGTAAGAGCTAATGTCCTTCAAACATCAAGTTGCAAGACCTTTTTCTTGTAAGTGCTGATAAATGACAAGAAAATGTGGGATGGAGGTATGAGGTGTTGTGTTTACTCATCAGTGTGAAGGAGGCATTTGTTGTTAGGTCTTCATCCTGTTGGCTGAAATTACTATGACTAATAATGAGCAATTATCACGAGCTCTTCTGAACATAATAGACAGCATTAACACAGACCAAAGGATGTGTAATTTCATATTGCAGAATTCATTAAGGGGACAAAAAAAGCATCCCTTATTATATAACGCTGCTCTGCTCACTCTCATGAGAAACAGCCTGGTCACACCAGCATTTAAAGTTCATTTTCATTGAAATAGCTACAAACAGTGGGTTCACTCACAGGGCAAAGTAATACCACAACACTGGCCAATAGCAAACCATCTTAACAATGCTGAGCAGGGGTACTGAACTACTGTAAAGGTGTACAATCAAGAGGCCAAATTTGGGAGGGAAGAGTCAACCCGTCAACACAGAGAAAATTCAAAGATGAACGGGGAGCCGCTGTGACTGGCAGAAACCAGGCCTCCAAAACGATCTGTTTTCTGAAGACACACGGATCAATCTTTACTTTGGTCAAACTAGAACTCTGGACCTGCTGATGTTCCCTCTCTGTTCAGTACATTATGTGTGTGCCCAGTTGTGCAGAGAAACGCTGTTCACATAAACCTAATGAGGAGCCTCTATCTGATAGTCAACTACACTAACGCCTCACAGTTGTTTGTCTCAGGGCAACCAGACATTTCTGTCAAGACTCATAAATTATATGTAGTGGGACTTTTTAGGAAATGAATAAAAGGTAAAAAAAAGTATTTGCAGAACATGATGATGTCACAGTGACATTGACCTCTGACCCTATGAATATAAAAAGTCAGCACTTTGTCGTTATCTTCTTAGACGTTTGTGTTAAGTATGAATTCTTGCGTTGTGAGCAAAAATGTGATTTGACGTTTGACCTTTGACCACCAAAGTCTAATCAGTTCCTTCTTGAGTCCAAGTGAACATTTGTGCCAAATATGAAGACATTTCCTCAAGGAGTCCCAGAGCTACTGGGTTCATGACAACCAAACTCAAAGACATTACGCCTCTGGCCATGGTTGTCGCCGGCGTGGAGCCATAACAACTCGCTCTATTTCCAGTGTTGTGGCTCCTTTTCATGCATCTTTTAGTTTTATCCCCTATGGAACACACACTTTACTTTACCTTTCACTTCAGTATTTATACAGAAACCTTTTCACATTCCAGCACAATGGCCTCCTCATGTATCAGGCTTCCTCCTGCTCTTCATTTCTCTACTTGGTTCTATTATTTCGACTTCTCCTTTTCTTACAAATAATAACTGTTTGTGGCTCTTTTTTTATTCCCATCGAACTGTCATGTTTGTTGTCTTTGTTGTCTCCGAAATCCTTTGTAATCTCCCAGAGTTAATTCACGAGCTTGAAAGGTCATCACCAAAACTGTCACACACATGGACACACACTATAAATAAGGGGTAAAGAAAAAAAGGGAAAGCAAGGAAATGGTTCCTCATTTTCTTTCATTGGCATGACGTTTGAGGCAGATGTACATATGGCTCACGATATTATCGTCGAAATAAAATTATTTTAGAGTTGGAAATCTATCTAGCACTGATTTAAAATCAACAATAAAAGCTTTATTACACAAACCAGACTCTCTCACTCAGCTGTACATAGCCAACAGGCTGAAACACAATCAAAGAAAAGGAAATTACTCATATATTTTTTTATAATTGTCGATTGAGTCATTGTCCTTTAAAAGGTCATGCACAGAATGCTGTGTTGACAGTTTCACATTGTAATAGGTCAGTAGTTTTGTCAGTCCATTAGTTGGAAATTAAATTATCCAAAAATTACCAAGGTGATTTTTTCATTACTGCTGCTGCCTTTGTTGTTAATATCTTCTGGAGAAAAAATATATATCGCATTTTATTTCTTTTTTTATTACTTTTGAGGCAGAGCATTGAACTAACACCTGTCTTATGTTCTTCCAAAATATGTATCACAATTCACACCATGCCCCCTCGCATGCACGCTTTGTTGTGTTTTTATATTCATTTTGAATGGATCTGCATTTGCTCACACTGGTCTGCACCTCGCTGTGTGTGAGTTTTGGAAGTTAGAAATTGCTCGCGCCCAAACATTATTTGTCCTTGCTTGTAATTTAGCCAAAAGCTCTTGTTACAATTAGGCTGTGCAGTTCAGAAGCTTGTAGAGCACTGTGTAAAACACTCACAGTGGAACTTGTCAGACATCTCCTGGGCTCACCTGTTCAATTTATTGCACCTTTCATGGGCAGGACAATCTCCACCTTTATTTCTTTTTACAAGTTTATTGACCTCAGAAAAGTACCATCATAGCTCCAACCCACATGAACCAGATAACAGGCCCAATCTGCAAATATTATACAGTATTTATCTGAGAGGTAGGATACATCAGGCGGGCTTCAGAGTATCAGCCGCCAAATCCAGTGAAGACTCCCGCTGATCAAATGAACTCAGACAGGTGATGATAAATCCTGTCTGAGAAAGATGATGGGATAAAAAGTGGGATTTGGAGAGCAGAGCAGGGAGAGAAAAGAGTGAGAAAAGGATGCGAGAGGGAAAAGTGGACTAAGAAAGAAAGGGAGGGAAGGTGGTAGAAAGGAGAGATGGGATGGCGTGAGAAAGCAGCAGATAAAGACGCACGAGCAACGAGCGCCAGAGCCAATGGCCCGTTCTCCTCCCGTTCATCTTTTCCACATCCTTCCTCCTCCACTTCCCTCCACCTCCTCTCATGTCAACAGCTTTTCCGTTCACGCTGACAATCCATGTATCGTGCAAGCACCTTTCACTCAGCGTTTCCATTATGCATTGCGTGTCATGATGCGCTGCATAAATTATGCAAATTGCCTCAACATTTGACTTCAGAAAGAAGGATCTCATGGGGCCTCAGTAAATGCCACTCAATTTAATGTTGCTGCAGTGTACATATACTGTAGGTTTGTGTTTGTGTGAAGATTGCATTGGGATTCAAAATGGAGAGATGATAAGCTGCGGTGAGTTAATAGAATTGCTCCACAGGTAAAGCTATCTTATTGTCTCTTTGAATGTATGTGCAATAATGTGAAGGACTTTACTTTGAATGAGGAGCGCTAACTTCAGCCAAAAGTGCTGAGAGAGATGAAGACATGAGGGGAGAGTAAGAAAAAAAGGGGGGGAGGGAGTGACAAAAGAAAATGAGAGAAGTGGCTGAAGGGTGTTTGGAGGGTAGAGCAGGTAGAGAGGGAGGGAGAAGGAGACGGAAGTGGGGGGGAAGAGAGGGAAGTGTAGAGTAAGATGTGATATTGTTAATGCTACAGTAAATTAATATTCGTGTGAGGTCATCCATCAGGAGGAGAGCAGGTGAGCCGTGAGAAACATGATAATGGAACCTGTCACCAGGAGGGAGAGGAGAGAGAACGAGGGAGGGAGGGAGGGAAGGAGGGAGGGAGGAGGAAAGGATGTATAGGTGGAGAAAGACAGAGAAAACCGGAAACTAGTTTAGACCCACAGAGGAGGGCTGAGAGAAATGGACAGAGGGAGGAAAGAAAAAAAGAATGAGGTGCACAAAGAACATAAGACCATTGCAGTAAGAAAGAGGATGGAAAGAGGATGTAGGCTAGAGTCGGAGGAGAGAGGGAAGACAAAGAGAGGAAGTGAGAAGGAAGTAAAACGAAGTTGGGAGGAAAAGAAAGAGTGAAAATGGTAGATGAAGTGAAGGAGGAGGTAAGTAGCAGAGGGGTGCGCGGGGTGGAGCGAAGTAAGAAATAAAGAGAGAGGAATTAGTCTGTGTGTGTGTGTGTGTGAGAGAGAGAGAAAGAGAGAGAGAGAGAGGAGGGAGGTAGCCATGCAGAATTAATCTACAAATTACAATGAATAATTAAGGTCCGGGAATCCCGTGGGGATAAGATGGAATACTGAGGAAGATGGAGGGAGGAGGGAGAACTGGTGGGGAGGTGGGGAGGAAGAGAGAGAGGAAAACAGGGAGGTAGGGAGCTACCTCGGGCAGCTCCTGACACACAACCCTCAGGGAAGAACAGAGTGAGCAAAACAGGAGTCAAAAGGAAGAAAGAGACCAAGGTTGGAGGTGTTCTTGTCTCGACACAGTCGGCGTCAGGAAGATGTGGAGAAAGAGAGAAGAGAGAGAAAAAGAAAGACCGAACCTGCTGAGAAGAATAAGAACATAGGGGAAAAAAAGGCAAAGGGTGAGGGTGGTGAGGGATCTTCCTTTAGCCATAATGAGAGAGAAAATATGGAGAAGCAGGGAGGAAGGACTAAGTGACAAAAAGAGAAAGAGTGAAGGTGGTGGGGGAGTTTTCTGTTTTCTGCAGGCGTCACTGTCAATCTGTCCTCCGGCTGTGACTGCGTGCCACGGGGGTGGCCTCACACAGATACAGAGTTCGGAAAAGAAACCCTGCCTCTACATATGCCACCAGGTTTAAAGATGTAATGAGGGAATGACAAATTTGTTGTGGCGAAACAGATTACATCAAACAGATCTTGTCTTTTTTAATACAGTACTCACATGCCAAAATGCAGAGACTTATCACTGCAGTCACTTACTGAATATAAGCTTCAGGCTCTACCTGGACGTCCTATCCAGGTAGATTAGGACCCACCCAGAGAGATAAAATCACTTGGGGTGTGTCCACCACCCCCTACTTTCTCCGCTATACAGTGAATATGCCATTTAATTAGAATTATTATAACCTTTAGTATGGACTCATAGTATCTGATGGTCACTTACCAATAAATGTCCAATGACCAAAGTAGTGTCCAGTGAGTTCGCTGTGTATTCTACTTAGAACTGCCTAATAAAAAGGAGGAGTCATTTCTGACGCAGCCTTACTTTAGAACGCTTGAGAAACTGAATAATCCCAGACTGGTCCCCTATCTGGATGCCCTGTATATATATGAATGTATACAATTCGGACAAACAAGTTAGTTAACTGTTAGCAACTGTTACCGTGGCTACTGTTTTCACTGAAAATGGCATGGATGGATAAATCGCCTACAGCTGATTGGGTATAACACCCCCATCCACAGTCTCTTTAAAACACTCTTGAACTGGTGCTGTGATGAAGTGTTGCAATTTTTTTCTGCGTTTTGCTAACTTTGCCACGTCGCCGCACACTCCAGTTTTCGAGGTTATGGATATGGATAACTTATTGCATTCATATTTTCTACAAAGGCTGATGGTGTAGGATGACTATAGTGCAACAGCATCCACAGAGCTTTTTTTTTCCATTAAAACAGGGGGACATTAGTATCTCTCTCAGCATTGGCACAGAAACAAGCCTCGGGTTTTTAATTTTGAGGGCTGACATTTATAGTTTTAGAAAAATATATTTGGCCTTCAAACCGCATTATACAGACTGTATTGTTTGTAGGAATAAACATAAAGCAAAATGAAACAAGACAATGGATGTCGAAATGCAAGGTTATCGCTGTTTATTTCAACTTCAATTTCAGAGTGGATTTTCCCTTTAAAAGCTTCTCTTACAGCAATCGTGTCATCATTGAATGTGCTCTTTCATCTCATCCTCACAGGTACTACACCACCATAAAGGCGCATTGCTGTCATCACTCTGTCTCCCAACATTTTGAAGGAGCCTTCCTCCCTGTGCTCGGCTCTGCACTATTTTGGGATTAGAGGAGGTAATGCATTTCCCCAGGAACACATTCGCTATTGTTTTCAGTTCATTAGGTATTTTAATGGAATGTTTTGCATTTGATTTGAAATTCTACAGTATAAGACAGCATACTAATGTGGCACCTTTATTTTCCCAACTTGATCGCTCTCAGAGGCTTCGGGCCATGCAAATTCTTCATCCACATTACTTTACTCAGCTGTGATTAACATATAAATCATTAAGTCAAGAGAGTGATAACTCTATATTCAAAGTGGACAAAACTTTAGCATAAAACTGTACTAACAATATATGTGTTCAGGTTACACTCTCAGGTAGACCAGTGATCCATTAACATCTGGCTTTTGCTGGCAATGGAAAGGGCTACGACCAGCATTCAGACCCAGGCTCTGCAGTAGACGTGGCATTGATGTCAACACAACACCCAGGTGAACCCACTTCACTGCTGTAAACATCTATAAGAGCACAGACACTGTAAACAGACCTGTTACCTGCCCAGCATGGTAAACTAAGTTTAAGCTTAGGCTTAGGTTTACGTTTAGCTTTCGGCATCATTTTAGGTTTAGGCTTAGGTGTTGGCGTAGACTTGGGTTTACGCTTAGGGTTGTTTTTTCCACCTTCTCGCTCAGAGTTACTCACCAGGTCGTTCAGAATTTACTTAAGATTCTCCCCCACATTTGGGAAAAGAGAGGAATAAAGGCAGGCCTACCGAACCTAATACCTCCGGAAGGATATGGTTAAGGTGAAGATTAACCATCAAGTGAGTGAATAACATCCAGGGATTGCCCTGTAGTTGGGATTAGTGTTGGTTCTCACTTTGGGAGACAGTTGTGTACCAAAAATGAGCTAAAAGAAAAAAAACGTTGCAGATTTACAGGAATCTAAAGAGCCAGTTGATAATTTATCACTATGAGTGACCCCTTTATATTATACAGTCATTTGAACCATTGTTTACATACATGTATAAATATAGTGTAGAGTTACTTTATGTAATCTATAGATTAAAAGTTGTATATTTGCACTTGCACTGACATCTGAAAGTTGAGCACAAACAGTGGTTTGTCTAATCAAAGTGTTGCCCTTGTTCATGATATTTAATATACTCTATATAAGCTTTGATCTGTCATGTATTGGCATTTTCCTTCAGGCCTTTTCTTTGGCCTTTAAGACCAAAGACAACAAGATAGTTTCTTTTCCTTTAAACAATAAATAGATGTGTATTTGCATTACATGCTAGTAATCAACAGAGCATAAATTAAAGGGTTTTAAGAAGATTTTCATCGCACCACACTACATAGTACAAATTACAGGACGTGTCTTCCTCATGCACTACCTTAAATAAAGATGTGGGATGTTAAGAAAGTTTTTAAAATGCATTTAAGGAAGGAACATGTACTTGTCTGTCTTGTCAGATGTGACAGGAAAACCTAAAGAGGAAGACCAAACAAGTGATTCCCATTTGCCCCACACTTGTTTGTCATATATGCTCTAACTGTAAATGAGACTTTTGTCAAACGCTACCACCACATGTGACCTTTATTGTGTATTAGATTGGAACAGGCCGTGACGTCAATGGCTCCTTCAGAAGCTTTAATCACAAATGTCCTTCATATTTTGTTTATTGTACAAATGTTCAGACAAATGTTCTCACCTAAATTAACTCTCAGTCACTTTTTCTTTCCCTCTCTTCATTTAACCTGCCCAGTCTTGTTTCCACTCCCTTTCCTCATTTCCTCCCTCAATCTCAGTCTATTGTGTTCCTTTCTATTTTTGTCACAGTATCTCAAGCATTATTTTTTAATTTGTATGAGACCAATAAAGGGAGAAAGAGTATAAGTGAAAATGTCCTCTGTGTGCAAGTGGAGTCTCATTGATTTTGACTTTCAGCACATTGGACATCGATAGGTACATCTGTAGGACAAAGTAGAAATGCTGGAAGGAAGTCTGCACAGTCACCCAAAGAAAACGTTAACATGCAAACTTCTGTATTTTTGTAGACACATGTAGTCAGAAACATACATGAACATGCGTATGTGGAGAAGAGGAAACGTACAACAAACACACCAACAGGAAAACGGTATCTCCTCGCACTCTATGTGCCAGTCTCACTTAGAGGTCTGTGTGCTGGGTCTTTGTCAGCCCTTCAGAGACTTGTAAAGATAACAATAGGCCAATTACTGCCTAATTACTACAGATAACTGGTTCAATAAATTCTTCTGGTCCAATTTCACTTTAATTGTCCCAATTAGATTCAATTAGATCTAGCTGGTATAAAGAGGACAGTTAGAATGGATGCTCTGGCACCACAGGGTATATTATTGGGTCCCAACATCCCACATGTAGTTTCAGTAGATGCTTGAATGCCCATAAAAACACATGCACACAGACGGGGAGGCACATACTGTACATGCACGCACTCTCACCCCAATATAATAACACACAGACACACAAACATGTATGCGAGCTAATAGCTGCTCGTTTTCATGTGTAGGTCTTGTTGCCGTGCGCATCATTTAGCAGAAACAAGTTGCATTACAAACTGTTTGTGACGCTCAGGGCCCCAAGAGCTTGGCGTTAAGTTAGTACATTAGAAGTCAAGCTTAAACCAACTTGTGGCTGTGTTACTCTCCATACTAAGAGAGATGCCGTTTTCATTTGTTTGTTTGTGTCAAGGTTTTGTGTCTCAAAACCAGCAATGGGTCACATGACACATTCGGGGGGGGTTACAAGATGGTTGGCAGGATAGAAAAAATATACCCATGCCTTTCTTTGTCTCACTATCAGCTTCATCCTTTCTCTGTGACTACTCTTCTTCTGGCCTGGTGAGGTAAGGTACAATACTGTTCCTGGAGGTTTGTTCCTGCAGAGGCCGGAGAGCGGCTACCTCGGTAGCCCTCACTTTCTGCATTTCGTCACTATGCCAAATAAATTTTAATTTAATTCATCTCAAATGGAACAATCGCATCTTGCTTGAAATGTTCACAAACTTTAGACCTACTGAATGTAACCTGCGATTGCGGGACACACTCAGATTCAATTTAAGGGGTCGCAAAAGGCGGCGAGCACTGCTCCAGTTTCCAAAAATAATGTGCATGCTGCAACCAAAGCGTGACTTCAGAGCCTACTTGAGCATGCAGCACTGCTCCTCAAGTGCCTCACTTTGCAGCACGCACAGTTGGTGTGGCATGTTCTACTGATTAACATGGCAGGAGCACAGAGGCAGTTGCTGCTTGTTTCCGTTTCAGGCAGCATATATTAAAGTTTTGTTTGTTCATTCCAGCACTTCTTGGTTACCAAAGTGCTGCGCTAAAGCACTTTAGTGTTGAGAGATGAAGCGTCAAAAGTACATCAAATTGTTTCGCTCTCTCTGATGATACAGAGCTGCTGTCACACCTGGGGGCAGGTATGTTAATAATCTTGTAGACTTTATTCCACGTTGTACAATGCGTTGTATTGTAAATCTGGATTTGTCATCCTTTGTTTCATGATGCAGCCGTAACAAAACATTGTGTTTCACCCAGTGGAAACATCATATAGTTTCATTGAAGAGCTGCAGCAACTTGACACACATTCAGACACAGTAGAATAAGATGATTTTAAACAACCTTAAATCTAAGGGGAATTAAAAGGGGGGGACGGGAGGCTCAGAGGATAATTATGAGTGAAATTAAAAGTAATGTGTCTTTATACAGTATTCTACAATGCACTGTCTTCTTACAATGTTATTTTGAAATAGTGTTAAAAAGTGTTAAAACCACTGACAGGTAAAGTGAATAACAATAAAACAAATATCTTTAGCATGGAACCTGTGTGATATAAATTTATTTGTACAGGTTCATGTGTAAGAAGGAAAAAAACCTGTGCAACGTTGAAAAATGATGATAGCTAGAGGACATTGTTAGGGGACCTGAGGTCTTGTGGGGTGTTCTTGGTATGCTGGAGTCAAAGTGGTCTGGGGAAGGACCACTGGTGAACTGGTGACAGGGTCATGGGCTTATTGATGACCTTGGGGAGTAAAGGCTGGCTGGTGTGCACAGAAGAGCTACTGTTGCACAGATTGCACAAAGTGCTGAAAACCATGTTGACCCCTTCCACCGGCAAAGGTGCCTGCAATGGATCTGTGAGCATGGACCAATGGAAGAAGGTGGCTTAGGCTTGTGTTTTCTTTTCCATGATTATATTACATGTTGTCATTTGCATCCATGTCCATCATTTACATGGAGACCAGGGGAGATAATAGGAAGAAGACAAGCTGGTGGATGTTCTGTGCAGTGTTCTGCTGGGAAACCTTAGGTTGTAGCATTCATGTACCACCGACCTTAACACTGCTACAACAGCATACCAAGTATGTTCCCTACCACGCTGCAAAAACTGTTCAGGAATTTTTTGAGAAACATGACAAATTCAAGGTGTTGACTTGGTCTACGAATTCCCTGATGTACTGGAAAAACAGGTACGATCCATGGATTCATGTGGCAAGTTACAGGACTTCAAGGGTTTAAAGCTACTGTCTCGGTGCCTGAAACCACAGGACGCCTTCAGAGGTTGTTGTTGTAGTTTTTAAAAAGAAATACGATCTGAGGATCCCTGGAAATAATGCTGTCAGGAACTTGTTTGTACATACACTGAAGATGCCTTGAACTGGGAAAGTTTGGGGACTTTCCAAACACAAACCTGTAAGAACCGGCCCACATGCCCAAATTGGAAAGTTTGACGCCACCGTTTTCCAAGGTGACAGTGAGGCACAATGTCTACAGTCGGACTCCAGAGCCAGCTCAGGTTTATCTCTCGTGATAGAAACAAACTATACTGCTTTGAACTTCCAGTGAATTCTGAACCTTTGAGAGCTCAGCTGCGAAGTTAGTTGCGACCTGGACTTCTGACCATCCAACAAGGTTTTTTTGGCAACATCAGGCAGGTGATTTTAACATTGTGAGTTAATTAATAAACGGGGCCTACTTTAAAATGTTCTATCTCTATCTCTCAACTTTCTTCCCTTGTCTCTAGCTCTTTCATCTCCCGTCTCTCCTTCTTGCCTCAGAGAAAAGTACTCTTTCTCCTGACACGACAACAGACGCTACCTTGGCTTGGTTTGCCGACGGTGATAAACAGGATAGCTAATTAAAAGGCTCTCTGATAGCTCTCCTCTGCCTTTTTAATTTCCCCAACTCAGTTACCACAGGCCTTTATAAACCCCCCCGTCTCTTTTTCACCCACTCACTGCCCATCTTTTTCTCTGACAGTGTTATTGTCGGTCTGTCTCTTCCCATCCCGCTTACGAACACACTCAGATTTACACACATAAAATAACCCCCCCCACTCTCTAGACAAAACTGAGTAAACAACATTAAAAAAAAAACAAAACAAGCAAAACACAAACGTGACAAACAACACTATTCAAACAGGCAAACAAAAAAGAGACAATAGTGTTTTGTTATGAGAGTTGCAGTCCTAAGGCAATGCCTGAGAGTGAGGGAGCTGACAGAAGAAGACAAAGTACAACAACCGAAAATAATTTGCGAATTATGTGCGTGAGTGTGTGTAAGAGGCTGACAGAAAGACAGAGGATGCATTGAAAGTGCAGACTTATTAATAACATACCATGTTTGATGAACAAGATTTTGTTTACTTTGGCTGACATTGACTTCGTGAGCTCATCTAATGCTCCACCATGATCTGGAGATTAGGTGTGCGTGCGTGCGTGCGTGCGTGCGTGTGTGTGTGCTTGTGCTGAGTGTCGGCGTATATATGTGTGTCAGAGGGAAGATGAAAGGCAAAAAGGAAAGAGACAAAAATTGGGAGAAAGTGAAATGGAAGCTTATGGGAGGCAAGGGTTGAGATTGAGAGAAAAACGATCCTGTATACTGGAGAGGAAAGAGGAAAGTGAAACAACTAATTACAGAAATATGAAAGACTCCTTTCCTTTCCCCACTGAACTTCATTTCACCTCTTTTTCAGCTATCCTCCTGCCAAATCCACTCGTTCGCTCTCCCTGTCCTTTCATCTGTCCTCACCGGCCCTCCTCGTCAGATCCTCTTTCAGTTTGACTTTTTTTTTTCTTTACTCCCTTATGTTGCCTCCCTCTTTCACCTCCTCTCTTCACCTCAGACTCATGCTGTCTTACCCTTCCTCTTGAGTCTCCTCTTCCTCTGTAATCTCTGTCTGCACTCTCCTCTCTTTTTCTTTTCTCCCCTTTCTCTCCCCCCTCCATCTCTTCTTGGGGTCAATCAATAGCAGCTGAGAGAGGAAATGCCTCACAGTTGATTCTTTGACACCTATCAAAGCTGACACCCTGTAACCCTGCTTCTCTTCTATCCACGCATCTTTTTTTTTTGTTGTTGTTTGTTTTTCTGACAATACTCCATTGACTTACAGTCATTAAAAAACAGAGACAAATCTTAAAACCATCACCACTTCATGCTGCTCAGTGCCCATGTGTTTACGCCGTGAGCAACACACCTAATAGGTCGCTTTATTCTGACCAATCACAAGCTGTGCAAGGGTCTCTGGCCAGGTCTTTGTTGTGTACTTGAACAGGAAAGTGGATATTGGGAGGTTTTCCAGGCCTGGGATCACCTCAGAAAATATTACTTCACTTTTAACAGGGTTAAATGGAAAAAAACTTATTAAACGGCAATATCTGAAAATAACCAGAAAATGATCAATAAAAGCCCTTTAGTGGTTGGCATCAACAAAAACCAATGCCTGAGCATTAGTTTCGAGTCTTTTTCTAGTGGGCTTTCAGACTCAGCTGTACGAGTGGGCAGCCCTAAATTGCTGTTATCAAATTCTCCCCCATTTTTGCACTTCCAACAGCAATTATCCATTAGACAACATTTTATCTCAAGAGGGAAACATGGCAAATAATTAAGTCTGACAACTGTAAAAAGCTAAGCCTTGGCAAAATTTGTTTTGCTAACCACTTCAACTGTTAATAAAGTAAAAGTTTGAAATTTTAGTAAATATGCTGATTCCCTTTTTTTTTTTTAAAAAGAGAGAACACCAGTACTTATCTCATCTCCACAGTAAATATGAGGCTAGAGCAAGAGGATAATTAGCTTAGCTTAGCACAAAAACTGAAGGTTGGAGGAAACATGTAGCCAAAGAGGAAGCAAATATCAACCCACAAGTATCTCTAAAGCAAACTAACTAGCATATTATATCTTTCACCTTGATACAAAAACAATAGACAAACAGCAACTCTGCGAAACCACAACTCATTTGTTTTACACTTCCATTTTTGCACAGATTAAACAAAGATGATGTGTTAATTCATGAGCTTTAGATGCACTGGTAGGTGGATTTCATGCCTTAATTTCATGATCTATAGGCTGGCTGTTAATCCCTGTATCCAGTCTCTCTAAACTGAACTCAGTCAAATATTCCTTTACCTTCATTTCCCTTCACTGGCTGACAAAGTTATGTGTATGTGAGGTGTGATATAACATGTTTTGAACTGTTTTTAATCTGTTTTTAGCTGTTTTTTTTTTTTTAATCAGTGAGACTGAAGGTAGATCTGTGGAGCTTGAACAACTTTCTGCACTGCATGCATTTGTAATGTTGGGCCTGTCTTTGGGTTGCACCAAGGCAAAGAACATTAGGAAACACCCAACTAGCTTAATCATATTTCACTTCAAGACTATTTGTTTCTTTGTGCCAGAACACAAAGAAAGTGAAAGTGAAGATAGACAATGTTGAGATTTATCAATCACACAAACCCATACATTTAGAGGAAATAATGCTGTAGGACACAGGAAAGGTAGTATAGGTCAGTCAACCTCATGTGTACAGAGCTGCATGCAGCACAGCATTCTGCCGACTCAGCTTTTCTCTGACCAGAAATGACTCAGCATTTTTAATGAGCTCTTGGCTGTGTAGTTTCTGTTGCGGTTGGCAGTACTTAAATCAAATGAGGGATAAAGACTTTTTCCGCCTCATGAATATTGCCTTAAAGGACAATAACTCAAGCAATTTGAATGCAGTGTTAATTCTAAATAACTGAATCATCCCATGTAGATAGGGAGGAAAACGATATATATATATACACATCAAGATGGATGGTTTTGAATTTAAAACAACAAACACATTTATATAAAATGCATTTGTTGCTAAAATTAAATGAAAAGTACATGATAATGTATTAAATATATGTCTTCACTGAATACACACCCAATTACAGACAGAGAAGCACACATATTCATGCATTTCTACCTTCATATGAATGTCTCACTGATCTGAATAGTCATCCTTATCTCACACTAACCTTTGTTTCACCTCGCCCTGAAGCAACTTCAAAAATCAAAGAGACGAGGTTCAAACCAAATGTCATCACTTTTGAAAATAAATTCCCTTTTAAGGACCAAAACAAAAATGGTTCTCACAAGAAGAGCAGAACAAGCGAAGGCTGAAACACCAAACCCAAACAAGAAACAGGAAAAGCTTATACATTACAGTTTATCTCCCACTGCCATGCAAACAAACAGTGGCAAGATTTAGGATCTCTGGCATCTCCCGCTGTTCACTTTCAAAACTATTTATGATAATGCTCAGATTTGTCTATATATCAAGTCTCCCAGGTGCCATTTAACTATGCAGCCACATGTCCGGTGGCTTATATACAAAACCTATATGTACACACATGAGCAAGGCAGTATGGGTAAGAAGGGGTGTGTTAAAGACACAGGACAACAGAGAGACTGGCAGTGTGTGGCATGATATTGCCAAACATTTAACAGGTACAACCACCTCAGATCACATCTATTTGTTCTTTCCCTCTTTCATCCAACCTTCCTCCCTTTTACCTCATTACCTGCACTTTGCAAGATCAGGCTATTTTATATCGATAAATGATATAAAGGGAACTTGTGTACTGAACAATGGGGACACATTCATCATGAGTAATGAAGTCATGAGGATGAAAAATGCTCAGTAAAGGAGATTCTGCTGTAGTGCATTTACATACATAGACATAAAAGTATGAATCTGTAGTGTTCTTGTGAGAACATCCCACTGATTGCTTCATGGGAATTTATACAATACAGACCCTCAAGGGTCATTTCATTTTACACTCTTTCATTTCACTGTCTTTAAGTACAGCTCACTTTGATATAGCCTGCGGTTGCTGAAAAACTAACCCTGATAATACTATCATTGCCACATTGTTCTGGGATTCAGGACTTCAATTTTTCCAGGGTCTACGGGCAATTTTAGACTGACCTGACCTAACCTAACCTGCACGTCTTTGGACTATGGAAGGAAGTCGGAGTACCCAAAGGGAACCCACGCAGGCACAGGGAGAACATTGAAGCTCGACACAGAAAGGCCAGAGGCCCTGCAGTCAGGAGCTTCTTGGTGTAGGTGAAGAGACTGAAGAAGGTATTAGAGAAGGAGGAAGTTTTCATGGAGATGGAGCCAAATGTTGTGTGGAGTCTGAGAGACATTGGCATTTACAGCGCCAGGCAGGAAGAATCAACAAAACACCAAAAGTCAGGATTGCTTATTTGCATATAGGGCTACAACCAGCAATTTATCTGCCAATTACTTTTTAAATCACTTGGCCTTTAAAACAAAACTATACTGTATTTGACAAATGATCCAAACCCAAGGTGACGTCGTCCAATTGCTCATTTTGTTTAACCAATAGCTCCAAAGCCAGCCAATATTCACACGAAATGGGTCTTTTTGCTCTGAAAATGACTGAAGACCATTATACGGATTCAACTACTAGTTCAAAGACCAACTGTCCTGAGCTTCCTGTGCAATGAGGGATTATTACCAGCGTTTCAGATCTGCTCACTTGTGGTTCTGGTTTAGATAATTTGGCTAAACCGCTGTCTTGTTTACAACCTGTGTGACTTTCTTACAGCAATGTCACAGCGTTCCCAGAGCTCAGTAATTACTTTGTTAACAACAATGTCATCGTACCCAGTTTTTCCTCCCACCCTCACCTACAGCCACTACATGCCCTTTTCAAAGGGATGACCTGCAAAACGAGTTGGTTTTCACAAAATGAAAGAGCAGAAATGCCTACACACACGTACAAGCATACACACACGCACATATATTTATCATCAAGTTTATCATCTTTGTTCTAAAATGATGCTGCAGCTTCCACAACCATCTGTCCACTGACAGTCCTTATCGCACACACACGCACACATGCACATTTGTGAAAAGACACACACATTCACACATACTTTGTCTCCCTCCTTCACACACATACACTCAAATGCAAACATGAATACAAATGCTCTCTCCCTATTTTCTCTTTGTCACATACTAACAACCACAGGAAGTGCACTGACGGTCTTTTTCTGCCCTGAACGTACAACTATGAACACACACACACACACACACGAACACACGCACCACTAGAGGTAATGAGATGTCTGGTCTCTTGTTTAAGTGTTTGAGCCTGTGTTTTTGTGTGTGTATGTGTGTGTGTCTGTGTGTATTTGTTTATGTGTATGTGTGTATGGCTGGTGGGACACAACACTTGCCATACAGGGATTGGTGGAAAACTTCAGACTAGTATAAACAGCCTGCAGAGAGACAGAGAGATACACACAAACACACACTCTGGCATTGTACAAACACGCATACCCTTCCCTCTCCAAATACACACACACACACACACCATCTTTCTCTCTCTGTCCTCACACAGCACACAAGGGAGAGTGAGGGGAGAAGGGTGAGAAGAGGGAGGAGGGTGAGATGCAGCAGGACAAGGAGGAAGCAGAGGTAAACTCTCATTGCTGTCTCCATATCCATCAGGAAATGTCAAGATCCTGTTATGGGGGGACTGTCTGGCTGCGTGTAGTTTGAGGCTGGAGTAAGTGGAGAATGAAATATGTATGAATATATGAGAAAGGTAAAATAGAGGTGAAGAAATGCGGGAGGCCAAGAAAGGTATGGAATGGAGAAAATGAGCTGGTGTTCGTGCTTATGGGCAGGTCAAGGTTGCCATAAAATAAATGGGTTGGATGAGAAAAAAAGCAGAGATGCCGCATGAAAAAATGGTCTTGTCTTAGAAATAACTAAGTCAAAATAACTAAGGCGCTGAAAACCGGAGCGTTGCTAATGCTAATAAGACTGACAGAGGTGTGAGCGCTCCCACACTAACAGGTGTAATAAAGCTAACAGGAGACTGGGGGAGATGTAGATCAAGTCTAGTTGGTACACACCCACACAGTCCTGAGAAAAGGTCTAATTAGGGAGAACAAGCGAAATCTGTGTGGGTGGACTGTGGGCTTTAACCTCTGCTGTAGAGGCTCACTTTCCTCCGGCATTAGTGATGAGCACAATTAACCCCATGGGCCAAATTCTCCAAAAAGCCATGTGCATCAAAAGTCAATACCAATCAGAAGTAATTAAGTTAGCAGCTAACTGGGAGCTAATAATTATTTTTTAAGCCATTACTTTAAAAAACTGTTAAAATGTTAAGTATAACCATGAATCAATGAAAACCTTGATTGTAATGTATGTAAAGCTGCATCAATTACTTTTATGAAACAAACACTAGGATATAATCACCCTATGAAGTTTATATGGGTAGCATGCAAACACAGAAATGCATGTGTTCACACTGAGCAGTGTAAACGGACACACATTCATTTGGAGTTGTGTTCACAGTGGGAAAAAAACACGGTGCTATAGCAGAGTTTGTGAAGGAGAAAACCGAAACAATGCTCCAAAACAGAGTTGGGGGATAATTTTCTGTGGGTTTGTCACAAAAAGCTACGGCTTTCACATGACACACAGTCATTTGATCCATTGTTAGTAGAAGAATTATTGATAGTGCACCTTTAAGTCCATCTCCAGTACAACCTTTGATAATTCAAACTTTACTAATCTATATTAAATACATAAAGCTACTTAATAAATGTGTAAATATATTGTTTTTGATATTGTCATCTGGAAGGAAATAGATGGAAAGATTGATTGCAGCTAGAAAAGTTCAAAAGTTAGAAAGTCAACAGATTTGCTGTGCTGTGGGAGTCCAAGTGCATGGGGGTTAGGCTGAAGTCCTCCCTGGCTAACAAAAGTAATTATAATAACAACAATGTGCTTGTTGAGAAAGATTTTCTTTGACAACAGGAAGAATCAGAAACAAGTTCTCTCTCAGGTTTGTTTTGCAGTTTTTTGTCTGCCTGTGTTGAAGGACTTCCCTGAGAGGTTTGCCGTTCTCTCCTGCCACTTCTATTTGGCCTTTCTATTTTTATTTCCCACCCCATCTTCCCAGGCTTTTTGACATTTCGCCTGTGTCTGACTGTCTGTCTGCACTCTGGGCCCTTCTCAGCCTCTCTCTCTCATCTACCTGCTTTCTCTCACTCCCTCTCTCACCGCGTCTTCCCATCTTTTCCTCGATCTATCGCAGTGGGAGCTAATGTGACCTTTATGTGCTGTCAGCTCGCTGCGTGGCCGTCAATCATCATCTGCTCCCATTAGAACGGCTCTATCAGGAGCTGTCAGCACCACAGGGCTGCCAACGCACTTCTGCATTTGCGTACGCCACCCACCTCCCACCAGTTGAGAAGGCAGGGAAAACGAGTAAGGACGTGACGAAAGCAAGGCAAAAAGAGAACCAGAGAGACTGGAAGTGAAGAGAAAAGGAATCTGACGTAGACTATATGTCTGGTCTCTGTTCTCGTCCATCCATCTCTCATTCATTCACTCCTCCATCATCCCTCATTAATTGTGTTTACTCCAAGATACCTGTGTTTTGGTCCTCATGGAGCCGACATAGCAAACATCCCAACCAGCCAGACGAACAGAAAGAGTTGTTTTCCTTTCTCTCCATCCCTCAGCACCTTTTCCATCTTTCCTCTCATTATAACTTTTTAGTACGACCGGTGGAGGTTTACTATCTCTTCTCCTCCCTTCCTCTCCATCACGTTGTTTACCTGCTTTGGGAGCTCACTATCTCTCCCTCTTGCCTGTTGTGTCTCCTTGAGTATCCCTCCTTCTTCCTCCTGTGGCCTCATGTACCTTCACTTCTTCTGTTTGTTTATACCTCCATCCCCCTTCCTTCTTATTTTCATCCACGTACTCATCTTCTTTCTAACTCCTTTTTCAACTCCTCTCTTCATATCTGCCCCCCTCTCCTCTTTCATCCTACACATTTTTCCTCCACTTCACACTGTCAACCACTTCTTTTTGTCTTTCTTCACTCCTCCACTCTTTTTTTTTGGTCATTGCCTGGAAATGACAAAATCCAACTCAAAACACGTACAAACACACACACACACGCATACAAACAGCAGTTATGACATGCAAATGTGAGTCAAAATACTTACAGTTTACCCAACACACATCATCACACAATTAAATGCAAGAGCTCGAGTAACAGCTGCTACATGAGTGTGTGTGTGTGTGTGTGTATGTGCGTGTGTCTGCCAGTTGCATTACTGCCTTCAGTGTATTAATGAAAATCCAGCTCCACCTGCTTCTCTTCTCATGAACTGGGGGAGATGGAAAACAATAGCTCATTTAGAAACCAAATTTGATAGAGCTCAACAAAGCCACCTTTTTTTACTTTGTCTGAAATTTCACATTTGCATCCGGCCGCCAAATATGAAGAATAAATCCCTCTGAAGTCGCAGTAATTTGTTCCTCTACAATCAGTCAACGTAGGACCTCAAAACTTTAAACTCGGGTAAATACTTCTCAGGATTTAAGACTCACTTTCCCACAAAATGGGATAAGATGAAGGAAGGTACAGTGCGTTCATGAAGTATTCAGATGCCGTCATCGTTTTCACATTTTGTTATGCTGCAATTTACAATCAACAAAGCAAAAACCCTTTGCAAATGTATTCAAAAGGAAAAACCTAAAAAAGTATGAAGACTCTTTACTATGACACCTGAAACTTAGTTCGAGTGTTTCCAATTTCTCTTGACTATCTTTGAGATATTGATAAACCTTGACCTGTGATGTGTGTGTGTGTGTGTGTGTGTGTATATGATCTCAGAGTGGAAAGTGCATGTCACTTTTAATATTTTAGTTCACTTGGTCCCCATTCTTGGTCCAGACTAAAACATTTTAACACTCCCAAGACATGAAATTTTGTACAGACATTCATGTTCCCTGTATGCAGCATCTACAGCAGGTGGAACTTTTTTACTTAACTATTTAAATGTCTCACTATCTACTTGATTTATTGGCCCAAGATTTACACAGACATTCATGGTTCCCAGATGATGAATCCTAATGACCTTGGCGATCCCCTAACTTTCAGCACCACTATGAAGCTGACATTGGTAGTTGAGTACAATGTCTAAATAACCGAGGACAAGCACCAACTTCATTATTGTGTTGCTGTGCCATCACTGATGCTTTAACAAGAGCAAAAACCCAGCCATGAGGTGGAAGGAACTTCCTGCAGAGCTAGAGATCTGGGAAGGGCAATAACAAAAACAATTGCTCCACAGAGGGTTCCCAAGAGGCTTCAATGATTCTTAAATGGAAGAAGCGTGGAACAACCAGGACTCTTCCTGAAGCTGGCTGCCTAGCCAAACTGAGCAATCGCAGAAGATGAGCTTTGGTGAGAGGGAACCTGATAGTCACTTTGGCTTTGCTCAAAAAATCCTGTGTGGAGATGGGAGAAAGTTCTTCCAGATATCGGTTGCATTTGTGGAGGTTTCTCTCATCTCAACACAGGCTCTGTGGAGCTCAACCAGAGTGACCAAACATCACCTCAACATGTTATTATTAGTTACTAAATACGTCAGTGAGCATTTTCTGTACAAAACTCTCAAATAAATGAGTTTCTCTCCTATAGCTGCCTGCAACCTGTTTAATAAACAGGTCAGGTTGGGTTTCCTCTCAGAAGTTCTCTTCTCTTCTCTTTACTTTTATACTTCATGTGGTTTGGAAACAGCCATCAGTTGCACTTAATTTGAGTTTTAAATAATCTGGCTTTATCTGAATCCGATCTGATCACCACAGGTGATGTTGATTTCATATTCAAGTGCGACCTCAATGCAGAGATATTTCACATCGGGATTATGCTAGCATGTTTAGTTTTATACGTTTTATTTATATTGAGGCATGTTAGAAGATGGTGGGTGGTTGGCTGATTTTTGCTGGCCTGAAAAACTCACACAGGCTTGGTTTCTGTCTGTCTCTTACACATGCACACAAACAAATTTGCACTTTCATGCCTGCGGTATCTAGCAGAGAAATTAAAACCTGAGTATGGGTTGTGTTTGCCAGCATGGCAGGGAGCAGCTGTGTAATGTTTCTGTTTGGCACATGAGGACAGTTAGTGTTGTAAAATGGGCCGGTCATCGCAGAGAGTGAAACAGGATGATAGGGACCAAACAGACAGACAGGCAATGAGATAGACAGGCATGGCAGGAAATCAAACTCCACACACATCCTTTCATTTTTATTGTGCCCAGTCTGCCATCCCTTGAAAATGAATAAAATTTGTATAAGCAGAGAAAATGACCTGCAGACAGGTGAGGCAGGTAAACAAGCAGACGGGAAATGAAGGTTTGAGTGACAGGCCACAGATGGAAATAAAGGAGGAGGAACTATGACCCCTGTCAAATGGATGTCCCCATCAAAAATCCCCATCGTCTCTAAACTTCAGTTTCCTCTTTCCTCTCAAGCTCAACTCCACTTTCATCTGAGAGAGGCTTCTTTATATGAACCGAATGGAGAGCACTTCAAAGACAAGATGAATCAGCCATTAACCCTGCTCTAGCTCCCTTCCCCGTGTCTTCTTCTCAATAGGATCAACTGTCCTTGAAGTTGGGCTACAAAAACCCACACACACTGACACACATCCCAAGGTGGTTTGTAGGCACACCATTGTGAGATGAAAACCAGGTAGAGCGAGTGGTTAAAACTCTCATGTTCACTCACTTCGCTTTTAGCCACTAACAGTTCACTTGGTTCACATCCTTAGTCTAGACTAAAACATTTTAACATTCCCATTTTGTACATACATTCATGTTCCCCAGAGGATGAATCCTACTTGTATCCAGCACCTACAGCAGGTCAATTTTTTTTCAACTTTTTTTTTTTTTACTTGATGGATTGGCCCAGGTCTACTACTCTCACAACACAACACACACACAGTGGCTCGTTGGTCTAGGGGTATGATTCTCGCTTCGGGTGCGAGAGGTCCCGGGTTCAAATCCCGGACGAGCCCACTGTTTAGAACAAAACAATGATTGTCATTTGAAGGCCCTGAAATAAATAGCTACACCATGTCAAAGCATAGTATTGTGTTACTCTACAAATAACATGGATCTCAAACACGGCTCTGATTGGTTGTCTCGTGCACCACTGAAACAGTTCTTGGGGTATTATCCCGGACGAGCCCCTCGTTTGGAACCAAACAGCAATGGTTGTTGAACAAGTCATCAGATAGACTTTGAACTCACAACTCTGAGAAAGTTCAATCTAAGGCACTTGTTGCAGATGTTTCACCTTTCATCAAAGAGGTTCTGCAAATGCAGAATTTATTGGAAAGGAGGGTTAATCTACAAGAAACACAGTACGATCTCAGACAACTCCTCCAACCATGATATTTTCATTAAGCTGATTGTCTGTGTCTTTGGCCTCAGGTGTTTTATTGAAACAATCTTTGTTTGCAGCAGAAATCTTCAGTGAAAATGCCAACGACATGACACCACAGGCTCTCAGATGAGAGATCACTGTGCTCAGAAGTAGAGAGTTTTACACCAACATTTCATGGCTCGTTGGTCTAGGGGTATGATTCTCGCTTTGGGTGCGAGAGGTCCCGGGTTCAAATCCCGGACGAGCCCTTTATTTAGAACTTCTGGCACAATACAAGGATTGTCCTGAATTGGAGAAATACCCAACAGCTTCTTCTCATCCAATCAATACTTACACATCTCAAACAATTAGGAAGTTAGCATAGTCACTGGGAGCATGTTAGCATGCTGACATTAGCATTTAGCTAAATGTACAGCTCTACCTATTGTGACTCCATACAACAGGTTTTGAGTATAAAGGTATGATACTACTAGAAAGCAAAAAATAAAGTGTACTAACCCATTTTCTAAGCAATAAATTAAGTGCCCTTGTATATTGAGGGACCTTTAATAGAGTATGAGCCCTTGTTTGGAACAATGTGATTGCCTTGAAATGGAGATATACCCAACAGCTTGTTAGTCATGTCTGCTCTTGATACCACAGCATCTCATGTATGAATGTTCCTGCATTTTAATGGCTTGTTGGTCTAGGGGTATGATTCTCGCTTTGGGTGCGAGAGGTCCCGGGTTCAAATCCCGGACGAGCCCTTTATTTTAGAACTTCTGGCACTAATCCTCTGTGTGAAGTAGAACCACAACACAACCTTGCAGTTTTCTAGAAAGGGTTATTCTATAAAATTGACTTTTCATCTACTGCCATCACTGGGGCATCATTTTAATTCCCAACATCCTCAACTGTACTTTGTGTTTAGTCCTAATTGCCTGAAGATATCATGCAAACAATTAGCAATTTAGCATCGTCATCATGACATTAGCTTTTAGCTCATAGCACAACTGTGACTCCCTACAACAGGTTTAAAGTATAAAGGTATGATACTAATACTAAGGTATTTTTGGAGACCTTTAATAGAGCATGTTAGTATTTGTATATTCAGGCACCTTGGGAGGTTCTTTAGCCACTGATTAAAGATGTGATAAATTCATGATCAAAAGTTAATGAACACAAACATAATATGGTGGCAGACTCACATTTTCCCAACAGATTTTGGCTACAATTGATATTGCATGTGGGTAAGCCACCTTTTCCATCTCTAATAGACAAACACCACCTGTCAATGAGCTGGGTTAGGGTTCAGACAGAACCTAGGGTTGGCCGGATACGTACGTGTGTGTGTGTGTGTGTGTGTGTGTGTATGTGCTCGAGGGCAGAGCTGGACCCAGAGCTGAGTGTTGACACCAGGCAGCCGAACAGATGGCATTTCATGAGTTTCCGTGTGTGTGTCGTGTCCTCAGGTGGCTGAGGGAAGTGATGTGAGGTGAGCTGATGATGATGTGTTGTTCTCATTACGCAGCCCGATGCTCATCTCTCTTATATCATTTCCCTCTGTCCTCTTTTCTTTGCAAACAAATTAGGACATATAAGAGAAAAGCTTGGCTAAAGCTCTTTCTCTCCCTCCCCACTTTTCTGTCGAAGGTCACTGTACTTTTTTCATCTTCATTTAATTAAAATGCCCTTTTGTCATCATCTTCTTTTCCATTTTGTTCACCATCCACAGAATCTACTGCAATCTGTCTTATTTCGATCATTATCAGCCTCTATCTGCCATCTGACCTTGTCTAAGGTCAGATCCTGGACGCCGGACCGTTCTGTCTGCAATGGTGAACTGTTATTAAACTGAGGAATTCCTCAGGAACGTCTTTGCACAAGGAAACAGACATGGGATCATGACATGGGTATAATCACAGCTCATGGCACAGAAGTACATGTACCTACTGACAAAGTATATTTCTATGGGGGGTTAAAAGGAGTTTATATTTCCAAGTATCTGCCAACTGATGCACACATTATTATCATTTTGGCCTTTAATTCGGAGGATTTGTTGCACTGATGTGTTGTATTTTTTCAGAAAATGTGTGACAATACACAACGCATAATAATGGGACATCATTTAAGGACCAAAAAGCTGTTTGATTTTATGCAAGGGACAGAAGAGCTCAATTACTTGATAATTTGTGATGGTTTTACTGCTTTGATTTTATGCTCACACCTACTAAGTGCAGGATGAGGTAACCATTAAAGATCCACTGTTTTCCAAGCAGTGACAGTTTCCCAGGAAGGAAGTGAGCACTTCAGTGTGTCTTTAAAGTCAATACATACTCGCTTTCTCTCAGAGCTGCCCTTCAATGTTTGACCCCTGACACTCTTTTCTTCTTTTCTTTCTCTGCTCATTTTTCTGATGATTACTTTAAAAAAAAAAAAAAAAAAAATTGGTTGGTGTCCTTTTCTGTCTTTTTGTGCCCGAGTCTCCATGTTATACCCTGGTTTCATTTTTCATCTAATTTTTCACTGCTGTGGTGCTTGTCACTTCACTACCCAGAAGGCATCTGTCAGTCAGTGTCAATGTGACGTCTTTTTCTTTGGGTTTTCTGTTGAGTTTGACTTTGCACCTAAGTATCTATCTGAAATTTTTTCCATTCATTCCAAGTGAGTACTTTCAAACTTACCTAACTTCCTTCCCTCTCACTTTTTTTTTTTTTTTTTTTAACTCATTCGGCCCTCTGTTAATTTCTTGTTTTT
This sequence comes from Rachycentron canadum, assembly GCA_038496675.1. NCBI lineage: Eukaryota > Metazoa > Chordata > Actinopteri > Carangiformes > Rachycentridae > Rachycentron > Rachycentron canadum. Next base: position 6,394,466 of record CM076663.1, on the reverse strand, counting down.
CAGTCTCTCGTTCCTCCTTTTCTTCTCCTTGCATTACAAATCTCTCTCTCCATTCCCACGACTGTTGGTCCCAGTGGGTTGTCGGTGCCTGAGGGGGCTGGAGTCCAGCTCAGGTTGGTACATTGCCTCCTAACAGCGTCTCTTGTTGAGACACACACACACACACACACACCCTACACACACCTCAGCTTGTTTCCGCATAGGCTGGGCCTGAGTTAATGGGATGAGCTCTAATTAATTTTGCTCTGTCAGGGGAGACCAGTGGATAACGCTGAAAGAGAGGAAGGGAAAAAAGAGAGGCAGGTGGAGAAATGTAGAGGCTAAAGTTAGAGGGAAAGGATAGCTTAGAGACATAAAGATGGAGATGAAGTGAAAGAGGGGGAAAGAGTTCAGGGAAGAAAAAGGAAGGCAAATATGTAGAAATAAGCAGAATAATTCAGGGAGAGGAAGACAAGCAAATTAAGACAAGCCGATCCATCAGACAGAGAGAGGAGGAAAGACTCTAGAGGAAAGACAAGCAAAGTTTTGGTATTTTTCTGACCTTGAAATACGCTTCATTTTGGTTATGAGCATTGCCCAGAAAGTGCAATAAAACAGGATCTATAAAGCAGGAAGCATCCCATGAATACTCAACAGATAACCAGGTGTGAAAAGTGGCTCTTGATAATTTTGCGATTCCACCAGTAGGATCCAAATAACGTCACCAAAGCTGACTGTAGTGAACTAACGACTGACGTGTTAGCGCCCCTTTATCAGGGTCATAACTCACAGACAGCACAGACATCACACGTATCACTGGAATCAACAAAAAGCTTGTCTAATGTCGCACGCAGAAAACCATCAAATCTAAAACCATTAATTAAACACAACCACAGCCCATAAGGTGGGGTCACTCATTCAGGTGTTGTAGAGAACCATGAAAGCCCTCACCTTCCTCTGAGGGCAACAGGAAATATATGTGAGGTCCATCTGCAGCCTCTAATTTGAAAGGTGATGCACCATTACATACAATGACCCACTGTGGTTACTTTGATTAAATCATGCACAACAAATACCAGGCTGCAAAAATGGCCGCGCATACCTCCACGCCTCTCTGATCAGACATCATTCTGTATTTATGCCTGAGACCCTGGACACAGTTCAGCGAGTTCCCAGTTAAAAAAAATAAAAAATTAATTAAAATAAATCAGTCCCCTCTCTGTGAGGTGAGACTGTGACAGAAATGAGATGTGACTGTGACAAGTATCCCAACATCGGACCTGCTCAGGTAAAGAATTTCAACTTGTTGTGTCAAATTTCTTCAGAGTTACTGTCAATGGAGGAAAAAAATAAATGAATAAAATCCCACCCAATCACAGACTCGCAGCGTACAGCTCAATATGCAGCAGCAACCTCAGAATTAGAAGAGAAATACAATACAAACATTATCTTGGCGTGATGTCTTTATCTGAGGTTGTATATGGTATTATTTTATTATTCTTTAATCATTTGTTGTACAGCTTTGTTATAACAGCAATTTACTTTGGCAAACTACGGTGTTTCTTCTTCTAAACGGTAGGCAAAAAGTAATGATGTCCTGGTGATTTTTATTTTTTTTATTACATCCAGCTGAATTATTTTTGAGTGCTAAAATGCATCATTACTGTTTATACACCTTGCTGAACTTTTTTATCTGGAAAAAACTGAACACACAGAAATCCTGATTAACAACACAGCAAGGGAAGGCTACACACACACACACACACACACACACACACACACATGAATGATCATATACTGTAAAAACATGGAAACATAAAAACATGTCATGTAATTGAAGAGTTGACTCTTGACTTGTCTTCACATCTGCTCATACATCATGACGGCGTCAAGCTCACCGCACACACACACGTACGTACTATCTGCACACACAGAAACATGGAGACAACAACGCTGTAATTAAGATTACTGGGTTGTCTCACCATGAATCATGATTACTTTAACTATGCATATCCAAAATGGGCCAAAGGCGTAATGCCTGTGGGTCCCACATGACAGGAGCAGTAATATGTTTTAATGAGCCCTGGTCCCTGGATAAGGCCCTACATTTGTCATTCAGGTGCTGCACTCTAAAAAAGTTTAACAGTCAGTGCATTTATAAAAAAAAAAAAAAAAAAAAAACTGGCTTCAAATGTCTCATCACAAGATGTTCTACACAATCTCAAATAACTACCAGCAAAGTCTCAGGGAGTCTTATCATTTTGCACTGTCACTTGTGAGATCGCCAGCGATGGGCCAGATGGGACAAGATTAACCCAGAGGGTCGCAGGATGATCTGAAAATCTAAATTACACAAAATTGTGTTTATTTTCCCCACTACTCCCTAATCTTTGTTTATTTTTGTTTGAAAAGCCGGATAGTTTTACATCCTTAGGCCTTCGAAAAAATAATTCTGTCTGAGAAGAAAATCCCTGTTCAGCTGAACTGCTCCCACCTCACAGACACGGCAGCGAGGCGTCATTCCTTCGTTTTAAGGCGCCAAAGAGCCATGTTTCAAACAGCTGCGAAGCACATTAACATGATGTCTGAATTTACAGTAGCTAAACTTTAGCAGACAGCATCAAGCTGGTAGTTGTAACACTAACACTACTAATATTTTTGAAAATATAAATGTAAAAACAAATATCTGAGGTTGCAGTGCCAGAATTAGGACATTTAGAAAAGCTATTTATTTAGTTATTCTTTTCTAACAGCTGCTGTTCAGCTCCACACAAACCCACATTAGTTTGTTACAAAAAACTTGGAAAGCAGCACGGAGAATGTAAAAGGCCACTGGGATAATGTACTGTAATCTGCTTAGCAGCTGAGGCGCCTCAGGTATGAGAGAAGGGAAGTAAATCATCATCCATAGTGAAAAGAAGTCGATTAATGCCCAACATTAAGATCCTTCTTATGTAGTAACCTCTTAGTGGCAGGTTTATAAATCTCTTTGTGGTCAGTTTTATGGAAAGCTGAAGAAACAGTCGTCTCTATCTGACACATCCACTTGTTTGCTGTCATGGGCACAACAATTTATGAAGAATATTGGAAATGTGACAGGTTGACTCAACATCATGACACATATCATGACTATAAATGAAACAAAGAAGTGTTTGAATCCAGAACTAATATTCTAGCCAGATGTTAAACAGCTATAAACGCATCAGTCCCTCAAAACAAACCAAAAAAAAAAAAAACATGTAATATTACTTTTTTGAAGATTAACAATGAAATATTAGCAGAAAGAAAGATTTTCATAGACAGAGGTTGAGCGTTTTCTCCCATTCGTGGACAGAGACTAAAATCTTCAGCACACACATGAGGATTATCTGCAGGACAACAGTGATATTCACAGCACAGAAATTATTAAAACGCTCATTAGAATAATTGGTGGCAGGTTGTCAAAGATGTTATATGTACACAGGTAGTGGGTTTACAGAAAGCATCCCTGAAACTATAGGACAAATTTACTTTAGGCTATAGCACCATGAATAAAACATGGGGTGATGTGGCCTCGCCTTGCACTTGTATGATTTGTGTTTATTTGCGTGTATTTTATATGAGAATAAGTGGGAAAATATTGACCTACCAATGCAAGGTTATCTTTTAATTGCATGATAGCGGTGGTTACATAAGATGAAACAGCAAGCGAGTGGGGAATAAATTAACTTTTAATTAGAAACATCATTTTCCAATTCACCCGCCTTGTTTGCTTGTTATTTTTGTCATCTTTTCACACAATTGAGGGCCGGATAATGGAAAATAAATAAATAAATAAAGATTAAAATGCTTACAATGGCAGCGATATGCCACAGAAGCCTTGATAGACCTAATTATTGCACAATATCCCACTGTCTTTCCAACAAATAAACAAGGCAACATGGATAAATGGAGTAGCCATGAGTATGCAGTGTAGTCCTTTTCACTCAAACAAAACAAGGCTAAGTGGAATCATCATGTAATCATTACAACTCCCAAGTCCAGCATCTTCCTTGCACTGGTACACCAGACAGTTAATTTCAGCACACAATACAACATAACTCGCCATATTGTCACACAAACATACAGTTTACCTCTTATATTAACTTCTGCACTGGCCTTTGTTTGTTTTTTTTTTGTTTTCTAATGAATTTTAATCAACAATAGAGCACGAGGCAAGAAAATGAAAAACGTACAATTCAGTCCCATCCCCATATTAGGTTCTGGGCTGTTTATCTTTACTTTCTTCTATGTCTTCCTTCTGTCTTTAGATATCGAAGCCTGCAACTCTCGTCTCTTATGGATTAACCAGGAATCCATCAGTCAACACTTTTTTTTTTTTTTTTTTTTTTAGGGTGACCTCAGGTTGATATCACCATGAATATAAAATCCATACATCCCTACTTGCTTAATCCATCAAGCTTAATAGGAATTTGATCTTTGTAGGTCAAGCACATATTGTATGTATTGATCACCAACTCACTATGCTTGACATTGTGGTTGTTATTTATTTATTTAATCCCGTACTTGCCATTTGATAAAGGGATTAGTATTAGTATTACTCAGTGAACAAATGGCAGTAGTGTTTCAAAGAGAAGATAAAAAACATTTGTCGAATACAAACATTTATAGCCTATATAGTCGTTTTCCTGTTTTCAAACTGCTTAAAACTAACTGTACAGTGTAGAGAACCATGATTATGACAGAAAATGTTAATATCTCTAACTGTCTCATCCAGCATTTTGATTTTTCTTTGCTAAAGAGCTTTCTTTAGTGATAGGGTCAAAGAGCAGCAATGCTTCTGCATGTGTGGAGCAATAAATGTCTTTTAGAACATTTAGCTTCCTGTTCATGTGTACATGGCATGTCCGCTAGTTATAGAGCAAAAGAAACGTAAACAATAACAACCAGAAAAAAAGAATGGATGCTTAGATGTAAAAATGTATTTACCTTACAGTTTTGACAATGACACCCTTGAAGGTCAAAATGTATGTGTACGCCATCTACAGTTGAACAACGGTTGGCAATGAATCAACTCTTGTTTTGTTCTCTGCCAAAGATCCACTCGGCTTGAAAAGGAAGTAAATAAAAGGAGAGGACTTCAACGCTGCTAACAATCCTGCTGGTGGATCTATTCACACAAAGAAGAAGCATTTGTAGTTTCAGGTGGATAATGAAGGTGATGTCTTAATGATGATGGCCAAAACTTAAGGGCTCGACAGCAAAGTCAGCTGCAGGGCAGCAGCGTCTGACTGATAATGGATTTGTGCTCCCAGAGGACATCTTTAGACAGTCTGAGGAGTCTCTTCTAATTGATGAAAGGCACTGCTAAGATTAAAGACTTTCGCCTAAAACCCAGAGTTGAAGTAGAAATGTCAAGATCTGAACCTTGTGTCTCTAAGAGGCTGTGTCAAGATGTGCTTGTGTATCTCTATATAATTCATATGTCCGTATGGGAGAGAGTATCTTGAATTCTCCCATCTCTCTGACCTACCTCTGGTACTTTCTACTAAGCCCTGAGGTAAACCACGGCGGCAGGCGAGCAGACCTTGTGACAAAAAGGAACTCTGACACCTAACAGAGCGAACGACTGGATGTGAGCCACACCTTTTAATGTTCCTCACTCTGGGTTTATCAAAAATTGATTGCATTGAAAGCCACTGCTGAGAGCAAAGGGTCTACAAACAGAGAGTCAGTATTTCAATCTGCTTTCAAGGGAAGCCTCGCTCAACAAACGTTTCCCTCACTGATATTCCAGTAACATCGATTGTAATTTTAAACTGCTCGTCCATTTTAAAAAAAACTACGAGAGACGTGTTTACAGGTGGCATTTTGACCAAACCTCTAGTTTGTACAGTAACTCCAATAAAATATTGCACTTCAACATAGTTGTAGCCCGATGGAGAAGCATGAAAGCTGATAGGAAATCCATGTCTAGCAGCTCTGTTCAGCTGGAATATAAATACGTATGAATAGAAGCTGAGGTCAAAAAAACAGCTGTGATGAAGTAAACATTGTGTTTGGTGTGATTGTGGTCATTGTGCTAAGGTCCTCAAATTGGCTGGAGAGACTGGAAAGTTTTCAATGCATGCATCTGGTTGGGTGTAGCATCACCCGCTTGTACTATCGTCAACCTGTGACGTTGCCAATAACCAACATGTGGTTATACATTAAAGGGGTAAAAATCATCGGCACAACCATAGTATCTGGTCTTAAACAAAGGTTTTGGACACAATAAAGTTTTGTGCTGATGATACATGGGCTGACAAAAATGATGAATGAGTGAATGAATTTGTCCTTTGGGAACATGTTAGATGCTGGATAACTGAAGTTTAACTGAAGCAATTATACTTCCCTGCGTTGCATTCAGGTTAACGTCTTCGTGGCTGTTTCAGAAACTTTTGTCTTTTGTCTCTGTTTCAAGCTCCGGGCAAGAGATAAATCAACCAATCAACTTGTTTGACACACGGGTCCAAACAATGATGGGTTGTTTAGATTTGGGAGGTTCGCATGGGAGCTCTCTGAAATCCTCTAAGACCTATGATTAGCACCCTTCTCCAAACATTTACAAAGACTTATCCCTGGAGAAGCAGCAGCTTAATCTACCTACAAATAACCTCCCAAGTGTTATTAGTCCTGGTCACATTTACTTCATATATGAACATCCTTTTTAGAATATCAAATAGTGGAGAAGTGGCAATGTACGACTTTTTGCACATAAATATAGCATTGAGCTTTAAGGAAGAGAGTGAAGGAGGGCCAGTAAAGGTCCCTTGAAGGTGTTCTCTCTCTCTCTCTCTCTCACTCATTTCTCGGAGGTGATTAGCCATTTCCCTTTGCTCCCATACATTCATACATCATATGGATTGAGTCTGTGGGACAGAGCCAGAGCAAGAAACTAACTACTTCCGCGCACGCGCACACGCACACGCACACGCACACACACAAACACAAACACACACGCACACGGGGAGAGAAGGGCACTTGTGCGAGTGTGGGTGTGGACTGTGGTATGGCAGGGCACTGACTCCTATCTCCAGGGTCGTTGGCTGGTAATTAGTTTTGCTCTAATGGCTGCCTGGCGAGGTCAGGGGATTCCTGTAATCCCTCCTCTATCTGTTCACCTCCTGCTCGCCTCTTACTACTAATCTCTCTAACTTATCTCCTCCTGTCTGCCTCCCTTTTAACAACATCTCTCCTTCAAGAAATCACATGGTTCTCCTCACTGTCTCCCAGTCCTTCTTCCAGTACCTGCTTAATGAATGGACTACTTGTCCTCTCTTTGTATTTCTTTCTTTTCCTTGCCAACTTTCTCCAAAATTTCCTCGACAAGATGTTCATACAAAATACCTCCTACCCACATTTTACATTCTTTGTTTCTTTATCTCATTTCCTTCCCTCACTTGGTCAGCACTACTTTACAGATCATAACTGTGAACCTGCAGAGTTGTACTGTGAGTTTATTATTCAACTGGGATTTTTTAATTCACACATTCTCTCCACTGACGGCTCCAACTGCGAAACATTATCAGAAAGAACAGACCATCTGTGCCCAAATCACAAGCTGCTATCCTCACTTCCTCCTCTACTTAAAGCTGACAGATGGATCTGCAGTTATGTATACACGCAGCTCACTCGCAGTACACTTATTTATTGCAATACAAGAAACATTCATATGCACCTAAATATGCATCCATGTCAGACGCGTGTTCATTCAGATGAATATTTAGTGATGTGGTTTGCAGGAAAAGGAAAAGGAGCCATTTTGCTAAAGTCCTTTAAATGTTGGGGCATTTAAAGGCTTGGGGGTTTTCACAGTGACCAGAAATAAGGTTATTGTAAAGGTCTAGATATCAAGGTTAAAACTGGGTTGAAAAGTTTTTTTTAAATGTCAAATTATATATAACTATTGTGTTGGCAACATTTCAATGACTAAAATTCATGTGTAGTTAGGAACTGCCTCACAATCCCATTGATTGATATGGACCTCTTTTTTTTTTAAGTATCGCTATAGCTATAATGTTACAGCATTAGCATTAACAGCCGCTCACTTACCTCAGAGGAAACGTTGCGAGTTCGACATATCTTCCATCTCCAGCCGTGGAAAGTAAAGTTAACATGCTAACAAGCTATTTCAGGCCCATCTCATCGCTTTCCAAGAGCGACCAACTGTAGCTCCAGTATGTCCTTAAGACATAACGCTGCTCAAAGAACATATTATGACCTCTTGTCTTGTAAAAGCAACACCACCTCCCACTCCCGGCAAGAAAACACCTTCAGCTGCATAGAAAATCCCTTTTCAACCAGATTCGGCCCACTTGTAAACCAGATATATTTTAACCTGCTAATCACAAAGTCAGCACTGACTGGGATAGTGCAAAGATGCCAAGTTTGAATTATTGCGTATTTTAGTGTAAACGGCGTGCTTCACATGTACTACACATGAAATAAAGACAAAATCGAATAATAACTTCTAGGTTGTTAGGGCACTTCCTTTTTGTTGTCTAAATAGCCATCAGTAAAATGTGATAAAGGGATATATACAAACCTAGTTAATTACATTTGTGTGATGAGTCATTGTTTTTATTTGCATTTTATTGCACTGTTTGTGATCTTCTCATTCTATCCTCTATTATGCATGACTTTGTTCAGTCTCTTTCAAGATGAGAGCCTATAATTAATCACCGATTGCATTTCTGACACTGGACATTGGACCAAATTCTGGCTGGTATAGGTGATTTACACGTTGTTTATAAAGCACAGATGCATGTCTTTGTAGGTACATAGTGAAAACTTTTTCTTTTTTTTTTTTTTTTAACATACATGGACTTGAACACATTTGTTGTTGCCCTACCTTCTATCTACATGTGCTGGAATCAACACCAGTGAAGAAATGACGAAACATCCAGTTGGTATTTGTGTCCTTGTGAAGAACAGCCTTCCTGAATTCTCTCTGAGAGTGAGTGTCCCTTGAAAGCAAGGACAAAAAAAATCATCATTATAGCTTGAGATGCGTGTTTGACATTGCACGGTCGGTTAAGACACACAGCTGTTTACCCTTGCAGCTGTTTCGGCTCCAGCTGTATTACAAACTACGCTGCTGTTTGGATGCAATGAATCATTTCTGCAGCAAATCCTGGGGCTTTCTTTGAGTTTTAGTCAACTTAACTACGCTCCATTTTTTTGTCAGCATTAAGAAACACTGAGTCTTCATATGCTTTTATTAGGAATCTCACTTCTCTCATCTGACATATCAAATATCTTACACAGGACACAATATCCCAAAAGTATGTAAATTGAGAAAGAGCCAGTGAGTGAATGAATGAGGAAAAATTCATCTTCCACTGCTGTCTGGCACACCTGGCTCACTAAGGAGCTCATTTGAAGCCCAGGATTAGGCCTAATTACTGCTTTAATTAGCAAGTTGCTGAGGGCCGCATCCCGCCCCACTGCCACCGCTGACGGCACACGGCACCGTCGGACCGGGTGGCCGGGGAGGGAGCAGATCAAATGAGATCTAATTGATGGCAACTTAACATCATAAAGGCTGATGATTGGGGAGGCTGGTGCTCAGCTGAGTCAAGTCAAAACAGGAGGGGGATGGGAGGGGGCTCATTCATATTTAATGGGAGTTTTCAAAGGCAAAAGTGAACATTGAGGAATAATTAGGAGGCGAGTGTCACTCAAGGAGAAAGACATTGTGTATGTGCATGTGTATGTGATCCGGCAGCAACAGCTCAAAAATATTAATTTCCCCTGAGGTCATCAATGAAGTGATCATAATGCCAGCAGGGAAAAAGCAAAATGATCCAAAGGATTATTTTCCCTTTTAGCATGAGTAGAGTTGCTGCTGACATCTTTGCTTAGCAAACATTCACACTACTTGTTATAGAAGCTTACATCAAATGAACATGGAATAAAATAAATCAAATCATTGTGATGTGCTCTCCCTCGTGGTGTGCGTTCTCAAAAGTGATTAGAACGAGCAAGAGTCAAAAATATTCATTTCTTTAATTCCAAACGTCAAGTAATTACTGCAGCGTGAGTCAGACTTCTGCGATGGATTTTTACGGATTGAAAAATAATTAGCTGAGCACCCTAGAGGTCTGGTCCCCCCCCCCTCCCCCGCAAACCCCCATCATAGTAGCTGTAGAAAATCACTTACATGGCCATTTCTATTGGGATGAAATTCATTCTGGACTTAGTAAGATAATAACTTAGTAATTATCTAGCCCTCCGGTGATACTAATGCTGACCACAGAGGGCCAAAGAGGCAGACCATCTGACTGACAGACTGACAAATAGAGATGGGGCATCCAGTAATCGAGCTGGCTGGGGTTGGTTTTATGGCCTCATCTTAAAGTCTTTATGGCTTTCAGAGGACAAGGCTGTTTGGCTGTCTGGTAGACAGAACGTCTGGATTTCTTCTCTAATAACTCCCATTGTAAAGAGGTTCCCAGAACCTTGCTGGCTATGGGAAATAATAATTGACTAATGCAAGCTTTTCTTTATGGGTATTGACAAAGATGATAGCGTATGACCATAATTTGAGATGAATATCACACAAAGCTGAGGTGAAAATATAGCTCATCATGTTGTCTAATGCTTCTAAAGGATCCGAAGGTATATGAAAGCTACATAGTGCTTTGTTTGTTTGTTTTGCACATTGGATCTTCAGAAATCTGCCATTCTGCCTTGCAGAGATATCTATGGTAAAATCACCAGAAATTATTGATTTGATTTTGATATTGATTTGATTTTCTCTCTAACATTGGCGAACCATCCAATCACTGAACTAACCCAGGAGGATTCATCATGAAGCTCTAAATTTGATTGAATTCTGATAGTGCGTTTGCTGTTGGAGCCCTAATAGACTTTTTGACAAGTGAATCCATCATGTTATGTGATAATTGATTAGGACCTGTGGTGGCGCCACGTTCCCTAGAGAATCAATGGACGGCCATGTTTAAGATAGCTGATATAACTGTTCAAGGTCACAGATGTACAGTGACATCCATTATGTCTACTGTGCTACTTTAAGGGTCTTTTATTTTATTATTTCAACCCTGTTTTTAGACCAGGATCCACAGCTGTATATATGCACAGAGGTCAGTTTATTCAGTGCACCTTGCTAAAACACAGTCTAAAACACCAGCCCATGTAGTGGAGCCATTTTAGATGCAGAATAATTAATCAGTTGTTTATATGTGGAATAAGTGGAAAAGAGTAGAAATACAGTGTATGACTGATGAACCTATAACAAATATTTGTTCCATATCCTGTTGCTGATATTAGTGGTTTCATGTGTGATAACCATTTTCCTACAGTCATGCACTCGGACACATACCCACACAAGTAAGAGAGGGACGGAGTTTATTATAATTACTGAGTGAGAACAGTTTCAGGACGAGCAAAGCTTCATGAAATATCACACACAAACAGCTCAGCTGAACAACCTTGAGGTCAAGAAAGTGGGCTTGCACAGCCTACAGAGGTCTACAGCGAGGTTAAGGACACCCACAGCAGAAGGGTTTTGGTTCTATATACTGTTTTTCTTTTTCTTCCCTCTCTCATCTTTACCACCTGACCTTCTCTCCATCCCTGCTCTCCTCTACCTCTTGACCTCCTCACAAGGTAGGAGAAAGTGAGAAGGGAGAGAGAGAGATAAGAAAACACAGACACAAGGCAGGCAGGCAGGGATTCCTGCAAATAAACAGGCGAGTGTGAGAAACGAGGGAGGGATGGGAGGATGTAAAGGGCAGAGGGGAGACAGGGATCCACAGGAGTCGGGGGGGGGGGGGATGGAGGTGGAAGGGAGACAAGAGTCTTTTCTCTTGTTCCCTCTCTCCATCTCTGTCTCCCTCTCTATATGTTTCCTCTGGTCAGGGTAAAGCAGAGGAGGTGAAATGAGCCCAGCAGGTTTCTGCCCTCAGCACAGTCAGGCCAAGGCCATCGGTGTGCACAAGGTCCCCTCCGCCCTAAGGCCCCACATCAACTGAAGGTACCATGACATTTTTGCAACCAACTATGACATTAAAAAACATGAAGGTGTAAAGCTAACAAGACATGCTTATTACATTACATTATCTTGACTACATGCTGTATATGCATATGCATGTATACACAAACCATACCAACAAACACCAGGGTATTAACATCTTCATTGACTATCCTGTCCCTTGAATGTTACCCAATTCATTTTTTATTTTTTTTGCCCTTCATTTTGAAATAATACGACAGCAAGCTCTGCCAGAGGAGATCATAGGGAGCGAGTTACAGGTGCCTGCCAAAATCAAGGAAATGAATGAGTAATTGAGGGCTGCAAAGTAAAAACTAAAAAGCGGGAATCTGGCAGCTCTGTTATGGCATGTGATTCAAGTCCACCCAACTCTTATAAAAGGAAACAGGGGAAAAAAAACAGGAAATAAAGCCAATGTACTAAAACCTGCCAAAAGGACCTTTAAAAGGGACCATGTGCTCTTTGGGCCATTTCCACCACGACTGTAATGTACACACTCACATAAGTCATTCTTGCGCTTATAAGACTCAAGAGTCGCCAATCCTCTCTGACACTATAGTGGAAACTGAACAAATCAGCAAGGACACAGGAAGGCCACACACGACTAAAGCTTTTACAGTCGCTGCATGTTGTTATTATACATAACCTTATTTTCACACTCTTAAAGAGAGGAGGTGGAGGAAGAAGAGGAAGTAGCGGAGACCAAAGAGCAAACCATCAACAAGTGGATATGAACAGAGACTGTAAGGTTTCTCATTTCTTAGAGCTTTAGAGGCTAAAAAAGAAAACAAAAGAATATCTAGAGTAGCTTTTATTTCCACAGGTCCTGTATATATATAGTATATATGCTGTATATATGAGAGTCCATTTGTCCATCAATTGCGAGGTGAACCAAGAGTTTATTTCCGACATTTCTACCTTGTGTTAGTTAAAGATTTAAACCTTATCTGAAAAAGGATTAAATGCAGTTGAGCATTTCCTTTGATTGTTCTGGTGTCTTTTAACCTGGGTTGTTCATTCAAAGTCCACTTCCTGATTGAGGCCAGGCTGAGGGGCAGTGTAATCACCCTATACTGTGCAATATGAGGCAGCTGCTTAATGAACTCCACTAAGTCAGCTAAATTGCAGCAAAATGACTGTTTGTAGGATGTTTGTACACATTTCCATCACAGCTGTTACTGTTGTCACTTACTTAAATGTAGAGGCTCTGCGAAAAATGACGTCAAGTTATCTGGAATTGGCCATAGCAGAGCTGACAGTCAGCCCAGGGGTTTGCACAATGGCAATGTCAAGACTGTGGGCAGGGATAACCTTAATACCTGTATTTGCATTTTTTTTTTACAGTTGCAGTTCTCCATGGCTGCTTGTGCAGACATGACATTTCAGCAAGAAAGGAGCTTTGCAAACCTCGAAAATGCTACAAGGCCGCTTCCTCTCTACATCATCACTTCCAAAAAAAGCAAAAGCCAAACCTGTTAGCAGGCTTTTACATCTTAACCTTACATCCAGACACAAAGTAGAACCCAAATCCCAAGCAAGACACCCTGCTGCACAAAAACTGCACCTCGGGCGAGTATTCAGAGGCTCCTGTGCAGAAAGCCTACCCAGCAGGCAGAGAAACCTGTCAGCCATCCCAGCAAGGCAACTTTAACTTTCTCCTGATGAAGTTCTCCCAGCTGAAGTAGAAATGGGGAGAAACAGGTTCTGTCATAACGTCAGCACAAGTTAATCTAATCAACACTGCTGCTCTGTCCTCCCCTCCGCCTCTGTTGCTCACTGTCTTCTACTCTTCTCTGAACACTTTCTTTAAGCACTGGGACACATCCACTCTCTTCATTTTTTTCCTTAATACCAAATCAATGTCCATCTCTATATCAGTGCCCCCTCTCAATATCACTTTGTGCCGCTCAGGATGTATGAAGATCGATGTTGAAAAAGAGATCGGAGATGAAATTAGAATTGAGCGAAGGACCCTTTCATGAGATCCACAGGAGGAAAGAGGGGTCTGTGTGTGGAGGTGTGTCGATCAATGTCCACATGCAGAAGCAAAGCACTTGTATGATTAATTAACAAATTAATTGATTTGTCTAAGAGCTTGCAGATGAAGGGTATTTGGATGTTAGCAGTGACGGCTCCACACTGTAAAATTGATCATGTTGACATGTCTGCCGTGGCTTCGAAAGGTGCCAGAGGTGCAAGAAAATCCACAGAGGACAGTGCAAGATGGAAAGCGCAGCAGTGACATGATGGAGGGGAAAGGCAACAAAGAAAAAACAGAGATATTAACAGTTTCAACATGGTCTTTATCCTGAGATGATTGGCACTTAAAGGGGAGGCAGTTAACGGGGCGACTCTGTGACAAATGCACAACACGGGAGAACAAGGGAGTGTAAAACTTTTCTCAGCACAATATAAGTGAGGGAGTATAAAACATCTTTAGAAAATGAGACATACAAGGCTTATAAAAAGCATTCACCCCCCTTGGACTTGAATTTACCAGAGCTTTAAAAGACCTCTTTAATATTATACTAGCCTCTGAATGCCTCCGAATGTGGCTCTCTCTCTCTCTATATATATATATATATATATATATATATATGCTTTATATCAAAGATGACATTTTTTCTATCATCTATTGGTCCTGTACGCCCACACAGGGTCTTTATATTATTTACCAATTGGACCGCTTGTCAGGTTACAGTTGGATGTGTCACCAAACTCAGGACTAATAACTGTGATGACATTGAACATCGTCCTGCCCCTGACAGGTGCAACAAAATGGAGCAGCCTGATGGAGATGTCAATTTTAACAGGGCTAATCAATAGGGGTGGAACGATTCATCGACTACATCGATTTATATTCCTACGATCCAACGACATCGACAGGCACTCGGCAAGTTGTCCTTCACGGGGGACGTACTACATATCGATCTAAAATCAATTTGCGAGGTAAATAATCAGTTTTATCGATGCTAAGAATTTGCACATTGTATTTAAGCAGGTCAAACTTTGTCGAAGAGACAACAAAACAAAGCAGAGCGACAGATTTTCAAGCCACATTTGAAGTCCGGCGTGTGGAGACACTCGAAAAGGACATTATTAAGTTTATTAAGTTATAGGAATCCTCAGCTTCACTGCCCAGCAGCCAGGTATTTATTTCACAGTCACACTGGTTGAATTAAATATGAAATAAAAAAAATCAACGTATCAATTTCAAGTCACTGAATCGTATCGTATCGTTCTAGATGAGACACATACCGCTCTTGTGAAAACGTATCATTACATCCCTGCTGGCTAAACTTGGACCCTCGACCTGAACAGACCTGTACATCAGTCTAGCGACATAATGACTATAAACTTTAATATACCTTCTTCATACGTCATGACAGTGAAAGCTCAGGTGTAATTATTTATTTCAAAATGAATCATATCCATAATGGCTGCATTCCTCATACTGAAGAAATGTAACACAGTTAGCAGTTTGGTGCACCTGTGCTGTTCCTGCTCCAATGAGTCCCAACGTCGACTGTAAAAAATGTCTCTCGGTGCGAGAAGTGCCTCTGCTTCTAAATATTGCCTTGAAGGGGATGGGTGTCTATACAGTTAATGTTTTGGTGTTTTGCAGGCAATTAAGATAAACAGGTTAAAAAAAAAAAAAAAAAAAGAAGAAGGAAGGTTTTTCAATTTTACTTCTTTTTATCAGTCTCAAAAAAATCCCAGAGCAATTACATCCAATTCAATGCTGTAAAGCAATGAACATGAACATTTCCACAGCTGAATGTTTTCATAGGAAATGTACGATTTAATGGAAACAGCCTTTCACGCACCTGTCCCCCTGTTCATTTATTGGTGAGGTTTCAGCGTCAGTTACTATGTTATTATAGCCTTTCATGCTTAGTTCATGTTGGTCTGGGTTTTCTCACACATGAAGTTAAGGCTTCAGGGACCCTGATCATGAATTAGTTCTTAATTACACTGAATGGTCACAGGCCTTGTTAGAACTATTTTATGAGCACATAATTATTTCCATAAGTTTGGCACCAGTGAGCCAATTTTTAAGTAATTTTCCATTTCCATTATATAGTCAGTCACCAATAGCTTTGCATAATAGTATAGACATAATGCTCCCAGTGTGATAATCCATCATTGCACGGTCTGTTACTTCTGTGTAGAAGGAAAAGTGTCATTTGCGGTAAGTTCCTGGACAGAGAACATTTAAATAAAAGCCCACAGCAGGAACGCTGGAGGAGATGCTGCAGACGATGTCAGTGGAATGAACTTTACTGTTTAGAAACTGCAATTGCAGAGTTTGACAATGCTAAATTGGTTTGAGGCCCCAGTCTCATAGCTCCTTTGTTCAGGATATTTGTGGTTTCCATTTTAATCAATCCCTCTCTTTCTTTGCATAAACAAAACATTAGGAGTTGAAGTCTGTGTACAAGAGACGCTCTTTTCTTTGAATCTAACTAAAACCAGATTAGATCCAAAGATAGATTAAAATGACAGATGAACTGCAACATGTATTTAGGCCATGTTAAAAAATCAACTGCAGTACAGTCAGTCTGTAATTGCATGATGATAACATATCTGGGCCAAATATTCATTATCTGTTATTTTTGGCTTGTTGTTTGTTGTGCTTTCAACCTGCTTTTCCCTGGTACCGTGAAGCCAATGTTGATGTCAGCGCTGACCTGCTGCTATCATCAGCAAATCCATGCTACACAGGGTCTAAACAACATTCAACCATGACTGCTGAAGGTTTAGATGACAAATGATGGAATAAAGTTTGTAGAGGAAAAAGAATGGGGACGGACACGATAAAACTCAGAAAAAGTGTGTGTTGCCCTCAGTGGACCTGTGAACCGTAAACTTCACCCAACAGAAACCAAAGTTTCGAAAGCGAATTCTGTCCTGACCTGTGCTGGCTGCCTGTCTGTCGTCCCAGCTGGCAGTAGATGAGTCACCGAAATTCAAATGTGATAAAAATCAACATGGGAGACATCAAGGCCTCAGCAGCGTGCCCCGCAAAGACACGACACAGGCGTCATAAATCACAGAACTACAATGTCCAAACTCTTCGGCCAAGACTTCTGCGAGGCTACTTCCTGCATTATTAGGGTCAGGAACAGGCCTGGAAATACTGCAGGCGGTGGAGCTGTCGGGCTCTCGTACCGCACTAATAGCACTTTCTATTTTAACATCACATCATAGCATAGTCTTTGTGGATAAAGTGCTACCTTGACTTATTGTGATGCTTCTAAATAAGGAAACTGCACTATACTTACAAGGTTCCCATAGTAACCAGCTGCTGCAAATGTCAAACAATGCTATAATGAAACCTTACAAGCCTGGCAGAAACTCAGCAGGCACAGCCAGTGTTTATGATTACACCAACATCTGCTGGCTGTCAATATTATTGTAACATTAATCTCCTGAGCTCCAAGGAGCGTTTTAGCTCGTTGTTTTGGTTTCATTGCCATCACTGTTCTGCTTCACTATCGATACGCTCATCAGCACCACATCTGGCACCACGTTTTCTAATACCTGACAAACCAACTACGCCCGGTCCTGCCCACGACAGACAGAAACAGTTAGCACTGGGCAGATTAAGAGCCTGGTATTTCCTTCAGGAGCTGGTGAACACAACACAGGTAAGAGTAGTGAATATAAAACTCTCTAACTTCAGCAGGTGACCTGAAACATGACTCCAAATGTGTGTTCATGCAACGCTGGGAATAAACTGAATATTTTGAAAGTCTGTTCAGTCTTTAGGCACTAAACAGTTTGCCATTTGCCAATAATTCCTCATAATGTTTATTAAAAGGACACATAATCTGGACTTTTTATGTCTCTTTCAATATGTATTTGCTAATAAAATCAGTATATGAATGCAGTATATGAGACACGATTGGATTCCTCTATTTCAATAATTCATTCTCCAGCGAGCCGGCTAAATAATTACAGCATGAAAAGTTTTATTGACAAGACCATAACACACTGGATAAACCCTTGTGCCAATATGCTGTATAATATAACAGACGTACAACAAGCCTTTATTGTGAAATTACCCCTTCCCAGCTGTGTTCTGGGGTCTATTTCTCTGCTGTGCAGCTACTTAACATTCACTGATAGCAGGCCTCATGTAGGAGAGCTGCTAGCCTGGTGTGCTTTGTTGACTATCTATTGTAATTCACTGGTTAAGCCACTGTTTAACACTGGCCTGCCGCCGAGCTATCCAGCCAGCTCTGCTGAGGTTGTTGTACTGGACCGCAATATTGTGTCTGATTGACTTGTGGATTATTTATACCTTAATCCCTGCAGCCATCCCTAATGACTCTCAGCCTCTTTCTCTTCTGCCCTCTCTTCTCCTTGCCAGCTGGTGAGGGCTTCTGTCTGTCAGTCTGACTCTCAGATACCTTTTCATAACAGCCTCCCCTCTCTCTGTACAGCTGAAGATGGTGGCGCAGACAGTTAGAACGAAGATAAGGAGAATGACGGATAGGCTGATTAAAAGAGAAAGAGACAGCACAATAGCGGCAGAAAATAATAGTATGTCTGTGACAGCAGGTGAAAGGGGAGATGGAGAGGTGGCACGGAGGAAGAGGATCATGAGAGAGAGTGAAAAGCAGAGAGATGGACTGATGAAGACCTGAAAGAGACAGGAAATGGATTTATATTCACCACTCATTTTGCGCTCTGTTTGACTTTTGGAAGGGAAGCAGATGTGCCTCCGTGCACATGGCCGCCTCTATAGTCGCGCAGTGATTCACAGGCTTACAGATGAATATGGAACAAGCCCAGTTCGCCACATTAGCAGGCTCATTTCCCACAGAGAGACAGACATTCAGTCAATCCGTCACTTCTCCACCACTCTGAAAGACAGAGGGAGGGAGGTTGGGGTTTTTAAGGGTGGGGGGGGGGCAGACAGAGAAAGGGAAACTGGGAGGGATATAGAAACAGAATGAGAAAGCATAATGACAGCGACTCAATGATAGCGGGAGAATGAGAGAGTTGGGACGACAAGAGAAGAAGAATGGGATATCTGTGGGGAGTTTTTTTCTGACGCTCATATCCCCCTGGTTTACAGAGATGCTGGAAATAATGTGATCATCTACATGGAAGAGAGTCTCTGGGATACATGGGTCATGCTTTGTGAACAGTGGGCCACTGTTCAAATGTAACAAGAGGGTTGTTTATCTACACTCATTTCTCCTACAAATGCTAGATGCCTCCTTCAGCACCACCAATCTCTTGTTGCACGGAGACAGAGCAAATAACTAAGGCTACCAGACACAAGCTAGCAAGCTGGAGACAGGTGGCAAAACGCAAGAAGAGGCCAAGATCAACACCAGTACAAAGTTTTAAAAAATATACTGCAGTTCAGTGGCACAGTAGTCATGATGACAGCTGGGCAAACTGTTCGAAAATGACAATGGTGGCTACTGATCTAAATAGTGGGTTTATTATTACAGTAGACTGTTTCTCACAGATCAGTACAACAATGATTAGTGCTTTGTTTGTGCTTGGTTTGCAATGTTTTTCTATGTTAAGAAATAATGGGAAATTACTGCACTCCAGAGGAAACCTCCATTTTCAGACTATTTTCACCCATTAAAACCTCATTAGTCATGAAAGGGAGAGACAGAAAGGTAAAGACAGACAAAAAGATTTTTTATCTTTTAGGGTTAGAGGTTTTTAAATGCCTTTAGAAACACATGCATTATTCTTCATTTCCCTTTTATTTTGTTTTACTTGGTATTTCTTTATAAATCACCTAGACCAGTCATATTAATCTGTTATGTGGTAGTTAACATGTCAGGAGACCACTGAGACTGACTCAGTGAATGAAATGAAACCACTGCCGTAATCACTGCATTTTCCAACGGCCAACGTTTCCAATGTCAGTTTCCACCCCAATACAGATCTGCTACATCATACACATGTAGCAGCAAGAACCTACATTATGTTTGCTCCTGCTTAAATCTATCAATCTATCAATTCCCAAATCCTGCTGAACAGCCAGTCAAGTAGAAATGGCGAAGAGCTTGCAGCAGGAGTGGGATGCACGAGATCCCAGTTGCCACTCGCAGCATGAACACCCTGGAGCATTCAGCTATAATGCAGATGCACTGACTTGCCCCGGTGCAGAGATGGAGATAGGGCTGTATAAATACTCAATGCAGCAAAACAATAGAGCTATCCAATGCGTCACTTAGTGTGTAGTGTACAGTTACACTGCCGAAGTACCTTATGCAGCAAATGCAGACAGCAATCCAGCTCCCTGGTGCAGCAGTGAGCACAACATAGGCTCGCACACGCACACACGCACACACACACACACACGCACACACACACAGCAAATACTCTCTATGCACCCACACATTCCCATAGCTGCGCATGAACACTCTTTTCTGTTACTGGCCCTGTCACTCTTTCACATACAGATATACACATACAGCAAACAAATATAGACAGCAGGTATATGCACCGTGACACACACACACACAAACATATACACATACACACTCCTATAGGAACAGTAGCTTGAACCTGAAAAATAACTATACTGCTGACATGCCAACATCAGCTGTCTGCATGAGGAGAGAAGGAGGGGGGTTAGAGGGGGGAGAAGGGGAGTATAATGGAGAGAGAGAGAGAGAGAGAGAGAGAGAGAGAGAGAGAGAATACAGATGGAGGCCAGACAAGGAGGGAGTGATGGAAAAAAGAAGGAGAGATTCAGACAGGAAGCCGACTGACTATGAATACATATTAGAGATAAATTAAAAAGTCATTTTTATCTCATATAATTTCCCTTTTGGTATCAGGACATTGTTTAAGTTAAAAAGTTAGTAACTGAAAAAAATGGTTGATATACATGGGTGAAAATTGGCTGTTTAAAAATAGAGCATATCATCACATTACATTTAAATCCAGTGATCAATAATACACTTGGCAACACCAACAGTACGGCAACAGCAAGTTTTTGAAGTAGGTAACACACAAACACTGGAATAATTTGCAGAGTTTTTAATATAAAGTAATACAGTATAGTGACAGGTTACTTATTAAAGTAAGTAATAAAGCAAATTAGCCAGTAGCTTTTAAAATAACTACTAATAAAAGACCAAAGGCTTAAGAGAACCATAATAATACTGTTCTGAAAAATTTACCTCCATGACAAATCTCTGTAATACCACTCTGTATTAAATTATTATTAGCTCTGTGATTTTAATATTCTGTGTGCATTTAATGAACTTTAAATTCGCCTGGTGCGTGAAATGTGCTCAATAAATAAACCTGCCGTTCCTTGTCTCGTTGTTATTGCTTTAAGTGTTGGAGCCACTTTAAACGCAGCAGCACAGAACAACATTACGTCACATTATACAATGAACAGCATTCACTTTACGCACTCAGTCAACAGCATTCACACTCGAACGATCAGTCAGACACAGTGAACATTGAACATGTTACTCAGCAGTGGATTTTCTCACCATATGGCAGCAATGCAGAGCCAAGCACTACTCTGACTACTCTTCACCTCCAGCACACACACACCTACCTGTATAGTAGTAGCAGTATGTTGCTCAGAACAGTATATTATAACAGACACACAAGTGCCATTACCAATCCCACAATGCAGTAACAGACATCAGTTTGTGCCTCGCCATATGGCTGTGACTCAGAGCCAGGGGAGCTACATGCCACAATGCCAGCTCTGACATGTAGGACAGCTAACATCAGCAGAACATTTGTTCATGTTTAACAAGGAGGCTGCAGTGGCCTGGAGTGTAGGCAAGCGGGTGTTTAAAATTCAGGACCACCTACGAATGCCTAGTTGAGGAAATTAAATGAAAGCGGTTGTAAAATGACATTACAGTGCCGTAACGTACATACACACCGGCTGACCTCCAGTGGTATAGCTTCTCATCTTGCTACAGTGGCGTCTAGGTGCGTCACAACGGCATGGCGACACACGCCAAACGCCTACAAAGAGATGTCAATGACCAGAAGGAGATGCAAAAGAACCACACAATGAGCAGAAATGATGCAGGCACATCGTTTGTAGGCGTTTTGTGTCTCTTGAAGTCTGAGTGTCGTGATCTTGTGTGCAGGAGAGGTGGGAGGCCTCGTCATGTCTGTTCCCAGGGGCCCACTGTTGCATAATCCAGCCATGACTATGGTTCTGAAGGGCTTAAATGTACCTCATTATGCCATTAAAATTTGAAAGTGATCATTTTTTTATGAGATAATATACATATGTAGACATATTCGTGCTGATTCACATGGTGGTGATTAGCAAAATACAGAATTAGCATTTTTAGGGTGAAGTGTTTCTTTTTATTGGTCCTCTTGTTACCGAACAAGTTAATTCGCTAATTAAAAATGCTAAAGACAATATTATTACAGCTTTGTGACAAGCAGGTTTTAACAGGGTGCTATAACAGTTTAAAAATTGGTTGAAATTGCCTTTGGCGTCCCGCTGAGAGACTCACAACACACAATTCATACACATCACTTTAAGGAAGATCTGAATTTTCACTGAAAGTGTAAGAAAGAAAGAAGTAAGAAAAAAAAAATCTGACTTAACAGGGTTTTGACTTGGCAGAGGCCACATGCAGGGCGATAAGGGAGAGCCAGGGGAGCTAAGCTAAGCTAGCAGACATGTCAAACAGAACAGGCTGAAACTCTATCAGTAACCTCTCCTGGCACATAAAGGCCTCTTCAGCCACGCTGAGTGCCGCAGTAAGTGCTACCCTGTGTGCACTGCTAAAGACATTTCTGTATCTCCCGAATGTGGGAGGGAGAGAGCGAGACAGAAGGAAGGAGCGGGCAAAAGGAAAGAAAGCGAAAGCAAGAAAGGGAGAGGGGGAGAGAGCAGAGAAAGACAAATGGAAGCGAGGATGAGGGGGGTGAACTGAGAGGAAGACAGGTGTTCCAGTCTCCTGCTCAGTTCTGCCCTAATGCTGATGTTTATTACATCTGTCAGTCCAGGATCCTACTGCTGCACAGTGGCACAGACACACACATACACACAGACACATATCTACATAGGCCCAAATGCATGCTCACATACTAACACACACATAAACACATCAATACTTAAATGTGTCAATACATTTACACACATGTCTAATGCATATACAGTGCCTGTCACATATAAATGAATTCACACACACACACACACACACACACACATACACACAGAGAGGAGACAGTGGCACGCTGGAGAAAACACCACTGGTCTAGAAAATAACAGAAAACACAGCCGGCTTCAGTCAGCGTTTCAGCGTGGAGGAAAACAGGAAAGACAGAAAGAGGGATGACGTTTTGGTGTGTGTGTCTGTCTGAGTGTGTGTTTGATAACTGACAACTTCAGCTCCGGTCAAATTAGTATTCTGAAGATTCATGAAAACCTCAGTGCAGTGCAGCAGTTAGCACTGTTGTCTCACAGCAAGAAGGTTCTGGGTTCGAACCTGGGACCGGGGGGGGGGGGGCCCTCTGTGTTTGCATGTGCTACACAAAGACATGCAGGTTGGGTTAATTGGTTACTCTAAATTCCCTGTGAGTGTCAATGTGAATGGTTGTTTGTCTCTAGTCTCTCCTGTGATAGACTGGCGACCTGTCCGGGTTCACCCCCACCCTGCACGGATAAGCGGTATAAATAATGGATGAATGGATAAAAACCTCTAGGAAATAAAATCAAGGATCCTTTATATTCAGCTGTTGTGAATCCCAGAGTGATTTATAACCAGGACGTTCATAATCTAACCAAGTCATAGGTCTGCGCTGGGAAAAACACGATCATAATTATTATTATCAGCTATCAGCATAAACAAAATACAGTTAATAGTCACAGCTAAGAGCTGTCAAGAAAACAACATTTCGTGTTTATTCACCAACTCATAATTTATCGAAGTGACTCAACATTGCCTCTTATCCATCTGCCTCTTTGCAGTAGTTTCACATGTTTATTTCTCCAGATTACATTCTGAATTTGTAATATTTAATTGCTATGTTGACGTCAGTTAGAGACAGGGACAGAAGTGATTATTCTTCGTACATTTAGTAAATTTTTTTCAGTATTAATAATTTTTATTATTATTTCCCAAGGGATGTACTTTTTTTTTTTTTTTACATACATTAAATTAGATCAGATTGTTTTCAGTACTACTTCTACAGAACTATCTTCAGTAACACAGCAGAGCTCTAATTGCTGTGTTCTTACACTGTGGTCTGTAGCAATAAGCCACTTTCTCCACAGGGATAGACACGCGCGCACAACCCGCACGCACGTCTCTATACGTCTGTGATAGACTGGTGACCCTCGTGCACCCCGCCCTCACCCAATGTCAGCTGGGATTGGCTTCCCCCTTGGGTAAGTGGCATAGATATCAGATGAAGAAATATATATATATATATATACACACACACACACACACACACACACACACCTATTAGAAATGTAATAATATGTTATTACAACGATACGTATTTTTTTCCATATTCTGATACGAATCAAGATTCAAGGCTCATCTAGAACGATACAATTCAATGACTTGAAATCAATACAGTAACTTTTGAAAAAATTCAACCAGTGTGACCTGTGAAATAAATACCTGGATACTGAACAGTGCAGGTAAGGAGGTTTTTCTTTTAAGGGAATCAGGGATACATTAATTATAGATATAAACAAGTAAACACAACAACTAATAGCAAAAACATTCAACTTTTATTAAAAGTGCAACCAACATTTCTTCAGGTTGATAAACACTGGTTGAATCTGCTGCTATGGTTGTTATTTCATTATACGTTTCATTATACGTGTACGCAGATGACGTCAGACACAGGGAGAGTGAATCAGAGTAACGCTTAACATTTCTTTACTATTAAAAGTGCTAAAACATACATCCAAATGAAGTTTATCCTGCCTCAAGTTTATTTATGCTGATGATTGATAATAATGACAATCGTATTTTTCCCAATGTGCAAGGTTCAAATTCTTCATATCGATTATTTAGCTTGCAAATCTATTTTAAATCGATAGACATGCCCATTGATCTATATATGCCTGTGCACCTATTGATGTAGTTGGATTGTAGGAATATGAATCAACACACCGATGTAGTCGCTATATATATATATATATATAGCCTCCTCTAAATCAAACTTTACAAAGATGTTTCTTTACAAAGGACTGTTTTAAGATATCTTTTGAGGCACCATGTAATGTAACTCCTCTTTCATGGATCTGTCCATTATGTTCTGCACATCTCTGCCCAAATCAGACAAATAAACTACTTGTTTCTATTCACTGATTCACTGCCCACACACATCACTTCAGTTCAGTTCAGTGTGCTTGACTGTCATGAATGTTAAAGTGTTGTAATATTATCTTTCATAATAAGCAATATGATGAATTCAAAAATAATAGAAAGTAACATTTTAACACTCTGCTCTGTGTATGTCAGTGTGCACCCTCTCTCTTTCAAAACAGCCGTCACCTGAAACAGCGCGGCATCGGATCTTTTGTTGAAAAAGACTAAAACACTGACAACCGCCTTTGTTCTTACGTTCACCTGACAAGGACCTCGTGTGGTTGTGTGAATATCGAACGCCGTGTCTGTGAGAGGCGCAGCTGGAGGTGACGCGACGTCATCGTAGCACAGCAAAACTTCGTAGTGATGAGGTCGTGGTGGATGACAAAGTTGGCGTGGTGTATGACGAGTGTTTGTACCCCCGCATTCAGACAGACAACAGTGCTGAGCCTATTGCATTGATGCAGGAGGGAGGAGCAATGCAGGGGAGTCAGGGTTGACGAATCAAACACATGAAAACAAATTCCTTTACCTTATAAATGGGTATCTCAGTTGATAGTGACAGTATAGAAATGACAGGAAATGAGGAGAGAGAGAGAGAGGGAGAGAGAAGAGATGTCCTTGCACATCTCTGCCACAAACCAGGGAAGTTGGGGTTCATGGTCAGCACCATCACCCCCCCCCTCTTTTATTTTCAATGCATACTGTTATAACACCCATACCAGCTGTCAACATCTGCTTCGTACCTATAGCTATCTAACCTAAGGTGCAGCAGCAGCAGGTGAAGACGTCATGTGAATTTTTTTAAAGGGCATGTGGGTCTGCTGGGAGTGCAACGTTTATTTAGATGTGAGGACTTGTTGCTCTCACTGACACTCACTGCAAAAGAAAGAAACAACACACCTCAGATCTGCTACACGAACACACACTCACACGCACACACAAACACACAGGAGCATAAACTCCCTGTCATTTTATATATGTCATTTTCAGGCAGGAAGCCTTTTCCTCACAGCTCTGTTCTTCCTCCCTCTCCTCCTCCTCCTCTTTCTCTTTTCTCTCTATTACCTGCTCCTGCTCCTGAAAGAGAGCCTCGATGTGAAATCAGCACCATCTCCAATCCCAGAACCAATTTAATGTCTCTGCATGGTGCAACACTTGCCTATCTGGTCAACTGCTACTTCCCATTAAACCGGCTCGTTCCCTCCACTATGGGAACAGAAATGTATATGCAAATGTCTCAGTTCACTCTCAGAGCTGTGACATTCAGGTACAGCCAATATTCTGCATGGAAATACAGTACGAGACACACAAGCTTCAGGCCAAAAAAAAAAAAAAACACATGCGACAAACGGAAAAAATAAAAACACCAATAAATACGCAGACTATGTACAATATGAACCTTCACATACACCCACACACTGACACACACGCACACAAAAACATTCATGAGCATGCAGACCCTGTTTCTCCAGCTCTGATCCCAACTGCTAGACATTTGAACGTTGCATGAATAAACCAATAAACAGCAAAAAAAAAAAAAAAAGAGGGGGTGGCGGTGGCGAGGGTTGGGGGAGTAGTAAAACAGATGAGAAACGAAAGGCAGTGGTCGAGCGAGGGAGTCGGACTGTAGAGGAGAGAGAGGGGAAAGAAATGAAGCAGTAACCGTGAGCAGAGAGAGAGAGAGAGAGAGAGAGAGAGAGAGAGAGAGAGAGAGAGAGAGAGCGAGAGAGAGAGAGAGAGAGAGAGAGAGAGAGAGATGTTGAAGAGAAAAGTCCTGACATCACTCGTCTCTGTCGGGTTTTCTGAGGCGAGACAGCTGGACAGACTGCTTATGCAGCAATACCCTTCTGTGTCGGACTCTCTTCTCTCCTTTTCCCCAGAACGCACACATACACATTAACACTCACACACACACACTCACACACACACATTCACACACACACACACACAGTCTGCTGTCTCTACCCCCCCCACCACACACAACACATCCTCCTCCTCTTTGCTTATCCACACCTCCTCCACCTCTTTAAACGCATCTCACTTCTTCCCTTCTCTCTATTCCCAGCTTGTCTCATCTACTGTTTGCCCGTCTTCCTCCTCTCTTCCCCACTCGCCTCCCCCTTTCCTCACCTCTTTGGCTCTCACCTTCTCCTATTTACTCTCCTGCTTCCCCTTTTCCCCTCTTCGCTCAACCTTTGCTTTTCTGTCTTTGCATCTCACTGTTATTTTTTTTTCCTCCACCTCTTTCATATATTACCTTTCCACCCTTCTCCTCCCCATCTTGTTGACGCCCCCCACACCCACTACCACTCTCTCCACCCGCCCTCTTCTCATATCATCTGCTGTAGATGTCTGTCTTCCTGTTCTCTGAGGAGCAGTAAGAATGAGGAGGAGGAGCAACGTCCCTCCACCTGTGGGACAAGCCGGGGGAAAACCCATACACAACGAGTGCACATACACACAACTACACTCATCTTTCATTACACAAACTATAGTGTCCTCATCTTTTGCCACTTTGGTCCATTACAGTTCAAGGACACTGATGTCAATTCTTCAACTGAGTTGAATTATCTTGTTAATCTTTTTACTTAACTTTCTCAGACCAAGGACTAGTTAGCCACTAAAACAAACATCCCCAAAACAAAGCTGGTATGGAAAAAGATTTTTTTTGCCTTTTACTCTTATTGAATAGGTCGGTGAAGAAACAGGAGACGAGACATTAAAAAGATCTGACCCAGGAATCAAACTGTTTCAAAATAATGAGATCTGCACTCTTTCCACTCATCTATCTATCCGTCTCTGCATCTGCAAAACAACAAGGGGTGCTCCTCGTGTGACATCGTACTTATCACTCACATCTACGAACACTGTCCAGACGTCATCGAACGCCGAGTCATGGTGACGACATCTTAACACTTAACACACCTGTTGCGTCGGAGGTTTCAGGTGATTCTCTATTTATACTGAAAAACAACACTGTTAACCAGCCAATTCAAACAACACATAGCCCTTCACGACAGTTTGAGAAACACAACATCAAACATGATATTTTAACAAATTTACGTGCGGACCACCTGGGGTCACTTGGGACGGCACTTTGAGAACAGCTGCTCTGGATTTAACCAGTAAAAGCCAAACTTTTTATTGGGCCTAACAGTTTCTGAGTCATTTCTATTTCATGTCAATCAAAACATTTAAGAAGATAGAAAAGAAGAAAATATTAATTGCTCTGTAATTTTGCATAATCAGTGTTTAATTTAAGATGAGTGGTTGCACACAGTCACACAGCACCCATCTCTAAAAAGGTTAAGGATTAAATGGTTTAAACAATACACCACCGTTTGTGTCATATCTGATTCAAATTATACCAGAATTCAAACAGATTTCTTATTTAAGATCAGATCACTGTAAAATCAGCATCAGGAGCAGGTTTGAAGTCAAACTGAAATCCAGATGAAGCAAATACGCCTCTAGCTTTTGCCGTTTTAACTCTCATACTTGTTTGCGTGTTCGATATCGGTGAATCCCAGACAGTTATCCAATGTCAGGTCAACAGTGGGTTAAAGGCTACACAGCGGTGCGGTGCACAGCGCTGATGAAACACTCACTCATTCTTCTTTCAGTTCGTTGCAGTTTGAACGTCTGCACTCCTCTGCCACCAAATGCTAAATAATTAAAAAGGCCAAATCCATGAATGGAATATTGTGCTGTACTTACAGTCATCAACAATCAACGTGTACCATTACTTTCTTGACTGGGTTTACACTAGAACTGTATTTGTATCATATTTTGCTTTTGTAAACTCTCTTTTGTTGCCTTTTAACAACAATGGTTGCATTTAAATCACTGAAAGTAAATGTGTGCACTTTCCTGTGCGTTGTGTTGTGACTGCGCGGTCGTGAACGGATCTCGCTTTCTTTATTTCACTTTTTCTTTTTCATATAAAGCACAGTGGAGTTTCCCCTCTGCATAAAATATGTTATGCATAAATAAACGTTGCCTTGCCTTCGTCCATGCGCTCTCTCATCTATAGGCCACAACTAGAGCGCACAAAGGTCAAACCTATGACCTACAAACTGGGAATTTCTGGCTTCCATCCCAGAATGGAAATCAGTGCAGCTTCAACATGGTGTTGGCTAAAGTAAGCTTGTGAAACACAGCAGGGACCGGCGCCGTGCTGGAGACTTTTCTAGAAGTTGAACATTGAGTCAATCAGCCCAAAACTTTTATTTTTTTCTCCACAATCCTTCAAAGATGTTTGGTGTAGTTTCTCGAACTTGAAGTGAGAGAGAGACAGAGAGACAGAGAGTTTACTGTGTGAGCTGTTTTGAGAGGAAAGACTGAACGCCTGAACACTACTTCAAAAAGCATTTGCAGTATTTGTCTTTGGTGGTACCACCTTCCCCTTCCACCTATTTGCAATACAAAGGATATTTCAGGTTCACTATCAGTTCACTTTTCCTGTGTGTCTGCATGTGTGTGGTTTTTTATTTATTTATTTTTTGCTTTTTGGATAGAGGCAGATATTTGAATAAATTTGCTGACTGTTTGCAAATGAAGCAAGTTCCATTTCACAGTGAGATATCCAGCATTCGAATAAAAAAACTCTCACCCACTCTCAGAAAATAATTGCTTGCATAAAATTAAATCACATTATACTGTAGGTGACACACTATTAGAGTTCTGAGTAGCCATGATTCCCATTTCCTCCCAAAAGCCACTATATCTGAACATAGAAGAATCTTTTTTTAATCCTCAAATTAAACATTTGTTTACTTGTTCTATATAATAAATGGACATCTTTACCAAAGATTTAATCATTTTGGGCAAACACATTCATCATCCTTGGAAACATCCAGCTGATCCTGACCCAGTGATTTTCTTCAGTCAGCTAAACCTGCTGCCTTGAGCTTCTGACGTTTCCCTCCCTCTGAAGATTTGGACCCTGTCAGATTTCAGGGCAGGAGATGACCTTGGCTTCGTCATTGAGACCTGCTGACGAAGTCAAAGTGAAATGGATTTTACTGGTGGTTGGGCCTCTGCTGCTTAGTCGTTCAAGATATGATGCGATACGTTTAAGTTCAAATGGCAAAGCTCCTTAGTTCACATTGGGAGTGAAGGAGGAACTGGTATGAAGTCATACAAGAGACAAAAGGTCCGCAAGATGGATGACAGGTGGTTGAATGGGTCAACAAAATGTCAGAGTTTAGCACAGAAATCAGTTTGTTTCCCTTTTCTCGTCCAGTCAACGTATATTTCTTTTAATACCAACTCTTTGCTTTGCATCTAAAGCTAACCTAGCATAGCATGGCCTTGCCAGAGCAGTGTCAGGTCAGGAAACACCTTCATGTTCGCAATCTAGCCCTTTACTACCATCCCACGTTTGATGTGTCACCCACCCCTATTTAAGTTTGTAGTTCAGTCTGTGTTGTCATCAACATTGTTTCCAGATGCAGCACCCAACAGTCATCAGCTAAAATGTGCTTAAAAAAAAAAAAAACAGTATAGCAGCTTAAGAGCCAGATCTCTTTTATGTGTTGGTGGAGCCCAAAAGCAGAGAGAAAAGACAGTCAGTTTAATCACCAGGTGGCCAGAA
The DNA here is from genome assembly GCA_038496675.1 of Rachycentron canadum. Taxonomy (NCBI): domain Eukaryota; kingdom Metazoa; phylum Chordata; class Actinopteri; order Carangiformes; family Rachycentridae; genus Rachycentron; species Rachycentron canadum. The sequence continues at coordinate 6,363,535 of CM076663.1, read as the reverse complement.
AGATGACTCCAAAATAATGCTTATATTGCCCTTCAGCAGCTGGATGTGTAAATAGAGCAATAACTGTCTATCAGTTACTGCTCTATTTATTTTAAATGAAGTGTACGGTTGCTATAGTAATGGCGGTTATAGCTGAAGCAGCACTGTTACATAAAAATTAAAATGATAGAAATTTGACAGTGATGAAATGCGGCCTCACAACGGCTCAACAGCTATTTCTGTTCTGCTACATGTCAAACCCCACACAGACCGTCCTCATAAATTGATTCAGACATGCCAATCTTTTACCCTGTGTCAATGACTCCCACTGCATGTGAAGTTATGCTGACATAACTGGAATGCATTACCTTTACACTATGCATTGTCCAACTCCATTATGCAAATAGCTTGCTCCGCTTGCTCCTCGCTCGGACGTGGGCACGTGTGCGTTTGTGTGCGCACGCACGTGTTTGTGTGCGGATGCAGCTGCAGGCCCTGCGGCTACACACATATTTACATTTTATCTTGTCATGTTGGATTTGTCATAAATCTACCTGCAGAATACATTGTTTGTGTGTTCTGCTGTGCATGCAAACATGTGCGCTTGTGCATCTGTGTGTGCAACTGGAGCTCGCACACAAGGACGTTTGGAACAATTATGGAAGACAAAGGACGTCAACAATGCCTCAAAGTATTGATGGCTCCCATTAGAGACACGTATGCCATATGCTCGGCTACTGTACCTGATTAACCACTCCTGCAGCTGATTACCAGCTCCTCTCCTTTTTCTTTTGTCTTGCTTAATTTTATTGTTTTTGTTATTTTTGTCTTCAAGTCCCATCTCAGGTAGGACTGCTATTGTTCCCCTTCTCTTCCCGTGTGTCTCCGTTTTGTGTCACTCTTTCCACATCGCACTTCTTTACCTTCACTGCAGTGCGAAGACGTCCACGCAGCTGCGGGAATCTTTAATGAAGGCAGCTTTGGATAATACGGCCTCACCCAGGGGACCGCTTGTTTGGAAATAATTATCTCTTACAGCTGGCAGCGAGAGAGAGAGGGAGAGAGGAACAGGAGGAGGGAAAAGAGGAGAGATGTGCGGTGTTGGAAATGTAAGAAGGAAGGAAAGAGGGAAGCAGTGAAGAGAGAAACGCAACTCTGCTCCACTTGCTGAAATTGACTAGTGCAGTTATTAAAATCCAGTATTTACAGTAAGGAACTACATTCACTCACTTTTCTGTCTGAGACACACAAGAATCCACACGTGCTTCCTGTTCCTGAGTTCAAAAGCTTTCATTGAAGCAGAGCATTGGCTAAATTCAGCTGCATGTGAGCACAAAAAGATGGGATGATGAACAAAAAACAATCAAGGATTTGGGATTAAATTAGAAATACTGCGGTTGCATGTTGGAAAGGGAGCTGAACATGCTTTATCTTTTGTGTAGCCTCTCTGTGTGGCTGGTTATTACATTTAACCCTCCTGACCTCCGTGTGTGTGATAGCACGCTACATTTGCTTTATCTGTAGTGAATTGCCAAATACAAATACGGCCACAGCACGCCGCATCTATCCCCTGCTGCTGTAGTGGTTTCCCTTAATCATCCGCACGCACACACACACACACACACACTCACATATGCACTTGCATGTAAACGTACACTGATGCAATCGCATGCCAATACCCAGACGTATCCCACCCTTCCCCTCTTTACATTTTATTTCCTTCAACCCTGATCTCCGTTTTCTCTTTCATCTTTTTTTCTCTCCGTCTTTTCCAGCAGCCTTATAATGCTGACAAAGCCAATAAAGAGCCTTCAGGTGAGATGGGTCAATGCTACGGTTTCATCTCTGGACAAAGACACCTTCAAACACCGAGCACAGAGGAAGGAAAGAGGGAAAGAGGTCAGAGGCGGAAAAGGCAGGGGAGGAAAAACACAAGGATGAAGGGAAGGAGAGATTAGGGATAAGGAGAACATTGGGGGAGAGAGAGTGATAATAAGTGATGAAGCCAAGGACGAGCGGAAGAGCTCGGGTAGGAGAGACAAAATGGCAGGACAACAGGAGCAGGTGGATAAAGACATGATTATGATAAACCAACAGTGTGTGTACACAAAGCTTGACCGCCCCCGCCCTCCTCTCTCTCTCTCTCTCTCTCTCTCTGTGTGCATCATCTCTTTTCTGTGACCGGCTGCTAATTTATGACATGATAGGCCCGGTCATGTGCCTGAGAGGAACATATAAATCTACCTCATCAACGTTAAACACAAGGGCACGTCAAGGAGACTGCTTCCCATACACTCGGAGGGGAAAAGAAAAAAAAAAAAAAAGCCAGCCTCAACAAGTCCTTTCATCTTGTGTTTGGTCTCTTAAGACTTTAAATTTCCTCCAATGAGAAGTCAAATTCTGCCTGTGGGTTGAGATCATTTCTCTTATTCACAGCATGTGTTCTGTTTTTCCATTATTTCTTTTTAGAAATGTGTCATTATCTTAATACAAAGCAGATCACGCTACTAGAATAATGAAAATGACACCTTTTGAAAAAGTGCAGAAAGAGCAAAAAGAGCTGAAATGAATAATCAATTAAATTTTTGAAACTCAACGGACACTTTTCTTTGGTAACTCACTCAAGCTACAATGTCTTAAACATAGGAATTAAATGATTTATACTTTGATGTATGTAATCATAAACTCAATATCTTTTGAGAATTGATGTTACCTTAGGCTCTGACAAATGATATTAGACATTTTTCACAATTCTGTGGCTTTTTATTAACAATTTAAAACAAAATAGTTGGTTACACAGGAAATTCATTAACAAATTAACCTATAATGAAATGAAATGAAATTATTCTAAAAGATGGATTAATTTTTTTGGAGCATAGAGCCCTGCATCCGAGAGGAATCTGAGACGAGAGGGAGATCAGAAAGGTGTGCAAACAAAAAAAAAAATCTTAATATTGTCAACAGCAAAGATAACCCGAGTTAGACCCGAGTTGAAAAAAAGTAAATCTTCCTTTAATGCCACAATGCTTGCTGACCTGTAAGGCAAAAAGACAGAGATAAACTGAAGGAAGATGGCAATAATGACACATGGAGATAGATAAAAATACGGAGGTGTATTAAAAAAAAAGAAGAGAGTTTCTTTGACAGACAGAAATACAGCTGCACCAAGGTTAGTCAGCCTTGGCAAAGGACTGAGATCAGACCAAGGAGGAAAGAAAGTGGATTATGGGTACAGGAAAGATCAGTTGGTCTGATAAGCTTATTGTCCTCCCCTACAGCACAGTATGCCCTGCACCACAGCAGGAAGCTAACAAAGGCAAGCCAGAGGCACTACATTCAAACACACAGCATCATATCACAAGGCATTATTGATTCATCTACATACACATCACACAAATATGTAATCATACTGCATCCACGCACGCACACACCCACAAAGTCATTTACATTCAATCCTGTACGTCGTGGAAACAGGGAGCAGCACCACCGCAGGCATCAGTGAGACTTATAATATCAAAAAAGCCTCCCACTATAGGCTCACTGTGATTTCCAACACCACCACGAGAGTTAAAGGGACTCGCAATCTCAAGAGTACGCCTATATGATCCACCCTGTCTCTGTTTTCCCATGATGCCACTGCATCTCTTGCCAGCAGCTCTTGTCTATACATTCTCTTCACTGCAGATAATCCACGCATGTACGTGTAATTAAATTTGCACATTACTCACTCACATAATTCTGCACACGAACACACATGGACGCGAGAGCACATGCTCTTTTGTCTCACACGCCATCCCTTCCCTCATCGGCCTCCTCCCATTCTCACCCCAATCCACCGTCTCTGTAAGATGCTGCCTTAATTGAGAGCCCCCTCCTCCCCCTCTTCCCTCCTAATGGAAAAAAACAGCGGTGGCACATAAACAAATGTGGATTACTCTCTAAACAATAAACCAGCTTTAGAAAAAAAAAGGCTCCTGAGGGGCACACCTCATCCCATCTAATGCAATTCCTTAGATGTTCAAGCGATGAATAAATAAATAAACTCCGCTCTGTATGTGCTGTAATTAATTTAGAACAGTGAAAATGAAATTAAGGCTGGATCGCAGGCAACACGGAGGGGTTGCACTTTACATTGAGATGATGGTGAAAAAAAAAAAAAAAGATGGGTGGAGCTTTGTGTACGCGGGCATGTAATGGTGTAGGTATCAGGATGCATAGGAGAGGGCGAGGTCTAATTGACAGCTCTGGGGAACAGCTGTGGTGCTTGACTGTAATTGGCTAAGTCATTCACACCAATCATCACTAATGTGTTACAGTGGAAATACTGTATGTACGTCAGGATGGTTACAGCTATTTTAAACTACATTAGTTAAATAATATTTGTGCTTTTACATCCATGCAGCAGTGCTGCCCTCACTGAGAGACAAACACCTGTATAAGGTCTGTTGCAGTTCAAAAGATGCTTTTACTGAAAAACCCTTCACTCAACACTGATGGTTCATCAGTTAATCTTTTGTACATTTTTGTTTTTTTTCACTTGAAACATTGAAAAATTTCTTAATTTCCTGTTTGTTATATTTTTGTGGGACCCTTTATGGATGGATGGATGGATATGGTCTCCTTTGTGTGGAGACAGCTCCCATCAAATGCGGCCATACGCGCTCCGATTGCATCAAATCACATTACATCACATCAGGTATGTGAGGAAGCTGCATATCAACTGAATAAAACGTGCAATGACACCAGATTCAGACCTAGTTTCAATGGATATGGATCACAGTTATCATCCTTGACATAAATAAGTAAGACATGTGGAGATATACAGTTAAACCTTTCCAAAGCACTGACACATCTATCTCCACACACATATATATATATATCTATCTATCTACATATCTATATATTTTTTCCCTACACCCTGAAGCACAGATCCTTATATTGTTTTTTCCTACACTTTCCTGACTCTCCGTACAATAATATACGTATGTGTGCATAAAATTTTCCAGGAACAGACCAGTTATGCCCACCAGCCTGTGAGTAAGAGTCCAAACCAGGAAAATTCTGTTTAGTTCATCGCATTCTTTGTGCATTTGTTGTTGTATCACAAATGTAACAGCTTGAAGGTTCGTCGTTTGACACTGACATTGATCTCAAATCTCATTACAACTCTATACTCTGGGGAAGCCCATGAGATGTAGCTGAAAGCCTGAGAAAGTGCAGATCATTTGTTTTTCAGAGTAAATGCAAAAGGATTGATGCGAGTTGCTGATTTCATTGTGATGAACACACATGTATTACCGAGCATTACCAAACATTTGTCTTAAATCGCCGATGAATTGCTACAGACGTCGTGTGTGGAAGCAGTGATGTTGGCTGTCAAGACGTTATTGTTGGGGATTTAAATTTTTCCACTGTCACGTTTTCATTTCCGGAGACGCTCATAGCTTGGCAGCCACGGCGCTGGAGCTCAGCTAAATCTCACTTGCTTTTTAGGACGACTCCTTTTTGCCGTTTAATAAAAGCAATAAGCTTCAAGGCCACGTTTTACAGTGGCACGGCTCAGCTCTTAATTCTCTACGTGACGTCTGCTTGCCTTTCATACAAGACTGCGTATCAGCGTCAGCATCATGCAGAATGCCCTCGCCAATGATTTTCCATTTGATTTAGCACAGCTGATTGATGGTGTTGCCCCAAACGAGAAGGAAATGAAAGATGTGTTTGGGTTTTTGTTTTTTCTTCAACTATCAGGAAGAGAGACAAACTCATGCGCAGAGAAACATGGTACTATCTCTTTGTATGTCATACAAGTGCTCACTCACTCAAACATCCACATACACGAACGCACACAAACACACACACAATCTGTCCTCCTCTCTGGATCACACACACACACACCTACATATGTTGCTGCTGTCTTAGCGAATGGAGTGAGAGGAGGGCCTCATTTGCCAAAGTGTCGGCACTGGACCGATTGCGGCGGGGTGATGAATGGCTGATCGAGGCTCGGCAGGGGTGCAGAGGAAACAATTAGTGCCATGTTGATCTCTCCTCTTCTCCTCCGCCCTCCATCCATCCCTCATCCTCCTGTTCTCTCCCTCCGATTCTCTAGTGTTCTCCCAGTCAATCACTGTCTCTCTCTTCCCACCCTTCAGCTGGGCCTGTTCCCTGTTAGTCCCCCTCTGTCTCTTTCCTTCTCTCTCTCTCTCTCAATGAATTTGCACCTTATCGCCATTAGTATTAATATGCATCTTGAGGGAAGAGAGGGAACAGGCATAAATGAATAAAGATGGAAATAGGGAGCAGGCGGATGTGGGTTAGCGAGAGGACAATGAAGTGTCTCGTCCCCGTGATGCCAACATCATTAATGTTCGCTGCTGGTGGAGTCAGAGAGGGAGAGAGGGGGAGCAAGAGGACAGGTGAAAAATAAATGAATTAGAAATAAAGGCACAGATGAACAGGTGAGATTGTTCTGGAGGGAAAGGGAGGAGGGTCTCAGAAGGTGTGACGCATGTACAATGAAGGCGTAAGTTCCACAGGACACGCACCATCCTCGCTTTTGCAAATCCTACTTTTGCCCACACCACGACTTCTCAGCTTCAATGTGATTATCACTCTAATGTCTCTGAAACGTCTCATCTGTCCAGCTCTGAAAATCACGAAGAAGAGAGGAGCTGATCAAAATATTGATGAGTCGCCTTGAATCACTCCCTTTCTCTCACAGCAATTAACCTTTTAGAGCAGGAACAGGTGACCGGCGACTTGTTTCGCCCTGAGTTTTGCCTCTCAGACATCACAGAGGTTGGCCTAATTGTTGGAAGTTGTTGGAGGCTGTACACAGCCCGAGAGAAGGACTACAGACACTGCTCAGGACGGAAAGAAATCTGCATCCTCATTTACACGTTTTCACTTTTAAAAAAAAATGAAAATACAATGTTATCTATCACAAAGTATAAAGTTTTAAAAGAAGAAAATGATTGATGATTTTCAATCTTTTTAGGGGAAGAGTTGGAAGAGAAGTTATTCTAATGTTGTGCATTGTCATCATGAAGATCACAACCAATTTAATCATGTTATTTGCAATATTTTATATATAGATATATAGATAGATATAGATATAAATGTAAATGCAACGACATCATAGTGTCACCACCACTTCTGAAACAAAACCTTTGTGCATGTATGTGTGTATATAAGTGCGTTTGTTTTTGAGCCTCCATGTCTTGGACGAGATACACAGTACAAAGTGTGTCTGTCCGACAACGAGGTCAGGCTGATGAATGGCCACTCCTCCCTAAAGGGCTCGGCAGGACCAATCTGTATACGTCACCCCACCACTCAGTGGACAACAATAAGAGAGAGTGTGTGAGTGTGTGTGTGTGCGTGTGCGTACACAGGATATCCACACACTCTGACTTCATGCATGCATATATTCACCTTGTGTTTAGCTCTGCACTCATGCATGAACTAGAGGTGTTTATGAATGCATTCATGACTTTTTGTATAATAAGAATGTGTGTGTGTGTGTGTTTTGTGTCTTTTGTGTGTACGTGTGCGTGAACTTGTCGCAGCGGGCGTCAGAGGATCCTGCTTTGAAGATACAGAGCCCGGGCAGATAAATCGCTCACACCGAGTCACTGATCATCACTACAAATAGGTCATGACACAAACAGGCTAAGGAGGGAGGGAGGAGGCAGCGGAGACCGTCCCATAAATGAACATTTAAAAGTCTGATCTCAGCGGGAGGAGACCGGCCGCCATATTGCCCCCAAAGTCTGGGAAAACTGCGACGCGCAGCCAACTCGAGCTAAACCACCATCATTTGTGATCGATGTTTGATGTCTGAGGAGTTCTTAGACTTATGGACACAAGCTTTCCAGTACATGAAGACTGTTAATGATACACAATGTGTGTTCATTCATGTCCATTTATGTCCTGTTGAGCTGTCCTTGATCTGCCGTGTTGCAAACTGCTCTAAATAAGATCTTCCATCAAAGTCTTGTGGTGAAATGAATGTGAAACTCAGATTAGTTTGACTTCCACATCTCTTTATTGTCCTGATTCAGTGTCAGACTTGCTTTATAAGAGTAAGGCCTCCTCTTATGCAACTTATCTCTATAAGATGCTCATATTTACAAAACTCAATTTTGCTTGGACATTGGGTGAAGACTTATTTATGATGGATCAATATATAAATATGTGCTTTCTAAATTTGAGGTGCCTTTCATCTGGAGAGAAGCTGTAAAGGCAGCTTTGGACGATTTGCTGGCATTTGCTGCGGTTTTCAAGTTATCATGACAGGTATAATCTTTGTTAAATGTTTTAATACGACATGGAAGATAAAAATGGAAGCAGATTGAGGATGAGAGACAGAGGGAGAGAGAGAGGCAGTTCCACCATAATGAGAATCATGCCCTAATTCATTTCACTCAGGTAGTTAATTTAATGCAATTCACCACACTCACACACTTATCTGAAGAGCTTTAGCTGAATATGGTAGATATAAAATCTCATTCCACTGACAAAATGAAAACGGATGGACGGGAGACAAAAAAGACTGAAGAGAGAAGTTTGAGGAAAAAAAAAAAAAGAAAAAGATTTTGAAGCGGTTTCATTTCAACACTTTGGTCCAATTATTACACAAATTACTTTTCATTTTCACTCTTGTGGGGTAAAAGTAACTGTCTTCACCAGTTAAAGGTTTTTTTTTTTTTTGTGTGTCACTCTTTCATTCATCCCACCACATCAGAGGAGAGTCTGTCATAGAGAAACAGAAATACAGCAAAAGTTAAGCAGATTTTTAAACAATGATCTGGACTAAAAATGACTCCCTGGCCGTGCTGCTGATGTTTTTCCTTTGTGTGTCTCTGTTCATCATAAAGTCTGGGTTTTTAGAAGTATGTGCTGCTGAGACACAATGTCACACCAATATCAATACAGCTTAATGCAAACTTAAATCTCAGATGCTCACAATGACTTTTCCATAGAAGGACTTTGAATGTCAGGGTAGAAAATTCACATTTCTTTAAGGGCTATTTGGTAACAGTTCATTTAATGGGTCTCCTAACTTACTAATTAATGCAATTCAATTCATTTCCTCTAAAGTGCTATGTAAATTGGTGCTAATTATTGAGAAATTGGGTATTTAGTGGAATTAATTGTTTGAAAGTGCAAGCACCAATAGAACATTATCTCCATTTCCCTGTAATTAGTACAAAATTTCATACAGTAGTTCTTTAAATAAAATGGTTTCATACGAGTTCCTTTAGAAAAGGTTTTGCAAACTAGAGAACTTGTAAAATATAGTGTCAGAGAGCATTTCTTTATCCATATTGCAAACAGCTCAATACCTGCTCACAGCCATCTTTCTAACAACAGAGGAAGGTGCTGTTTTATGACACAGTTTGTTGTTTTTATTTTTTTGTAGAGCTCAAGTGTTTTGAGATAACTTGTGATATGGTGATATACAAATCAAAATCCGCTTTCTGTAATAGTCCGTTGTGTGTTTGTTTCTTGGTTACAAAAAATGTACTGACCCGACTACCCCCATTGTGATGGAGGGATGGGGCCTGGACCAGGGAAGAAGAACCCATTGCATTTTGGGGAATTTGCTAGGAATTCTAGTGTATGATGTTCTACAGTAAGATCTTTTTTTTTTTTGCAGTTAGGAAACACAGAGAAGAATCTAATCTGTCATTAACTTAATTAAGTTAATTAATTAACTTAATTAAGTCAACTCACCCAACTACACAAAAATATGTAAGCAGGTTTTAAATCTGTTTCCAACCCCGTTGCTCTGTTCAGAGACTTAACTAAGATATAATACACACTTGCATCATAACACATTTAACACATTTGTCTGAGCAAACTTCCAACTTTTGCATTGGAAAAGAATTATTTTTCCACATTTGAAACTTTGCAGATGACAAGGGCTTTAAACTTGTCCAATGTAAAAACACAGCATTTTAGCTTTTAAAACTAAGGGAGTTTGGCGTTCATTAATGAAAGAGCCGCCCAAGTGGCTGTGGAAAAGCTCTCTGGACCTGTGCAGCCATTATGGTGAGCTCTCCTGGAAACATAGAGAGGGAAAGAGGGGTTTGAATGGGCTCTTGTCAGGGTAATGTGTGTGGGAGTGCGGTGTGTGTCTGAGTGTGTATCTATGGGCAGGAGAGTGAATGAGGGGAGAGAATCACAGAGATAGATAGACAGCAGGGAGTGGGTAATCTTTGAGTAATCTTTGTCAGAGTGCTGATGGAGGTCCAAAATGTTCTAGCTTTTCATCTGTGTGTGCATGTATCTTAGTTGTATATATGCATATACACCTGATCCATCTTAGTCACTGCGTCCTATATGATGTATGTGTAGCCACATATACAGCACAGTGTGTGAAATAAAATAATGGATACTACATTGAAGGGGCGAATTCTCAGGTGTAATCTGAGTAGATTTACATTAACATAGAAAGGACTGTGTAGGAGATACGGCCCTTTAAACACACAGTCCCCTGAATTCAGACCAAAAAAAAAAAAAACACAACTGACCACGTGTCCTCATCTGTGTGTGTGTGTGTGTTCCTGTCTTGGTCATTTGTTTGTGTGTGTTTGCTGCACACGCTCAGTGTGGGTGCTGGGAGGGCTGCTGACAGTGACAGAGAAGCAGGACACTGGGTAATGGAGTTTGTACCAGTCGAAAGTGCATCACACTGACAGATGCTAGTCCCCTCGGACACCGTGGGGGAGGAAGTGCTTATTCACTCTCATTGCCGCCTCGTGGGAGGGCCCGGAGTACTGCTGCACACTCACACTGATAGAGACAGTGATAGGTTGCACACATATAAGCAGTCATGGGAGGCCAGAGAGAGACTAGAGGAACACATACTCACACTCGTGCGTGATAACACCACACAGGTTTGACTACACTACACATTACAAAGTTAGTAGAGGGCAATGTGGTTTCACACATTCATTCACACCCTTGTTTTCGTCATTCACGTTGACTCAAATTTATTCCCTAGAACCTTAAAATGGTCAGTTCACCCAAAATAAAAAATAAATAAATAAAAATTGTATTGGCCCTTGCAGATAGGTTCGATTGCACTGTACGCACTTTGTACTGAGATGACTTATTTTTTCGGGGCTGACTGTATTTTCAGTTATGTTAAGCTCACAACACTAAGAAATTACAACGATGCAACATGCAACATCTATTTTCTGAGCCGGTGACATCACACTGAAACTATTTTCTACCAAAGAAATAGTCCCTACAGAGAGTGTTTACTGCTCTGTGGAATATTTTGAGCTACAGGGAGCGTTTCTTCTGTAAACAGATGATGCTGATGATCTTTTGATGACATTTTATAATGAGGTATAGCCTAAAGATATACCCTCACTGCAAAAATCCCATTCACCACAGTAGGGGTGAATGGGATTTTTGCATTGGAGGTGTGGAAGAAGTACTGGACGTATTGCACATTGATGTATTTGTTGAAGAAACCCTTTCACTATACCTGTCACACGACAAAGACTGTGTTTAAATTTCCATTCTTAACTTTGATGGAACTGGCATTTTGCCCACAGAGGTGAGTCCTAACAATCTGGCAGTCTGACACTTTGGGAAATATGCTTAGTCACTTTTTTGCTGAGAGGTAAATGAGACGATCAATGCCACTCCAATGTCTGTTCATTCAGCGTGAAACTGGAGCCAGGAGACAATTAGCGTCATTGAGACTTGAGACAGCGAGTGATAAAATCCACCAACACCTCTATAGCTCACTACATAGAGCTCCTACAAAACATTTTAACACCTAAGTATTTTAAGAATTAACTGAGAAAGAGATATAATGCTCAAACAAGCTTATGAAGGCGCTGGTGGGTTTTGTTAATTTTCAACTGTCCCAAAATGTAGAACTGTTCCTTTTACGCAGTAAAATTGTTGAAACTCAGCACTTTTTTCATTTTACCTTATTTTAGTTTTACAACTTGTGAATCAAACTATGGAGACTGGGAAACAGCGCCGAAAAAAATAGGTCACATGCAGTCTTTGTCAAATATGTACAGCACACAGATGAACTACACACACAAACACACTCGCACAAAGACTCATTACCACAAACAGTAACAAGTATACGCTACAAGAGCTCTTATTCCCTAATCCAGTCTGTCGCCTCACTTGCACACACTCATACTGACATCCACAAACCCATTTTGTCACATTCACACACCTCCATGCGCACACACACTGTACAGTGTGTGTACAGTGCTAAGGGTGTACCAAAAAGTGTGTACAGTGCTAAGGCACCAAAAAGCCTGCAGACGGGTGTATTAGAGGCAAGAGTTCGCTGACTTTGCCCACAGGAATACACAATGTGAATACACAATGTGATCTGCTCAGACTGAAGGAAGGACCAAGGAAAATAATTCATAAATTCTTCTATAATCCTCCTATTTTACACTAAAGCTCTGTTTTGTTTTCTGTCCCAATGTCTTTCTCTTATTCCTGATTTTCTTACTTTTTACAGTTGGTTTGTCTGTTTTTTTTTTTTTTTTCCCTCTCTGTTGCTCCAGACGTCATTTTACAAGAGCAGGTGGTCTGTTCATTCACCGAGCCAAATGTTTGATGCAATCACCGTCTCCTCACTTTGAATTACACAAGAGATTTTATTTAAAGGCTGCAGATACTGGGAGATGGGTTGCTATTTTAGGGAGGGCATATTAAATGTTGTCATTTCTGGGGCACTTTCCCTTTTTTTCCCCCCCATTTCATTCTCACCAATTTTCTTGAAGAGCTGTATCACTAAATTAATCTTACATAACCAGCTCTTATCTGGATTCAGGGCTTAAAGCTCTTATCCAATTACAAACTTATCCAGCCAAAACTGACAGACTACCTCAGCTTGAGGACACTACAACAAGCCGATGAGGAGGACACTCATTCTCTCTGTCTGTATCATACCTCCTTCTCACTTTCTTCTAATATCCAGATGTTATCGATGGTTTAAACTCAGAGAGAGAGAGAGAGAGAGAGAGAGAGAGAGAGAGAGAGAGAGAGAGAGAG
>CM076663.1:6227688-6345628 GCA_038496675.1 Rachycentron canadum | reverse complement strand
TCTCTCTCTCATATGTCCTACTTCAATGTTTAATCGCATTTCTCCTATCCCTCTCATCACCCTCCTACTTTTATTGGGAGTTTGGAAAAGACTAAAGCAAGCCTGCGTTTGCACCTCAAAGGTGCTTCTGTCGTCTTTTTTTCTTCTCACATAAACGCACGAGCTTTGACTGGGTTGTCAGTTATCTGATTATATCATGCACCAACAGACAAGCAGATAAACACGAGCAGCTTGTAGAATTCACGTATTCTGCAATAAACCTCTTTGACAGAGAGTGTGTCTACACACCCGTGATGAACGCGGAGACACTGATAACATCCAGTATAGCTCGTGTGTGCAACATTAACACACAGTGTGCTGTGCCAGAGCCGATATGACAGTAAACACATGTACTGTCATGAAAAGCATAGGCACTACATGAGCGGCTGACACTTTTATAATGTATTTAGTCTTTGTTGGAAGACAATATTTCAGACAGAGAACAGTCTGTAGCAGTTAGATCCATCATGAGCTCAGATGTGTTTGTATTACTCAATTATGTCAACTTTGCAGAAAAGCAGGGAAAAACATGTCTCATCATCTGAGGTCTTGGACTGAAAGGAGGGACTAGACTTTGGTATAAAAGGAACAAACAGAAATGTGGTTCAGTTTGACTTTGCTGATAATGTTAAGCATTACACAGTGTTGTCTTTTGTCCTCAGTGCTATTTTCTGGCTGAACATGGCCTTTGAGCATTAGCCACCTTTGCTGTTTGGACAAAATCCAAGATTTGTATAGTATCTTTATGATACATGATATTAAAATGCATCAAATGTATGTGTTTTTCTGAGAAAATAGACAACAACAACAAAAACTGAGATCCTGTTCATTTTCTCCTCCCTAAACACACTTCAAGTCTTAGATACCGTTTCCTCAAATTGTGATCTGTGCCTTGATATCTTATCAGGGTAAAATACATTGCAATACAAGGTGCACTGTGATAAGAATATGATCCGATCTGCCCGACATCCTGTCAGGGAGAACTAGCTCACACTGTGATGGGAGGTACAAATGCAATTTTTTTGCAATGTACTGTGTTACCACCCATGTTGCAGAAGTCACTCGCACGTCAAGTTCATAACCCATCAAGTCAGTCTCATAAAGAAATGTAGTTTTTTGGGGGGTTTTTTAAGCTTAAATACCTTTTTTTTGGTGCTTACACTACATGCAAAACGAGATGCAAAGTCAATCCCTTCATGTGCTGGTGTCCTGTCCCATGACAATAATTACTACATATTTGTGAAAATGGCAAGGTAACATTTCTAATGACGGTCGTTTCTCATTTGATGAAGGCTGAACACGCTGTAATCATTGTATGAAGCATGATTAGAGTGGCTGTTAGGACAGAACTCGCCTGTGTTGCAGAGTGGTCCCTTGGGTGATTCTGGCAGAGAAAAGTGATCTGTGATGAATCTCTTGTTAAAAGGTCAATACAAAATATCAGCTGGCCAGATTGCTTGCATTGATTTGAACCAGAATGTTTTGGAGAGAGACATTTGGCAGCGGCCGGAGAACGGCGCTGGTGATAAAATGCTGTGTTGAAAGGCCACCCTGACACTTATAGAGATTTCTCAAAGTAAAATAGGAGTAAATTAATCTTCCTGAGGGCAGGAGACCATGTTAAATGGACATTGGGCCTTTTCCTAGAATGGTTCAAGGTGCATGCTCACAATCAGCGCACAAAAATCAACAAACACGGACCTTTATATAGTCAAAGCCAGTGCTGTGTTTACCTTTAAGGCCTCAGTACAAGTTTCGCTGTCTGTCTGTGAGCTATGGGCTGTTCAACTAAAAGAGTGATTTGCAAATCACAAATTGTTTGTTTTCAGTCTTTCTCAGAAGCCTGAGGTGGTATAATTTTCTCACTTAGTTAGTCAAACATTAGCCTTTATCCTCCGGTCCTGACCCCAAGTTTGGGATTCACTAGTCTAAGCAAACCAGTGTGTAGGGGATTAGTGTCATGAGCTGAGCATGAGAAAGCCGTCCTTTCAATTCTGTTGCTGTTGCTTTTTTAAGGTCTTATAATGAAGTGAATATCTTTGGGTTTTGGTCTGACAAAACCAGACACTGAAGTGACCTTTTATTCCAGGAGTTCATTACAGCCACAAATTTTTTTAATGTTTACAGACTGAATAATTAATCTACAGTTATCGGAAGCCCTATATTAATCTTGGACGTTTAGAAATGTAAAAGCTGCAATCTTAAACTCCCCTGATAGCTCAGCTTGTTAAGGAAAAGATTAAAGAGCTTATGGGTGTTAAGTGCTGTCCTTAAAAATGTAACTTGTCTCTTCTACAAAAACACATTGTTCTGCCTTATAGTTTGACCATGAAAGAAGAAACCTTAATGCAACCGTCAAGCAGGCAGCATTTTGAATGACTGGAATATGTTAAGCACCAGATTTGTGACCAACTGAATTGCAATTTTTTTGTAATTTAATGATGTGTTTGAATCAAATCAAAATGTTCATTACAATGTTTTGTTTTCTGTGGAGGCCTACTGTTAACGCTACAGCAAGCACGACCCCTTTCCTTATACATCCTAATGAGCCTAAGAACCAAAAGGTAACATATAGTGGATGCTTTCTATATCCCATTATAATGACTAATATGTAAATGTCATGATTAAGTCCCAGTGGAGGTCTCACGGGTTTAAGTGAAAATGACTCCATTGTATTAACTTATATATGAATATATAGGTTCTGACATAGGTGCGCATGTGTCTATGCATGCATTAGGGCATGTGTGAAGATGTATGAAAGCATATAAGAGAGCAAGAGCGTGAGAGGCAAGAGATAATGGAAAACAGGTATGATTCAGTTTTGACCCCTGGAACACAGAGTGACGGATGAAAATACCCTCCTGTTGAATATTGTTTTGAATAGAGCCAACTATGAGATGGCCTCTAGACACACATGGCTGGGCTACATGCAATCACACACACAAACACACACCTTCAGTGCCACTTAGGAAGAACACTCGTGAAAGAAAATGCCCAATCTCACATGGGTAGAGAAGGAAAATGTGGCGAGTGGGGGGAAAAAAATAAAGAAAAAAAAACCTGAAATTGGGAATTGGGAGGTAGAGGAAGAAATTGAAAGAGGGAAATTGAGGGAGTATGGGGGGGGGGGGGTAAAAGACAGAAGCAGACACCTGAAGAGGTAAAGAGAGTGAAAAGATATGTATATGAAGAAGAAAAATGAAATAGACATCCAAAATGAGAAGAGAGGCAAGGACAAGCAGTGGGGAGGGTGAAATAGAGTGCAGCTTATTTGAATGACTCTCAGACTCAAATCTTTGACTCTCTTTCCCCTTGTTCCGCTTTGACTGCACCTGAGACTACTAATGTATAGATCTGGGACAGGGACCGACTGAAAAAAGTGAGGAGTCATTTAAAGTTTAGCCTGACTTACTGTTGCTCTCAAAAGACAAGAGTTAGGCATAATAGCATCAACTTAGTTGTTCTGTCCCAATCACGGTGTCTCTTTGGCACTTTTCTGATTGTCCCTGCCTTTGCCTTCTCTTCCTTCCCTCTCCCATTGCTCCATCTGTTTTCATTTCACTGCTATTTTTGATGCCCACTGATCTGAGATCTGACATTATTGGACCACACCTCTGGGCGTCCTGTTTTGGCCTGAAAACGTCCGTTATACACCTCTCCTGTGGTTGTATTTGTTTTCAGTCTGCAGCCTTTCTGCAATCTCCCACTCTGTTTGTCTGTGGTTGACTTGTGCTGTATTCACAGGACTATCACATTATGGTCCCAATAAGAGACTGATCATTTATCTGCTGATCTAAAAATCAATATCTGAACTAATAAACTATGAACTCATGAACTAACGCCAATTAACCTAATGAAGCCCGCTGAAGTGTATACACTTCATATTTATAGTTTGAGCTAGAGACCTGCTGTTTGCTTCTTAAACTCGAGAATCTGTGTTTTCTGACAAGACCCGATTTGACAGCGTACGCCGCGTACCTCCAGGTTGACGTTGTGAACTAAGTCAGGAAAGATTTGAACTGAGATTTGGATTCAGACTGATCCTTTGACTGGAGCATCTTTACTTACTGCTTTACTTCTGTGTGTTTATTGATCGAGTCTCATCCGCCATCTTTGCTAGTGACGTCTAGAGTCATGTTACTACATCGGACGCTCCTATTGGCTTCAGTGGGTGATGTCACAGTCCACCAGTGTCTCATTCAGAGGCCTGGCCTGTTATTTTCTTTTATACCCAAAGTAAATGGGATCAATCCTGTATTTTTCTGATGTCAGAGTGAGGAGAAGTTGGTCTGAGTTTATTTCAGTGACACAATAAAGACAGAGACATAAGATATTTGGAGCATTAAGGGCTTTGGAGCTGAGTTTTTCAGGGAAAAGAAAAAAAAAACTGATTACTGCTCAAAAGAATGAGCATAACTCATTCTCAGACAAAGATAGAAACTTCAAATCAGCTCTACAACAACATGCGTGTCATTTTCTGTTTTGAACTCAAAATCAAAAAGTCAATGATGATGTTTTTTGCTTTTTCTCATTTTATGAGCTATTATCCCATTTACAGTAAGTCTTTATTGAGTGACATATCATTAGCTGAGGTTGTGCTAATTGTGAGTATGCGAAGCACTTGGTGAAATTTTTGAAGAAGATTATAAGGAAAAACACAAAAAGGCATGAAAAAATGGAAAAACCTTAATGTGAGTCTCAAAGGATTAACTTTCATAGGCTTAGCTAAATGATTATCTGTAGATAAGTAGAAAATTGATTAGCATATGGATAGCTATTTAGATTAATTAAGTCAAAAATACCACATTCCTAGGTTCCAGCTTCTTAAATGTTTGAGTTACTTTTCCTTTTCATAGATTAAAGTAAAGCAATTATCTTTGGGTCAGACCAAATAAGCAATTTGAATATGTCACCTTAGGCTTCGGGAAATCATAGATGGTCTTGTTTCGCTCTATTATTCAAGATATTTATCAGCATAGTTTGGCCTTCAGCTGCAAAATTCTCCATTTGAATACCAAACACACACACAATCTGTAAAACACCCCAACAAGCATTCAATTAGTGTAATCTAATTGAATGCTTGTAACAGTGTAGTGTAAGTATTCAATTAGTGTAATCCTGCTCAATGCAAGCTGTTAAAACCCAGAATCTGCTTCAACCTTTGCTGGACAAGGTTTTCACCAGGCAAAACAACACAACCTTCTCAACAGGATGGATAATAAACTAAACCACTTTTTGCTTTTATTAGCCACATTTTATTTATTTATTTTTTGTTTTGTAACTTATCTCATTGTGATTCCCAGGTTATATATTTTTTTCCCCCCCCACATATCCAGAATTTCACTTCAAAGGCTTTGGCTTCACCTAAATGTACAAAGCATCGGACTCATTGGGCAGGACGACGGTGGGCAGCGCTGTCGTCTCCTGCATTGCTTGCATGGATTCCCTCCAGATACTTCACTCATAGTCCAAAGACACGTCTGGTTAATTGGTTAACTGTAAAGTGCCTGTACTTGTGAATGGTTGCTTGTCTCTATAGGCCAGTCCAGTGATTGACTGGTGACCTGTCCAGGGTGCACCCAGCCCTCGGCCAATTTCAGCTGGTGACCTAATAAGGACAAGTGGTATAGATAATGGATGGATTGTAATCATAGGACAACACCTACATCTGATTATCATGCTCTTTTCTTCAGTCACAATATGTGTAATGAGGTTACAGTAATTGCAGTACACGTAATTCTCAATATGTGATCATACAATCCAGAGACCTACGTCCCTGCCCGCCTGCCTGGGGATGAGAACACTCACACTGCAGTATGGGGTATTAAGAGAACATCACAGAGACAATAGGAACCATGACAGGGAATCATCATTGTGTGTTTTGATGCTATCATGGTGAACAATGAAGCATTCCCCCCCCCCCCCCCCGCCCCCGAGGCTCTGTGGTGAGATACTATAAGAAACTACAGGACTAATGCCGAGGATGTCCCCGGATGGTGAGGAAGACGAGGAACATGTCATTGTGTTCATGCAGACATTTCAGTAGAACAACACAACTGCACACAGCTACCATGCTTGTCTGAGAAGTGGGATCAATGAATGAAATCATCTCTTGACAAATCCTCACATTTGCACATGCGAAACACGCTCATACACCACAACCCTGAACCCACATCCCAACACAAACGCACACATTACTTCCTATGTAAATTATCTTATATAAGTAGTATATAAGTAGGTGGTACACAAATAAATTTGCCTTACCTTTAAGATACTGCATTTGTCCCTTTATCCTATCCCATTCAAACATTCATTCTCTATATCTGAAAAATATATATTTTCTCAGATGATTGTCAGATTATGCTATAAAACCAACTTATCTGTAATTAAATTCTAAAAAATTTAAATTAAATCAAATTTTTTGATAAACAAGTAAAAGAAACCCACTCGAAATCAACTCAAGTTGAGCTTTTTGGTTAATATTAAAGAATAAGGCAGAAGAAAGAGTCTTGATTATTCAAAATACCCCAACGAAGGTTATTTGCATTGGAAATAAGTCGACCTACTGTTGTTCTTGGACTAATGACAGGGTTATCATCTGTGGCATTAGATCGGGCAAAAAAAGAAAATCACACATTTGTAAGTTGTATTGTTTGGAAGTTGTATTGTTTGGCGTCCTAGATGCAGACTCACTTGTTTTCCCTTATGATACTAAACATGAGATGATAAATTGTTGCGCCTGACATACATTTCATTCCTGACGCCCCACATCTGTTGGATCGGGACACACTCTGGCTGATATCATGTAGTCTTATCCCAGAGTTTTTATTACCCCCGTGTAGATACATGTATCCAATATCCCTTCATCCTTTTCACTGGAGATACACTGAACACTACCGCCTTCTCCCGCTCCTCTTCCTCCCTGAGTGTCTCTTTCTGGCAGGAGATAAAGTGAAAGTGACACTTGTGTGGGTAAGATGATATTTATGTAGCGCGCAGAGGTCATTTATTAAAAGAAAAATGGCTTATTACTGGCCACGCATGATGACTTATTCTCTCCTCTCCTTTTTTTTTTTCTTTGCAGCCATGCTCTCTCTCTGTTAAACAACTGAGATTCTCTCCTCTTCCTCGTCCCCACTTAGTAAATCTATACATTTCTTCTCACTCTCACCTCCTACTTCTTCTTCTCGCCCGCTCTGGGCTGATTAACTCAGAGGACAAATTACAGCCTTGTATCTATTAGTGCCGTCTAGGTGCTCTGGCCTATTGAGCGATCAGAACTAAAAAGGTCTGCGAAACACACCCTGCTGCCAGGCCCCTCAGATTCAGATGAACTCTCTTTAGGCAGCAGAGGACAAAGGAACATGACAGTTTGGAGATTACATCATTTTGGTTTTGCACCAGCTATCTGCTCTGCAGTCAAGCTGGGTGGCAGATTTACGATCTATTCGCATTATTCTAACTGGCCACGCTCTCTGTCCTTCCAAAATAAATGGTTGTACACAGGGAGTTGATTTAATTTGTGCCATGCTAAGTCCCCAGTCAAATTAAACTGAGTGTTTACTAGGGATAAATGCAAAATGGCCACTACAACAAAAGAACTACAAACTGTAGGGGTTTTGGCAGCAAATGAACCACGCTTACCCACCTAGGCATTTGTTGGGACACAAATGAGACAATTATTTTTTTTCTCTTGTTGATAAAGAATTCTTTTATATATCATCTCACCTCCAAGCTACATATAGAAGATGCAACACACTCATTTTCAGTACTGATTTGATCTTACTCATTCCCTGAACAAAAAATCTTCCAAAAAAATTACACATATTATAAATACTACATGATTGAAAGAATCAGGATTTTCTAAACTGGTCACAATAAAAATATATCAACCTAAAGCATTTTACTCCCCTGTTTAAACATATCACTGAGCAAAACAAACCTTTAACAGCATCGAGATGCATTTCTTAAATAGGATTAGTTGCCACTTAGTGTGAATCATTGTTTTTAAAGCTTTGGCTTCCAATAGTCTTTTATAGCAGAACCAAAAACCACCTCTGCAAACGCCATAAAAAATTAATACACTTTGGAGTAATTATGAGGTTGGAAAAAATATATTTAATGAGATGCTGAGGACATAAACTGATCACGAGACAAGATGTGTCAGGATCCAAGTGCCTTAACACCTCGACTGAACAAGTTGAAAAGGACTCATCAATCATACTGAAAGTAATATCAGGTTCCTACAATGTGCTTTCATTGTAGGTGGTGTGATGATCCTTTGTTTGCATTTACATTATGTATTGTGATTTAACACACTTTCACACACCTCCACAGATGCTTTCCTCCTCACTAGATAAATCTGAGCAAACTATTTTTCAAAATGGGAGTCAAGGACAGCTCTGAATATTATTCATATCAAGATCTTGACATTTACACAGGCATGACTCACTGTCTCACACACACACATAATCGGATTAGATATAGTGATATAGATAGAGTTCATTCACCTGAATGTCATATGAGCAAATGAACACATCACAGAAATAAAAGAGAGCATATAATCCAGTTAGATTGAAGATATTTTCATAAATGCAATCAAATTGAATCACACACCCAAAACAACACACTCCACCCCACACGCACCCAACACACACACATACATTTCATTGTCTTACATTTGCGTTTCTCACAAACACACACAAAGCCATGACCACTGGGTCCTCATTACTTATTTATGCTTTCAGACAACCTTCGTAACCGAACAGCTATTTCAGGGGGCAGAATGATCTTCAAATCATCTGCCAGAGAGCCAATCTCTCCCTGTGCTCATCACTCTCATGCCTGACTCTCGTCACTTTTTTTCCCTCTGCTCATCACTTCTTTCCTGAAAGCAGGAGGATGGCTTCAGCCAGGGCACAGCAGGTTGGATGGTGTGTGTGTGTGTATGTGTGTGCATGAGAGAGAGAGAGAGAGAGAGAGAGAGAGACTATGGAGCATCAATGTGGTTAGATAATGCCAGGTCATGCTTGTTTGACACTGTACAGTCAAAGGGTGCCCTCTATAGGTCACTGGCCAAACTACAGCTCAATGCAAAGGGTCAAAAAGGTCAAAGAAGAATCATGCACACTAATAAAAATCATTATCATTCTGCAAATTATCAGATTTGAATCACCTTGTTTTACTGTTGGGATTGTAAAAGTCAGAATAACTCAGGGTCCCTCTATCCCACGTCCCAAAACATTTAAAATAGATTAGTACAAATTTCTTTTGGAATGTAAGCCAATAAATCTGCTGCAGTATTTCAGCACCTGCCTGCTTGTTCTGACGTCTTCCACTCAATAGTCAGTTATTATGTAATCAAATCTGTTTCATAATGGCACAAACAGCTCTTGGAGGAAAGATTTTTAAGGTTCTGCAAAGGTTGTTTCCACCGCTGACTGTCGTTAAGACAGTCTTAGTTAGGACAGCTGAGAATGAAGCAAGAAGAGAAACAAGTGTATGAGGGAGATGTGAAAGCTCATACCTGAGATAAAGGAGCAGAAAGGCGAGGAGGAGACGTGCAGCAGTGATAATAATGATAAAGACGATGGGTGTGAGAGAGGACCGTAAGGAAAAAAAGCTTTTCAAATAAAGACAGCCCAGGAACAAAAACAAGTGAGGCTGCTGGATCTGGATGTGCTTGTGCCTACAGCTTAGAAAAAGAAGCAAAGGATTTTATCTGCAAATGGCAAAAGCTGTGTCATAAATGTTTGCCTGCTTTATACTGTGAAATGTTCCTTTTCCTTTTAATAACTTCCTCGGCCAAGCATAGTCACCATTTTATCATGCATCAAATTCCTGTTGTATTTACTGTTTATGCAAATGCTCTGGTAACATGAAGTGTATTGTGCATCTCTTTGTGATGCATGTGTGAGAGAATACAGTTTCTTTAGTTCCTATGAAGGCTCCCTGCAGGTATCACTGCATCTCTCCCATTTCACTCAAATACAGACTGAGTCAACACTCCCAGCTCGGGCTCTCTCTCTCTCTCACTAACAAACACTAACACACACACACTTACTTACTTACTTACTCATACCTGTCGAGCTGCCTTCCTACTGAGTCTTTCACAATGAGAAATTCCACTGCTGCAAAAAACAAAAATACCAACGAGTGTGTGATCCCATCCAGCCCTGCTTCCATTCCTTTTTCCCCTTCTTTGATTTGTGAAATTCAGTTTACCCAGCTTTGAAATGGCAGTAAATCTCCCTTGTTGTGTCTGGCATGGTATTGATAGTTAATAAATGGCTGATGGGTAATGGGTCTAAAGAACTACCAAAAATGATGTTGAATATATTTTAAAATCACTTCGATAGTTGGTCCAGAAGAGCTTGTTTATGTTGTGTTTACATTAAAAAATATGACCATCTACAGACATATCTGATTTGTTCACTGTACTACAATACACTGGTATCACTAGCCTCAAAAATCCAGATACCTAACAGGCTTTAAACTAGATCCAGTGATGCTAATATTTGAGTTGCAAATATTTATCAAACTATTGTTTTGTTTTGTGTTCACAAAACAAAACAATGCTGTATGCATGAGAGTATACTGCATTTTGTCACTTTATATGGTAACAGAATGAAAGTATAGTCCATCCATACAGTCATGAAATGACTTTCTGGAAGATGCAGGTCAGGTATCACTGACAATTTGCAATGATCTTCTTACTTATAGACAGCAAATAGGTAGAAAAACAGAGGGTTCATTGGAAGATGTGTGTACTGATTTAAATAAAATGGGAAAACCAGCTTTGTAACAGCTACAGCAAGGAATGCTTTGACAAGGAGCTGAACCTCTAATGTGACACAACCTACACTGTACACATTGTTAATCTGACATCTCTACTGGTGGAGGATGCTGCAGAAATGCTTGACAAACTGAAGAAGACATTGTGCCTCTGCAGGTGAAGCTCAAGAGTATCTGAAATCCCCCTGGGATAAGTAACAAATCTCAGCCTGTGTCCACCTGCTTCTTTCAGAGCAGCAGCCTGTCGTGTTCACTGCACTGCAGAGATCTTCAGAGGAAGCTGTCTGGATCAGCCGTGAAGCTCATCAAATGAAGTGGCGACCACGCTCCTCAGTGAGGAACAAAGCCTCACAATCTTCTTGATGATCCCAATGCAGGCCAAACTGCCTCAGTACTCCGTGCTACATGAAGCTTTCTGAGATGAAAGTCAAGACTTTGAAGGCTAGGAAGACAATCGGCCAGACGTTCACTTTAACTTCCTTTCTCATCTGGTGATGATTATGTTGCTGACACAGCGCAGGTGTTCAGGCTTCATGACAAGTGACATGATTAAAAGTTATTCTGAATATTAGCACTTAATCACCTCTTAGCTAAATCATTGCAAACTTAGAAAGGTTGTGTTTAATGTCGTGTGGATGGACTCCTGAAAAGTGCCACTGGATGTAGTGGGACTTTTTTCTATATGATAATTCTGCAGCAAAGAATTTATGTATGGTATAGAGTGTCTGAAAGTTTTAAGTGAACTGATTTTCTCCTATATGCTGAGAAACACCCAGTGCATTATTATAAATGACATTGCAAACAGTATGCAAAGGAGTCCATTTGAATTTCTCTCTCGCTTTACTGCATTGTGCTGATTTATGTTTACTCGATTTTTTTTTTTTTTTTTGTTCTTGCAGCCCATCTAAAAACATAGCAGAATTAAAATGGAGCCGTTTATGCTCCACTGAATCACATCACATCATTCCACATTATGTTGCATTACACACAGAAACTAGGCAATATCAAATTACTGCAGCTTAAAATATATCATTTATGAACTGGATCGTTGAACATATGTTGAAATGTTGAGGTACTCGTCTGTAATTTGTAAAAAAGGCAGCAGCTCCATTTCTGTAGGAGGTCTGCAGGTCAAACAGACACACACAAAAAAAAAAGCTGCTCACCATAATGTATTTTGTTCAAAATCTGTAACAAGTACATCAAAAACATTGAATAGTCTAACATGCAGCATTTCAGGTGAAGAGCGTGGCGTTTTTTTTTTTTGTTTTTTTTTTTTTTTACCCTTTCCAAAAATCAAAATCACAAGAGAAAAAGGATTAAACAATGTGTTTCTCTGCTGTAATCACTAGCATGTCTGGCTAATTATCTTCAGTAACTGAACCTTACTTCCAGTTTTAAGGACTTCCGACCTGACTTAGCTGGATTACAGACTTTGTTAGTCTCTCTCTTGCTCTCTCTCTTTCTTTCTTTCTTTACCCGAGATAGCAAACACATTAATTGGTCCTCATTCCCAAAGCATTTTGTCTTGTAGCATAAAAAGGTGAGAATACAAACAAGCATGTGAAATAAGCAACAGTCAAAGTTATGTTAAAACCAAAGACTAACTGAGCCCATACTGCAATAGGTAGTACAATGCATTTCCATCACATACATCTGATATCATTACGTAGCCATCATATCTAAAACCCTATTACAAAGATGATTATTCAGCTGAAAAGATAACATGACAAATCAGTTGAAAACATTATTTTCAACCCATTGTTTACTTCTGTCTGATTTCGAGAACGCACAGTTGAAAAAAAATCATTTTCGGTGGTAAATCTGCCACCGTTGTCATTGTAAAACGTATATTTCTTGAGCTAAAATGGAAAGCTTGAGAGGCACAACAACAGCAACTAAGGGGGCGGCCATAAAGAATGGTCAATTACAGTAAAACAGAAGCTGCTGGGCCTCATTAACATTTCTTGTGACATTAAAGGGCCCTCTTGAGTTTTCTTTTAAACAAACAAGAGAGATGTTTGCATAAACAAATCGGGTGTATCCTTGAGGTCCAACAAACATGTCAAATGCATTTCCTTCCTCAAAAATGTTTCAGTATTTAAAAAGCTGGCTTTGCAAACTCTTTCCTGTCTCTAATGTTTACAAACTTGTAGTCTTCTTCCTTGCCTTTGTGCTGGAGCATATTACTGCCTTACTGCCACCTACTGGTCGGTGTAAACTGTGATGCCGATGGAAGGACACCATCGAAGGTCAGCCTGCCTTCCTCTCACAGTGCCATTCGTGAGCAGTCACAATCAATTCACAACTAGGCCCTCAGCACTTCTGCTACCTGTCAGTGTGATACAAGAAGTATGTCTTCATCCTTCTCTCCCTCTCAGCTTCTCCCCAATCAAACCTCATTCTCAGGAAACTGCTCATTCCAGCGTTTCCTGGTGAATAGAGATCATGTTTATGTTTGTTGACAGACTCACTTACAAGCCAAATAGCCAATATCTGAGTGATCAAAGACATACATTCGCATTCCCGAGCTTCTTCATATCATGTAACAAGTGACTAGAGGTGACAGTGCTGTAACAGAGCTGAGAGTCAAACAAATCCTGTAACTCAAACTCTGCGACCGTTAGCTTGGTGTATAGACGACACAGACACACACACACACACACAGACTAATCAGGCTCCAGCCAATTAGCAAGTGCAACCCACTGTAACTGAGGATGGGTTTCTGAAAACCATTGACTCAATCGCTTACGATAGCAAATTGTTGAGTTGAGGAGAGCGGAGCTTCATCAGTCCTCCTGCCGTCATCCTCTGCCTCAGCTGACAGGTGCTGCTGGCTTTGCCCAGCTGAGAATAGTTCAGCTAGTTATCTATTAATGTTACTGTACTGCTGGCAGACACTGCGCTGGCGTGATCATTGATGAAGATAATATGCTGATGTTATGCAACATGCTGAACAGGCTCACACACAATAAAAGGCTTCACAGTTAGACTCTCCTGTCCCGCAACCATCCCAAATGACAACGTTGGTAAATGTTTTGCAACCCTGGCTCTTTGTGAGTAGGAATGGTGGTTCAGACTTGCTACCGCTGTGATCTCAATGGTCTCAACTAAGGTTATTTGTATTTCTCATTCTGCTCTTGTCAGTGTCAGAGCCTCAGTGTGAGATGCTTCAATCAGTAATTGCATGTTTTTAAAACTTATTTCAGCTAAAGCTTACTCTTGCAGGCCTGGGCACAGTATAGTTAAGGTGTTTCTGGTATTAGAGCCCCGGGTTGGGCAGGTGACAGGGCCATTTGTAGTGTTTTGTGCGTTGTGAAAGACAGATAAGGAAGAGAAAATAAAACTTGTGCATTCAGCCAGGTGTTGTGTTCACATTCATGCCAATTGGAAGCTGGAGCTGATAAATACTCCCATCAACTGCAGTTATTTGTTATTTTAAGTGTGAATGCACTTATACTCTTTTGCATTGCTGACAAGATGTTAGCAGGGTTTTTTAACCAGTGGGGGGGGGCTTCAGTGAATTTTGTGATTAGAAAGCCATTAGCCTTCCAGACAGAGAGAGGTACGGGCAAAGAAATAGACAAAAACACCTTAGAGAAAGCTGCTGTCTATACCTCTTTTAGACAGTATCTATACAATGACGTTGTTGTAGCTTCATGAGGGCAACACATCTGAGATGCGGCATTGCTCACTACAAGGCCACTTCATAGCCAGATCTAAAAGGGCACTGCAGGGCAACGATAAAACACAGCAAAAGAGTAGTAAGCTGGGAAAGAGAGCGAACAAAATGAAAAACAACAGCAAGGCACTCAAAAGACAGGGACAAAAGAGCCTTCCCCCTGCTGCCTGTCCCTTGGACATGACTAATAAATCACCTTTACACCATCAATCACAAGACATCAAGTGCGAAACTCACACAATCGATCCAGATGCCTTCACACCTAAGAGAAAAATAAGAATAGATACAGAGACCTGGTCCTGTCATGTATGGAGGAGGGGGAGATTGTGGGAACATATGCGACATGCAATGCACACACACACCATAGGCACCAGTATAAAAAGCACATAACCATTACTCTTTTCAGAATCTACTTCATGTACGAACCTGTGTCTTTTTCTTCTGTTTTTGTTGAATATCAGTGTTGCTCTGGTGTTGCAACCCATCACTTTTATTGTTAAGAAAACAAAAAAACAAAAGCCAATTGAGGCCACAAAAAAAAAAAAAAAATCAATAGCTTCCTACAGCTTTCCAAAAAAAAAAAAATTGAAAAAATTGAAAAAAAAACAAGACAAAAAAACATTGGAAATCTCTGTAACTGATGTAGTCACTAACAATTGTAGCGAAAGCTGCCATGTAAATTCCCTCAAGTTTGCCACTACATATTTCACGTTGATAGCCTAGTGGTTAAAAGGCATGCCATATAATTGCAAAGGCAAAAGACTGATTCCAGCCAGAAGCCTTAGTTGCGTTTTTTTACACCTTTCTGGCTATATTTCCAGTTCATCTCTAGACTGACGGCAACAGCACCAGATGAAGAGATAATACCAAAATAATTCTTCAAAAATTCTCAAAGAGTCTCAAATGAAGCTTAAACAAATAAATACAGTGGGTAAGACGGTCAGCAAGTTGACCAGAATTTACAGGGTGCTACTTTGTGTATTTACCATCAGTACAACTCATAAGCGTTTGATTTCTGTAAAATTGGTGGGTTTTGGAAACCAGTATGAGGCACAGGTTTCTTGTCTCAATTGGAATGAGATTGTGTTTGACAAATCTCTATAAAAGAGGTGGTGATAAAATGCTATTTGGACCAGAAGTCGGAAAACTGCAGTTTGCAACTGTGTAATGTTCCAAAAGAAACTACAGAAATTGTAGGTTTCAGACTTTAATATTGCTATCAGGAAATAGAACAAGTCAATACTGTATATTTCAGTGTACAGCTCAGACAGACACTCACACTGAAACAGGAATTTCCTATGCTGTGATATAGAGTGGCTCAACACTGTGACAACACAATTATTGCAAGGCTATCATTAGCTCTATTGTTGCTTTTTAAATTAAAAAAAATAAATAAATAAATAAATGACACAACCTAGCAGCAACAGCATAGACCTGTCCTGCCATTTCAATAGCACAGCTTATAATTGGTAGGGATAGAGTCAATATGGCTGCCATCAGTTGCTAACAGCTGTTTTTACTGTAAATAATACACAGATATGGCCTAAAAACACTGATTTATTGATTTGGGATTTTTTTCCTATACCCAAAAAGGACACCAGTTATCATGATGGATGATAATCAAGAATGGCTCACTGCAATGGAAATATGGAAAACAACAACAAAAAGGAAAAATGTGCCGTTGTGCCGGTTGCTTATCATCCTGTGGTAGCCTCGTAGATAACACATTGGCATATTGCGGTTATCGTGATTGTCCCAAAACAGGAACAACACATAAACCCACCATGTCCTTACCCAGGCATCACCACACAGACAGCAGGGTGACAAGAAAAAAAAAAAAAAGGAAAAAGAAATATATCACAAACAAAGTAAAGCATTTATCCCCTTGGAGGCAAGTTGCTGTTAGATATGATCAAAATCCCTTTCCTCTGGACAACACTTCCGCACTTCAAAACTTCCCCTGAAAAAGTATGGACTTTCTGAACTCTGACCTCTTGTTTCTCTGAGGAAACCTACCAGATCATTCTCTGTGAAATGAAGTTTCTCTTTAACGCTATTCTCCCTGGAGCGAGAGGAGAAGAGAGGGGCGAGCAGAGGAGGAGGAGGACGACAGCACAGCATTTTGTCGGCCTTCATGGATTCTGCCTTCAAACGACTTATACCCATTGAGGCACAAGTGCTAAGAAACATGAGAGACTTTTATTTTTAACACAGCCTTCCCTAATCTAATTACCTCAGCAATTAGACTGCGCTGACATGAAAATGAACTCGCAGAAGGCAGCGAAAGTTGCGACATGCTCTGTTTGTCTTGGCCAGCCCGGAGACAGAAAAAACGCTTCTGAGAGTTGGCATAAAATTTCATCAGTTTTTCCCCCTGTGGCAAGTGTGCGGACAGTACTTGTGTCCATGCCAGTAAGTGTGTGTTAAAAGAAAATACTGTGCATATATGCATATATCTGTGTGTCTGTATGTGTTGCCGAAATGCATCTTTTATCCAGCATCAGTGACCGCTTCACAGTTAGTCACAATCTCTATTTCAAACTCATGTGATCTAATACAAGGCTTTCAGGAAACGATCCATACCTCCTCTGTTGTGAGTCACATGTTTGGACTCTGGCCTGAGCTTGTTGGCAAAAGGTAAAGTCACACACAGACGGAGAGATGAGAGGCAGCACACAGCTTGTTTAAAGTACAGAGGGGCATCGATAAACAAGGCTGAGCAAGGTGAGGAATGGAGAGAAAATAGAAAGAGAGAGGACCACAAAGACATGGCTGCTTAGTTGATGTGAGCTAATGAGGAGAGGAAATAATCCATACTATTTGTGTATGTTTCAGTTCATCTCTTTAACCACTCAGTCTCCAAGAACACTCACTCTCTCACTACAAAGTCAAACCAAATCTGATTTATGCATTTCCCTCGACAGGACATTATGGCTGCCGATTAGCATAATATTCGCAAGTGGCGGTTTGGAGCTCATACACACACATACAATGTATGCACACATATAGATACACAAAGGCACACATAAGAAAGCGCAACAAATTTGTTGGGTTGATAATATCACCTTGTCATTATGTTGTGTGGTGTACTCCCTCCCAAAATGTATTTCAGCAGTTGTGCAACAATAGATGCACTAATAACATACAACAGATGCAATGCACACATAATGTAAGGAAACACAATATAAGGGATATGTATGCACACAAAAGGCTCAGGTATCATTATTGAATCAGCACCAGTTCTTGTACATCTGTTGTTCTTGGCAAATCGTGTCCATGATTCTCATGACACTCATCACACTCACAATTACACAGGCATGTTTCCAACATTTAAACCCACTGCCACTAAACACACACACACATACACACACATAAAAGTCTTTTGTCAGTCTTTAGTGGTGATTTTGTTAGCTGTCAGTCAGAAGAGAGGAACCTTGAGATTAATGAAGATGGAGAGAATTGAGTTACACACAAGACCAGCAAAACATCTGTGTGCATCTGTGTTTACACAAGTGTGTAACTACACACTCTTCAGAACTGCAGCTGATTGATTGACTATATTTGATAAATATAGAGTGAAAGGGTGACTGCTGACTGTGAGTAAGCAAGATGACTTATAAAGAGCAGCAAATTATACCTTTTCTTCAACTTACATTGAGAGAAAAATCACAAATGCTTTTTCATTCTTCTGCATGGAATTACAAGGTTTGCACAAGACTGCTCAAAAATAGGGACACACACATTTTCCATGACTGAGGATTTAATACCAATGTTTATATTATACTTTTAGTTAGCCACATAGATGCATGACATCAATTCTGAGAATGTTTTAATTTTAGTCTAGTTTTAGATTACGAAATATAAAATTTAAATGGGGGGGCCCATAGCCGCGTGGTTAGGGGGCATACCTCTGAGCAGGTGAGCCCCTGGTTTGCCAGTTTACCTGTATGTCATTCCCTTCTCTCTGTCCCATTTCCTGTCTCTCTACGCTGTGCCATCATATAATAAAGGCACAAAAATGGCTCCCAAAAAAAAAAAAAAAAAAAAAAATCGACTAAATCTACAGTAGATTTATCAAACTGAAATCAAACAGGTGTAGTTAAAATTTAATGCCTTATTCAATTTCTAAACTAATGAGAACACGTCTATTAACCTGTTCTTTTGGAATGATGAGGAAAGGTTTGAATGTGAAATAAAAACAGATTTAACTTTCATAATATGAAACATGTATAGTGCATATAAAACAATATCATAAAGAACCAATGAATACAGCCTTGCTTTTTCATAAAAGACCAATAATTAAATATGCATTCATAATAACTTGGCACATTCCTTCATTCCTTCAAGTGCAAATTTTATTGGCAGATATGGAAAATTAATATGGAATGGAAAATCTGTTAATAATGAAAACAAGTATCAAGTGTCTCAATACAAGTGAAATAGATCAGGGTTGTGCTTTTTTTTTTTTTTTTTTTTTTTTACAGCTTGCTCAGGCAATGGAGGTGGATTTAACAGTTATAACTCTCTGACTGATGAAATTAAATATTGTAAAAGGCATTGGTGCATAAAAACTAGAATCAAGAACAATTACATGGTCTCCAATTATTTGTAACACGAATAAGATGTGAAACAGCATAACCAAAAATATCCATGGTTGGGCTTATTTCCATTAGAGGAACTGTCAATAATCCACTGTTAATTAGTTCATTGGGAATGAAGCTGTCAGTCCCTTTTCTGTCCACAAGTCAATGCCAATAGATACTCTCAGGGCAGCAGCCAGTTTCCTTTTGAATTTTTGTCCTTCATCTCCATAATGTTTGTCAATCAGATAGCTTATTTTAGTTTTCTTTGGAGCAGTCAGCCTGCTATCTGCTTCCTCCATCATTACAACAAAGTCCTCATTTTAAGTTGTGACTGTTAATCCTGTGCACCCAATCCAATCCTGTTGTTCTTCAGAGTCACTTTTGTACTTAAAAGGACATAGAAGAGCTGTTTAAAAATATTCTGCTGCGATGCATTGGCTTTTGTCATTGGAGGTGTTCTGTATCTGTGAGGTGGAATAAGAGGGAAAAAAAGTTGTCTGTTCAAGTTGTCTCTATATTATATTTCCACTCTTTTCTGCCATCATCTAACATTAAGAATACTACATTTCTTCAAATATTCAATATCTGCTTCAATCTGAGGACAGTGAAACTTTACACTAGTTATAATTAGCACATGTGGTACGTTCACTTCTTTGATTGTACAGAACTGCAGTGGTTAGGTAGCTTGTGATGTATTTGAAGTGTAGTGAAAACAGACCGGCTTGGATTAGCTGATGAAATAACATTAGCTTGTTAAGAAAACAAGCTTGTTCTCACCTTTTCCTGGATTTCAGGAGGACTCATCTGCAAATACTTTAAGTTTATTGGGATTGTTGCTCCACTTCACAAATGGCTTGTTTTCCTTGACTTAAAATGTCTGTTCTTCTCGTTCTCTAAAACACTGAGACACAGGGCATATGCCAGTTGAATTTCTGCCAGGTAGATCAGTAGGGTTCGTTTCTATTCAGTTATGTGCATTTGTTGGTCATGAGAAATTAGTTACTATTCAATTATTCTCGTTTTTGTCTGTGAAAAAAATGTTAACAAAATTAACACTAATTGACAACCTCTCAGACTGTACATGAATGCTGAATACAGCAAATTAACATGTCAAACAAGTCCGGTTTGTCGATGTTATGTGCTTAGGCTAAAGTGATTACTCCTGGCTAACATGTTGTTGACAGATTTTTAAAACTAACTAACACATAACATCTGCTGTCTCACTGTGTCTCTGTATGTTTTGGAGCTCATCAGGCCCTTTATCCCATGTGTGAACGTTTCTCTTCCAAGTTCAAAAATGCTTTATCTTATCTTTTTATTACCATTTTGTAACTATTCCTCCCACTGCTTTGGCAAACACATGTAAACAGGCCATTGATCTCTCATTTGATTTGATATCATTTCATAGTAAATGCAACAGATTTTGGACCTATCATCCAACTTTGGCAAAAGTTATTTCTCAACATTTAAGCTGCTAATGATGCAACAGACATTCAGTAATTAACCTAACGTAGTGAAATCTCACCACTCTGTCAACTGCATCCAAAAACATCCACATTAAAGTTGCCCATGAGTAAATGTTCATCTGACATCGGGTGAGTAAAAGTAAAATTTGCCATGATCCTGACCAATCTTTTTCTTGCTGGCAGAAATCCAATGTCATTCTGAACATTGGCAGTTAGGTATTGTAAATGTTGGGGCAATTTTTCATCATCACTGAAATTAATTCGACTAGTCTGACTGCAGGGTAATCAAAGGATGTTAAACTTGAATTCTCTTTGGGTCTCCACCATCAAACATGGGCAGACAAAACAACAACAACAGATTAAGGTTCAAAACTTATATCCAAGTAATAAATCAATGAGAAAACTCCCGTACCTGGCATATCTGTGGAGCAAAAGGGCTCTGAAAACAACGCTCTTGGCCTCGATAGTGCAGTGTGCTTTGCCACAACATGTTACTGCACCGAAGCCCTGCATGCAGTGGCTGTTTCATATTCAATGAGTCTGTTGTCAGCGGTGTATGACATGAGAAATAGAGGCACAGCAGAGAGAGTTTTCTGAAATGTATTCCTTCACCTCATTCACTGCTTCCTCCATCTCTTAATTAAATCAATTTCACCCTCCTTCTCTTTGCCTCCCTCTTTCTCCTTCTCATTCTTTCCTTTTCTCTTTCTCAGCCTCTTACCCACACTCTCAATCTCTCTCACCCACTCCCTGCCCTGTGTGACTCTCTGGCTGCGGTTGATTGATGATCAGAGAAATCTCCCAAGGACAGGCGCCTTGTTAAAGACAGGCCAGTATGTTCTGTCTGTGGGAGCAAACGGAGATGGAGGGGGTGAGTTTGGGGGTGGGGGGTTTACAAATAAAGGAGCACCCTGATATCCCCCTGCTGAACTTAATCTGTTATTCACATCTTATTTCCTCCCTCTTGTCTTATGTTTCCCTACTTATAATACCTTTTTTCTCCTTAAGATCAAATTTCCTGCTCTTCAGTATTTTGTTTACCACCATTTCTATATTGTGTTTTCCCTCTTTTCCTTGTTTTTCACTCCTCAACCTCCAGAGCTTCACTACTAGGCCCTTTTTTTAGCATCTCCGCTACGGGAGAGCCCTGTCACCACAGGGACTGCAGGATCAGGGTGATAGCTGTCAGGAGGAGGGGGTGGAAGGATAGGGAGATAGGAAGAAGAGAAAAACTGGGATTCTGCAGTGTCTACTGAGCCCCCTCTGAGGCCCCTCCAGGGGGGGCCAGGGTGTCTTTGACGGGCGCCATCCCAGAGAGAGACAAGCGGCAGTCTGATTAATGACAGGGAAGTCATCGTATTCATCACTGCCCCATATCGGCCTGGAGAGAAACATCATTTGTTGCCAAGACTGGTGGCTTTTCTGCCTCTAGATATGTTTCTTTGCCTCAGTTTTGCAGCAATTAATTTAGAATAATGACTGATGAGGCAAGCAGAGTTAGAATACATTAAGGTAAATATTAGATAAATTAAAAATGAGAATAAATGAATTCATGAGCAATAGTTTGTGTTGCTGACTATAAGACACAAGGGGAAATAAAGAGTACAGGAGAAAAAAGCAAAGGAATAAACTATCAATTTGTTGGACCAGCAGAAAGACATAATGGACAACTATTTTGAAAATCAATTCATCGTTAAATTCAAATTTTTTTTCAATTCTTTTTTTATTTAAATAGCGCCAAATCATAACAAAGTTACGTCAAGGCACTTTACATATAGAGCTAGTCTAGACCAAACTCTTTTTAAAGTTATAAAGTGTGTAATTGTGAAAATGTGTTGCTTTTCTTTGTCTAATCTCTTAGCAAACTGAATAGTTGTGTTTTCAACAATCCAGTAAATCAACGTAGTCACCTTCGGCTTTGGGAAATTGAGGATTTTCTTTATTTCTTTTTTTAAATTCACAATTCTGATATTTTATAAACCAAATATTTATTTGAGAAGATAGTCTGCAGCTTAATCAGTAATGTGAAAAATCAATTCAAGAGCTGCAACCCCAGATGAAAGCAATGGCATATTGACAGGACTGCATTGGGAATCATAGAAGACGGGAAAACCAGAAAAGAAATGAGATGTATGAGATGCTGTTTCTGTCAACACTCACAAAATGCAAGCAGATCTTTTTCCAAACAGATTTGTGGGATTCTCAAGATATGCTACACTTCCAGGAAGGAAATAATAATAATCAACAGCAGGCTTTAAGCACCTGAACAATTGTGATAAATTGATGCTTTCCATGGTTGAATCAGAGAGCTTGTTATGAAATCCATGAACTGCAAGCAAATGTAAATGAATGTAAATAGCTTTGTTTTAATTTACAAGCAGAACTTATTGAGTGTCTGTGTGCCCGATTAAACCTACAGCATGCGAGAGACTTGGTCACGCAAGGCAGATCATTGCTTTGATGTCCTCTCTCCCAACCACGCACGCACGCACGCACGCACGCACACACGCGCACACACACACACACACACACACACACACACACACACACAGAGCAGGTTTCTTTAGCCCAATTGCTCATTACAATAGTCCAAAGCCGTTCAAAATGAAAATCCCTTTCATTCAGGAGGAGACACAGTGACTCCCTCTCATATCTGAGATGTTTCTAAACCATTCAGTAATGAGAGAGAGAACTGGGACCAAGATCATTTAGGAGTCTTTTAATCCCAAAGTAATACACACGACACTGCAGCTACAGCCTAAGCAAACTAATGCACACCTAAAAACAGACTTCTAAAAAAGGCACTGAAGGCACTCTGCATT
Organism: Rachycentron canadum; assembly: GCA_038496675.1. Lineage (NCBI taxonomy): Eukaryota > Metazoa > Chordata > Actinopteri > Carangiformes > Rachycentridae > Rachycentron > Rachycentron canadum. Next base: position 6,322,242 of record CM076663.1, on the reverse strand, counting down.
CAATTAAGCATACATCCTGGCCTTGAATCTGTTCAGCCAAGCATCTTTCTGTCTATGGCAGCCACCGCCATCCAGTCGCTTTAGTTTCTCTCTCTCTCTTCCTCTCCTTCCTCCCCCCCCCTTCTATTCTGTCCTTGTTTTCTCAACTTCCTCTCCTCTTTTCTTCTTCCCTTCTCTTCTCCTTTCCTCTCCCCAGGTCCTCCACAGACTCATACAACATTTACGACTGTCTGGAACATAGGCTTTCAGCAGGAAACTGAAGGGCATATATTCTGATCCTAACACCAATACTAATACTGTCTAAAAGCTTATCTGGTGTCTGACTGGGAGAATCCCTGGTATGTTTCTTTTAACACTGGACAGCATTACAACGATTCTCTGATGGCAGCGCTCTGCTTAAAACTTTTGTTGGGGAAAATTCAGTCAGGACTCTGAGACAAATTTCTCTGCAGGGACATCCAGCTAATCTAGTCGATCTTACCTCCCGCGTGAATGTAAATCAGCATCCTTCTTGTCTGCTGTGTATCTCCAATGCAGTGCAGAGTGCAGGATGGAGGGTGGAGCAACAGTGCAGCAGCAGTGGTGTGATAAGCTTGTAAAGACAGCTACATCTATACAGATAAATACACCTCACTTTATATTTGTTTTCTCCATTTCTTTTGAATAGAAAGTTAACTGTCCTCTGTGTGAGGCTTCCCAGCATCACATTTACCAACTTTACCAACACCGAGGATCTGTCTGATTTAATCACAACAGTCTACTGTCAACCACACAGAGCAGCTTCACTCCTTTGCTCAAGGGCGTGCTGATGGTAGTTGCTGAGTCATTTCAGATTGAGATTTGCAACAACAACTTTCCTGTCACAAGCCATTTCTTTGCCCTCGTGCCTTTTTCTGCTCCACCTCCTCCTCTCTCAGCTGCAGCACGGTGTCGTTCTTTATGGCAACATTTTTATACGTCTTCATTCTAGATGTGTTCTATGGTATGTTAGTGAGTTAGTTTATTGCAAAGCTAATCAATTAGAAATGAGAGGATTGAGCCTAAGAATAATCAGCGAGTCAGGTGTTCAAGTTTTTTTGGATTGAGAATATGATTGTTCATAACCTAAAGCACATTTGTATGACAGCAGTATGGAAGAATAAACTCTAATTAATTAGTTAAAAATAGTGGTACACAACAGGAGCAGGGAACACACACTGCAGCAAACACACAAACTGAAACCATTTCACCAAGTTTTATAACAAAATATGAAAATACGTAAAAAAAAGGTTTGATATTCAGGTCACATGCTGCGCATGCATGTCTCGATTGGCTGTCTAAAAAATAAATAAATAAAAAGCACTCCATCATATAAAAAGCATCAAAACTGCGTTCAATGGAACGAAGATCGAAAAAAATGCTGTACGACTAAAGAACCATAATAATCAATAATGACAAAAAAAAAAAGAATCACTTTACGAACACGAGGACAGAAGATGCCGCTTCAGAGCTTAATGCAGCAGAGTGGAAAGATTGAAATAAGTAACTACAATGGGCGATTTTTACAACGGCCATTTTATTGGACTGAACAATCTTTTTAAGTGGTGCAGAGCCATAATTGCTCGCCACTGAAGTCCTGAGCTACCTCACTGATGGTGTCGAAATGGAGTTTAAGGAAGTTCATATTTCAGATATTCTTTGATTTCACACCTTTGCCTTGCCCATTGCCTTCAATCATCCATGTTAATAATGAAATAGGTGGTTTTCTTTTGTTGCTAATCTATCTTATTTGCTATTCAGCCACTTAAGGCCATTTCACTAGAACTCATATTAGAATACTGGGCCCAATGGGCATTAATATTGAATGAAGTGGGAATATAATAACGCAAGTTCCCTCACTGGAGGCAAACCACTATATGGAGGAATATTAATGACTGTCAAAGCATTATGGTTATTATTATATTTTACATTATGCAGCTTCAGGGGCAATCGGCGGTAGGATGCTAAACAGGTGCAAGCCACTTAAGATGATAGGGAGAAGGAGAGGAGGGTAAAAAAAAAAAACAAACACCCTTTTCTTTTTTGCCCATTCTCTGGTTCTCTTATTCCTCTTCTTCTGCCTCTGTTTCACTGTTTTAACAGTAAAGTTGATTATTTATCCACAAGTTGTCTCCTCCCAACCACACAGGCTCCTTCTCTTCTCCATCTCTTTTCACTTGTTCTTTCCATCCTGCTTTTTGGGCTTTTTGATAACTTTCTCTTGTCTCCTCAACCTCTGCCTGCCTCCCACTCTTTTTCTAAATCTCTCTCCCTCCCTCCCATAGGCTCAGTGGATCAGAGGGTTTTAGGTGATAAATACCCTGGACCAAGGGCTCACCAGCCACCGATTCCTGCCACTTTACTGTGTCACATTGTGGCCGAGGCCTCATTAAAAAGGCATTAGCCTCCTCTTGGTCCCATGATGGAGGCCATGTCTGGCTCAGTCACTGCCGCAGGGATCTATTTAAAAGTGGCGGATGGAACGAATAAGGAAGAGAGAGATAGGGAAAAAAGAGACATGGGGAAAGAGAGATGGCCATGTAATGAAAGGGAAGATATGGCTGGAGAGAGGGAGAGCAAGAGTCACCAATTCCATGTCTAAGGATGAACCGAGGTCTGGGAGTCCAAGGAGGCAGAGAAGGAGGAAGTAGAGATAACTAGCTGGAGCGAGGTCCACTTACTTGTCCCCTGTGAGTTCATGTGCTTTCAGAATTTAATTGATACCAGCCAATTAAAGCCACTCAGGTTTCACCTTGAGGGGGTCAGGAGAGGTAGAGTCAGGGGTTCAGAGCAGGATGAAGGGGGAGGGTGGTGGGGAATGAGGAGAGGAAGAGGAGCGAGGTGAAGAGGGGAGGTGGAGAGTGCAGCATGAAAACACAAGAGTAAGCATTTACTGCACATCATTAGTAAATAAGTAGTCTGGAGGTTAAGACAGGGGGAAAAAGTGGGCGAAAGGCAGCAGGAAGGAGGGAGGAGGAGGAAGAGGAGGTTGACAGGTAAGAAGTATGTTGTTTGGGGTTTGTAATGACAGATGTAGAGAGAACTGCAAAACAACCACCATGGCAACTTTTAAAATGATGTTTAAAAAAAATGTTAACTGAAGACTTCTTTAATGTCAACAAAAGACTGCAACAAAAAAATATATAATTTTTAGACAAAAGCTCAACATTGAGAGCTTCTGCGTTGTTCCAGCTACAGGTCAGTAAACCCTAAGAGAGTGACACCAGAGGAAAAGAGTGGTGCAACCTCCTTCAGTAGGATTAGTAGACCCAGTCAACAACAATTGCCCTAACCCTGACAATAACAACCAATAAACTAAATCTTATCTATTTAGTTATTGGTCATTAGTGGTGATAAAAAGCTTTGTAGTGAGGCCTACCAGAGTGATTCAATTCATATAGAGCTGAATTTAGAAAAAAGTTTCCAATTAATCACAATTTTCATTAAAATCCCAATATCCTGCATTTGCAACTTTTCTCAATAAACATCTAAATATCATTTAAATGTTATTTGTAGGCTGAGATTAGTTATTGTAATTGGTTCAGTAAGGACTACATGATGTGTAAAATGTGGACAAAAGGGTTATTTTAAGTTAAAATGTAATGTAATTAACAGATGCTATGAGCCATAACAGTCTCCTCTGCTGTGATAATGATAATAATTACACTCTATTTAAACCCACCGCAGTTTTCAAGATTTAGGATGGACAGCGGACTCTGGATGTCTCATAGCAAATCTAGAAATGACTGATCTGAATTCTCCATCTTTTGAAGAGATATTATCTCTGGCTATGAGATGTGAGGCCGTGGAAGTCAAGTGAACAGAGTGTGGTCCCTGCCAGGGAGCTAACAATACCCAACAGCTGTCTGCAGATATCAGGCTGATGTCTTGTCAGCACAAACAGCGAAGGTGATTTAGTGAGCAGACTTTCATTTTCTGTCCTGTCTATGCTCAAAGTGATCATTAACTTGAATGTTTGGAAATAGTTGAAACGTATACTACTGAAAGTCCATATGGAGCATTTATTTTTTAAATATGCATAAAGAAGACACCCTTGTCAGTGGTTTTTGTGTACAGTGGGGTGATTTTCAGTGTAAACCCCAGTGTACATGAAGGCCTAAAATATGTAAATGAGTCATTTGCCAAGGAAAACAACTCATTGGTCCAAAGTTTCATAGCCTGGAACTTTAGTTACAATTCAGTCAATAATATACAATTCACTCTACACAATTTTATATTCAAGAAAATAAAAATGTTGCTCGCTTGTTGAAGGTTGAAGAAGAGTAATTTTTCAGAAAGAAGTTATCTGACCCAAGGGAATCAAGAATTGCTTCAACTCAAACTGAAATTATTCAGGTGATCAGTGCAGATATCCAGCTCTACATTCAAAGCAAAGTCAACAAAAATACTTTTGGTCTTAAATGTATTTTTGCAATATTGAGAAAAGAAAGTTCATTCATTTTCCTATCCAATACATAAGAATACACATTATATTTGGGTTATCAAGACAGATATCATTATTATGAGCTTACTTATAAAATAATTTGATCAAAAAGCATATTCCTTCCATCAATCTGTCCATTTGGCCAACCATTATCAGCGCTCACTTATCCTATGTGGGCTGGTGGAGCTGCAGACCATTCCTGCTCATATTGGACGAGGGCCAAGTAGAGAGACAACCAATCACTGTCACTACTTCAGACACCATTTCCCAGCAAGTCTGTATGTCTTGGATTCAAAGCCAATACCCTCAGGAAGCTACAGTGCCCACCATTGCAACAGCTATTTATTATAGACAATGTCAATAGTTTTTGTAGTAGCAATGGTCATACGACTGCTTGGGAGTTTGCTCATAGTGATGAACCCACAGATTGTCTGACTACAGTTCCCTTTAACTATTCAAAGTACCATGTTTTAGCTCATTGTTTTGCTCTTAAAGCTCACAACTCTGTTTTCCATTGATTAGCATCATTGTCACCTGCTTCAGTAAAAAAACCCATTGTCACTTCCTGCACCAAACAGCAGACAATGTTAGCAAGTTAAATAGCATCAGTAGAAACCATAAAAACAGCTACAAGGTGAGTGAATTTATATTCATCAGATGGACACAAACAAAACTCCAAAGAATACTTATGTTGCTAACAAGTTCACCATATCAACTTAAAAGGTGATGATATGTCAATGTTGCATTTACAACCGCTGCCCCCGAGTGGCAAAAAAAGCTTAATGCAGGTTTAAAGACTATGAAAGCATGACAATGAGTCTAGAGACTGGTGTTCCCATTTTCTACTGATAGAACTCATGTTTTTTTCACCATGACCATCATGTTTCCCTGACCTTAAAAAGAAATTTCTTACCTAAGCATAATCATACCTTACCCGTAGGTGTATCAGATCCAAAATAGATCCCATAGAAATTAAATAAGGAGGATGTCTGAGACATGAAGTAATAAAGTCATAAAAACCATTAAGTATCTTGATGGACAAATAGATCAATATTATGTACCAGCCTGCAGGTGGGCTGCAATAGAGAGACAAGCAGTTAGACAGACAGACCAGCTGGAAGGATGAAGAATAAACAAGCTCATAGCTGTCACCTCCACCGCCTGTGTGTCTGTCCATCCACTGACAAGCTGAGGAAGTAAGACGGCGAGTGTGTAGGCAGCTCAGTGAAAGAGGACAGGGTCAGGCAGGCAAGTGTTACTCAGGTGTTGAGGAATGTATTAGCTAATAAGGAATTCTGGGTAAAGTAGCTACAGACAGACTGGGGGGGTTGTTCAGTGGAAAGTCAAGGCACAGCTGAGAAGTTTGTCTTAGTAACCAGACAGATAGACAGGCAGAGCTCAGACAGAGAGGAGGTAGGGGGAAGTGTTTGCACCAATGCGAATCAAAAGAACGATGTCAGACAGGCAGGTCAGACTCAGGTGGAAGGAAGAGAATTAGCTAATGTGATTGGTAGTATGATTTTTTTTTTTTTTTTTACTACCATTTCTTTCCTTTGTGCAGTATCAGACAGCGGGCTGCCAGAGGTTATTTCACAGGAAATAAAGTCTTTGTTCAGACAAAGAAGGAGAGAATCTGAAGTGAGGCAGGCTGTGTTAGATCTGGCAGGCTCTGGGACTGCAGTGCGACCGATGAGTGGTATACTGTGAATGATTCAGAGGACAGACAGGCAGCAAAGAGAAGGGAATGATGAACACTGCAGTCAGACAGACAGATCAGGAGTCATTCGGTGATGCTACTCATCATTGGAGAGGCAGAATGATGTCTTTTCCTTCTTTCAACCCTTTCCCCTCTTTCTTATGCTGGGCAGTTTGTTTAACATGTTCTTAGTCTAATATATTGTTTTGTTTTTGTGCATGGGCCAATTAACAAGTCTTCATACATTTGGTGCCTATTGTTTCTCTCGATGTGGTCATAAAAGAGCCAAAATCAGAGCTCAGACAATTTATTCTTCTGTACCTGTCTATAGTGGGACTTGCTTGAGAAAACAATTTTCAACAAATCACATCTGTTGTTTATTGAACTGCATTAGTATGATGAAATAAGAGTTCTATTACTTCAAATATTACTTAAATATGAATCTTCACACTGTGGCTGCAAATTTTCACACAACTCCCACAACCTGTCAAGTCTCCTGAAGGAACAAGCATCATATCCTCCATGCACTATACACTTGTACATTAGGTCTAACTGACTCATAGTTTCTTTCTGTGTCATGTTTTGAACTGAAAATATCATGCCGTTTCTTTGGGCTGCAAATTTCAGGACATATTAGTCCCCACGGTCTTTTGTTCACATCCTGATAAACTTAATACTGTGCATTGAAGCTGGTGGGATGAATTTTGGACGGGTGTAGTATACAAAGTAGAGGATTTGGAGATTTGTGCAAAATTATATGATAAAAACACAAGGGGAAAACAAACAGTGGTGCACCTGCCCCTTTTTGAAGCACAGCACAAGTACCAGACTAGGGCCAGCTGGCTTCTCAGACAGAACGGTTAATTTAACAGACAGTTGATGCTCAATTTAGCAGTGGCATGACAAAGTCAAAAAAACCTCTGGGGATGCCAAGACAGACATCATCTATGACAACAAGGTACGACGTTAAACAAAGGTTAGTAAAGCAACTTGCCCACTAATTGCTAGTCTGTGGTTTGACCCTCAAACTCCACCACACTATCCTCATATCAAAACTTTCTTAAAGACATTACATTACATCCCAAGAGGCTTTGCAATGTATGCGAAAACACAAATAGAAATGTGAGCCAAAACAACAATGAAATGTCAACAATGAAAAGAATCAGTGCCTGTATCACGTATACATGACTTACACAGCCCAATATATCTTCTTAAAATACAAACATACACTAGAGCCCAGCAAAGCTTATACTGTAATACGCTACGCAGTTGAGAATACTAATATATCATTCATAAATTTGAAAAATACCAATGCATGCATCAAATATAAGACTCACACGTTCCTTTTATCTCCTCAGCATACAAAAATACCCTTCAAGGCCTGATTAATGTTAACTTCTCATTATAATCCTCATCTTAAAAACATAACAGGGATGAAAAGCTGGTCTCAGGGAACTTGCAGACCTTCCCCACAGGCTCCAAACAGCAAACTTGTGCCTGAGCAACCACTAAAAGCAAAATTAGAGATAATATAATATTAAAAATAACCTCAACAGGCTGTGTCCCTGTCGACTGTGCCTGTGTCGACTGCAGCAATAACTCAGCAGCTTCAGTCTCCAGGCAAACTGTTCAAAAGATAACGTCTACAACCTCAAACACACACACACAGGCAAACCATCAGCAACAGAAGCAGCTAGCATACAGACAGAGGATGCATTTCACTTACTTTATTTGTTGTGGAGGTCAAACCTCGTCCGCTTCCTCCATAACGGCTGGCTAGGCTAACAGCGCTAGCATAAAGTTAGCAACACGGGAAAACTAGCTAACAGCGCGTAACGAAATGTTGTTAAACTCCTCACTAACTTTATTTGGCGCGAGAAAAAAAAAAAAAGGTCAGAACAGCAATTTATAGGTTGTTTTCCAGACTTCGCTGTTATTTCAATAACCGTTTTTATATCGGCGGCATCTTTGAGAGGCGACGTCCGGTTTTCTGATTGACGTCAGTCTGTCCGTGACTTTCTCTGGAGCGCGAACTCTCAGCCACGCCCACACGCGGCGGTACGTAAAAATGGGCGGCCGGAATAGTGACGTCAGTTCGGAAGTGCCTTACACCTGCAATCTAATGGTCATCAGGGGGCGACTCCACTGGTTGCAAAAAGAAGTCTATGGGAAAATGGATCTACTTTTCATTTGATTTATTACCTTAGTAAATGTTTTCCTAATAAGTTAATGGTCTCTATCACTAGTTTCAAGTCGTCTTCAATAGCACATGATGTTCATTTTTAAAATGAGGGTCCCTTTTAGAGAAAAGTAGGGGATAAAGCACGGTCTGAATTAGGACATGGCTACCAAGTGATTGACAATCAAACAGAGCAGGTCTTGTCTTGTCATGTCTTTCTCAGCCCCACCTTCTTGTCCAAATATTGTTTCATCTGGTTTCAAAAAACCAAGATGGCGACGGGCAAGTTACAAACTGAAGGCTTTAGTTCAGAAACCAATGGGTGACTCAACTGAAGAATTTGTACACTAATTATGATACAACTTAGACTTGATGTCTAAAAGGATCAAATGTTGAAGTGATAACGCAAATGGTCAAAGGTCAACTTCACTGTGACATCATAATCTTGTGCAAAAATACTTCTGGTCATAATTTAAAGCTGTAACTCAGAAACAGAAGTTGAGATTGTGAACATATTTTCTGCAACTTTACTGATTGGCAAACGCAGAGTAGACACTGTTGGCCATCCAGGCAATTACACATTTAGTTTTTTCTCATTTGAGAGAAAGTAATTGTTACTACATTATCGTCAAGTGTCAAGTCATAGCTTTAATTTAAGTGGGTTTACATCAATATAGAAACAACTGTATGGGACATTGCAAAGGTTCAAGGGTGTACAAATAATTGGAAACTTGCTGTTAAATGCTTTTTGGTCATCTGCATGTTCCTTCAGTGCTAGTTCATGCACAAAAGAGTTCAGATGAGGTTCACATGTTAGAGAGGTGCCATTCATGCTCACCTATCAATATGAGGAGTGAAGAGGTGACAGTGCAATGCAGAACATAACAACGAGGCTTTTTTTTTTGTAATCAGAGAAATATCAAAAGTAGAGTGTACGTTAGAACTAGAAAATGAGCAAATGAGCTGGTAGATGGAGGAAAACAGGTCCTGTGAATGAGAGGGAAATTATCTGCATGGTGAAGGAAAACCCATTTATCTTTTATCTTTATTTAGAGTAGCTGTTGTCATGGTGACGACTTGTGAGGCTCTAAATAAACACTAAAATAAAATGAGGAGCCCTGGCTGTCTTTGGTTCCTGTGCGTAAATGCCACGACCACAACAAACTACAGCCTGAAAAATGATCATTGAGATGATTCACCACCTGTCCAGACCAAGACCAAGCTTTTGAAGCTTCAAAAAAGTCTGAATGTGTGACAGATGCTGTATTAATTTGCGTTTGTTTATAGAGGTATTAATGACATTATAGCCCTTGTGGATCTGTCCTGACAGCAACTGACTGTGTATCAGCTCATCTCAATGTAAATATTATCATGTCTTCATGTCTTATTTCACATCATCTTGTGTCACAAGATCACAAGTCCAAGTCTCAACACTCAAAAATAAATCTGTAAAAAAATTTTAATAATTCTGATTCTTTTGCTAAACTTCTCAATCGTATTGTAGCAAGTTTTCTATAAAATGAAGAAGTTGAATGAAAGTTTGAAAGAAATTTACCAGGAAATCAACTTTTTAGACTCAACACAACTAACTTACCCTCTATTTTTCCTAAAATTAGTAGACTACTAGAGTTTATCTATCTTTCCAAGAAACTTCCTAGGAGATAATTACCATTTTATCTCTGAATATGAAAGTCTAAATGCTGCTCCAGAGGAAAAATACTGAATTCTAAAGGGGAAATACTGGGTCTAAAAATACTGGAAGCTGCTGAAAAATGTATGATTTTTTTTATTTAGTACAAATAAATAACTTTATTGTCTGTATTACCTCACAGCCTTGATTTCATTTATGGATTCAACCTGTCCTCACATGATTCTATGCAGCAGCTTTCAAGAGGCTGCAGAATCTATTAAACGATACACCACAAGGCTTATTGGTCCTATCGCAAGAGAGTCGGCTATGTTTTAATCAGCTTGAGGTCCCACAGCAACTCTGAATGAATTGGCAAGAAATAAAGTTACAAAAGATCTCAAAAAACTTTAGCATAATTTAGTCTTGTTTATCTTTTTAATCTTCTCAAGTAAACTTTAAACAATAAGAGAACAGGATAGAAGCTCTCATCATCTGGAGGAAGTTGCTGAAAAAGCGAGACAATAATGAGATGACAGGAACGTACACATTTTGCTGACGCCTGTAGAACTCTCCAATCCAATTAAAAATAAAATTCCCGCGCATCCCACCAGATCCCCTCTCCTACTTATTATGAAGCTGTTTTTGATTCATGCTCAGAGGGCGTTGAGTTCCCATGAGGACGCTGCAGCAACATCCCCCCAAAATAAAAGGTCAAAGAAAGTTGAAAGGCCGTCAGGAGCCAACCTTATTCACTCACAGATGATTTACTTCCCGTGTTTGCATACAGGCACGACTCCAGGGATCGAACTAGGACAGGGGGAAAGGTACTGTGACAACAGGGTCAGGTTGGTTGTTTATTAGAATAATAAATGGTCCACGGTGGGTGAAGGAGACCCTCGTATCGGGGTTAATGATATGAGGCACAAATGGAAAATCTATGTCATAAGTGTATTCAAGAATGTACTGCATGCATTTCTGACTATATACAATTGGACTTGTTTGTATTTCTGTGTATGTGTACCAGTGTGTGTGCAGGCTCCACACCCCTTCATATATATGGGCCTTGTTTAGAAAAAGAAGATGGGCATCAGTACAAATAAACCCAATAACACATTTCCCCTCTTTAATTGTCTTTTCCAAAATTAAAAATCTATACCATTTTCTAATTATGCATACTTTACAAACGGATCATTGATTATTTCTAATTGTCGTATAAATAATAAATATACAATATACTCATGCTTACCATTAATTTCATTTTATATACTGTATTTATTCTATCTTTCCTATATTAATGCATCAAAATCCCTTCAGTGGGCCATAACAACACTTACTTTTTGGAAGAAAAACCTGCAGGTCACCTAGACCAAAATCCTTTTATAAAAAGTAATATTATACTCAAACTCCAGATGACAGGACACTTTTATTAAATGATTTATTAATACATTAATTATTTCACTTACCATTCATGAAGATTTTTGTTCCAACTTTTAAACATGGTTCCCAAAGTTTTAATTTCTATAATTTTATACTGTCTTGGAATGCAGTTCATTTGGCAGCTTAAAAATACAAAAGGTCTCTATTTAGTGGCTTAAATGCCTGTAATTACAACCTCTACTGTTTTACTGTTATTTATGTTATTTATGTCTGTGATAACATGTAAACTACTATGTTAGCTGCAGAAGTTGATCGTATATCATTAACTTAACAGTGTACAAGGACAAAGGATGAGGGAGCACATGTAGTCTGACCTGGAGGTCAGTGAGTAGTGAGTGTGTGTCCTCTGTGTGCACATGTGTGTGGTTTAGCGTACAGACATTTCTAAGAACAGACAGAAATTGCTGAGAGGGGTTGAAACATTAGAGGTGAGGAGAGGTTATATAGCCTAGTGAGCAGTAGTTTTGAGTAATGGACAGTGAAGTGGGTTAGGTCAAAGGTTACTCTTATGGCTAGAGTAACCTCTAACCTGTTCTCTGGCAGATTTGTGAGTTTGCAGAGCAGTAAAAAGCCCACCCTGACAGACCTTTAATACCTACTGCTTCACAGCATCAGACTTATGATGGATAGGGACAGTGCTGACATGGTGACTGCCATCTGGGAGCGTGTGATACAGAGGCGAGTGATTGACTGGGTTTTAGTAGAAAAGGGGCCTGACAGGGACTGATAGCCTCACCATCATCATTCTGGGTCACAGCAGGGGCGGTCTGCACTCTGTCTGGAGGACAGCAGAGGTGTGGGCAGAGGTGTGGGGGGGCTGTACGCAGTGTATAGAAGAGTGTTTATGAACAGTAATCTCTCAGTTTGTTCATGTTCAAAGTGGGAAATCCGATTCAGATAGGGCATCTACCTCAGACATCTACCTCATGAATATATCAATAATAGAAATGATTCATTTTAAGAATAACATGAAACATATTTTCCAGAATTCTCCATCTAAGGCTTTTTAAGCCTGGCATTGAGTGAGATATAAATTGATTTTTAATTCACCTGTCATCTTCTTCTTCCATTAACACACAGCACACATGCTTAGACTCATCAGGAAGGCTACTCAAACATTATGGTCATGGATGTATTTATTGCTGTAACAGATGTTAATGTTAATAATCAGCAGTCAGATACTGTTTCTGCATTTCACACTTTTCACATAATCTCGCCTCACAGTACGTTGATGATCAACCATAGAAATAAAACCCAGACCCACATTTCATATTGAAGGGTAAGACACACTAAAAAAAGATCTACAATGATAGATCAAATTTGACACTTTTAACATAATGAGCAGCACAAGATTCTTTAATTGTATCTGGCATGAAAAATGCCAAAGATTAAGTTTTTAAGTAGACGAATAATCTTAAATACATTATTTGATTATTATGAGCCACATAAAGCTATGTGCAGTTAAACATCCAGTATTTAGCACCAAAACTCAATCAGTTCCTTTTCACAGCAGCATCTCCACAAACAACAACAACAACAACAACAACGTTCTTCTCATTAGCAGCTTACCACTGGCGCAATCACATCCAAATAAACAAAATAGACAGATACATTGTAACTCTATTAGTGCATTTTAACCCAATGTGTAATTAAAAACTGCAGCTGGTGTCGTGATGCAACAACAGCAGTTGCACCACAACGGCAACACCAGTAATTAAACTTTGTGACTATGATGTGCAGCATTAATTTAGAGCAGTGCTGTTTCTCTCAGTCTCAGATATTGGTCCATTTGCAATAAAGCTCATCCTCATCAGCACAATAATAAATGAGTGGTTAGTGTAGGCTCTGCTAGTGTTGGGATAAACATATTATGATTATTGTTTTTACTGTATTTACCTCTGGCTCTGTTTCATTTGACTCTCACTGTAGCTCCTTTGTCCCTCTCTCTCTCTCTCTTACAGTCTGTTCCCACATTTTTTCACTTCCCATCTATATCTGCATTCCTACCTCCTACTCTTTCACTTGTTCTTTTTTTTCCCTCATCTCTCTAACACCCCCACCCTGTAAAGCCTATAAATCACATGGTGATAGATTGGCCCCGTTGGGAATGTCTCAACCCAAGGCTTGGAGCAAGGGTAGCTCACCAGATATGGCTTCTCTTTGTTCTGAAACCACGTCACGGGGGGATATTTACATGAAGGGCACGGATCCCAGTCATGGAAGAGGGGAAGAAAGGTCTATATTAACAGAAAACAGTCCAAGGACAATAAAAGGCGACGATAACAGATATTTTTAAGGGAACAAATTGCAGGGTATGGTCGGACTGAGACCTCTGGTGGGGCTGAACACTACGATCGTCTCTATTTATATTGCAGCTTTGTGACTGCACTGAGAATGGGCCATCAAGGTAAAGTGTGTGTTTGAGTTCAAGAGGCGTAACCCAGAAAGTGAAGCACGATGTCGCTGTGTGGAAGATGCACTGGATGAACATCAGCCTGGGGTGTTGTTCACTTCCTGCAGCCTGTATCTGCGATAAGTGGTTTATACCACAGGCCACAGCGCTCGAAGCATTTTAACATTGTCATTGCTATGTTGACAAGAGTTCAGTTTAACTCGTGTTTCACACTGCAAATTAGACACATCAGTTTCATATGACCTTCATCCCAACACGCCGCCTCAACTCATCCTCTCGCCGGCGAGCCACCATGGAAAGCTCGCGAAAAAGACACGCTGCGAGGGGCTCACACCATCCATCACGCCTCGCAGGAAATGCCAAGGTGGCTGTCACACAATTGTAGACTCACATTTCACTTTTAATGTATTTATCTCTGTAAAGGAATGCCAAAAGCAACAAGGTCACCTCGCATCATGACGATTTGCCAAAAGCCCCTTCTGCCATAAGTCACTCATCCCAGAGTTTTAACCCCAGGTTTCCTCACTGTAGGATTAAATATTTATGCATCACAGTGAAGATTCACAGGTGTGATAGCAGGAGTCCAACAGTTTAACACAATGCCAGGTGGAGTTATCACTGTATTGTTAATGACTATAGACAGTACAAACTCCAGGCTACAGACAGGTGCTACACACGGGATACAGGTGCTCGTGGGGTGCAGCCAGCTTTCTTTTCAAAGCTGCCAGTCTTTGTCAAAGCTGTGCCCTTTGATCTTGCTGTAGAGCCCAGCAGCATCCCCAACTCTACTGACAATCCTCAGCTCACTGACAGTATATTAAAACTTGACTGTGTTGACTTTAAAAGCATCACCAGTTGGAGGCGCTGTCAAGTGTGATGCCATGAAGCCATTATCTGGACCAGTCACTGATACTGGGCTGTTCCCTCGTTGTCAGTCTGTGTGAAAGACCTTTACTGTTCCAGAAACTACTACATCGATGGTTTTGAGTACTTTGTCAGGTGTTCATATCTGCAGATAGTGTCACAACTGTACAACATGAAACTTTATCGGTGTGTGGTTGAGATCAAAATGAAGGCAGAAATTCAAAGATGGTTTTGTCTGGACCCATTCGTATTCAGCTGCAGTAAAAGAATAAATGCATTAGAATGTATAGAGTGTGGGGTTTAGTCACTTCTGCATTGGCATCAATTTTCATCCATTTTTTATATAGTCTAGTTTTAGGACTAGTTAGAGCATGACAGAGGATGTCAGTAGAGGAGGGTAGTCCTTCAGTGTGGCCCAGGACACATTTGTGTTCACACTGCTAAAAGAACGTGGCCACATGTGGCCCGACCACCTCTGAATGTGATCTAAGTGATCAGATCTCAAGTGTGTCCTGAACGCGTCTTGGGTGTGTTCACACCTTTAAGTAGCTGTCCACTTGTGATCGAATCATCCGAGATGGATGCAAATACCAGGTGTGAACAGGGCCTGAGATGGTGAACATGATAAAAAAATTATACCTCCTTAAAATCATTATGTTGCAAGCTGACCTTTAGTATTTAGCTCAAAGCAAAATGTTACAAGCTGCAGACTCTAAGTCTTGGAATAAACATTGGGCCAAATACTGTCATGTATTTGACTGGATTCTGTGGGTGAATATCCCTTTAAAGTTTGAAACACGACCGTCAAGATTCTGGAGGAATAAAAACAGCAGACAGATGTCTTTCAACAAAAGAAACATCATCACACAAAGATGCTTAAAAAAAAAAACTAAACTGACGTCAGCGCAGTTTCAAAACAGAAAGTAATGCTCAAAACTGTCCTTGACAATGTGCGTTAGGCCTCCAGGACCAGTAGTGTTCTTTGATAAAGAGAAAGAAAAAGCAAACTCCCTTGCTGAGCCTGCCTGTAATTGCTTTTCATTATTAAGTGGTCAAAGGCAAGACCTGATTTAGCAACCTGAAGTTTCATTCTTCCTTTCCTCAGTGCCTTTCCTCCATTAGCTTCACCAGCTCATGGGAGATGATTCCCTTCAAGACATCTGGCGCAATAATGTACAATGCACAGTGACAAGGAATAAGACTTTTTAATAAATGAAAATAAGAAGAAAATCCTGCCGGAGGACAGGACCTGGAACCTTTTGCGGGTTGCCTGTTGAAAGTATCTCAGTCTGTATTATACTGTGGAGTTTTTTGGGGGGTCTGCTCCAGATAAGGGTAAATAAAGCTTTTTATTGCCTTGATTCCTTCAAAGATAGACTCAGCTGTGTAATATAGCCACCAAGATATCAGGGGATTGGAGACAAATAAGGATAGGAGCAAGGTAAGAAATATATCATATGAGGATTTTTTTTTTTATTCTTCTGGTGATAAAGCATATGCAAAGAATAGCTTGCAGCCAATATGAGATTATCCTCAGGGCAAAAATCATATGAAATTAGAATTAGAAATTAGAAGAAAAGGAAGTAATCTGTTTGTTTAATTTCAAACATTAAAAGTAAAGCTGCATTAACAGTGTTTGTCTTCTTGTGACAAGGTTATGTATTTTCAGAACATTAAAAATACATGAAATGCTATGATAAAGGTATGTTTTGTGTAGTAATAGTGTCTGTCGTCTGCAGGCTGCACTGCAATTAATGATTACACATGAATTTATAACCTGCGGACATGTTGACCCACTTAAACTCAGCTTGATAATAAGGTCATATCTGACAGCAAACAGTTTCCTTTCATTACCTCAATCTGACACTTAATGTGGCTCCACACATACAGTAGCCCTGACACGTATCGATTCAGTATTAAAGCTGCTATAGGGCTCAGCCTCAAATCAATACACAAATACTTCACCAGCTCTCAGAAAATTCCCCTTCTGTAACATCAAGTCCTCAAGTGGTTTAAATAATTTCTGTCGGCACAGCTGAATGCCCCCCGAAATTACTTTTTTATTTGTGTCTTATTAGCACTTATATGATAATATGGCAGTGATTTATTTCTCAACTCGGCCTTTTTACTTGTTCACATTTTTCTGATGCGGTGCTTTCATGCAGCAAGTGGAACGACCTGTCATTCAAGAGCAAGGTCGCTGAAAAGTCAATCTCTGCATCAGTTTTAGTACTTTTTTCCCCATCACCATCTCTGCATCAAACGGCTGAGAGCCAGTCACTTCCACTCCTGTCAGTCCAATCAAAAACAACAGTATCTTTGTATGTCTCTGAGATAAACTATTCTTATTCATGTATTCAGGTTTTGTTTTTTGTTTGTTTTGTTTTTTTTGTTTTTTTTCTTCATTTCTTTTTGGTGATGTCCAGAATTACATATCATAAATTACCCTTACAGGGCTTTACAACCTGCACAGCACAGGACACCCAACATCCTTAAATCCTCCAGGGAAATCTGACCGCAACGCCTGAAAAAAAAAAAAAGAAAAATGTAATAAAAACCCCTAAACAAATCTTATAAGAGAAACATCACTGAGATACAAGAGTGCACAGAACTACTATACTATAGAGAGGTTGATGTGTTGCAAAAATATATGTAGAATATCACTCTGGGAAAGATTTTGAGCCACTTGTCTGTGCAACCAAATCTGATAGGGCGTCAACTGTATGACCACATGATGTCAGCATTACAGGTGAGTGTGGGTGCCCCATAGGGACAACTCCAACCAAAAGGCCTTTTTAAAGATTTATCTTGTTTTATATCAGCTACATGTATAAATAGGTCAGTGAATAATATGTTTTGTGTGTTTTTGTACAGACCCAAATGTCTCTGTCTGTGAAAAGTTGGTATTTATTTGGTATTTAGATGTCATCCATGATGTTCTTAAGGTTTTAACTGTGGTTGTGAGACCAGTTGGAACAACAGACAAGTTCAGCTCAGTTCGTTTTTGTTGTAGGCTTCATGATTTTATTGCATATCACCAACGGGCATCAAAGGGCCTCAGGCAAGATACCATGTCAAACTGTCAAACTGTTGATATATTCCTTATATTTTATAGTATATCCTTTTCCAAGACAAATGTAAAATTCCCCTAAACTCTCTTACACACATCAACATTTTTAATACCACTGATATGACATATATTATTATTATTGATTGATCATCTTGAATTTTTTCCGCTTTGCATTGATTTCACATTTTATTTTTACTCTCATGCTAAATATTATCCATCACTGCAAATTTTCCTCAAGAGTATGGCACCTTGCAGTTTACTGCACAAGCATGTGACAAATAAAACCTTTCCATGCTCTAATCTGCCATTTGAACTTTACCCACTTGATTGAAAAACAAGCAGGACTAACAGTTGAGCCAATAAGTTGTAGCCCTCATTAATGCAAAGCAGCTGCCCAGTAAAAAGGCAGCCTGTTTCAGGGAAATACACACGGAGAGAGACGGTATGTTGCACTGAGACTTATTTATTGGATAATATATTTGCAGATGGCTGTATGATGCTGCATATGGCCCCATCACTCCCCTTGTGTTAATAGACAGAGAAAGAAGCTGCGAAGATATTTTAGTCCCAATGTTCTGACCAAAATGCACGCATTATCAGTCATTTGTCACAATGATGGGTACAATAATTTTATAAGATTTGAGAGCATGTTACCATCAAAATAGACAGAGATAAGCAATATGCTTCAAAATGGATTTTGTTGTAGTATTAATTTATATTGCTGAGGCAGAAAGATGAACAGTCTCAGAGCAGGAGACACCTGAGACTCAGCACTAACCTCAGTCAATTCAAATCACATCAGTGTTATACATAACCTGTCTCCCCAAAAGCCAAATTGAAATGAAAAATAAAAATTGCCTTAACTTTCTCCACGACGTTTTGATTCTTTTGGGTTCAGCTGTGAGGATATCAAACTTGTTGTACATGTAGCAGACCATGTCGACTGTCGCTCCTTGTGAAAAAGAGAACAGGGAAAATAGAGAAAGGGTGTTTCAGCAGGATACCAGCAATAATCTGTGTTAAACCTGCTGAGCTGCTGAATTACTGAAGCTCTTGGCAGGTGCTACGCCGCAGCCCCGCTTAGTCAGTTTGAATAAGCTCTGAGTTGCTATGATCACCGTGAAACTTTAGATTAGCACAACTTGCACTCAGACGTGCCAAGGGAACGCTGATTCTGCTGTAATGTCAAAAGACAACCAATCAGGATGCAAATAGGCAAACATGTTTCGGCAGATCTGGAATCTGCATTGTTTCTAAGGAGCATTGGACTCATGTGGGGAAAAGAAAGAAAATCATTTTTGACAACACAAACAAGACGACAAATGTCATTTAAGTGTTAAAATATTGGCTTGAAGCAGGTCTGAAATTAATGTGTTGAATTTATTCAAGTGAGATTCCTATAATGTGCTCCATCAGCAGTGGCTTTCCCTCTTGGAGGCTGCGTGAAAGAAAATACTGAAATTAATGCACCCAGCCCACCACTGCTAATGTAATTTACCCTGATTATGCAGGAGAGGAAGAAATCAGCAACTCAGCAACTTAACAATCATGATGTGCTTTCTAGGGTCTTTAATGTTTCGTGTTTGTTTCCAAGAAAACAGCCGAGGAAAATGGGTACCTGCCGGGGAGCTCTTTGCAGCTGACCGGCCGAACGTGGGGGTCCGGAGGTCGACAGCTCTGTGATGCATGACAGTGGAACAGGGTTTTCTGCTAACAACACACCGGTGTTGCTTACAGCGAGGTCAGCACTTTACTCACTTGGCTCTGTGCACTCTCTGCTCTGGATTTCTGATTCAAGACCACAGAGACACATCAGCTGCCTGATGGGCCCGCAGCCTGTCTTCACTCACTTATGTGTGTGTATGTTGTTACTCTTACTGCGTCCATATGGCTGCTTGTGTGTTTGTTGGGGTGCCGCACAGAGCAGAACAGGGAAGTGTGGCCCAACATCACCTACGTCCACGGAGCATAGAGAAGTGAAAAAGTGTGACGAGGTAAAAAGCCTTCATCAGGGTCACAATAACACACATAACAAGGAAGATTCATGAAGCCAGATGACCATATATCCAGCTCATCTGTGTGGGTACCCTGTTAGTCAATATATGTGTGAAGTGTGTATATGATTTTTTTTTTTAAAGATTTTGATTTTTTTCTCTTCATTTCTATTTTATATCAGTGTTCTTTGACATGTGTTTTAAAATAACCCCAGTGCCACCAATTGAAAACACATTAGTTTGGAAATAAAGTTGTTCTTTATGCTACAAGTGATGTTGTGCATTGTTATTATTCATCAAGGAAAAAGATGTGACTCAAAAGCAACAGTCTCGACCCGGTGGTCTGGGGGTTTAAAGCCCCGACCATGATCGCAGTATCTCTTATTTGACTCTAAAGTAGCGAAAGGAAACTTTGTTTGTGGTGTCAGCAGCTTAAAAACTTTAAAAAAAAAAAAAAAAAAAAAAAGAGACTTCAAGAACATCATTTCTCAAAAGACACGGTGTCCTGGTAAGTCTGAATAACCTCACAGACCTGACTGTGATGAGTTTTCTTAGGGAATAATTCTTCAGTATAAAGTAGTTCCATTGAAAACTTTAGTCACTGTGGTCTGTGGATGATCACTGACTCTGGAAAGACATTCACCTCCAGTGTATTGGAGAGGAGACAGAAAACTCTTCATCTCAAAACCTAGGTAAATAAAACTTAACAATCTGTACAGCTGGATGTCAAAAGAGGTAAGTTGGAAGATATATCTTTTTGCGATGTAAACCAACCCGTTAAAGGGAGCAAAGAGGTGTTGTGTATTAAAATTTTTTTCTGGCTTCCCCCCATGTCTCTGTCTCCTTCTCTCTCTCAGTACGAAGGAGATACAGAATCAATAAGTGCACAATGTTGAGCTGAAAACTCCCAAAGTTAAAAAGTCAAACATCTCCTCCCTTCATGGGGAGAGATTTATTGACAGATGACTTGTACCATAAAACTACTTTTAAAGAACTGTTAAAGAAGTTTTCAAAGTTGCCTGATCCAGTCCTCCAGCAGCAGAGCTCCATCTTTTGCTTTATTTCCTCTGCAGTGTGACCGTTTAATGAAAAGGCGATGATGTTCCCTGGTGACTCAGTTTAGTGCCACAAACACCATGTACACTCAATTATATGGAATTAGATGCTGGTTTATGCGGCGCTTTATTGTATCTCACTGCTAATTTTGCCCCCTCTCCCTCCCTTCTGTGTAGAAATGCAATATATGTAGCTCATCTTAAAAAAACACTAAACCAATGCTAAGGTCATATAGGATGGTTGGTGGAGGTGGGAAAGATTCTCATGTTATCTGTCAAGCGTTCACATCGTATGACAACTCAATCATAATTACACTGAACAGTCTTAGTAGCAATATTGGTTTTGTTTTAGAGCAGAAAGCCTGAGTTTTCCAGTAGTAGTTTCAGAACCAAGCCAGGTGAAGCAGCTTTAATCTCTGTGCTCCTCACCTGAACGCCTGAGATCTGCTGCCACTGCCCCGACTTCAAATGTCACCTTTAAATCAGGGCTCAAAATGTGAGCTTACCAAAAAATAATCTTTTGATCTTGTTCATTCACTTGTTTTTCACGTCTTTTTTTTAATCACTTTCTCCTGCCTTTTGTTACCTTGATATCACTTATTCAAATCTCCTTTGTTTTTCCTTATTCAAACTTGATTTATTGTTTTTAAATTCAATTCTAATGTTCCATTTTTAATGTATTTCCATGCCTTTGTAAAGCATTTTGAATAGCTTTCTGTATGAATTGTGCAATATAAAAAAGCTCACCTTGCCTTGTAAGGACGACGTGGACATTGATATATACGCGATTTATAAATAATCCATTTGTCAAACTGGTGATGAAAACAACCATAAAGAATATTTGAAAGATTCACTGCGCATTTAAATGATATAATGTTGAAATAACCAGCATTGTGTTTTCTTGTGTTCTGTGAAGACACACTATTGATTCCTCTGCTGAAATGTGGTGTGTGTGTGTGTTAGTAGGGAAGAGGAGGACCCACAGCTCCTGATGCAACCCCCCCCTGATCATATCACTCACCACTGCATCTAATAAAAAGAGAGGCTGGAAATGAAGACAAATTGATCCCCCAACTTATTTTATCGTGTACGTCTGCTGCGGCAAATCCAAGAGAGACAGGTGTTTCTCAAAGGATCCAAGAGCCACAGTATGTGTGTGTGTGTGTGTGTTAGTGGCCACTGTCTCACAGCACCAATATAATCACCACTAACTTCATCGCTGTATTGTTTTCTGTCCAGAATCACAACTACACACCTGGACAGGAGATGCTGCCACACTTTGTCTGGATGCACTGAGCAAACACAGTGGTTGTGGGGGGGTTAGCTGCTGACCATCTTAGAAGCAGGTAGTTTCAAAAGCAGGTGTCTTTGGAGAGCGCTGTATATCATAACATATGGGTTATATAGGTGAGGCATATGGGTTGTGAATACATCCCATAAAACCAGACATAAGGAGCCAGTCGAAGGGACACAACAGAGCAAAAGCCATAGCTGAGCAGCAATATCAAGGTCTGGGAGACAGCAACGCTTTGAGAAAATGTCAACTTTTAGATATAACCTGAAATAATAACAGAAATTAAACGTGTGAACTTGTTCCTGCATTACACTTGAAAACAGCTCAGTTCCTTTTACAGGGCCTGTCACTGAGAATACCACCTCGTGCCCCCGAAAACTAATGAGAAAAGTCAGTTTGACTTTTTGTTTCCCCACTGGCTGATACACTGCACAAGGCTGGAAGTTACTTTTTGACTCAGAGATTCAGCTGAGGTGTAGAAAGGTGGGGCAGAAAATTGAAGACACAACTGTTTTCATTTATTTTATTTTTGGAGTGCACAAGAAGTCCATTTATTTCCTATGCACCTAAAAAAAAAAAAAAAAAGACTTGAAAGCTCATACCAATGCTAACGTCCATACCAATGCTAACTGTTCGTAATAGTTGATACCCATGAGACACAGTGGTGCTTTGAGGTAAACAGTCAACATCAACTTGCCAACATGCTAACTGATAATGTTAAGTAGGTATAATATTTATAATTTTTATTATTATTTGGATTGTTAGCTTGCAAATATTAGCAAATGAGTAGCAAACACAAGTACAGCCAACCTCTTTATGATGCTAAATGAAAGGTCAGGGGGATCAAATTTAATATAGTAGATTAGAGTATATACTCTGGGTACCATGAATAAATCCTGTGTTGTCCAGACATTTTACTCACATTTCAAACGTGGATCAAATTTTAAGGCACAGATGTTGAGTTATTTTACAGAATAAGTCAAAACTTTGACCAGCTACTGGTACAAGAGGAAGTCAGTGGACCACCAGACCACAGATTAGAAGAGATCCACGAGGGACTTTGAACATCTGCAGCAATTGTCAAGATATGTCAAATCTGTCAAGTCTGAACCACAAATGTCCATGACATGAGAATTCATCCTTTGGTGACCATGAACATCTGTATAATTTCAAAAGAATCCAAGAGACTTTTCAGTTTGGATACAAAGTGGTGGACTGACTGACTGACTGAGTGACATTACCATTCAAACAGCCATGCTGCAAACTACGCACATGGAGTGAAATCAAAAGCCAGTGGGTTGCTTATTCTCATTAAGTAATTTCTATGCAGCAGCACAAATACAAGAATGCTACCACACACTCACTGTTGAACTCACAAGTCATTTCATAAGACTCACAAATTCATTTGGAAAGAACATGTACTTTACATCACACAGATAGGACCCAGCTTTTTATTTGCTTCAATGGTTTGTTGTAATGATGTCATAATTAGCCTCACTTATGGGATAGTTCAGCACTGCTGAGACTCACTCTTATGGTGAACTTTACCCAGGTCATCCAGTGGAAGGACATTATCCCACCCAGTCATCCATACTGACTCAGCTGTCACACACCATAGTAGTTGACTGAGCAGCACATCATCACTGTCCTGTGATAACCTCGATTTGTCTTTCACAGAATCGCACATTACCTCCCATGCTACAGACAGTGTGAGCTGCTCAGATTTGATCGGTGGACGTTATCCTCCTCGATTATGATTAGCAGTTTGTCTAATTGAAAAATATATGTAATAGATTGATATGGAAAAAAGGAGATTCCATTAGCTTTTCTCCTAACACATCAGCCACTACTGCACCCTGAGATTCCACATACTCTTTATAATATGTGAGTTATAATAAGTGATAAGATCAGCCTTTAAACACAGCCTGCGACAAGGTGAACAATGAGGCATCTAAACTTAAAGTGGGATTTACTGTTGGAGGACAGAAATGGACCCTTTGTCTTCTTCCCAGTCTTCTAATGAATTGGTTTTAGTCTGTTTTGGAGCAAATTATCCTTCCCTCTCCTCCTAATTTTCCAATTTGCTGTGTCATTTATACCTAATTGAGGACCGCAGTGGGCTGTATTACTCTCACAAATAGGGTGATATAGTTTATTGAAGGTCTGCTTTATACAGAGGGGCTGGTAAACCAAACATCAATTGTAGACCATACAGAAGATGGGGATTTTTCCCAGAGGCTGGGGAGCATTGCAAAGAGGCTTTAATTATTTCTCAAAGGCAATCCTGGCCATTACTCCTCCGCTCATTTTATGGTCACTTTCCTTTTCTTTCTTTGATGGAGGTAATGAATGGGGTGAGAATTCACTTTATTTTATCCCTGCTCTGTCGCCTTTACTGGTTTTTGTATCTCATATTTGTCTAACCAAATAAGAAAAGCTTGTTTTCAACCTGCCCAGGCCAAGTCCAGCATGGGAATGAATGAAGGCACAAAGCTCAGGTTAGTGCCTCCACTATTAATACTTTCCACATTAAAACCCTGGGTATGCACACTGTGGTTTCTCCTGTTAGGAAAGTACAAGTTGGTGCCCTTGAGTCTGAAACTGCTCATAGCAAGAAAACCACTAACAAACAAAGTTGTATTCATTTATTGTTAGTACAAATAGATGCAGGGCCAGACTTTTAAAGAACCAGCCTCACTGTCAAATTAACAGTAAAAAACAAAAATGTGTTGTTGAACTCTTAATTAGACTGGCAACCCAGGGAAGTGCGTGAAAAAAGATTTTAAGTGATAGTAAAAGAGTCAATCCTACAAATATCCATCCATCCAATCACACCTCAGAAACAGACAAGAAGAATTTCTGAAAAAACATTGTATCAGTCAAAAGCTGACAGGTCACTTTTCTAAATCCTCAGGTCCAGTGCAGCGACAAGTATTTGCTGAAACTAAACCACTTTCATCTCTTACTCTTCAAATGAAGTTTCAGCAGCGGTCTGGTCTTAGATACACACCACCAACCTGGCTGACACTTCAACTACTTACACTTTTACACACTTAACATCATCGCTCTGCTGGAATCAAATCTCAACTCAACTCCTTTTGTTTTTCATAAGACATTTCAGTTAATTTCATCTCTTTAACATCAGCTGACACTTTAACTGCTTTCAGTTTTTAGTTGTTATTTCATCAACTTTGTGCAACTTCACTCAAACTGACAGCCGCTTTAAGTGTTTACATGTCATCAGACATTGAATTTGCTTTCAGGCTTAGGTAGTGACCAACATTTCAGCTGCAATTATCTCACACACTTCAGCCGACAGGTTAAATAAAACTCCAGATCTTAAACGTTTTCACATGCTGAAATCAGTTACACTTCAACTGCTTTTAACTGCCTTTTGGATAAACTATTGCTCTCTGTTTTTGGTTGTGTTGGTTTTTTCCGTGAGAAGCAGTGCACAAAAAGACAAATTACACAAATCAAGCCATTTCATTATGTAAGCACTTCCTTGAATCACACAATAGGTTTAATGTCAGTAATTTCTTTTGCTACCAAGTGCAAACAAATGTCTGGATTTCAGACTCACCACGGGGCCTTTCAGGCAAAAGTTTGCCTCTGTGCAATCAGGAAATGGCATTAACCTCCTGCCTCTCCTCAGAGCAGCCCGTTATTTCCAGGGCCTAATTTCCACTGTTTTTTTCTTGTGTTGGTAGCAGATGTTCCTCTCCACCCCACCCATCGTCAGGGGTGTCTGCACGACAGAGGGGCCGCCCATCAAAACGCCATCAGGACCCTGCTGGCCACCAGATGAACACATGCCCAGAATGCATCATGTGGGGGCATTTCAGTCCCATTTACCTCTTCCTCCCCTCTGCTGCTTAACTTTACCATCAGTTTGTGTCCTGGTAACTCTCCGTCACCAAAAGCAGGCAGAGCAAAGCATTCAGGGTTTGTGCTGACAAACCAACTTAGCAAAAGATGAGTCTCGACTCCTGGCTACCTCGGCATGAATTGAGTGAGAGACAGTGGCAGACGGAGGTGCAGGTCCATGAATAAATCGATTAGCAGAGCACTTGACGGATGAGATTTTTAGAAGGCCTCGACGCACCAGAGAATTAATTTCGCTAGGAGAACATGCCTCTGCCAGGTTCATTCGTCTTGGCAGGAAATTTGGCAGTTTCCCCAGGTCTGGGGGCTCAATTAACCAACGGCTCCAGCAGTTTGGGGAGGGAACAGTTTTGTTGACGAATACTCCACATTCGTGTGTCAGACGTGTGTGTTAATGATAGCAAATTTTAGGAATACAAAATGAGAGACAATATGAAGGAGGGTGAGGTTGGAGGGGTAAAAAGATGAGATTAGGGGCTCAGAGATGGGACCATGAGATGACATTAGCAGTCATTTGGAGTTGTGTTTCTGGTCACTCAGCAAATCTAAGCACAGCATTTATTCTCTTTTGAGCTCTTATTTGGTCTCCACCAACTTCTGGGAAACAATCTGGCTCTGTAACTTCCAAATGCGCCACTATATGTTCACCAGCCAGTTGCTGGGAGTGAGCGTGTAGCTTCCTTGAGTGTAACAAAACTGTGAAATTATGAGCTGAAAAAGCCAAAACAATGAGCTGAAAGACACAGAATTTAAGTTGGTTGGTGAGTGACAAAGCATCCCTGTGTACTGTGTCTCTCCCTCCCACTATCTCAGGTTCCAGTCCCTCATCCTGAACGTCTCGGCGGATGATTTATGTAGCAGTGTTGCTCTGTGACCTCAAAATCCGCCCCATCCATACCACACCTGTCACTGCGCCACTGCCTGCGTGCTTACTGAAAACCAAGCCATCCGTGCAAAATGGCAATTTTCCACCTACCTAGAGAATAAACCCGCCCCCCCCCAAAAAAAAAAAAAAAAAAAAAAAAAAAAAAAAGCAGGATTCAATCCATTCAGAGGCGAAACTAGGAAAATTCTATGATATGTAGAGCAGGTGTGCGAGGGCTCGGTGCTCCGCTAACGAGGGAGCTGAACCGCACGCACCACTGACCACAACATCTGTCGTTTGTAGGGATGCAGAGTTTGGGTTTTTTTTTTTTTTTTACCTCTGCAACACAGTTTGCTCAGCACTGAGACAGCAGATGATAAAGCGCTTAAGATGGATACAGATGGAAGGTACTCGGCCCAGCTTCAGCTGGGGGCACACAGAGTTCCCATGCTCTGGCTTGGTAGCATATGATGCATGAGAATCCAGCAGGAATAGCAAAGAGTTTTGCTTGTCTGTCTGGGCCCAAGGTGAGGCCCGGTCTGACCCAGTTCACCATCCCAGGTGGAAACCCTAACGAGCTCATCAGGCCTAACGAAGCTTAACAAGCTTCTAATTGGCAGCGTTATGATGTCCCCGAAGGTCAGAGAGCAGGTTCCCGTGCCAGGAGTGGGGAAAAAGGCTGCCACTTCCTGCCAACAGCTGCTCACGTGACTCGCTAATGTCCCTCCATGTAAACAAAGTCGTGAAAGGACACGAGGAAGTTCGTAGATAGGCAAAAGCAAGAGTTTGTGAGGCCATAGAGGAAAATTACGCACAAGAGAAGAGAGTCCACCTTTAGGAACAGATGCATCGACAAGTTAGTGGATTTGATTTGATGATCAAGAGCAGCGCACATGACAACAGGGATTTTCATTGTCTCCTGTAGCTTTCTCAATCACAGGAAGTACATTTAAATATTCCTCTGTGAGAAAACTATTGCAGCAAATTGGCAAATCTCCATATTTATTTATTTTTATGGTGGAATAAACAGGGAATTCAATTGCACTCTTTATCTTTGATTTTTGACCTGGACAGAATTTGTCTGACAACTGCAAACACTGAGTAAAAGCTACATCAATCCACCTAAGCAGCTGTGACCACCTCAGACAGCCAAAGCTCCAAAAGTGAAATGCTGCCACCTACTGGTTACCCCGGAAAGATACAGCTTCTGCCCAATAATCCAACATGTGACTTCTTGAGTTGAAGCCACTCATCCCCTCTGTTATCTAACCTTTTAATCCTAAATAAACCATAACTACACATATTCAGGTGTCGTCAAAATCCTTTATCAGTTTTGCAGACAAAGATAAAAGTATTTACACAAAGTATGTATTTGCACTTAAAATACAAATACGAGACAATCTATAGAAATGTAGGATCATTGAGTTCAACAGCAGAAAAATGAAACACAAAAAAAAGTAGGATTACAGTGTATTTACAAAAGAATCAAGGGACCAAGAGTAAATCGTATTTGCAGGGGAAAAGAAATGTTTCAGTTTGAAAAAACCTAACAAGACTTGTGAGGCTTGCAAAGGTAGAACATCTAAAATCTTGACATTACAAGTCTGAGGACCAAAGACTTGAACAGTACTAAAATGAGACAGCAGAATTGCTCAGGGATTGAGCCTAACGGGGCTTTCCCCTGCTTTCAGAAGGGTTCATAGGTGCTCTTCTGAGGTGGGGGTGGGATGAGGCAGACAACTGAAGTTACAGACTTCACAAACTCCTGAGGGTTAAACTGAGCAAACAATATGGTGATTGACTGAAAGACACTATAAAAACAGAAAAAAAGCAACATTAAGGCTACAAACAACCCATACTGAGACAGTAAAGGAGTAGTTACACTTGTGCTCTCTCCATTCAAAAAGAATATCTAATGTTTAATATAAGTATATAAAATGCTCCCACTTTTTCCAAACCTAATCTCTATTTAAAAAAAAATCATGTCTTTTAATTGGGCCCACAGTGTCCTTTTCAGAGCGGTAGACACAAAGGTCACTCTGACTTTCCGCACAATGTTGTGAGTCGATTCTGGAAGTAAAGAAGAACAAAAATGATGAGGGAGAAAAACAAAAATAAATGTGAAATCGTGACAAAACAAAAATGCTGCCCTGCAGAGCTGATTAATATACAATACCTGCAGCAGCCGAATGCTCTTCAGGGCAGTTTCATCCAGTACTGACAGATCCACTGAGTCCATCTGACTGGCCAACAGCTGAATGCTCTGGATCATCACAGTATTACGTGTTATTAAATGTTGATAAAGTAGCCTATCCCAAATATCCAAATCACAGGAGATTTTTTTTTTAATCAGGTAAAATGTGTTGCAATTGACCATAAATGAAGCACTGTGGTGCTACAGAGATGCCCTGGCCTACAGAGCATATTCTCCAGACGTAAGGGAATGTGCAGACCCCTTCGTCATTTTTAATGTTTTTTTTTTTTCTTCAGAGAAATGAGATGCAAAAATCACCAATTCTACTATCATTGCGACTCATATCGTAATCGAAATATCTGTCAAAATTATTGCAGTATTTTTGTTTAAAAAAAAAATTGTTCAGCCCTAAACTAAACCCAGGGGTCATCTAAATATAATTAGATGCCTGACAAACAGACCACAAAAAAAAAAGTATCAATCTTGATTTCTTAACAAAATTCCCACATTATTATGCTGCAAAAACCCTCATACAGGTGGCACCTGATATTTTATCATCAATGTCAAAGACAGATAATGCAACTTATGATTATGCCCAAATTAACTGTCGTATTCTAGTTACCAACATCTGATTATAAAGATTATCCGATTATATTTCTACCCATGAGAATCAGTCCTTTGTTGAGACTTGTGGTTAATCGGTTTATTACTTGTGTAAAATATTGTCCTGCAGGATGCACAACTCTGAGCCCAGCCAACTGTGTACTCACCTCTCCGTTGCCGATGGGGACATTGATGACAATGTCCTCATTTCCTGCTGCAATGGGAGAGCCATTGACTGAAATGCTATAGACCCTCTCTTTGTGGCGGGGAACTCTCACAGCAGGGGTCTTAGGAAGCCTGAGGAAAAGAGTCTTGGTGAGTAACATGAATCTTTTGCTGTGTGTATTGTTTCCAATTTCAAAATAGAAAAACAAGATCCAAGAGAGCAGCAGCATTTCAATTACCAAGCTGGTTACGAGCACAAGTCTCCAGTGCCCATTTAATATATAAACCTCATATTAAAGATGCTGAGATCCATTTGCAGAGCAATAAAAGTAGCAAGTGCTTTAAGGATTAGACTGAGATTTAATTTAATACAATTGTTTGGGCATCTATTTGCCTGCTGTGTTCAATGAAAAAAAAAAAAAAACTGCTGTAGCTGTGATGCTCACCTGGGGTCAAAGCGTGGGGTGATGAGGGGAGTGGCTCCCATCATTAAAGAAGAATCCAGCATTGTTCTGGCAGGCGTCACCAAAGGCTTTCTGGTCGATCTGAATCCAGACACGGACACGTTAGCATCACATCATTGGGTGAGTCAGCTTCAGAAAGGGGTTTTAGAAAAAGAACAAAGAAAGAAAATTGTCTTACCGTCTGATGGAGGTGCTCTGCTTGCTGACCGACAGCGCCTTTGCTCTTTTTGAGGTAGTTGGGGGCTTTCTTGTAGCTTTCCCCTAAATTAAGAACGAGCATTTAAACGACACAAAGGGGTTGAACATAAATGACATCCCATGCATTTATGATCAATGAGGCTTCTCTTACACTCGGCCGTGTTTTGTTTCTCTCTTGTGTGACTGAATAAAAATGAGCCACTACCTTTCTTGTTGTGCTCGGAGTGTTTTCATCATCTGAACTGGATTTGGCTCCTCCTTTTTTCTTTGATGCTGCAGATTGGGGACAAAATAAATGGATGTTATTTTCCAGACATTAAATTCTTGAGTGGATATAGAATCTGGGCAAATTAGCATAAATATCATCAATAGTACTTTGTTTTCAGACTTGTTTAAATTGTTTAAATCAAAGAAAAAAAAATCAAGTTCCAACATACTTTTCTTGACTGATTTCAGAAGGACAGTGTGATCCTCAGCCACAACACTCTCAACAATAGCAGCTTCCTCTTCTCTCTGTCAACAGACATGAATCAAAAGGTGAATGTGTCCTTATTACAACAGAGGGTGTGTCTGCACATACCAAAGACAATCTGAAATTTGTTACACACTGTGAATCATGATACATGGTATGAGATACAAAGATTGTTGACTCACCTTCGCATTATCCACCTCTGGTGACTTTGGTTTCTCAGACTCTATAGAGAGAGGCAAGTGATTTTCATTTAATTATAATTAAATGAAATATTTGAAAGTTTTCTCTGTTGCTGAACAGTTGGTGGTTGTGTGGTTTCTTGCCAGGAGTGGGTGGTGCAGGATGTGGCATGACAAGAGCATCAGCCACCATTGACTTTATGATACATAAGGTTACAATACACCCTCTAAAAGTACTATGTCTTCAGGGGAGACGGGGTGCTACAGTGATGAGACAGGCTAATACGAACCAGGGGTAGCAGGTTAGTGTGCTAACTTTAACAGAAACCAGCGGTAACCACTGGTTGCTTTCCATCACTGAAGACAGCTCTTGGCGATTCAAAGAACCAAGTTTACAATGTTTCTTCTAAACTGGTAAGTAAACAGCTCTTAATGCTTGCTAAATAGCAAAATGCATAAATAGTACCTAGAATAATTAAAATAATAATTATAGCTGCACTGATGTGCTTGTGTATTTTTAAAAGGTAAATTATATAAAATGGCAAAGATGACTTTGAGGCATAATTGATAAAAGTCCTCAAAGACTGTTCACAGAATCAGGCTTGTTTGGGTTTTAGAGGGTATGAGTCAACTTACTGCAATGCTCCAACCAGGGCATAAGCCTGACAGCCTTGGGGAGCTTAATAAGTGCCATGTTGTAGCTGTTGTCAACATCTTTCAGCAGTTGGTTGATTTTCTCTTTCAGTTGTCCAACTCTGGTTTTCACTGGAAAAAGATAATAACATGTTTGCTATGTTAAAAAAAAATACAGAATTGGTTGATTCAATATTCATCTCACATCATTTTAATATAATATTATGAAAGGGACCGTTTCTGCATTATTTAAGGCCATAGCTTTGGTCAGTGGTAGACTGTACTAAGTGCATTTACTTATATACTGCATTCAGAAAGAAATTTGAGGTATCTAGTCCAGAGTGACATGTTGTCCTTACAAACAAATCCAGCAGTTGCCTGGATGGAGAAAACCCCCATTGCAGTTGCCCTTTTTTTTTTTTTTTTTTTTTTTTTTTTTTATTTTTTTTTTTTTTTTTTTTTACTTTCATAAATAAGGCAAAGGTTTCAGGTTAACTAGGCCGTCTCACACACGTTCACAACAATAGGCCGCTCAGCATCGACACCGAGTTTCTCTTGACCTCAAGTCCCTTGAAACAGCAGCGTTTTGCTGCGTTTCGACCTTGAGTAAAAACATATTCACCCTCGCTGTCGAAGTCCTCCAGGAAAGCCTCTAGCTTGGCCGACTTAGGGTTGTTTTTCCGTTGCTTGGTGGTCCTTTTCCTGGGAGCCATGTCTGCGTGGACAGGCCAGGGGGGGGGGGAGAAGTCAGCTGACTAACAATTGACAATACGAACCAGGTTACATTATTAACATCTTAAAAAGAAACGGCCGACATGCGGCTGGCTAGTAATGAGGCTAATTTAACGTTAGCGAGCTAACCGTTAGTGCTAGTTAGCTAGCAACGCCCCGGACTCTTCCGCAATTAGCCGTGTTTTATTGTTTCATTTACATACACAGACACTTCATAAAGCAGTTTAACTAATTATTTCTCTTACCGTGGCGATATATATTTTACAAACAGTTCATTACCTGCTTCTGTTGTTTTCCCGTCAGACACTCGACTCTTCCTTCTTCACAAAGTCGTTTTCAAATCTCCGCGCGAGGAGGGGCCAACACCCAAAATCAGCCAATTAGGACGCGCGTTGTCGCCGCGTCGTAGTAAATTTGTTCTCGACCTATCACGGCACACAACGTCAGTGTTTACTTCCGGGTAGCGGAAATGGTGTTCAGGCAACATGGAAGAAATGTGACTCGATTCCTAGCGATGTACATACATTATAAATGGGTATAGAAATCGTATCGACGAAGCCGCTGAAATTGTAGGAACCAAATCAACATACAAGGATTAAATTATTATACACGCGCAGCTTTCTTTTTAGACCATCTAATGTCTGACATCGGCACCTGAAATGTCCAAACCCGCGCTAGCAACACTTCATCAAGCTCTGAGGAAAAGCTTCAAGAGCTTGGAAAACAATCAGAAACTATGGACGAGTGCGTTGGCCGAGTGCAGCCCACTGATGGAGTCTCTCGGGAATTTGGCAGAGCAGTCCAGGGCGCTGTCCAACGTCCAAATCTCCAACACACCACTTCGAGATTTCCCAGACCTGGAGGATCGGCTCCGTTTCAAACTCTTACAAGCCACGGATACTGTACTGGGCAAACTCAACGAAAAGATGTAAGTTAGTAAATAACCGCACATAACAGCAGCCATGCAGGGCCAGCTCAGTCTGCTACAGGTAGACTTGATAAGTGCCATGAGCCAGTGGAACAACAATGGCTTACCAAGAACCAACAGTTGCAAAGCACTCTGAATTGGCATATGGCACTAAATATCTGTCCATTTTTCACACTCTCTTTGATTGTATCTTACTCTCTTTTAGTTTCACGTCATATGGAGGTAAATGTATCAAACACAGCAACTTCATTATAGTTAGACAATAATCTTGTGTTTCACTTTTCTGTGATTGATAACAAACACATTTATTCCACGTTCCATGTGAGCTGCACAATATCAGTTGAAAACTATATCTTAGGGCGTGAGGCATATATGATATCTATCTATCCATCAATGTACCCCCCTCTCTCCCTCTTTCCCTCAGGTCTTCTCTCCAGTCTGTCCGAGACGCCATCAGTAACCAGGTCTTTGCAGTGCTCCAGCTGTACGAGCAGAACACAGACACCCTGGATGTAGTCGACGTAACCGAGCGCTCGGCCACCACCCCATCCATCGCTGACATGCTGGAGTGGCTGCAGGATGCCGAGCGTCACTATCGGCAACAGTATCCTTTATATTTCGGGCTTGCATTGGGTTGGGATTGTGAAATGTTCAGCTTGTTTTTTTTTGCTCCCTCAACTCGTGTGTTCAGATTTTTGAGGAGGAAAACTCTGCTTCAGACACTGAGAGCAGACAACGTCTCCCTTTTAGAATCTGCTCCCAAGAGATGGAAATCCTTGGAGTCTCCTAGTGCAGAAGACTGCATCAGCGGTATAATATCCCCATGTGATGTTGATTACTTCATTGTAATGTGGATGAACACAAAGAATGAATTATTAATATCAAATTCTCTTTTACAATGAACCTGTTCTGGTTTCAGTAGAAATTCCTTTTATTCACTTAGATAGTGGCTCAAAGTGTGTGAAGTCATGTAAAGCTGTCTTTTGTGCAGAATTGAAAACTCTTCAGTCAGGAAGACTTTTCCTTTCACAGTTTATTGCCTTTTCACTTAAACCTCTTTGCATCACTTATAATGGCTGCTAAAGGGACTCGATTCCATGGTCACATATATAAACTGAAATAAAAAACCTGGAAAACTTTTTACCTGACCTCTTTTAAATCACTTTGTACAATTTATGTTTTAGTTGAAGCTGATCAGAGACCAATGCACGGCCAAATCTATCTTTTCATTAGTTATCAGTTTTAAAAGAGTTGTTGGTGACGTAACTACTTCTCTGTCTTCTTTCAGATACACTTTGCAAAGTGTCCTTCTTTGTGGAGTCCCAATGAAGAGAGTTAAAAGTTGAACTCAAGTGGAACTCAGGCAATGAAGAGGCTGGAGGAGAAGAAGTGAATGAAAAACATTGAATTATCATCACTAAGGATGACTCAACACATGTGTGTACATTGGTTGGATGGGTGCTCTTGATGCTAGGGTGAGGACTGGATTTATATTTGTTCAGATAAAACGTCTCCAGATTTGTTCCTGGATGAGAAGTATCTACATGCACCAGACTGTATCGACAAATACACAATACAAGATAAAGAGGATTAGCACACATCGAGTGCCTTTTCCACATTGTGGCATTATTTCATACTTATGTGATGGCAAAAATGGCCCAATGCAAATATGTTTCCAGACAATCCAGCACACACAAGGACAAAGACAGGTTCAAGATACAATGGTCAGTGAAACTCGCTTTACCAAACTTATTTTATTTCACAAAATTGATGTATGCAAACTCAGTTAAGGCTTTATGTGTCACATAAAGAGGTAATGACATTGTCAAAGAATATCACTGCAACCCTCACAGCACAAGCCATCATAAAAGCCGACTTGACATTCATATGTTTTTTGTGAATGCTGTTGTTGTGACAGTAAAGGCGATGGGCTTTCTTCAGGCACTACTTTAAATCACAGTGCAGTAAAAGTCAAATTTCAAACAAACTTGTGTGTGTTTAAATACTGGAGACAAGCTTCACATTACGAAGAGATGTACAAACGGAGTAAAATATATATGAAATATATAGATCTCAATTTGTATCTTAACATTCACTGACCTAAAACCTGGAAAGTACTGGAGTTAAACAGTTTTTAACAGCATCAACGTCTCCCTCTCTCCACTTGCTGTTATTCCTTCTTCCTCCTATACATACTCCTTCAGTGGTAGATTGTTGGATGTGATAGGTTTTGGGGGATCTGGTGCTGAAGCGGGTGAATTAGCAAAACTCCGGCCTATGTAACCCCTGCGGTATCTGCCACTCCTCTCCATGAGGGGGCAGGTGCTGCTCAACACAGCTCCACTGATCATAAGAATAACCGCAGACGCCCAGCCCAGGTAAATCGCCTGACCCAGCTCTCGTTTGTGCATCAAGGGCACATTGGGGTTGTAGAAATCCTGGACCACGGTGTTAGCAGTCCAGGAAACAGGAATGAGAACACACAGGCCTGTGAGAATGAAGAGCACCCCGCCGGAGAGTGCGATGCCGGCCTTGGCCCGGCGGTCGTCCCCTGCGCAGGTAGTGCACTTCATGCCGCAGCAGGACACGGTGCAGGAGAGCCAGCCCATGAAGATGGCCAAACACATGAGGGCCCGGGCTGCCTGGATGTCCGGGGGCAAGGCCAGCATGGAGTCGTATGTCTTGCACTGCATGTGACCGGTGGTCTGGTAGATGCAGTTCATCCAGATGCCTTCCCACTTGATTTCTGAGGTCAGGATGTTGCTGCCGATGAAGGCCGAGACCTTCCATTGAGGCAAGGCCGTGACGGCAATTGCCATGATCCAGCCTGTCACAGCGCAGGTGAAGCTGATCAGCTGCATGCCAGTGTTCACCATAATGACAGCACTGATTTAAAGTTACTGCTTCAACTAAGTGATGACTTATTTCTTTAACTTCAACTGTTGCCAAGATCCTATTTTTATTCCTATCTCTCTTTAAGTCCACTGCTCTGGTTTACCTGTCTTTTCACTGTCTGACCTCAAGCTTCTTATGGTCCTCGCCCCAGTGTCACTTTGTCAGCAGCCATTTTCTTCTCTTTTCCTTTTTCTCCTCAACATCTGTTGACTGTTTTCAACTCCACGTGTCTTCAGTTCACTGGGTTATCCCAATGTAATCACTCGCTTTCCCTTGACAGTCATCCACCTATTCAAAGCATCAGAGGCCCGTGCACTTTCCCCTCCTTTGCACTCTTGAGCTTGAGTCAATGCATTATTGAGTAGCCGATGGCTGTGCAGCCACCTGTGGCAGGATCAATCAGGCTTCAGCAGTCCAGGCCGTGTGGATGAAATGGATCTCAGCCAGGCTGTTTTTTCTGTGTGTGTGTGTGGATGAGGTTCTTTGCCTTTGACTGTGGTTCAAACCCAGGAGGCCAATTGTTGAGCTGCAGCGTATTTCAGTGTCACTCTGCTGGTTCGGTGTAGCCTTACCGAGGTGGATCTGGCTGATATAACCTGATACTTGGATTCAAGGCCACTGATGCTGCTATGAGGTGTATCCTGTCACAGCAAGGTTGAAAATAGTGATGCTCGATTACATGGAATAAAAATTGGTGGAACTTTTTACCTCTTGTTTGACAGAAATCCACTGTTTTTGTCCTCAAAGATTGAAAGGAACAAATATCCGCAGGAGGTGGACAA
The DNA here is from genome assembly GCA_038496675.1 of Rachycentron canadum. NCBI lineage: Eukaryota > Metazoa > Chordata > Actinopteri > Carangiformes > Rachycentridae > Rachycentron > Rachycentron canadum. Next base: position 6,285,153 of record CM076663.1, on the reverse strand, counting down.
TCAGCTGTTAGTCAATCAAAAGAGCTTCTTCCAGGTGCTCATTCAAAAAGAAAACGCTGTTTTCCGGAGGGAAACAGCCCGCAGAACTCATCAGAGGCTGCTGCTGTTGCCAGCTGAAGTGTCTCCTTGTTGACAATAAACGCGCCGGGGTCCAAGCCTTGACAAGGCCACTTCAGACTTCAGCTGCCGCTCGGCTTCACCCTCCCCCCGACTGTTTCCTTTGGCATTTACGCTGCCCAAATGGGTCAATCCGGCTCCAACAAGAGCATAAATAACAAATCAGGGCCACACAGTGAGACTTCTGGGTAAACAGCATCGGTTCAACTCCCTCCCATCTTCAGTTGCTGCTGTTGACAGTCAAACCTGCGAAAGCCACACTGAACCCCAGAAAAAAAAGAGAGCACCCAGTGATGAGGGAGGGAGGGAGGGAGGGAGGGGGCAAAAGAGGGTGAGAGACAACAAAAGGAGGGAGGGATGGATGGAGCAGTGTCTGTAGGTGGATCATTTAACACAAAGACAACATGAGGGGGGCCTCTACAATGGGGATTTACAACCATTTGTATTGCTCCATACCACACAAACTCGCATGTATTTTAAAGGAGCTTTCACAAAAATTAGCTTTTATTTGGCCTTTTGTTCTGACAGTGTTGAGAGGGAGAAACAGCTTTACAAACATGGGCTCAAAGCTTCTATAACAATGAGGCTGAAATGCTGAAAAGCTACAAGAGAAACATGCAGGTTACAGGTAACAAGTCGGTCACATCTGTATCGTGACGCATAGCCATCACACCAACATTGCTTTTTGTGTTTAATTTTAATTATTCAATTTCGTGTCAGAAAATTGTGACTAAGACATAAACAAGCTTGAGTAGCAGGTTTATATCAGGTCATTTATGAGAGATATTGTCAATATAGTTGTGAAGCAAATAGCTGGACGTGGGAAAAAAAGGACTTTCTGTAACAGAAGGATGTGACAGCAGCTCTTTGTCTCCACATTCAGAAATTTCGCTTCTACCCAAGTCCGCCCTCGCTCAATCTGCATCACACTGGACCTTGGTGTTCCATTGTGCCGATGAATTAAATATCATGGCATCAAGATCTGCGGTTCAGGTTTCCCTTTCTTCTGTAGCCTCCGCTCTCCTTGGCAACGGTGGTCATGACAACCAGCCGAGGACACAGGAAACGGGAGAGGAGATGATACACAAAGGGAGGCAAGAGGAAGGTGACACATACCAATGATGGTAATCACGTGTGAATGGATAGACAGAGTCCAAAGAGGATCGTAGTGAAATTACACCAGTTATCAATATCACACAGCCTTTCATGCATATTTTAATAAATTGTTAGGTCTTCAATATAATCATTTGCATGTGATAATATCACCACATAGGGGGAGAATGATGTTTGGTGTTTCTTGGTAACATTTGACACTAGAATACAGGATTTATGGGCAATTCAACATCCCTGATGTTGTGTCCAGTGTGGTCTCACCCATCGCCTGCATGAACTCTTCTACCTGAGGCATCACAACAACCACAGCTTTGCATCTTCAGTTACAGGGAGCAAAATTTAAACTCTTTTTAAAAAGCTTCGACTACTGAACAGACTTGAGTGTGAGGTTTAATTTGAATATTGGACACATTTTACTTGTGGGTATGCGCCTGACAAAGACCTGTTGTGGGGCTGTGTGCGGGTATAAAGGATGTTTCTGTATCCAGCACCGATTCCACTGAGGTTTGGGTGGAGCTGCATTTGATTTGATTAAAACCCATCAGGAACACGGGCCTCAAATGAATAAGTAAAAGCAACACGAGGGTCCTTTGACAACATCTTAGATGGACGTCAAGCTGAGGAAATGGTCACATCATTAATGTTTGACTGTTCTCGGTAATCATGTGATCCATTTACCCTGGTAAAGAATGCCATCTAGTGACAAAACACTCAGAGGCCTTGGTGTTAACTGGTCGACTGGCCCATCTTCAACCGTATCATCAATGATATGAACACACACACACAATTATGTTATAGGCATAAAATACCAATTTATTACTTTGCACATTAACACAAGAATTCCCTGCAGGCTAAAAAAAACCAAAAAGATTTATTTGAACATGTCACGTAATAGCAATAACAGTGAGTGAAAGGCCCTTTGCTGGAGGGGTGGAGCTAGAAGATGCCCCGCCCTCCTACATCTGATCTGAAAGGGTTCCTTTCATTCACAGGATCAGGAACGTCCCATTCATGGAATTGAAACGTTCCAAATCTGCGGTTCTATTGCTATTAGACAATCACACACAGCTTCGGAGACCACTAGCAGAAAAAAAAAAAGGAACAGAACAGAGCTGTAACAAACCCTCGAGAAGAAGAAGGAGAAAAAAAAAAAAAGGAACCAAAAAGGGAAAATAAAATAAAAATACACAATACACAATGTCAAATTACAAATCTGTTAATATATAACAATATATCAAAGTGAGAGGAATTTAAAAAATAATTCATGATCTCTTTCTATTGGGGCACAGAAAGAATTATGGATTTGATTTTTTATTTTTTTTTTTTAAAAAGGTTAAAAAGAGGTAATCCTGCTCTGTCGATGCCGTGGAGAACCCCTTCACAAAGAGGAAGTGCATTTGTGAGGGGTAAGCAGAGTTGCCATGGAGACGGGAGAGCCCCCACCCTCCCGCCTCTCCCAACCCCCATCAAAAGGTGTGGCCACAGGTACAAAACCAGGACAAAAATGGACGCTTGCTGCGGTTGCCTGGCAAAGAGGAGAGGGGTTTCGGTCTTTGACGGGTCCAGGTTTGAAGAAAGTACCTCGTTTGAATTTGAACGCGACGCAAAGAGCCGGCCCCCCCCTCGCCTCAGAAAACAGCTTGTACCTCCCAAATTACTGACATTTGTGTAGGAATTTTTAAAATACATCTTAGAGAGACTGGACAAATATTGCTAGGCTAAAGCAGTCCCACTAAGTTGATTAACAATTACCCAAAGAAAAAAAAAAGCATTTATATTTTTTTCTCTCATAATAAATATGATTCCAAAAAGATTTCTTTTTTTTTTTGAAAAAAAGGACAATACTCTGGCATGCAGGCGAGCAAAGTCTAGATTTTGTTACTTTAAAGAAAATTGTCTAAAGCCTACATAACTATTCCACCAAATGCACATTCCCACTGATTGATACAAGCAAATAAAAAAAAATAAAATAAAATAAAATAAAAGTACAGAGACACAATAGCGAGAGTAGACCAACAACCACAATGAGTAGAATTATAGCTTTGTTTTTCCACATTTGAAAACTAGAACTGGGTTTGTATTGCTTTGCAATGTCATGTTACAAACAGGGAGGGAGCATTTATCTGACTGGAGTTCAGAGAGCAAATATTGTGATTTAAAACATGAAATCAATCCCATTAGATGATGAATATTCAAATCACAGCCCGGTTGGCTTGGTAAAATTAGTGCATGTTTGAAAAACTGATCTGCCCCCTTCAAACAGAGAAAAATTTATTGCAATGCAATGCCTGGACAACACCCTCCCACTCCCCGACTAGTGCTCCTCATTTGCTGCTTCTCTGCCGATGCCAGCGCCCACGCCTTCAACAGGCAGGTGCTCAAACTCATTCATAGTAAACCTGCTGCTTTACGGGTGGTTTATTACAAAAGGGTTTCAACTGAGCTGTCCCCCCCTGAGGAGGCGTGCACGCCGACTGTTTCTCCAAACCCTCCCATCCTGCATCTTTATCCAGTCGCAACACCAGGGGTGCAACCGTCAGTCGCCATTTCTCCCCCCATGGAACAGTTTGCTGAGTGTTTGTACAGGGGGTCCAAGGGCAGTGCTTATGCTTATTGTCAATTTATTTAATCCAGTGTTAAAAATGCATAAAAATAGGAAACAAACACCGTTAAATAGTAGAGACTTTAAGATGGGTATACTTCAAATACACACAGAGTAATAGAAACCATTTTTAAAAAGTCTAAAAATTCAACTCATTGCCTATCGCAAACTGCTTTTTAATAAATCCCTTAATCTAGGTTCACTCCGATTACAATCCCTGATTGTCTCCAACTATCTGATCCAAACCAACTGATATCAGCTGAGTGATGTACACTGAGGCAGATCTGTCTAACCAGTTGGAGTGCTACACACCACCTTAAATCTGCTGCTAACCTTTACTCTCATCAGAACCTACAGAAGAAGCATGAATTCATCCATCCTAGGGCCTACTTCTTCTCAACTTTAGCCAGAATGCTACAAAAAATGTTTCCAAACCAAAGCTCTACTCCTTAACCTGCAGCTCAACAACCGAAGTCTATTCCTGAAGTCCAACTAGTAACTATATAACTGGCTTTGCTGCCATCCTTAAAATTTCATCACAATAGTAACAACATTGACAACAACGATAACAACAACAACATCAATGGTAAACTACTAATTCTAAACAACAGTTTTTAAGATAACCACAAAACATCTTATATTAAACTTTTACAAATCTGCTTTGTTGATTCATATGTATAAATGCATAAAGGTAAGAGAGATTGAGAGTGCCCTCTGTTGCTTGCCTAGCGTCCCGGGTCAGTGCAATGAGTTGGCCAGTATTAGCAAAGGAGACCTCAAAAAACTATGTTGGTTTCCGGCCCTTGAAACTACAAAACTCAAAAAAAAAAAAAAAAAAAAGAAAGAAAAAAAAAAAAAAAAAAAGCAACGTCCAGCAGTGTCATCATATAATCTTTTGGATAATCAGGTCCAAGCAAAAAATAAGATCCCGCTTTTCACACAGAAAGCAAGGCTGATAAGACCATACTCTGTGTCTAATGCCTTCAGCCATTCAACAGGTCCCAATGCTGAGCCAGTCACAGGCCAGACCACAGTTACTACTGCTACACATCAGACCTGGCTTCACTCACTACTTGAAATGCATGAAGCTACTCATTTCTCCTGGGATTCAAACGATGTTTTCAGGCACAAAGGAGCAGCTGGCTCCCAAAGGTGCAAATCCCACACATCTTACACACATGTTCAAAATGTAACTCAATGCATTTCAATTAATAAGTGACCCAGGACTGCTACAAATACCCACCACCAACCTCCACGAGGCCAGTTTAAGTCATATGTCTCAAAGTTGCTCTATAGATGTAAATATATGCTTATTTGTACTGTATGTGTGAATATAAAAACAAATCTGAGGCATTTACAGCAGTTATCTCCTTGATTTCCCTTTACAATTCAGTGGCCTGCCATGAAACACGTGCACACACAAACACACTCTCATACAGCAGTACATGTATATACAGAGATGCACGCACGCACGCGCACACACGCACACACACACACATACAAACACGCACGCACACAGACATACAGACTTGCGTATTCTTTGTTAAAATGGGAGGAAAGTAATAATGGGCATGGACACCCTGGTCACCTCGCTTGTAAAAGACTGTAAAGGAGAAAAAGTTAAAACACACGCTCATAAAAAGGAAAAAATATATATATATATATATCATTCTCAAAAGGTCGACTCCCCTCCATCTCTCTTTTAATGTAGAGTTCCCTCCCCACTACCCAATAAACCCAAGACCTTGTGACAGATTTTGCCCAAAGGGGCTTTGAGGTAAAAGTAGATAAGAGTCCTGCTTAGCTGGGAGAGCTGAAGAGCTGTGCTGACACAGGTTGTGCCAGTCCACTCCCTTGCTCAGTGTATCTTACAAACACCAGAGTGCAGACATTCAAATAGAAAAAACAAAAACAAACTAAAAAATAATGGCTCAACTTATAGTATGTGTGTGAATGGTTTGTTTTTGTTTTTTCTTTTTTTTTGTTTTTTTTTTCTTTCGTGCACTGGGAACCCTCAGGGTTCACGGTGCTGGATTGCTGGTTAGAAAGGCAGCTCGATTGGGAACGCTGGTTGGAGATTGTTCCGTGAAACAGAAACTGCTGGATATCGAGACACAGCAGATTCTCCTGTCCAAGAGCTGCTTTGGTGCAGATTCAGAAAATGTAGAGTGAGTATGAAGAGAAAGAGACAGACTACAAGGAGAGAGAAAGAGGTATGGGAGAAGAAAAGACTGGCAAAAAAAAAAAAAAGAGATAAAAAGGACAGAAAAAAAAAAAAAAAAAAAGGGAATCCGCGGATGGACTGGCTGACGTGCTCGCTAGCTCAGGCGAAGTACATGGTGTGCTGGGTATCATAGTGGATCTGAACAGCCTTGGCCAACGCCTGGGGGTCCCGGCCGTTACTCTGGCCCGACACATGGCTGCCTTCAGCGCTGCAACACAGAGAAAGGCGAGTTTACTCCCCGACTCCATCCGGATGACATCACATAAATAAATAGTAGTGGTGATAACAAGAATCTGAAGCTGTGTCTTGGTCATGAATGTCCACATTACGACGACTTCTTTTTAAAATGCATCTCCTTTGCTACGTTTTCACCTCCACATTACTCCAGAGTGTTTTGGAAACACTGCCCCGTTTCAATATGAAAACTCTGGACGGGCAAAAACAGAGAGCTTTGGAAACAACGACCTAGTCACACCTGGTCGCTCCTTGACCGGGTCTTGTGTTACTGACCCTGCATATCACAACACTGTGAAGTGTACCTGAGATATGTATACAAATAACTAAAAAACAGGCAAAGACAGAAATGCCTGTCCATGCACCATTCCTCTAAGCTTTGACAAAGCTGGCTAAGTGGGCTGAGCAATTATGGTATTGAATATTTTGAGCATATTATCGCAAAGGTCAAACGGTGTCACACATTGCAAAGATTTATAATAAATATACTGTGATCTATATAAGCTCCTCTGAGCCACAACTATCCAGGTATTCCTTACCTGTCATGGTCTTTGTCCACCAGGTGGTAACGGGCTCGGAAGGCCACTAGCCTGGCGTAGTAGGCCGGTGCTGGGATGGAGACGGAACGAGTGCAGCGGACGTAGGTGTGGCATAGCTGGTAGGTGAGGAGCTGCAGTTCATCGGCCGTGAAACAGTTGTCATCCCACAGGACGTGGTAGTGGGAGGGACGACTGGTTCCCTGAGGAGGAAGGGAATGTAATAGGTTACATGTCAATACTGCGCTGATGATTTCATGCCAGTTTGCAATGTGATGATGTGATTTACCTGGTAACACACACACACACACACACACACACACACACACACACACACACACAAAACCTGTGGGAGGTCTGAATTAGACCGCCCACTGAGCAATAAAATGTTCAGATCAGGTTTGTGTGAGCTTAAGGAGCAATTTATGAACAGGAGTCATGGGTTGCATCATTACAAAATCACTGAAAGTGTCTTATTTACAGCTTTTTGTGGGATTTGTGGGCAATGTATCACCTTGGATAACAGCCAAACCATCTAATGGGTCGAAGAAGCATCCCAATGATGCAGTTTATTGTCATTAAGTATCATTACTGCTGTAACCACAGAGCAAAACTGCCGTACCCATGAAAACTGTTTTCACTGAAATGATGGGTTTTAACCACAATTTGTATTTTTTTGTGTGTAGATGTGTCAAATCGCTGCACCATTTCAAAGCTGCAAAAGAGACTTGGAGAACTGGAGACAATTCAAAGTTGCACCTGGATTTTTACCAACTTGAGAGAGAGAGAGAGAGAGATTTAAATTAAAGTACAATATCTGGAAAACAAAAGCTTCTATCGCTCACCTGAATACCAGCATGGCTGCACAGGTAGAAATCGAACTCGGACGGGTGTGTGATGGTACTGTCCACTGTGGTGCCGGCTGGGACGTTACCACTCTTCCCCACCTGGAGAGGGCAACCGGTGAGGTAAGTTAGTACAAAGCAGTGTTGTAAAGAAGTAAATCATAACGTGTGATGACAGAGTGAGCTCCCACTGACCCGCTCAGCTTTGTCAGAGCAGAAGAGACGAGTGTGGTGACGTTTCTGGACCACGATGTAGGTAATGCCCGGCCTGTAATCCTCCTCCAGACTGATGCATGCCTTGCGGATGGCTATCAGCTCTGGCCACGCCACCTGAAAATACCAAACAAAAACACATGCATACACTTGAAAGGTATCGTACGCATAATGAGACCCAGCTGCCACCTGCCTCCTAAGATATACTTTGGATTTCAAAACGGGTAAAACCTGTGAATCGCTCACCTGTTTCATCTGTCCCTCTGACACACCACCACGGTAATAGATGATACGTGTGGGCTTAAAACGTGTGGACTTGTAGAACTGGATGAGCAGCTCCCGCACCATGTTGGTCAAGTCTTGAATGACTTCCTGGCTGAAGAGCTGCTCCTGCAGAGATGATGAAAATTGACAAAAACCATGAAATCAATCATCAGATTAATTTCCTGTTAATCACCAGTTAAATTGACTGACTTTAAATATTAAACGCTCACTGACCGAAGTTACCTGGGACATGTCTTGTCGAGATGTCTGGACTCGCACTGTCGCGCAGTATCTGCTGGGGTGGCCGTCCATGCTGCCCACCACCGCCGCGATGGATGGCTTCTTCCCATCACCCGCTGGAGGATGTGTCACATCAGCACCTAAGAAAATGACCGGCTGCTGGAACACAGAGGGCCTGCACCAAGAACAGGGCGTACATAAAGAAGAAAGAAAGAAAGAGACTCTGCATCACATTTCATTTGTCTGAAGCAAAACTAGCACAATCATTAAGAAAACTATGTGGGGACAAAAAGATCCAAATATTTTCACACAAAGTTAAAAGCCAACAAAATATTAATTTCTCAAGATTCTCAGAATAGAAGCACTAAACCAAGTAAATTCCTGGAACTGCATCAGAAAATTATGCCGCTTATTACTTCCTCTCAGATTGCTCTTCACCACATGATTTCCAGGAAACCGTTTTAAATCAGAAAACATCTCAGCAATCTCTAACATTCAAAGCCAAGACGCATTCCAGACTCCCATCTGCACCACAACAAGGAAATGACTAAATCCACGCTGACCTCTGATGAGGCACCAGGACGTTGTTGATTCCCCCGAGCTTGGCGTTGATCTTGAGGCAGAGGTTGGAGAGGGTCTGCGGGGACGTCTTCACTACGTTCTTCACCTGGACACACTGGGTGGCCATGCCGAGGAGAGTGTCGCCCACCCGCTTCACCTCAGCTGTGGATGAAGACGGAGATGACCAAGATCAATATCGCAGAAATTTAGTTGAAAATATTATCACCTCTTAAAAAAAAAAAAAAAAAAAAATCCTTTCTTACCATAAACAGGTGTTTTGCCAGGCAGAATGACCACAATCAGCTGTAGCCCGACATAAGACATTTTGAGGTGTTTGAACATGGGCTCCACGCTGTCGGCTCCTTGGGCGTATTTACAGAAACATGGCTGACCTTGAATGGGCATCCCAGCATCCTTTGATATCTTTCGCAGCTGGTCAGTAAAGCTCCTGGTGAAAAGCATTAAAAGCTCATCAGAAATCTGCAGTTTAAGCAAAAGCAGAAGCATCTAGAAAAATTCAATCACAGCAGGGTTGTGTGGATTTACTGGATATACGTAGGATCATTGTATTTGCAGATTATGACGAGTCTACAGCCTCGTTATCACTTGTGGAGTCTGTAATGCTCGTTGCAAAGAAAAAAAAACCCCACGCAATTTGATAAATATTAAAAATTAGTTGGGGGTGACAAATTAAATAAATGGGCAAAGGTTGGTATTATAAAATAAAGTGGGAGGCAAATAGTGAACTGTGAATTGTGAACAAAACTGGGTCAAGTCATGTGCCTCCTCTGTCTTTATATAGTTGCAATAATTAAATGAGTTCAAACATTTTTCTTTTCTCATAAATTACATTCTGAATTTTAGTATCTTAACATTTGATAATGTGCAAAGTGACATTAAAAGACACACAGTGCAGCAGAGTCTGACGGGAATGTCATTAACTGTATGATAATAAATGCCTGCAACTAATTCCACTGTAATCCATCCAACAGCTGCCAAGACATTTGACTCTGAACCACAAATGTCAACTTGCTAGTGGCACCAGAGGAAAAGTCAGGAGATCAACAAAGTCATTAAGATACATGGCCTTGGAACCATGACAATCTGTGTTAAATTGTCATGCCATGTATACATTAGTAGTACATTATTTTCAGTCTGGACCATGTGGTCGACCTGCTGCCATCCCACAACAAGGTGTGGGTGTTCTGCGGCTTAACAAAAACTCCTGCATAATTCTCGTTTGTATTTGTTGTATTTTGCCACCTTCCCTTGTTAAACACATTTCTGAGACAAGTCTCAACAAGACAATATGACAGAAGTCCATGACTCACTTGAGCAGGTCCTCCCGACACTGTTTCTGTGGGGCGAAGCAGGCCACAGCCCAGACCTTAATCTCAATGCCGGCGTAGAACTGCTTCCCTCGCATGTCCCACACGCCCTGGTTGGGCGTGGCCACTGTTTTATTCTGTGGAGAGAGTCCCTACTCTCTTAGTCAACCCCCCGGTTGGATGAGCCAACACAAAAGGTACTACAGCCCAACATACACTTTTTTCCTTCCTTTTGCAGACAAACCATAGTGCAATAAAACCGCACTGGTCCAGCTTTTTATTGTTAGCACAAACAAAGTCTTGTGAACATACTGAAAGTCTGGTTTGATATATTTGTACCAGCTGTCACATTTTCATATTGCATGAAGCTGTTAAACAGGTTTGATATTCTGCACAAGGCATCTGTTTCCAACCAAAATTGTGAGACTTGCTTACAAGAAGAAGGATCACTTTCTTTTTGAACATAAATATCCAGAATTTATAGCGTCCATATCAGGAGGCCTGACATGAACAGCCATCAAGAGGATTGTATTTACTCTGAGACATCATGAGGTGAGTGCTCTAGCATAGTTTGGCTGTGAATACAAATTCAAAGGGCCGTGGCTCTCAGTTAAGTTAACAAGATTTGCCAAAGGCAATTAAGAGCTTTCATTCTAGAAAACAAGTGACCGCAATGAACTACATGAGTGTGGTGTGCCAAGGAAGGTTAAGAGCTTCATCATCTCATTACAAGATTGTCTCACAAGTCTTTAACATGATCATAGGTACAAGATTTAAAATATGTAAAACATGTTATCACAGCACATGTTACACAGGAACCAGACTGTAGCCTTTCCCATCTCACATGTTGTGCATACAGTCCCATCAGGGAGTGTTCATCTTTTAGTCAACACCTTGATGCAACAGCATGTACATCAACACCAGCATGCCACTAAAATGACTAAAATGAGGAGTGCGTGCGTGTTTCCATTCATACCAAGTGATCACAGAAATGGGAAAAGCTCTCAGTCAACATTTAAGGGCATTTCAACGGAATCCGATTAGACTCGATATCCCAGCAGACAAGTGGCCAAGCCTTTCAGAAAAAGAGTGTTGTGATAGGATCTTAAATTAACTGGCGTATAGTTCAGCCAGCCAATAGTAGGATTTAAGCTCTGCACCGTCCCATGAGCGCGTCCTGCGTCCCCCCACCCCCCTGAGCTACTACCTGCTTTCATTCTGAGGACAATTTTCAGTGCAGTTCAGTGGGCCAGCCAAAGTCTGAGCCAATTTCCCCAAAGGGATCATTAAAGTTTCATCTCGTCTTAGCAGAATCATTAAAAGCTGAATCTGATTGGAGAGTTATATTCCAGTCCCTGTAGTATTTATATTAACCTTTTGATTTTCAGATGTGAGATAAAGTCAATTTCACTCCACGGGCTTTAGTGAATATTTGACAGATTTTACTGTGATGCTGGGTGGTAACGGGTCTTATCGTCCTCCTGTCGGCAACCCCCCCCCTTACACACAAAATCCTTGAATCCCAATTCAGCCACTCACACCTTACAACCAGGTAATAATTTAAGAGTTTTTGCCAAAATAAATAAATAAATAAATAAATAATAATTAAAAAAAGGATGAAAGATTCTCCCAGATATATCTTCAGGCTGGATGCTAATGATTGCCTCTCAGGTCCACAAAGGTCTGCTCAGAAAATGTTTACACGTCTCCTCTGTGTGAACCATCCAGTCTGGATTGGCTGATTTGAGATTCAGAGGGTGAATCTCAACAGTCTGCAGCAACTAGCTCCTCATCTAATTTCCTCCACCTACACTGACACTCCTGAATGCGACAAGTGAAAAGCCAAGCCCTCGTCTACGTTCACCATGATATCATTTACATGTTTACAAGCTGTGTCAGTGAAGGGACAGAGTATTTAAAAAAAAAAAAAAAGAGAGAGATGCGAGCACTGAACAGACTGCTGTGATGCACCACAGGATTATAACAAAGGGCAACATCCAGATCTTTTCAGTCTGCATATTTTAAAGTTCAATAGCAGATGTAGTCACCACCTGAAATAATTGCATTAATTTAACTTCTAGTTAATCTTGTGCGTTGGGAATATTGCACAATATAAACCTTGCTCCAAATAGCAGCCTCTTTGTTGCCACTGAATATTCATTTACGACAACAGCTACAGCTCAAATCTACACCTCAATCAATTTCTGATGAAAATGAGGCTTTCTGATTGGTGACCTCTGCAGACCTGGATCTTCCCCCACGTCCCATCATTCACTCCGTGATGCCCCCCCTCCCACCCTCTGCATTCCCACTCAGGCTTGTGCCCCCAGAGTGTAGCCCCTGCCCAGTACTCACCCTGCCACAGTCCCTCCCTGTGTCTGTACTCACCCGGCCCCCATACTGTAGCATGGGCGCAGGGAGAACACGCCCAGTCACCTCCGTCATGTCATTGTGCACCACAATGCCAAACTCCTTCAGGTAAGGGTCTGGGCCCCCGACCATGCTGTTGCTTTTGACCTGGGGGAAAGAAAATTGGAGGAGGAAAAGAAGTCTGTTTGAGAGCGAGAATGACATTAGTTTTCTGGAATCACTAAAACGGCATATCTAAGGTTTTTCTCCTGTTCAGCATTTAAACAAACTTGAGTTCAGTGACTAAAGCTTTAAACCTCGAAGTCCTTACACTAAATGTCAGCCGCTCTAGTTGTTTCTCCTTCTTTTACCCCAAGAGGAGAGCATCACTCACCAGTCTGCTGATCTCTTCTTGCCTGTCGGGGGCTGAGCGAGCTGTAGCTTTAATCATGGTGGATGTCTGGTTGTCTGTCAGTTTCTTGATACAGCGCTGGCCTGCTACAATGTTACAGACCTACAGAGCAAAGGGGGAAAAAAAAAAAAAAAAAAGACTCTTCATCAGTGACACAATCAGATGAGAGGATTAACAGCAGAAAACGACTGTCAGATAAAAACATTCAAGTATAAAAAAAATTAAAATTATAAAAAACAAACAAACAAACAAAAACAGCCAGATTCTCACCTCCAGGGGAAGGTAGGTGTGCTTCTGTTCCTGCCCCACTTGCAGACAGGGTAAATGTGGATACTTGAGCTGCAGGTTGTACTTCTGCTTGAAATACTGGGCTACTGTGCACTCCATGGCTTGGCCATTCTCAAGCTGCAAGGGGAACCTGTAAATAAGTTGAATATGTGGGAAAAGTTTGATATCATTCAGCATGTTAGGACACTGGCTTTTGCTGAGATATGAAGAGTGAACAAACTGGTGAGAGAGAGAGAGAGAGAGAGAGAGAGAGAGAGAAAGAGAGGAAAAAAAAAAAGGTACTTACGTTTGGTGGCTGGCAGGTCGACGTGTGACATTGCACACACGATACTTCCTCTTCATCTGACCACAATGTGTGACCTCAACTTTCAAGCCTGCTCAAAAGACCAAAGAAAACATTAATACAAAATGAGGAAAGCGAGCAGATCCCTTCTGCTGTCAACTCTTTAATTCTCTCATCTTTAAATGTAGCTGGTTGGTGTTGTACTCTCTCTGTTCCTCTGTGGGTAAAGATAAAATGCTGACAGGGCAGCCGGTTGTGAAGAGGGGTTTTTACAGCTTTCTGCAGTTTCCTTTCAGACATTTATCATAACTCAATTAAACAAACCACAAGGGGAATAGAGACAGTTTACAAGTGTCTGCTGTTGAAAATGCTGTGCTCTGTGAAAAATACCAGTAGCGCCTGCAAGGTTACTTTAGTGGCTCTTTGTGTAGTAACAACAGAAGAAATTAGGACAAAGAGAGACTCAAGCTTCTTCAAATGGCTGTAGTTTTTACATTAAATGTGAAGACTTGGGTGAATTTTCTGATTTAAGACTCCTTCGTTTTTGTTAATTCTTTCTACCCCACTGTTAAGAACAAGCATCCAGCACTGGTGGAGATTAAGCCCTGTGCATTTACAGTCATGAGCATGAGTCAGGAGTGGGTGCAGTTTCTCTACTTCTTTTGCACAGCATATAAAAAGATGCATGTGGCTTCCAGGCTAACACCTACACGTAATGTCTGTGGTGAACAGCATACACATTGAGTCATACATGTTGTGTATACAATGTCTGCATGTCTGTGGATGCTACCCCTCCCCTACTCTGGTAAGTCCAAAGCATTAAAGGTCAAATAATGAACTATTGTGTGTGTGCGCTGGTGCGAGTGCCCACCTCTGATTTCCTTGGTGAATTTGACACGCTGCGAGTCCGTCAGTGGTTTGGTCTGTTCGTTGATGTTCTGGATATCGAGCACCTCGCACATGAACTCTATCACAGGCTGAGCACGGTAAAAAGCAGTGGCTGACACTGTGGGGTAAAGAGAGATACTTGTAGTTATCTGATTATGTGGCAAGTTCCAAAACAGTGTACATCACAGGCTGCAGCATTAACATAAGGGAGTGTTTCATGCAACTTAAAGCAGTTTTACAAAGCTATAATGAAGATACACATCTCAGCTGCTTAACATCTTTCCATAATAATGACTTGGTCTCTTCAATATAACAGAGTGGACCCAACAAAACCATCACACTCCTGTCAAGACCTCTGTATTATATATTATGTTGCAGGAAAAGTTGAACCACATTCAACTTTTTTGCACCAAGACTCCAAGTTTCCTTCCTCAGAGACCTCTCCATTGATGGAGCTCTCATTTTTTCCCCACACAGAGCTACTGTCTGTGTGAATACATTCTTCTCTTGTCTTTTTTTTTTTCCTTCAGAAAATCCTTTTTTAAAAAAGCCAATTAAAAGCTACTGTTATTATCAGCTAGATTGATTTGCCTGTGTGCACATGGGGCGTCAAGCTATAGTCCTGAAACAGCTTGAAGCCCCATGTGCACACAGGCAACTCTATTATCAAGCTGACACTCATGTTAACCAATGGTGGTCACGTGCCCACTGACATGACACTTTTCAAATCATGCGGTAATTTTTCATCTAGATGACAGTTTAAAATGATCTGTCAAGGAAACAAAGTGAGTAGAAACATTCAGCTACAGAACACTATATTTAGAAACTAATCCACACTGTTAGAGATGTGAAAGGATTAAACAAGGTTATTTAATCACTCAAGTATCTATTTTTTCTCTTATGCATGTGAGATTACATTAATATTTCTATGTGTGCAGGGAAAACACACAAAATCTTGCTGTTGTGGCGAGGTTTCAGCATTAGACATGTCAATTGGTTAAAACCTACAAGAGATAACAACCAGATACAGTGCACAGCAGGTATAGTCACACACAAGCTGTGTCTTTAATGAATGGATTCAGAGTTAAAGTCACTCACTGCACTGAAAGTCTTACCATCAATGTTGAGCATCATGTTCCACATGGCAGGACGGACAGACTGATGGAAACCAAACCACACCTCCCTGCCCCCTCCGAGAGGATGGTAGTAGCCCTCCGGTGGGGAGAAAAACGAACGCCCCACTGGAGTGTACCTGTGTGCACAAGCACAGACGATCAATCACGGAGACCATCGCCTGAGTGAGCTGAGAACATTTTATTTCTGTACATCTGAGGCTGTGCAATTAGAAACTTTTCAGTTTTGTTGTTGTTTGGGTTCATGTTGATGATCAATTATGAAGTGGGATAGTAGCCTTGGTTTCCATTATATTTCTATAAACGCTTAAGAGCTCATTATAGTTTTATTTTCTAAGAGTTAAAAGCAGTTGGAGAAAAATAGATACATTTTTCCATTCCACATTTTAGGCTTTAGCTGAAATGTGTGAGAAAAGCAGTTTATCTGTTGTATTGATGATAAGAAAAAGCTGATGAAGAAAATGCTGAACTATGGAGAGAGTTTGATTTGATTAGGGAGACACGTGACAGCAGGAAAAATTAAATAAGGAACAAACTTAAGATGAAAAGCACATCTGTCACCACGTGTGAAAATATGGTTGATGTAGAAGACACAGATCTGTGAATGGTGATACCTCATTGAAGGCAGGTGGCGGGTGATGACATCCAGAGCCTGAACAGAGTCTTCGGGGACCTCGTTAAGGTGACCTGACAGGGCTTCCAGTAGCATCTGAAGACTGACCACGGACACCCACTGCAGCGACACCTTGAACGTCTGATCCTTCCCCTCGCCAGGCAGGGTCACCTCCAAATCCACCTACAGGTGGAGAGAAAGAGGGAGAGAGTCAGAGAGGTGAGCGCAGAGAGGGAGGGGAGACAAAGGGAACGAGGCGGACAAAAGACAAGCAAAGGGAAATTGATTGAAGAACAGGTGACGGAAAGAGATAAGTACCCAGGGGCAAAGTAGAGTGAAAGAAGAGAGCAACACCTAAGAATCCCTGGTGAATCAATTTGCCTTTGAAATGACAAAAGATGAGGCAGCATTAAAACATTTCATTAGTTCAGCCACAGTGATTCCACAGGTGTAAACAAGCTAAGCTTAACTCACTCCGTTTACGATAGAGATGCAATTCTCATTTATTGCACAAGTACAACTGTGAATAAAAGTTTTTTTTTAATGCTACATTTATTCCTTTTGCTAAGTGTGCACATTATTTCAAAGGAGGAAGCTTAGTTTTCACTTTACTCTGGTTCCTATTTCTAGATTGCATTTTTTGGTATCATGGTTACACTTTCTGCATGGTGGTAAATTTCTTGTTACTTAAAAAAAGAATGGTCACGGGCCACACAGAGACAAACACAATGCAACTTTAAGGGGAAGATCCACTAAAATTGAATCTGGCTTTTTCAAATACTACCTAAACATTAATATTCTGATGTTATTGTGCAAGTTCAGAGTCAAAGAGTCAAATGTAGAGAGTAAGCAGAGGTCAGACACCAGTTTATCTAATCAAAGCACCCATTGCTCATAATGCAGCAGCCAGAATATTTGTTTATGATGGAAGGTGAAGAATATAAATTAGTTTCAGAAAAATTATTCTCCTTCTGCTATCAAACTCAAATCACACAAGTACACTAAATTACTCCTTGTTATTTCTTTGGACATTCATGGGTTGAGCTGAGAATCGATATGTGGATTCATCTGCTCAGAGCATTTGTGCCCACACGGTATGTTCCCTGACTACTCGGCTGCCAGGTCGCCCGATATTTGTGCATTTTTCTGGGGAATGTTGGTTCAGGAAAAGCTGCTAGATGAAAGTTAAAACACGTCATAAAAGGTGGTTCCCACAAAGCAACGAGCTGCCTTCATGCTGACTGAATTTTTTTTTTTTACACTACGTTTACAAGACTGTCTGTGTATGTGCTCTTTTAGACACTAACCCTGTCCCTCCCTATTGGCAGTGGATGTGCTGTGTACATGTTCCTCTTCCCATCGTAGCCAGGCTGTCGGTCTCCAAAGATCTGCATCTTGAAGTGCCGCACCATGGTGTCCACCACCTCCCTGGAAGGCAGAGGCAACAGGATGGTGAGGGCACACAGACAGTCATACAAATCAGAGGCAATGTAAACACATGAGGATACTCTCTTTCCACAACCCCCCCACACATAATGGATACAGATGGAACTGGCATTTCAATCTCATAATGTACCAGAGATGAAACCTCCAATGAAAAATAAATATGATAAGAACTGTCTGAGGTTTTACCTGTTGACCCTTCGAGGCCGTTTCTCAGGCTTGATGTCGATATCATAGTGATAGACATCAATCTTGGGAATCTGCACCTGGAAGTGGTTGGCAAGGAGCCGGATGGGTTTCCCCACCGTGCCGAGGCCGGGACGCCGCGGAGGCTGAAACAGAGAGGTAGGGGCAGGCGGGCCTGGGGAGAAGGAAGAGGGGGGAAAAAAAGGGGGTTATATTTAATATGCAACGCCACCACAGTTACATACTGAGCTCTACATGAAAATGAATGATTTGCATCAGCCCACTGTTCAAATGGGCTTTTGACATTGAATAAATCACAATATACTGCAATAATCTTTACTGTAAATCGTGACAACATCAGTGCTTTTCCTCCTTTCAGTGCAAGCTAGTTCATCAGACCACACATTTTAAACTAAGGCATTTATTCAGTGCTTAAACAAGGGTGGTGACAGTGAGAGTGCCCCTTTATCGCCCTGTAAAACGTCTGCTTTAAATGGTGAATGTGCGCGGCGTAACGCCAAGCTTGTTGCAAACCATCTCATCAGTGACACCTGCTTGAATGCACTGAAATGGCCTCACAGCACAGAGGCGCACATATACGCTTTGATTGATCTGCAACTCTAGCCCCTGACCTACATGGGTCAACAAGGGGGCTGGCGAAACAATGACCTCCAATTATCCTACAGCCCGCCCCCCGCCCCCCCCCAACTCCACCCAGACACACAAGGCGCCCACCCCTCATGCTGAGACAAAGACCGAGCTCCTCTCAGACAGACGGACAGCAGGACCATATGGAGGGGTTCCACGCGGAGAGTCTGGGATTACCGTTACACACAGAACACGCCACACACGCGCATCTCACCCACATACACATTACATACGTTATATGTTCGTGCAGGTGCCAAAACATAGGTGTGGCGCCTGTGACTCTTACAGAGCAGCATAAGAAGCTGCAGGCAATGGAGGCGCACAATGTCTGCAACACTTTAATCACCAGTTTAAAAACAGCAGTTTAGTCTAGTTACGGCAAACCTGATAATGCCTCATCTCTCATACACATCAACATTATTCATTTACATCAACATGCAAGGAAGGAGGCCCTGGGATGCTCTGTCAAAATCTGCACAATGCTCAAAGAGGAAACACACAGCACTTTGCTCTGAGGTTATCTGGGACAAAAGGAAAACCAAGAGCTACAAATTGAACCCACTACAGACAAAAAAAAAACAAAACAACCAAACTATATATAGATATAAAAACCAAGTTAAAATAATATTTTGTTGGTGGTATTGAAGGAGGCTGAGGGAAGCTGCTTAATGCCATTGTCAACAGAGAGCTTAGAGACTGTGGGGGTCCTCCTGAACTCCGTGCACCCACACGCTCCAGTTAGCAAGTGAAGCACGAGAACACAGACAATCGGGACCCTCCCCATCGCTTCCTGAAAACACGCTTCCCAACGTGCCCTCATGTCGCCTGGGCCCCAAATCACCTCCCCTGTTCCCTGTCAGGCCTGCCTACCCACTCCTCCTCTTCCTCCTCCTTCTCCTCTTCCACCATCATCCAAACAAACCATTAGCTTGATTGTAATGTCATTCAGCTTTTCTAAATCATTTTGTTTGTGACACAGTCTTGAATAAGAAGCCATTTGTTGCATGTCTGCTGTTCTTTGTCACGACTTGGACTAAAATCATCTGATGATTCACTCCACTTCGCCCTACTGGCCTTGTTACTGATAGCAACAAAAGGCGAACCAAGTGCTCTACACTATGCTGCAAACTGGCAAGCTCAACATTGCGTGTACAGCTCTGCATTATGTGCCACAAACGCACTACAACATTTCATGGGTCAGCAACATTTTCCCCCTCCATATTTAAGGAATCGTGTTGATTCTTTGTGTACAGAAAAATGTATTAACATAAGATTTTGTCCTGTTGAAATGGACAAAAACAAAACATCAGAATGAAATTCAGTTGAATACAACACCACAACCATAAAAATGACTATACAGTTTACTCAAAATTTCAAAAATCCATTTTCAGGTCTCCTGAAGTGCGAGTTAAGCCCTTTTTAATATCACACAGAACGCAACTCAAAACCTATTTCACCATTACCCCAGTGGGGACAGTACAGCCTACAGTTGTTTATCAATATAATCACATTTCTTCAGTACTTTCCTGCAGTATATAACATATATAACAATCCCTAATAATGATTTAACCAATGCTGCTGTTAATTTACTCACAGCATTAATAAAATCCAACACTGTAAAAATCCAATTTTAAAGTATATAGTGTGTAACATGTCTGGACAGTTTACACTCAGTCATAAAAACAGACCTTCTGTTGGCTTTTTTAAGGACACAAAATTCAATGTTTTAAAGCTTTAAGATCTGCACATACCCTGCGTATTGATCTGTGTAGGCGTGTACATGTTTCTATTTTTCCTGCTCACTGGGTGCACGTACAGGTGGTAAAGAAAGGCTTCGACTCTGCGAGTATGTGTGTAGCGCAGCGAGTTCGGGGTCCTCCTCTTCCACTTTCTCCAAAAACAGAGTTGTACCTATATATAGCCTCCTCAGCTGCCACGCTATGGGCAAGTGTCTGAACGTGAAATACATCCTTCCTCTTTTCATTATCGATTCATCTGACAGTTATTTTCTCAATAAGATGAATTGTTCAGTCTAGAAATGTCAGACAATGTTTATTAGAAAAAAAGCCAATGTTGATGTCCTCAAATTGTTTTATTTGTCTGATCAAGCCCAAAACCCAAAGATATTCTGGTTATAATCAGAGGAGACAAAGAAAAGCAGCAAAATCTCACAATGGAGAGGCTCAAAGTGGGATGTGTTTGAATGTTTTGACAAAAGAAAAATAAACTGAAGTGATTACTTTGATTATCTCAACAGTTGCTGGTTTATTTTCTGTCCATCAACTAACAGATGAATCAACCAGCTCTGGGTTTCTCACTTGTGCAATTGTGGTTTGTTGTTTTTCTCCTTTCATGTAAATTGGGTGCACAACCAAAAGTGCCAACAAATGAAAAAAAAAAGGTAACAAAGACAAATATACAGGTGTTAGAAATTAGAGAACAGCAGAAAAATAGCAGCTTTAGGGATGCAATTGAGGATTATTTTCATTAATCTGCTCATTATTTTTACAATTTATCAAAAAGTGAACAAAATGCCAATCACACCTTCCCAAAGTCCAAGATGGCAGCTTCAAATGTCTTGTTTTATCTGATAAAATAAATAAAAAATAAAAAAAACTCCAAGATATTCAGCTTTCAATGATAAATGATAAACAGAGCTGCAAATCTTCATGTGAGAAGCTGGAACTAGAGGCTATTTGCCATTTTTTCACTGGTTTTGCTTCACTTCATTATCAAAACAGTTAATAGCACATTATTTTTTTTAATCCACCAGCTGACCACTGAATCCTTTCAGCTCTTACCAGATGACATCAAAATCAACCAAGACACAAAATACATGTGTTGGTATGCTGTGTGCGAGGAACAAACCAGAGAAACATTTTGGATAAATGTTGGGTCAGCTCAGTGGTTTCTACTGCCACTCAAGCAAGGAAAAAAACAAACAAACAAAAAAAAAAAACGTGTGAACGTTGGCCTATGTTCATGCAAATGAGGATATTTTAGAGCCCCAACCTGGACAAGACCAGTCATGGGGAAAAGATGGGCACAGGCGAGAACATAAATTAACCAACAGCTTCTAATGGGAGAGATCGAGGCTATCAGACATTAGAGAGTACAACTTAATTACACATCAAAGCTATAAAAGTTTAAAAGAACATTATGTGCATCAAGAGACCATCTTTTAAACCAAGTCTTTCCTGAATATGTCCGTCTTTTCATTACCATGAATATCACAAGTGTTTTCTGCACATTTATTACTCTAATCTTGATTAAAATTTACATTTGGCTCCCGATTGTGTGTTTAATACACACATTTAGCTGCCCTGTCATGCATTATTGATTATTATCACCGAGCTGACAATCTGATCTGGTCTGCGAAGCATTTTCTTTTTGACAGAATAACTTATCAATAAAACATTTTAAAACAGAGCGAGATATCATACAAAGACACCCCGCAGACTTGTCAAAAGGTGGCATTTAGGGCTCGGTTTTAAACAACCCGTCAAGACAGCTTCCTCCATAATTGTATGCTTCTGCTCTAAGTGAGACAGAGCCACATTTACTTTTGAGTCACAGAGGAAGTGAAATGAGCTTTTCCTGGTGCAGAAAGTGACAGTTGCACTGCAGGCATGCAAGTCTATCTGCTCCTTGTGTTGTCCGCGTGCATCTTTCAGCTTTGGATGCAAACTGACCACCAACATGTTCACGGAGCAACACAACACCGTGCAAAGGTTGTCGCCTTCCCGTGCTGATGTTTAAAAACCATTTGATTGTGTGACATGTACTCACATTTGTTGAGCGAGCTTTGCTTCTCATGCACTGGAGAGCCTAGTTACGCTATGTGTGTCCCTGGTAACCACAGTGTGATCAAGCTGGGAGACAGCTGGGCTCAAAGCTAAGCATGAGGATGATGGCTTGGCCTGGAGATGAGTCAGACTAACATCACTGAGCAGGGAGCACTGACGCCCACACCTGCAAATCACCTGGATTAAGGTACTTTACACTGGACTGTGGAAAAGGAAGATCAACTGAGAAAAGCCTTACTGACCACAAAACAGAAATATCCACCCAGCAGTGTAAATCTGCCCATATTATCAAATGTAGTGATTTCATTTGTTTTTATTCCAGGCTTTAGCCCCCCCATCTCTGTATATTCATGGAGTCATATATTTTGGGATATTCATGAATTTCTCACTCCAATCTCATCTTCAGTGGACTTTAAGAAGTTCAGTTTTCTGTTCACGCCACCTGAAGCGAACTGTTCGTTTGCATGTTTCCTGTAACAATCTGTGTATTTGTACCAAATTTAAATCTGCCTCAGTTTGTTTTGTTTTTTTTTAAAAAAAGGTGCCACTTTAACAGATGGACCACGAAAATTTGGAAACAAAAAACCTGCTGCTTTGCGAAGACACCCCAGACCTACATCACATCACTACACGCAACTTTGGGAGGTCCTGCCTAAATAATTCCAGCCACACCAAAGCCAAAAGCCACAAAGTGCATGTTTCTGAAGAAATCTCCTACAACCGAACCAGAGGAGGCTCCATTGTTGAGCCACAGCACGACAGGACATCCAGCTGTGGCGCAATGCAGCATCAGTCTATTATGGTTTCACTGCTATTACTTGGCTGATTTTAGAGATTTAAGTTAAACCTAACTTAACTTTGAATAAAAAACTTTTTCTAATATATAATATTTCTGAAAGATGTGCTTTAAAAAACATCAAATCTCATTTTTCTAGGCCTGTACATTTAGCTTTGTACCTACAAACTTAAAAGGCTTAAAAGTACAAGTTCAGAAGAGTACAACCTCACAGTTCATATTACAAACCTGTTTGGCAGCTGTAATTTTTTTCCCCCAAACTCTCCTACGCTGGAGAAAAACTGTTTTGTCTGTGTGTTAATCGTGGTTGTGATAGGAATCTGCATCCACACTCCACATATAAAAAAAAAGGTAGACAATCATACAACAGAACTATAACAAAAAGGTAGCTTGGCAGTAAAATTGTAGTGAGATTTTAAAAAAATGGTTGTGATGTAGAAGTTGCTGCATTAAAACTTAATGGCTTGCAGTGATTATGTGACAGTGGAGCTGCAAGGACTCTCTCACACCTGTGGATGCTCGTACAATACAAGTGTCTCCAATCATTCCCTCACACAGCTTCTTGCAAGAAGCTCCTTTGCTTCTTCTGCCAATCAAATTTAATACGTGAATAAATGATGCATGTTTTCCTGATACCAGCACATTCCTTTCTGAGCGAGAGGACAAAATAAACAGCGCCTGGCGCAAAAATGGCGATTTACTCTGCAAGATGCGTTCAATTCGTCATTCATCAAAAGGCGCTTTTCACGCAGAAAAACAGCTCGTTTTTTTTTTGTTGTTGTTGTTGTTTTTTGGACAGAAAAAAAAAATGTAAATACACATTTTGCATGTGACAAAATAAATGCACTGTATCGCCTGGCTGCCTTCCCCCTGCACGCAGTCTCACTAGATCACTGCACCGCGGCGAAGTAAGTGCCTTTGTTATCATATAGGAGATGAATAATATGGAGCTGGGGCTGCAGATGTGATCGATAAAAGCGCCATCCATCCCCGCTGTGCTCTCACGGGCGCATGGCCGCTGCCCAAGGAGAAGCGCGTAAACCAATGACAGCCTCGCATTACACCAGTAAATTACGAGTCGCAAAACACGCACGTCTTCTCATTTAAACGCCTGTAACATGTGGTATATTGGCATTCATCTTGTATTTCCACCCATCGCTGTTATCTTGGACGCTGGCAGCCTGTGGAGTCGTTCCTGGCGGCGATAGTTTAAATGTATTGGGGGTTGGTGGGGGGGGGGGATGGGGGGTCGGAGAGAAAAAAAAAATTTAATTTCGTCAAATTTCGACGGCATTGTGTGTTTGGGGGTATTTTTTGTTTTTGTTTTTTATATTAATGATTTGATGGTAGTTATGTAGCCAAGAAGAAACACACCGTGAACAAACATCAACGTAAACACACCACGACGCGGAAGGAAGGAAGAAGGTCCTAGTTAAATCCCCACAAACACACACACACACACACACACACACACACACACAATGCCAGCCCCGACACGACGAGCTGTGTGCGCTTCAGATAAATAAAACCGCGCGGATACGAAAGGGAAACCGATTAAAAAAAAAAAAACAACAAAAAAAAAACAAACAAAAAAAAAAAAACCACACACACACACACACACACACCCCTTCCTCGTAGAGACAGGAAACGTGGCCTCTGGTCGATGTAAATAAGAGTCACACATACATATGTACACAGACAGACAGACACACACGGGCTGGGCCTCGGTTTGTTTTCCCGTCAACGCGTCGAGGCCTCGCTGCAGCCGCGGCCCCCAGTGAAGCGACGCATTTGCGCACACGGCTCCCTCTCCCCGCTGCTGCTCGCTCCTTCTCCGCCTTATTAAATCTCTTACCGGGTCCGAGCGCTTCCATGGCCGAGGCCTCTCTCTCCGTCTCTGTCCCGGCCTGGCGGCTCCGTACCGACGCTGAAATTGGGGGCGGTATCGCGAAGCTTAAAGTGGCTAATTTAAGAAAAGGGAATATAGATAGATGCGTGGATGACTGCTGACTGGACCGACTGACCTGAGCTACCGCTGCTGCTGCTTCTGACGATTTGTAACAGCGCATGCGCCGGTTAGAAGCCGTTTAGCCCGCTGTGCGCATGCGTAATTTTTATCTTTTACCGCACTGGCAGATTAAAGCTCACTGGTCCCAGTCAGTCACCGGGACATAAACAGGACACAGGGAAACCCGCCGTGAACATTCATCAAAACATCAGACAAGAAAATACTAGAAGGTGGAAGGGATTCATATAAACACGTTACTGGTGGAGGAAAGCTATTTAATAAATGGTGTTCAAGTGTTTTTGGGTTGGCCATTGCAGCTCAAAATGGGTAAATGAAATCACTGACTTAACACACACACACATATAAAACACACACACACATATATATGTGTGTGTGTGTTTATCAGTGATTTCAACAAATGCAAGCTTTCCTTAAATTTTCTAGTTTCAATACTTAAAAGGACGTAATAATAAACAAATACACCGCTATACTACTACTACAATGTCCAAATAATGTTTATTTCAGTAAAATTATGAATGCATAACTTCAATTTGTAACAGATTATTACTACACTGTATTGCTATTTCTATTGAATGAATGAATGAAGTCTGAGCACTTATTTTACCATAGAATCAGGTACATTAGTTAACCCACATTTTAAAATTCTTCATTGTCAATAAAGGCCCAGTAATCCATATTTTTCATGTACACAGGTTGCAAGAAAAAGATGTACCTGAAGTATTACAAATAAGAGTCCTCATGATGAAGGGAAATGTATTATCCCTGTGTGTGTTGTATTCATGTACTCATTATTTATTGAGTTATTATCACTGCTGCACAAACATGTACGAAGAATTTACTCTTATAGCTGAGATATTTGGTACCACTTTATATTTCTGTTTAGTTTAATCTATAACTGACGTGTTTTATAAAACCAGCACATGTTTAATATGACATATGTAACATGAAACTATTCTCATGAAATGAGGTAATATTACATTATTATCTTGCCCAACAGTAAATAAAGTGTTCCTACATTTTACATTAGTATATTCACTTTAATATGTAGTGTGCTAATCTTGAAGTTCACATTTACAAAACATTAATTTCAAGATGGGACCAAGTACTAAATCCAAACAGGCCTTAATATGAGTAAATTTAGATTAGAGAGTATTTTTTTAATACTTTATTATTGGCCTCTTTTTATTTGATGAAAATCTGAAGTTTCTTGGGGGAATTTTGTTTTTATCAACAAAGCCCATAAATTCACTTTCATTCACAACAAGCCTCAGCTCCGCCCGCCCGAGCGTTCCCGGTGTGTGGAATAAGATCCTCCCGAGCTGTGTCGTCATGGTGGGGCGGGCGCAAATCTTCCCAACGGACCAATGGGAACGCGAGAACAGGGCGATTGACACCTCGGTGACGAAAAACTGCGGACCAGCTGTCACGGCGCGCGAAAGATCAAAATTTTCTATTCGGTGCGAGCGGAACAGGCGGGAGGAAGAGGAGCAGCAGCCCGGCTAAACTTTCTAAATGTGCTTTAAACTTTTGAAATAACCTTTGCCACGCAGACATTTGGTTGTCTACGTCCCATTGTGTCCGCTGGCTTGTGTTTATAAAAGAGCGTGAACTAGTCGGCGGACGAAGATGAGCCTGGTCCTTTCTCAACAACAGGTGAGGAAATGCTCTCAAGTATCAACCAACTAATTTGAATATCTATCCAGGCTAACACACGCCTTCGTTAGTTATAACTTATTGGAAAAGGTTGGCAAGATAAAACATAAAAAAAAAAAAAAGTACTTCCAGTCAAAGAAACGCCGTTGATGAGCGGATATTGTTAGCGTTAGCCAGTTAGCTAGCTCGCTAGGTTTAGCCAGCTGGTTATGGAGGTGGCCTGGTCACAGCGACTAAATACACGTTAGTGAGGCCTTTTGCTTTGTTGACCACTGTTAAAATGTGCGTGTGTGAGTAGATTAGGATCTACGGAAGTATCCTCGGGCATCTTGTGCCCGCAAAGTTTGTTTTAAAAGAGTTGCACATCAAGCTAACCGAAGCGGTAAAAGCAAACGGAAGCCATGTCGCTAGCTAACTTGTGCGCTTATTGTTTGGTTTATTGCAGGGCGCCAGTCGTGTAACATAACAAACACTCGGCTCCCTAAAGTCACACAAACGCACAGGGTTGTTAGCTTTTCAAACCTTTTCCTGACTGTTATTTATTTTTTTCCCACATTAACGGACACATGCTACACTCCTGGTAAAAGTTTTGCTGAGAGTTGCACAGCTGTGAACGGTTGATCTCTGCTACTTTTACTGTGAAATCAAAATATAATACAAGTCGCTTACTTGAAAGTATATTTCTTACACATTGCACAACAAGTGAGACCCCTGAGAAGTTGTATTTGATTGGGTGCCTGCCTTTGGCAGATTATTGATACACTGACTGAGGAGTCCCTTGTTTCTTTTACTAACCATCACACTACACCGCAATGCCCTCATATTACTCTTATTTTATTTTATTGTGAACAGGCTGAGGAGCTCCCAGCTGTGACCCAGACAGCAGCAGAGAGTGATTCAGACAGTGGGGTGGGCTCTCCAGCTGAGGAGATGGTCCCAGAGACGACCAACAAAAGAGAGGAGCTTCCAGGTGAGGTGACGGGGCAAAATGACTTTGGCTGCGTGAATGAGGGATCCAGTCAAATGTTATCCCATGAGCGATAATATTAAGCTCAATCAACCAATTTAAGGTGTTGCTTCAGTGAACAAATAAAAGCCTGGAGGATTTGACTGCATGTACTTACAGATGAGAAATCATAGTGTTTTTGCTTCAGGACAATTATTTTGAAGAATTGCATTAATTGAAAGAGCTTTTAAGGGGATGTTATATCAATCATTAGGCAATACTGGATCAAGCAGAAATAACACACAAGCACAATACACAGGATAAACTGCCAGAACAGTAGAACCAAATTCAGATAGGCTGAACAGTTGTTTTTGCCTTTAGTGGCAAAACACATTCAGGGATACAAAGGGTACTTTGTATCATGCACCTTGACAAATTTTTAAATCATGAGGAATGGCTATTGTGCTATTTGACCGTTTCTAAATTTAAATTTTTGCTTTCAGATTCTGATGATGATGATGAAGACATCACAGCTCACAGAAAGCCTTGTCGTAACGCCATTAGAGACAGTGACAGTGAAGAGGAGGCAGCTGCAGAGAACAGTGTCCACATGGCTGAAGCGCTGGTCCTATCTGCTTCCAGCGGAGAGGAGATGGAGACTAGAGAAGCAGAAGAGAGTAATGAGAGTAATGAGAGGAAAGAGAGAGGTGTGCAGAAGAGCAAGAGAATAAGCCGTGCGCCGATTGACAGCGAAGACAGTGAGCCTGAGCAAGGGCAATGTGGAGAAATGGAGGGGCAACAGGATGAAGTGAAGAAGGAAGCGAAATCAAAGGAACGGAAGAAGAGAGAGAAGAGCCAGAGGCATCAGGAGAAAAAAGAGAAAAGTAGCAAAGCGGTGAAAAAGCTGAAGAAGAAGGAGAGGTTCTCTGAAAGGAATGAGGTAAGTGCAACTTACAACAACAAACTTTTCCCAGTTTCCTCAGTGTCCCTACTCTACTCTAGCCTGGATTCATCTATGTCCTAACTTTGAAAACTGCTTGAAAACCTTGAAAAAGTATGTTATGCATTAAATACATGTTGCTGTATGTATCACTGAATATTTGATATATATTTAGGTCAGTGTTTCACATTCTTGTGTTAGTATCAATTAACACTAATCTCTATGTAAATATAGTAATGTTTGTGGAAATTACACTCAAATCATAAAATAAAGACTAAACATCTACACAAATTACCAAATTAAAAATGAAATCAAATATTAATCTAAGCCGAAACAGGTGACTTGACCCACTGATTTTATTATTAAAGACAACTTGTTACTTGTTTCCTCAGGACACACCTCTGCCTCGGGCTCTGAACGACAGTGGGTGTCCACTGGGTGACACCGACCTGTTTGACCCTGGCCTGGATGATGAGGAGGAAGAGGAGTCTCTGGATGCCATTCGAGCTGCTGTCAAGCACAAGATAAAAACACATAAGGTACAGAAACAATGTGTTTGCAACTAAAATTGTTCAGTGTTTTTTCTTGTGACACAAATTATTGTCACTGTTCTTGTTTTTTCTTTTTTGAATTAAAACAACCGCTGTAATTGTATAAAAAGACTTAAGCAAGAATTTAAGCCATTACCTTACGTTTGGTGTGTTTGGTGTTATTAGCTGGTTGTTGAACACAATACTATCATTTATAAAAGTGAATGAGATCTTTGTGAAACGTATTAGAGTAAGAGAGTTTTAGGCCTGGTATTTTCCAGATGTTGTCTAGACAGGTCATTGTGTGATGAATGTTAAATATTGCTGCAGGAACCTCTCCTGAATGAAGATGAAGAAGATTATGAAGAGGCACCAGAGAAACCCCAGCGTGCGGTACGCAGTGTCAAAACACTTGAATTTATTGTAAATACTTTTAAAATGTACGCAAATACCAACAAGTATTTTAATTTCAACACATCTGATGTTCTCAGGAGAGGAAAGCTGCACGTGCCAGCAAAGAGGCAATGAAGCAACTTCACAGTGAATCACAGAGGCTGGTAAGAGGTCAGTATGTATCTTCTTTTTTTTCCTATTTTGTGAATTGAGCTACTATTACTTATTTGGATTTGCCATTTAAACCAACCTATTTTTTTATTTTTTGATCATAATATGAAATTTGGGGTTGCCATTTTAAAAGACCATACCTTTTGTTTTATTGACACTGAATATTTGACACATTATTCTGTCTTTGTAGAGTCCACACTTGGCCTGCCCTACCACATCCCTCAACCCAAGACCATCGACCAGTTCTTCAAGAAGAGAGCCAGACCAGAGGGTCCTGCCATGGCACTGTTGAAGTAAAGGCACACATCACAGATGACACACATTTGCTAAGAAATAAACCACCCAAGCCAAAAAATACCATCTGTTACTTTTTACCAGACAAATTGGATATTATAATAGATTGGCTGCTTACCAGCATTTTCAAGATAAACAACAAGTTTTACACCCAGTGTGTCATAAACACACAATCAAAATTCAATCAAGTTAATTAAACTTATTTTTTAGATCTTCAAAGTACTCAGCCATGATGTTGGAGATGCCACCATCTCCTGCTCTACCTCCTCCTGTGAACCCACCCAGCGAGCCCCAGCAGCCATCTACAGAGCACGACTCTTCTCCATCTCTGGATCTCTCATGCACTCAAATCCAGCCCTTATCTCATCCTGCCGCCACCTCGTCTCCGCAGAAGGAGAGCCTCGACCAGGCCAGAGAGGCAACTGCGAGCCCAGACCCCAGCCAGGAATGTGGTCCAATGCTTTACTTGTCTGAGAGTCTGCAGGAGTCGCTAACAGCAGATGCAGTCGTGAAACCTGCTTCTGAATCTGAGGTTGAAACCTCCACAGGCCCTTTAGAGCAAAGCCAGACATCAGTGATGAATGATTCCGAAGCCCTGGAAAAAGAGCCTGTATCTGGGGATTTGGGGGAGCCTGCAGTCGTTCAGTGTGGGACTGATTCAGCTGCAGCAGAGGCTTCAGTGCAACAACCCACCAAACCCAAGAAGGACAAATTGACCAGGCTGAAAGAGCTTGGACTGGACCCTCCACCTGTAGCTAAACTGTGTCCAGATGATGGAGCTTTTGTTCAGCTGGAGCCTCCACAGCTCAACCCAGGTGAGTCCTGATTCTTTTTGGGTTTCTAGAGATGGGGAGTGATGTGTCCTAAGTCAGACTAAACCTTAGTGTCCCCGCTCTTCTCCAATCAGGCGTTGTGGCCCTGAGGGAGCGTTACCTTCGTCATGTCCAGGCCCCTGCAAGGCCCCAAGGAGAGCGCACGATGCAGCTCAACATCATCCGCAAAGACAACACACCCTCTGGACAGGAGGAGTTACACACAGAGTCAGTCACTATCACTGTTAAGGAGGGGGCTGATGAGCCAGTGCCCACCAAACCTGGTAAGGATACATGCTTGACCTACATGTACAGGCCAGGGTTTAAACTGGGTCTGGATTTTCCTCAAAAAACAAGCAAGATGTGCTTTTAAGACACGAGGAAACGGATTAACAAAGGACTGATGGTCCAGGTCAGCTAGTATGGACATGAATGTACACAAGCTCTGACTGGAAAACTAAGATATTTTATCTTGACATGACAAACTCTTCTGGTCTTTTGTTTAGGAGAGAAGCTGCTGACTCTGAAGCAGCGTCTGATGCTTGCCATGGCCCAACGGAGAAAGGAGGAGCGAGCACGCAAGGCCGAGCTGATTCGCCTCGACAATGAAATCTGTGGAGAGGAAGAGGAGGAGGAGGAAGAGCTGACAGATGAGTCAGAGGAAGAAGAGGTAAGAAGATGTGTTTTTGTTTATTGCTGTTCTGAGACGATCAAATGACTTGATATACGTTTGTCTCTTTATGCTCATGTCAAATCTGATCTTTTCTCCCAGGGTATAGACGACCTACTGGGAGGTGGTGATGTGGGGGGAGAAGAAAAGGAGGATGAGGAAGGCAGTGTTGCTCAAAGTATCAGGAGCCCTTCTCCTGTGGCACTGACAGGACCCTCGTCAACTCCTGACCTTGTTAACACAGATGGCACACTCATGCTGTTCCCCGGCAACTCCTGCTCTCGCACTGGGTAAGTGTGTTTGTGGTTGTGTGTGTCTGACTTTGTAAGTCTCTCTAGAGAATGCACCTTTTAAAAAATGTAACAAAAACTGCCTTAAAATAATTTATAAAAATGTGAACATGGCTTTTATTGTCTAAGTTTCATGGTTACTTTACATTTATTATAGGTGGTAAAGCCTCATATGTAATATTTTCCATTTTAGTGATGGTGTAAGAAGGTCTGGTCCCTCTGGACAGGACAGCAATAATAAGATGGGTGAGTAGAGTGAGGGACCTCAGTTCAGTGGGTTTACACTTGATACACTTATTATTGTCTAATAATGATGGAAAATTTGCTAAACATAAAGATAACAGGTTTTATTCACACTCCTCCTCAATCCAGATTAAATTACTTTTACATTCTCACTCTCTCACCACACATTTCCCTAGAAGAGGACGACTCCTTGTCCCTGGTGAAAGACAACAGCCACAACAGCAGCTTTGAGCTGGCAGGATCCATGATCACCTCTTACCAGCCTGTCAACCACCAGCGATCCACAGGAAGAGGTGTTTCCAACTCCTCCATGTTCCGCTCCCCCTCTCCCTGCCTCTTCAGGCCCAGCTTCCTCGGCTCTGCCTCTAAGGTAAAATCAAAGAATTTTAAGTTTGTTTCTTATTCATATCAACAAAATGATCTCATCAGATGTTTCACTTGAATGCACCAACCAGCCCAGGGTTAAACAAATTTCAAGAAAGAAGAAGAAAATACACTTGTGATAGAGGGCTGCAAAATTTATTAGAAAAATAAATCTATTATAAAAGATTACTTGTGCACAGGTATTCACATAAAAAGTATAGATGCACTTACATCTACATATACTGACATTTACTTAAACTGTGAGGTGTGGTATGAAGCTAAGGCAACTATGAAACAGAAAAGGAAGAAAAGACAAAGACAATTATTTCAGCATTTGTATTTTATTGTTTTTCCATCAGAGTTCAGGCAAACTCTCTGAGCCATCTCTCTGCCTCCCTGTTGAGGACTCCCAAGACCTCTACGCACCCCCATCCCCAGGTGCTGACTCGGGGCCCCTGGGTGGAGCAGCTTCTGGCCCGGGCCTGGGAGGAGACTCCCAAGGTCGCTTCTCCTTGGAGGACGATGCCCATTCCCAGTTACTCGATGCAGATGGCTTCCTTAATGTGGGGCCTCGTCCCGGTGCACCTCCCTCCCACAAGAGACAGTTGATCCTGGACAGCTTGGATGAAAATGCAATGGATGCCAACATGGGGGAGCTGTTAGGGTTGTGTTCGGGTGTTTTTGGGACAGCAGAGCGTGGCTCCAGTCAGGGCAGAGGCCTCGGATCAACACAGGAGGATGAGCTGCTTGGGTTGTGCTCCGGAGCGTTTCCACCAACACAGGCAGGAGAGAAACAAACGGAAACAGACAAGAGTAAAGAGGAAGGACAGGATGAAGAGTCTGACAATACCATGGATCAGCTGCTGGGGCTGTGCTCTGGAAAATTTCCTAGTCTCGGTATTTTTTTTTTTTTTCTTCTAAGTTAAGGTCAAAGTAGCATCCACTGAACTAAAACTTTTTGTCTGATTGCTTTTTAAAATCCTTTACAACTTATAGTTTCATTTATATAAATTTATGGTTTTTCTTACAGTTTCACAATATTTAGATTTGTCTCCTTTGCCATCAATTTTAGGTTCTGCTCACACAACTTCACCAGCACGAGAAGGGTAAAGTTTATTGTCTTGTACATAAGCAAAAGTTTACTTTTAATGATTCTTTATAAAACTGGTGTTCTTGTTTCTCCTTTTTACTCATTGCTTCAATTTTGATAAATATTCAAATGCAATGTAAGATTCTCATTGTGATTTCTCTCTATAAAGTAAAAAGAAGACAGAGGGGGAGGAGGACGAGGAGGAAGAGGACTGCGAGTTCCGACTCCTGTCAGATGTGGAGAGTGAGCAGGTAAAATCTGAAAACACAAACAATAATGTCTTTTTATTATGATTTGGTTTGTGATGCAAATGACAAGAATTGTGGCTTTATAGGAGAATGATGATGAAGACGAAGAGGAGAATGAGGAGCATGAAGATGAAGAGGATGAGGCTGATGCTGGTGAGGAAGGGCATGATGACATAGAGGAGGAAGAGATGGAGGGTGTGTTTGCTTCCCGCCGGGTCAAGAGGAAGAAGAAGAAAATGTAAGTTCAAAATCAATTTGAAAACCACCAAACCCATGTAACATTGTAAAATAAAATTTTCATTACAGAAACAATCCACACTGCAGCACAGGTTTTAGTCGCTTCTTCTTGTTCACAGGCGTTTGGCTGACTACCTGGACTCAGAGGCTGAGCTGTCGGGCAGTGACCTGGGCAGCGACGATGAGGATGATGACAGAGGGAGCGAATACGAGGAAGAGGAGCTTCTTGAAGAGCTTCCCTCTGATGAAGAGCTGCAGGACCAGGTCAACAAGATCCACATGTGAGTAACAGCTGCTTTTACACCATCTTTGTACTTTTATTTCTGTTTGATTTAAAAACAACTAATTATGCTGCTCACAGCTGCAATAAACATCTGTCTTTTGACTAAAATGCATTAATGAAAGGAGGGAGCTGTTGTGGACAAGCTTGTTCCAGTTCTCCACAGTTGCTTCAAAACAAAAGTGACGCCTTTGAGAAAAAACGTGTATCTGGATCAGATACATGGACAGATGAAAGTTTTAAAATTGATTTATTGTTCTTAAAGGAAGCAGATTCTGGATGATGACAAGCGTCGTCTCAGGCTCTACCAGGAGCGCTACCTAGCCGATGGCGACCTGCACTCCGACGGCCCAGGACGAGCTCGCCGCTTCCGCTGGAAAAACATGGGTTAGTTTATAGCATAAGGGAATAAGTACCCTTAAATACCATATGTTAGTAATTCATTTTGAATTTTCCAACCATTGCATGTGTATATAGCTACATATTGCTTGATTTCAAATACAGTGCTCATTTATTTATCCCTATAAGTAAAATTATTACATTGTTAATCAATCATGAAAGTAGTAGTAGAATAAAACTGTGGAATTGTTATTAAATATTAAAAAAAACAAAAGCATGGAAATAAAGTTGCTGTGAAGTCTTTCAGTGTCATTTAGTTTCAGGAGTTTCTTCTTGAATCTTTCCTCCAGATGATGGTTTTAACATGGAGAGGACAGGAGCAGGGGGTGATGAAGAAGTGGAGGAAGATGAAGATGTCGATCAGAGTGAGATCCAGAGGAGGAAAGAGAGACTGGAGAGAGAACAGTGGCTCAGAGAACAGGTGGGTTGCACTGTTTATTCTCTCTCTCTCTCTCGACTTTGGTGATTTCAGAACAACACCACAACATTTAGTCTATATTCAATACCGGTTTAAAAGATATTTAGCCCTGTGATAAGCATATTAAAAACAAGCTACATGACTTCAGTGGGATGTTGTTGTTTTTGTCTTCATTCCTTTCTCTGTGTTTCCTCTCACAGTCTGAACAGAAAGCCAAGAAAGGGGAAGAGCTGGATGCAGACGATGAGCGGATTGGAGAGGAAGACAGTCATTTCATGAAGCTGGCCAAGAAACTGACTGCCAAGACTCTGCAGAGGAAAGGTCGGTTTGCTACAAGGTCTCACAAGAAGAATCCTGTGGCTTTCAAAACACCCTGTTATCATCCAGGATAGCTAAAAAAAAAGCTTTTTATAGTAAACTAAGAGGAACACTATCAGGTAAAAGTTGGAGTTAAGATAGTAGCTCTTACCATTTTATGAGGGGGCAGGTCGATTTCGCATTTAGATCCACTGAAAGTAAAAGCACAATCACTTTTAAACTCCCTATGAACAACCAGGAAAATTTCAGGTCTGTGATATGACTTCTATGAGGTCATTGACGCTTTAAAAGTTACCAGACATTTTAAATGAAACAGGAAATGGAAAGACAAAGCAGGAACCCCAGGACAGGTGAAATATACTGTTATCTTGTTTTATTTTTAGCATGTAAGATAATGGAAACACTTTTTTTTTTTTTTTTTTTTTTTACTAATGCCAGAGAACATGGCTTTGCATTTTATTGACAGCTTGCAGAGTTTTTTAATCTAACCTTAGACATTTCCTGAGATTTGCCTTTTGATCTACATATTGCTGTTCGTTGAGATGGTTGTAACTTCACCTGACGTGGAGATAATGCAGAGCCGCGCGCGCACACACAGGTTACAGCCAAAACACTGGGGTGTGTAAACGAAACCAGACACAGATGGGAAACTGCGCCAGTACTGTCATTGCTGAATGTCATGTTACTTCAGTTTGTTTCTGGACAGTTGTGGTGTTCTCAGAAAAAGAGATAAGTTAATGAAACAAATGAGTTTTCCCTGCAAAAGATAAACTAAACCAGACACAGAAGGGAAACTGCTGCCAGTCCTGTCACTGCTTATTGTCAAGTTGACTTCACGGTGTGTGTCAGTGTGGGACACTTGTGGCATTCTTGTTTTCCAGGACAAAGATCCCCCCCCCCCAAAAAAAAAAAAAAAAAAAAATCCCTGATAAGTAAACCATAAGGTTTTGATACTAGAGGCTTCAAATCTCAGCTTTGTAACAGGGAATTTATCAGATTTAAAGGGCATTTAAATTATTTGCACTGCTGTAAAAGTTGTAACTGAGGACGTGCTCTTCTTTTTACCTTTATGATACATAGCGATTGCGCAGCACTTTTCTGTCGGGCTGTATACAGGGGAATAAAGATGAGGTGATTTGACTTATGGATACATAAGTCAACTATCTGGACATATTTTACATGCGTCGGTAGATAAATGGAGAGATCCTTAAATCATTTAAGGAAGTGTTTTGTCTTTTTGGTGACTGGTTGACTAAAGGGTTCTCTGGCTTCTATGATTTTTAAACCAGAGCCCCCCGTGGCACCGCAGCCAGAACAGAAGACTTCATCAGCTCTCAATCCCTTCCAGCGACCTTCACAGCCTTTACAGGTAAGTCACTGTTGATTTAAGAGGCAGACACTGCTTATTGTTGTTTTGTTTTTTTTGACTTACTTTGCCATCTTTTAATGCTGCGTTTCTGGGCTGCAATCATTGCTCCGTACAAGGAATTTCTCATTTCGTTGCTCTGGTTTACTCTGGAGTCCAGTTGCAAAAAAGCTTTTAAAGTGAAAGGTAGCTCTTGTGTAACTTTTGTTTTTCAAAACGGGTAGCATATGACTTTATAAAAATAGCATTACTCCATCACTTGTCCCCTGAGGTCATTTTTCTGGCTTTTATTCTGATAAAATATGTCACGCTTTTCAGCCCAATGTGAAGATGTTTTCACGCGGGTCAGTACAACTACTATTTGATTATGATTATCATCTGGTGTTTGTGCTGAGGGTGTAACAATGTGACACGCCTGATTCTCTAAGTCAGAGGTTTGTTTGCTGCTGTGAAGAGCAGGACTCTGGCAGAGTCTGAAATAGATTTTCTGTCCTGTACTTAATATTCTTAAATACATTTTTTATTTATTTTATGTTTTTAAAAATCAATGAAAAGGCTCAAACACTGCAGATTGAGAGGTGTGGACGAGTGTCAGCGATTGGTTTTATGTAAATCAATGGTTTTCAACCCTTTTCACTCATAGGCCCCTGAACTGACCCTCATTTGATAAGATTTTGGCCTCAGGGTGCTATGCAATAAAAGTTATGCTTTTTTGAAGGTTTTCTGACAGAAAGTGTTTGAAACTCGTGACCAAAACAGTCATATATTTTATCATGGTGCTAATTATGGATGGAATTATAGTGAGAACAGATTATTATTCTTTTTACTGGGGACCCCTGATCCCACTTTAAGAACCACTGCTTGATATGATATTTAATCAGTTCATTAATGAGTTTCTAATCTGAACATGGTCAATGAAAGGTTTGTTTTATTGATTCGTTCCAGGTGAGGAGAGGTTCACTACTGAGTCAGCCTCAGTCCGTCCTCCAGAAACTGGCGTCCATTTCAGAGGGGAATCCCCTGGCGCCCAGAAACAGCCGTGGATTCCTGTTTCAGACACTCTCTCCTGAGAAGGACAGCTCAGCCTCAAAGGCTGCACAGAACCAGGTGAGCGAGAGAAGTGTGACTCAAGAAAATGACGATGTAGAAGTTGAGTCATTTTCAATATGTCAGGTTAAATAGAGTTTCAACGGAACCATTGTTTCCTTTAGCTGCTCTGCTTTTGTCCTCCCAATGAAAAGAGTAAATTCCTTCTGCATCTGCAAGATGTCTCTGTGCTAAAATAAGCACTTCAACTAAATATTTTCCTAAGATCTTGGAGAGACTTCATTGTGAGTCATGTGAGTGTAATGGGTGAATTTATTGTCTGGTGTATTTTAAATATGACACTAGATGGCGCCAAAGCCCACTGCTCCTGTTAGATCCTGTTGCAAAGACAGTTTCTAAACATCCTTCATTGAAAAAGTTCTGAGTAATGATAGAGCTGAAAGTGCAGTCTGTATTTACAGCTTTTAAATTAAACAACAAACATATTTCATTGCTGTGAAAAGGGTTTAACTTTGCATGTGTCTGATCCTCAGATAATGAAGAAGAGGAGGCAGGTGGAGGCCATGAACCCAGCAGCAAAGAGGGTTTGTGGAGAGAACAAAGCTGCTGGACAGACTAAAGCCCCCCAGAGGAGCATCTTCAACTTCCTGGGCCACTGAGGACCCAATACACTAAGTCGGTGATAATCATCAGCCAAGCTGGTAAGGGCTGGACCCACATCCTGTTATTTCCTCAGTCAATAAGACTCGGAAAAATGAAGGAGGTGGCAAAAGTATGGCTGACTCACAAGTGTGTGTCTACACAAATATACATGGTCATGTGTGTGTTTACATGTTTACATTGCCTAAAGATGGCTAACTGAAGAACACCAGTAAAGCATCTATTGATGTTTTATTTGGTGAACTTTGTCTTACACACACTTGTCTCCATTTTAAATGTTTCCCCACTGGCAGCATTGATCTGTCACGCATCTTAACTTAGACTGCTTTATGTTTGTCCATTTAAAAATGTTTTATGGTGTAAATAGGATTGAGGTTTTTTTTTTTTTTTTTTTTTTTAATGATTAGGGATTTTTGTACGATGATTTAAATGTATTTGTTTTACAGTGTAAATAAAAGTGTATTTTAAGACATTGCTCTGTTTGCTTCAGTCTACCCTGCTCAGGCTGGATGTCGTCAGTCACAGTTGACACAGGTAAAAGCACAAGATGTGAATTCAATGTGTTATTTTCCACATGTCACAGGTCAAATCTGGTCGTCAACACATGAGGGCAAATACAATTACGTGTTGTTGTTTTTTTTTTGTTTGTTTGTTTTTTGTCTGTATGACAACACAAGTTTAAATGAAAATCTTGAAACATCAGTGACTACTTTTAGATTTATTTTTACCCAAATGTAAAATACATGAGCTAATTTTAACTTGGAAGGAATGTCAAAGACACAAAAGGCCATCTCTAAAACGAGAGGCCTAAATGCACAGTATCATCAAAAACCTCACTGTTCTTGTCGTCCTCAGGATTCAAGTGGAAATGACACGGTGTTTCAGACATATCATGATGTAATTCTGTGTCAAATTAGATAAAACCTCTATTGTAAGAGGCTTCCAACTTATAACCTTATTAATAGACTTTAAGACACTCAGGATCTTTCCCTAAGTGCACAAGGATGCAGCTGTTTCAGAAATCGCTGTTTGTCTCCTTTATTTGGAAAAATAGATTTTCATTGACTATAATACGAACATTTGCAAGGACAGTGCATCTGGTTTGATTGTTTACCAGTGTTGGATCTAAAACTATAAAAACTGGATACGTTGCTTTTTGTCATTTGTAGAATTTGAACAAATTCTCTGGTTTTCTGAAAGGAAAAAAAATGTGTGAAATTCTTTGATGTAGGGATGTAATCGGTCTAGGATTCATGACCTGTTGCTTTTTTTGGTGTTGACATACTTTCAATTTCCCCTACCTCCCCCTCTGTATGTACCAGGCCTCATCTCCTTAAAATACCATTCAACTCCTCTACAATAATCCCAGTACTGCAAACAACAGGCTGCAGGAAACCAGCATAACAGATACGCTCAGATCAAAATACACAGAATTAAGTGTTTCAAAGCTTCCATTCCTGGTTGTTTGTGGAAAGAAAAATTAAACTATTAGACTTTAAACAATGAATCTATCACCACAGATTCAAGCTCATAGGGGATGTTGAGTTAAAAGCTACACTTCTTTCTCTTTCTACACTTCCTTTGACTCTTCATTTCACTTTTTCTTCCTGGTTTGAAGTATAATTGCAGTTTAGAGACTAATGATTTGGTAAGTGGCTAATAATAGGCCGACATTAAAGGGAGGGTCTTCTAACGAGGCCTTTCATGTCTCTCCATCTCATTAGTAGCCACGGTGATTAGGAGGAGGTCCCGGGGTTAGAAATGGGCGCAGGAGGCCCCATTACACATCATTAGGGGCCAACGCCAGGAGGGTCTGGAATGAACCCCATGGTGGGCCCTGCCTATAGCGAGCTGTTGTACCTGCAGGCGGACGGGCTTAATCCTGGTGGTGTTAAAGCAGCAATTACATTTTTTTACCTTGGTCAACGAGGTTCTGTTTTGTTTTGTTTTTTCAGACAGAGGAAAGTGGAGCAAGTGTCTGGATTCCTGAAAAATCCGTAAAGGCCAAGAGGCTTCACGCACAGGAGCAATTTGATAGAATTTGTTACAGAGCTGCATCTATCATTACTCTCAAGCCATTACAATGCAATTAATTGAGATAAAGACTTGACTTCAAATCCCAAGGCCGTGTTTGCAGGGTCAAGAGATCACTCCTAATTAGAATTTAATAGGAATAATGTCTCTGCAAGTTATTAGCAAATTCAGCTTTGGTGCAATTCTGCTTTTTGTTCCTTCTATTTCCTCTGTACCCACTTCTCCAAAGTGAATTTCACAACTTTGTTTAACCTCCAAGAGGGAATTGCGAGGTCAACACAACAAAGCCACCCCCTCCCTGCCCCCTTCCCCCCGAACTCCCAATTCACTCCACACTTGAAAAAGGAGGAAGGTTACATGTTTTGGCATCGAGGCCCAGCTTCTAAATATCTAGAGGACACGGATCTGGCTTTATTCAGATTATGAGGAGGAGAGAGGGCAGAGGGTGGAATAATTGAAGAGAAACATGAGCTGTAGCACCCAAGGGCGTGTTCGCTTGTGTCATGACGTATGCACTGTACGTGTGTGTCTACTCACATCTATGCCTAAAATAAAAGTGTATAATTAGTGTGCAAAATGATCCCTCGTGCTGGATTAGTGGTTCAATTTAGCACATCTTGTCTGATTTTTTTTTTTTTAATTTTTATTTTTAAGAGCACTGGCTGTGAGCTCGATGTCCAGCAGGCTTCTCTTTACAGTCTCCGTGCATCTCAGCACCAAGGATCTGACAAGAGTAGCCCATGGGTGCTGCTGCCCGCCCTCGGCCACTGTCACAGCCGAGACTGGTGCTGGAGCAGATGTGGAGCTGAACTGAGGGAAGTGGGTCATGGCGCTGGAGGCTGTGTACAATTCAAACAAGGTCTTATTATGCACAAGGTAAGTCATGCTCCTTTTTTTACTCTTTTCATGTGTGTGTATGTGTCAAAGGGAGGGAGGGTGGTTGGTGTTAACATTACAATAATCTTTCTTCCCTCAGGAGGCCTCACAGATGACCCTCAGTCCTCCCAGTTCATTCTATCTCTCCTTCTATCAGTGTCCTCTGTAGTTGTCTTTTGTAACTTGTGTTTTTCGTTTTATTTTTTAGAGAGAGATGGAGGGAGAGATGATTTTGCGTGTGACGAGGCCTTGGGCGGACGGCTGTGTTTGATGTATTTTTTATGTGCTTAGGCTACTAGTGAACGGTGGGGAGGAGGAAGGGAGGGAGGGAGGAAGGATGCCTGGAGCTGATGCACTTGAATGGGGATGTTGTTGAAGGAGAGAAGGAGGGGAGGATGGAGTGTGTACGAGGCTTTCTTTCTGCCGCCAGCGACGACATGTCAGGGGGATGAGAGCAGGGAAGAGAGAGACAGTGAACACTTGTTAAGTCTGTCTGATGTAGCCTCCCTATACCACACACACACACCTCCACATTTGCATGCACACACACTCTAACGCACACATTCAAGCCATGATGCCCTCAGATCTGAAATTGATGATCATGAAAGGAGTCAGTCACCAGTTTGGAGAAATATCACACTGCAACGAAACCTTTGCAGAGGCTGGTGATATGACATTGCCTATCAATGTTGCATTGTGGGTAACAATTTGGATGCCTTAAGCACACCTGTACCTGTTGAAATCTTGTGATATTGTGATGAGATTTTAAAAAACAAACGTCCTCAGACACTGATGCATGATGACTTGTTCAATGCCAAACTGGAAGTGTGGGAATTTACTGTTCTGCCTTTTCCTCCATTTCCCAGGATGCTTTTCAATGCTTGTTGCATCCAATAAGAAAAATGTGAAGAGAGAAAAATGAACTATAATAACACAGTAAAAGCAACAGATGATGTTTTTTTTCCCACAGACTGAATGTGACTTTTGTCTTTTCATTCAAATCACAGCTTTAGGGAATCTCAATAGCCTTTAACTGTCTCTCCCATGATGAATTCCCCTTGTATGGTTGAATCAAACAACAAAAAAAAGCCTGTTGCTTCCCAGTAATTACAGATATCCAAACTATTTTTTCTTACAAAAAGTAAGTTGACAGCAATGAGATAAATTCCAGTCTGGTTTCTGTGTGAGGCATATTCACTGACTCTGGGTTTATAATGATGTTTTAATGCATTAATGCTGGAGATTTATATGTTTTGTGGCTTCTTGACCTCAGTGTAGCATTCAATACTGTTGACCACACTATTCACACTAAGTATTCTGCTCTGGGTAGTTGTAATTGACTGGTTCGCCTCCCACTCGTCAGACAGGAGTTTCTCTGTGGTGATTGATCATTTTGTCTCCTCTTCTGCTCAGCTGACCTGTGGTGTTCCTCAAGGCTCAATCCTTAGTCCTGTTGTTTTCTCCCTGTACACACTCCCCCTTGGCCCCTTAATTAGTCATTTTAAGTGCATTTCCTATCATTTCATTGCTATGCAGACGATGCACAGTTATATTTTTCTTTCATTTCAAAATAACCTCAGTAAACTCTCCACACTGTGAGA
The DNA here is from genome assembly GCA_038496675.1 of Rachycentron canadum. Lineage (NCBI taxonomy): Eukaryota > Metazoa > Chordata > Actinopteri > Carangiformes > Rachycentridae > Rachycentron > Rachycentron canadum. Next base: position 6,242,123 of record CM076663.1, on the reverse strand, counting down.
CATCACTCAAGGACTGTCCAATAACAGAAGTCCTCATCATAGACCCGAGAGACTTTGGAGAAAGAGTCTGTCTTGTGTTCTTGAGCTGTAAATGTTAAACAAACCTCAAAAAACAAACATAAATTTTAAACGTCACGTCAGTAAATTGGTCCAATCCTTCCTCCAACTGGGACACATTGCTCAAATTAAAATTACACAATTCTCTAAAGATCTTAAAGAAATACATTACTTCATTACATTCACTTTATTACTGTAACTGTTCGCTATGCTACTTCATTTCTGGGGTCCAGTTGGTCCAAAATACGGCTTCTGGACTTTTAACAAATATACAACACAAGTCAACATATCACACCATTGTTGGAAAATCTACATTTGTCCCCCATAGACTAAACAGATTTTAAAATGACATATACAGCATTACATGGGCTGGGCCAATCTTATATTTCTGAGTTCCTGTGTCCACTGACCACAGTGAGGTCTGCTGACCAACACCTTCCTGCTCTGCCATTGTCTCGGCTTAAAATCAAAGGAGACCCTGCCTTTGCGTTTCTTCCCTGGGTCATAAAGTAAGAGTCATGATCCAGGTGGCAGTTATATGACTACAAACCTACCTGTTTTCACTTTATCCTATTATAGGTAATTGCTTGTTGTCTTTTTTCTTCGATTTTTATAATATATCCTGTTTTCTTATGTATTTCTTAAATGTTTTCACTCTATAACTATATCTAATCTAGTCTATATATCTTAAAACTGCCTTTTGAGTCCACTTTGAAAGCATTTTTATAACACGGAAACACTGTCAGCACATTTATTCCCATAGGTCTGAATGAACAGGAAGTGTAACCATGTAATTAGATGAACTCCATGACACCATGTGGCTCCTGGGGCCATAATATACACAGTAAATATATATATATAGAGAGAGAGAGAGAGAGAGAGAGAGAGACTTAGTATGTTGCTGTACATTCAAACCTATATTACAGTGAAACAACAGAGGCATCGCAGTAACATGACAGTCATCTATGTCCCCTCATTGTTTCTATTCATTCTCCACGGTTTCCCTCTTCCTCGAGTCCCAGCCCAGTTTAGGAAGTGATATTAGTCAGCCAGTCCTTCTTTCCCAGAACCTCAGTGGCGGTGAGAGGACGGGAGGAGGAGGAGGAGGAGGAGAGAGGAAGAGGAAGATAAACATCACATAGGAGGGTCGGAGGAGGAGGGGGGGATTGGGAGGGCAGTGTCCAGCTTCTCCACCACCGATCAGCAAACCAGCAACAAATAGAGGTAAGAACAAGCGTAACCTCATGCAAATAGATCATTTGACTTATGCAACGGGCAAATAGGAGATGAAAGGCAGGGTCTGAGGTTGTTTTTACTGAGAAGGGGCAGAGGAGACAGCACTGATATGGGGTGAGCGTTACATAACGGCGGCGGAGATGAAATGTTCCTATTTTTCCTCCACATTTGTCTGATTTAATCCTGTTCACTATTAATATTGAGCTGAATTTTTTTTTTTTTTCGAATTGGGACGTGAACTGGTCGCGTTTTTTTTTATTATAATGGCTCTTGTGTTGTCAGTATTGAACGTCGCCTTCGTCCCTGAGCCGTGAACATGCAGCCTCTCTGCGCCATCGCTCGCCCTTTTTACGTGATCTGGCGTCGTCCGTGCAAAAACACGCATCGCCTCGTACAGATAAGAAACCTCCACTCAGCAGCTGGATTATACGGGTATTATATTCTCTCTTAATTCCTTTTTTTTTTCCGCCTTAGTTGCATTGAGTTGTTATTTTTCTGTGGGTTATAATAATATAATACAAATACAGATTCAGCCCATATTCCCAGACAAGACGGGCTCTTTATTATCTGATAATATGCTGCTATATTTAAAATGATTTCACCTGGATAATCAGTTTTGTTTTGTTTTTTTTTATTCCTCGTGACCGTCAGCCTTGCTGCATGCGCGCTCCCGACAGAGCCACAGTCCCAGTCGCTGTCCTTCAGCACCACGTGAACGCGCGTGCACAGAGATAAGGGGGGGGGGTTGATTGACAGCAGCCTGAAGTCAGGATTAGAGAAATTTCCATTCTGAGGAGACATGTAAATATTTGATGCTAATAGAAGTGGAGTGCACAGACCAGCCTGTAGTTATAAACACAAACAAGGAGTTGGGTTCGACCCAGGAGTGTGTGTGTGTGTGTGTGTGTGTGTGTGTGTGTGTGTGTGTGTGTGTGCTCCTGAACTGGATTTCATTTTCCTCTTTTCCTCAGTTGCATTGTTGCTTTGCTTCATCCATTTATGTCCAATTCTTCTTCTACCCTCTTCTTTTTAATCCAAATCTTTTAGTCCACACTTTCCCACTTGTATCCAGCTGCTGCTTCAGCTTGCAGAGACTTAAACGTTGCACGAGACGTCTGTCACGGTGAACGTTTAGTCTGCCTTATTTTTGCTGCCAAGCTCAACTCATCATGTCCTGATAATGCAGTTGAAAGCTTGACTTGTTTTGAAAACTTGTGCCGTTATCTACGACTGGGAGGTTTACTATGGAAAAACAGGAAACACTTTCAGTGAGGAGTTGGTGGGTTGCTGTCATGTCTGGGAATCACAGTTTCTCATGCTAAATTTCGAGGCAATAACACAGACGTGATGTCTATTCTGTAACTCTGACATTCATTGCCTTACTTTCCAACTTGGAAGAGGTTGTTGTTCCTGGAGTTTCTTTGTTTTTTTCCCCTCCCATTGGTTTTGCTTGTGTCTCGTCGTGTACAGATCCCAGATTCCTTTGATGTAAATTCATGATTTGTGATTTTAGGCTGCATAAATAAAACTCACATTGCTTTACTTGCTCCTGATGTTTCTTGCTGATGCTGAAACCTCACTTTGACTGACATTAACATTTCTCTGCAAAACAAAGAAGCCAAACTTCTCAAACGTTATATAGTTTGAGCACAAAGAACTTGAGTCATTGCCAGGTTTCAGTTTTTGCTACTCTGGGTTTATGGATTATTTTCCGTTGGTACCAAAAAAGTTTCAAGTCTCTGCAAGTTGATTTTTAAATGAACTGAATAGTTTGTCTCACTGGAGGAAAAGACAAATCCAAAATTCCTGGAATATATTTGGCTCAAGGTAATTTCTCATCAAAGACACTTGGATGGTCCTTTTAAATGCTGTAATGTTGCCTCCATGTCATTTCAGTGAGTCTCAGTCGAGGTCAGTGATGCTTCACCATCAGGACCAACATCTGAACTCAGCCTACGGAGGGCTGGGAGGCTCATCCTCTTCACTTCGAAACAGGAAGTGCGACAAGGATGGCAACTTCAACTTCCTGCCCGGCAAAGATGAAGGGGGATTCACAGGCAACGGAGGAGGAGATGAGAACCGAAACCAGGTGCGTCCCCGTAACTTGGGCCCGATGGGTCGCGACCCTCCCGACTCCTCGCCCTCTTCTGGGTATCACCACAACTCAGGGATCATGTCACCACGATCACGCCTGCCCTGCTGGAGCCCCCTAGAGCCCCTGCCTGAAATCGAGACTGGGGATGACGGGTATGGCCGAGTTCCCCCCGACGGAGCAGAGGAAAGGAGGATGGAGGAAGAGGAGGGGAGGATGATGATAAGCCAGAATGAAGAGAAGCAAAGAGATGAAGGGAAGGTTCAGAGGAGGAAAAGCAGCTTGGGATTCAGAGGAAGAGTGGAAGAGGAGGAAGAGGTGGGGCTGGATGATGATGACGAATGGGGAGACAGCGACTCTGAGTCTGACTTCAGCTACCGGTCCGGCAGCAGCATGTCCTCCCTCAACTTGGAGAGTGGAGGTGAAGGGATGCTGATGGGAGGCTGGGACCGCATTGGAGTCGGGGAACCAAAATCCAACTACCAGGAAACTGACCAGAGCAGAAACAGCAGTAGGGAACCACCTGCAAGACACCGGAGCTTCAGCCGCAGGTCGCTGACGGCGAGCAACCTGGGAGATCTCCTGGAGGAAGGAGCAGAGGATCAAGATGACAATGACCAGTCCTCAGACTCAGACGGCGAGCTGCCAGAGTTGATGGACGCCGTCTGGACGCTGCGGGACCGCGAGCGCTTCAAGGCCCAGGAGATGGAGAAGCACCAGGTGCAGCTGACCATGTATCGCCGTTTGGCGCTGATCCGCTGGGTCCGCACGCTGCAGGGCCGCGTCCAGGAGCAGCAGAACCGCCTGCAGTCCAGCTTCGACGTCATCCTCACGCACAGGAAGGAACTGCTGCGCATGGGCGCCGCCTCTGCCGTGACCAACACCGCCCCCGTCACCGCTGTCAGCCAGTCATAATCAGAGTGGGGGGGAGGGGGGGACTTACAGGAAGTGGTTAAAAACAGCATTTTTTTTGCTCAGTTTGCCATTTCCCCTAAAAAAAAAAAAAAGACAATCTCCCATCATCCTGTTTGACGTTTTTATGCTTCACACCCATTTTGCTGATTGTAATGATACAAAAACTTTGTGCTTTTGTTGATTTTGCTTTACTGGTTCTCACTCAGAGCATCAATAAATATATTCACCTCATCCTCATTCAGGGGGGACTTATCCTGCCCCTTCACCAAACCAAAATGTCTGAATAAGGATATATTATGATCAATGCAATGGAAAAATAAACACTTTATTGTGAGATTAATGTGATGTTTATATCAAAAATGTTCTACGTGAGTTTGCTGTTCCTGTTTGTCTTGACTTGTGAGTATAGAAAATAACTGCTGTACCAAAAAAAAAGTATCAGAGAATATCACAGAATTAACAGTGAGTTTAGAGATGATTTATACCCTGAGATGTTGTATAGAATTATAATAAGTTAAGAAATAAAACGACCTTGTACCTCAACATCATGTGGTCCATTCTTCCTCATACATGAATAGAACCTGATCTAATGCAGTTTTAGTCTATTATACCACATTTCTATCCTATTAGTGTGAAGAGATTGGAGGGAGTCGACTGATAATTCCACTTTAAAGGCCCACAGCCTTCATTTTATTCCAGATCAGCATGTTGATTTCAAGGAGCAGGTTTATCAAAGCTCCCTCAGTGCAGATATGACTAAAGAAGGGCAGTTCTTATCTTCTGTAGCTGCACTTTCTGTATTGAAGCCCTCGGGCAGACGACCTTTCAGCTCACAATTGCTTCTTTGTCGGGTGAACAAAGTTGGTTTGTATCTGCTCATCACAAGGGGCCGGGGAGTGTGTGCTCTGCAGGCAGTGTGATAGCCGTGTGAGGCTCCAGCGTCAATCTTTATGGCCATGGCTGCAGCCGCGGGCGCTCCGACATCATCTCACCTCTTTCCCTGTGTGTGTGTGTGTGTGTGTGTGTTCAGAGAGATACCAGCCGCGTTGCCACCCCATAATCTCCAATCCCGAGCTGAGTCGCGGGGGCCCTCGCCGCGCAGGGGGGGCCCCTCGGGGAGCCTGCCAGTGTGCGCCCCGGGGCCCTGCAGGTCCTATCCGGCCGCACTGAACAGACGCCGGTCCGGTTGCGCGCAGGAGAGCCAAACCCCGGGGCAAGTTTGGGATAATCCCCGGCTGTGCCTCCGCTCTCACCCCGGTTTATTTTGAAAGCTTATCGCCTCTTTTGGACGCAGGCATCGCAGCGAAAAGTCTGAGTCCATTTACATATTGATCCCTTGTTCGCTGGCTGAAGGTGGATGTTCGCGAGGCACCAAAGCTGAGCGGAAAACGCGTTTACACCGGAATAGTGACTTTTAAGCAACGTACAAGCAACAACCCTTTAAAGAAAAGGGGGGGGGGCACAAACATGTCTTTGATTGTGATTTAGTAAAAACCACCATCAGGCTGTTGAACGCATCCAAATAAAGCTCATGAACCCGCGGAGATCAATGAGCCGAGAGCGGCACCTGATCAGCCGCAGGAGTTTCAGTGTTAAAACATCCCCTGGTGCTACACACATATTAACCAAGAGAATGGAAAAGATAAAACACCTTCACCACTCTCTAATCATTTCTAAAAGGTTTATTAATAATTTCATTAACAGATCATTTAGGCTACAAATACTTTAAGCCATTAATTTGACTGTTAAGTTGTCAGGATGTGAAAATTCTCTCTTGGCTGGTGAGAAAAAACCCCTGCACCATAAATATGAATAATAGGCGCATGATTATCACTTTTTAATAAGCAGACAGCAAAAGTTTGAAAGTCTCCTGTAATTATCAATATCTGAACAACATGTTACCAATGTTAAAAAGTGAGATGGATTTTGATCCCTTCTCTTGAAGCTTCCTCAAGGTCAGAGGTCAAACTAAACACTGTCCACATTGGAGGAGAACAAACACCTCTGTTTTCTATAAACGGTGCCAAAAACCCCCCACGATCTTTAAAGCCATTTAACTTTAAAACTAAGGACGTCGACTGTTTGGTTCCTGCACCATAAACACGCCTCAGTGTGGATGTGGCTCCTGCCGCAGGCGCACTGACAGAGCTCATTGCGCACACATGGATGCGCTTCTATCTTATACTCTGCGAACCTACAAATTCAGTCAGTAATAAAAGAAAAGCAAAGGAAAACAAGACATGAAATAACAGGTACGACGTTGGATTGGTTGTAAAACTTCCCGGGTAGCAGAGAGGAGCGCACAGCTGGGCCGTGTGGCACCCCCACGGCGACACCAAGCATGGGGGGAGGATCTGCATTTCTCTGTTTTGTAACACACTTCACCTTTTTCACCTCCAAACAACAGTGAGAGCACAAATTCCCAGCTTTTCAGTGGCTGACAAAGGGATTTCACTGCCCCCCCCCCATTATGAGTTATAATCAGAAGCATCACTGTAAAATCATAGGACATTCTTTTATTTTTGAGCTGTTTCTAAAGCTTTTTTACACATTCCCAAAAGAAAATGTAGACATTTACCTCTGCAGATACTGATAGCTTCTGTCATAGCCACTAAAATCTTTTTATAACACATTTAAATCTAGATTTAAAGTAAGGTAGCAGGTTGTAATGTTGACAGACTCATGAGTTTAGGCCATTTGATGGAGCCTAGGATGAGCAAAGCAAACAACAATGTTCATCCAACAACTTGATCACTTCATCTCTTCAGACACAAAAAAAAAATCACACAAACATATGAACTCACACCTCACAAACAGAATAAAACAACCCCACTAAACAGTAAAATGAAGATTAACACACATAAGACACACACATGCGGATGCATCTCTGACCTGGGGGACACGGCAGTAAAGACACCGTCCACTAGGGGGAGACACTCCATCACAGACCCGCTCAGATCAGCCCGTCGCCCGCCTCTCGTGGCCGTGTCCGGGCGCCAGGGGGCAGCAGTGGGCCCCTGGGTCGATCACCTCGGCGGTGTGTGTGCACCAGCGGTGGAGCCCACCTGGGATCCATGAGAGGCTCCCACCGGGAGGAGAAGACTGTTTTTCACTTCATGTTGAATTATGAAATGCAAGTGCAACATGGGGGTCAGGGCCAACACTAACAGGACAGAAAAGCACAAAAACAAACAAACAAAACACATTTTTTTCTATTTTTTTTTTAAACAAAACTAACTTCATCTGTTCGGACTCCTTTCAGATAATCTGCGTTTTATTTTCCTGTAAATTTCTGGACTTTGTCTCTAAAAAAAATCGTTTAAATAAAACTCATCCTTTGGGTTAGCTGCTTGTAACCAACATGTGTAAAGGTGCTTCATGTCACGGGGTCATAAGCTGTTGGGAACCTCATAAAACCTTCACAGTTATTATAACTTTAATGTTTTTAATAGTTTTTGTTGCCCTACTGTTTTTGAATATTTCCAGAGATTACACTGAAATTGTCCAGTCTCTTTTTAGAGATAAAAGAAAAAATGAATAAAAATGGCAAATTGGTGACAACAAATTAACTTATACAAAAACAAAATATCTGATATCTGCTGAAACTACTCAACATGTCTCCATCTTTGTTTCCCAGTGTATTCCTCCCTGTCTGACACCGTCCCTCAAATACAGATGATCCTGGGTCTTTAGAAAGTTTGGGCCGTGGACTAGAATAGGAAATTTAATTTTGTGGGTCACACACACACTAAAAACCGTTGGTTTAAAATTGATCTGTGTGTGGGCCCAGTACGAATGGGTACAAAAATCACCTAAAACAACAGTTGTTTTAAGTTTCTAACCCTACTCGTCACTATTTGTTGCTTATTGTTTATGGTAATTAGACGTATTGATGTTTTGAATCTCGGTTACACATTGTTTTGTCCAATTAACAATAAATTTGTGACAGTTTAATGGTAAAATTGGAGGTTATGTCAAACAGTGTTTGACAGAACCATATTTTCCTTTAAATAAATAGTTAACTCACAATAACAAATACATTTGAGTCACTTTTATTCCACAGGTTCCAACAGTGGGTTAAAATAACCATATCTTACTTTTGGGTAAACAATAAAACAATTAAACAAGAAAAAGCACCACACACACACACACACACACACACACTATAAATCAGTGGGTTAAAAACTGACCCAGTTTTTAAAGGTACATTGTCACTGATTTGATGCTGTTACTGATCATTCACAGCAGTTTTTTTTATGGCAAACAATACATTTGTGACAATTTTAAAGTAAAACCTGTCCAGTTTGTCTGACTAAACCAGCAGTGATATATAAATAACACTGTCACTGGGCCAAGACAACCCATTTGTGCTGGGTAAAGTACTGAGACTGCGCTGTATTGACTCAAACCAGGTCGATTCTGACACAGTAAATGTGCAGCTTGTAAAGAGGTTAAATATTCCTCATCGTTACTCTAAATTAATGGTTCGAATTGTTTCAGATCATCTTTTTTTACACTGATTTAAAAAGAAGTAAAAGTCCATTGCCTGGATTCACCTCATCTCTGTGCTGTAATGACATGGGCCCCTGATATTTTGCACATTCATTGCTGTGTAAAGCTTTTATGTCTTCCTCCTGTCAGATTCAGCTCCCCGTCTGCAGTAGGTTCAGTTATATCATTCTCTCCAAACACTACGAGTCCTTTCAGATTAAGACTCCTCAGGAGAAAATCTGGCGGTCTCTGGTGTTACATACGGATGCCCTTGACATGAAAAAGTTCGGGAATCCCTGCTGCAGCCGTGGCTTTAGCTGTTGTGTGGAGCTTTTTGAACAGAGAAATACATATATACCCTATCATACACTCTCTCTCCCCTTCTTCCCTCTGCCTGATGTAGTGTGACAGTGTGTTCGCCTGCAGCACTCTGCTGGCGTGGAAACAATCAGCTTTGACAGAAAGGGGGTGGTGGTGGTGGGGATAGAGGGAGGTAGAGGAGTAGAGAGGCAGGGGAGGGAGGGATAAAGGGAGAGGGAAGGGTGAGGAGGGGAGGCTGCGGCCTGAGGCCTGTGTATGATGAACTGGATAGAAAGACCTGTCGTCAGAGGAGAAACAACACAACAACCAACACATAGATAGATAGATAGATAGATAGATAGATAGATAGATAGATAGATAGATAGATAGATAGAGATTAACTAGTTATATTAAGTTATTTTAAACAAAAAAATGGGCATGTTGAATGTTAAAAAAAAAAGGTTTTTAAAAGCTTTGTTTTTCTTTATTCAAATTTCTTTGTACTTATCTTATGTTGTAAAACCAAAAGTCAAGCTGGTATTTTGGCTAAACTCTCCCAGTTAGACCATCCTGAAACCAAAAATATGATTCAAAGAAAATTGAGAAAGTTCCCACATGAATCAAACTAAAGGGAAATGTACCAGTTTAATTAAATTTCTCATCATATTCAGGTATTAATTACGATTTTGCATTATTTTGCTCATTCCAGCAGAGCCCAGTTATTGACTTAGACTAATTTTACTCATCAATAATATTTTTTTTCTTTTAAAGAATGAAATAGTTCTTGTCACATGTGTTCAAAATCAGCTTCCTTTGACTTGACTCGAAACCTAAATTGAAAACCACACAAACTTAAGCTTTAATTGACAAAGGAGACAAATAAAACAAGGTCAACTCCTCAGTCAACATCTGAAAAATTTACCAAGCAAATCATCTAATAAACGTATGGTCACAACCTGTTGACTGAAAGAGCGAAAGCCTCCATGACCTGGGTGTCACCCACCACTTGACTCTCTGGACTAAAGCAATCAGGTCCATTATAAGGGCCCCTCTTCAAGATGCTTGTCAATCTCTGATTCCAGGACTTGAAGCTTGTGTGGTGTGTGTGTGTGGTGTGTGTGTGAGAGAAGGAGGAGGAGGAGGAGGCGTGTGTGTTGATGGTTCAGCTGCCTCGTCTGCTATAACCAGCTAATAAATATGAAAACAGCAGGTTAAAACTTTTTTATTCGTCCCGTGCCTGAAAGGATTATACCCTTCTATAGAGTCCCGTGAAAAATCCCCCAAACCTCATAATGTCCAATGGTCTCCCATAAAACTGTGTTGGACAAAAGAAAGAGAAAGGGGGCTTTTTCACGCATAAGGGGTTTTCTCAAGAGCACATTGAGGGGAGCCCCGGCTGGGATCCGCCCATAGATTATCTGGCTGTCGGTGAAAGAGCGGCAGGTGCGTGTGCCAGACATACGGGGGTCGCGGGGGCCCGGCCACCGTGCAGAGGGTGGGCGAACTATGGAGAATGCTGCGCAGCTGCCGGCAGGAATGTTTGCAGATTGTCACTTCCATTTAACTTGCTCTTTTTCTTTTCTCCTCTCTCCCCCCACCCCTGACATAGAGATGGAGCCGGTCTCCCAGGTTTCCCTCCCGCCTCCGAGCCGCGGAGATGGGGCTAAACGGTGACACCCTGACGACAAAAGCGACAAGCGGCGAGGGTCGTCCCCGCCTCAGCGCCGTGAAATTGTGGATTAAAGTGATAAGCAGCCAGAATGATCGAAGCCCACCTTTTTTTTTTCTTTTCTTTTTTTTGGGGGGGAACTTCATGGGGCTAAGTGAACGCCAAGTAACTCATGAGGCAGGGTTAACGCAGCCTTTAACTCTGTCTCATTTCAGTCCCCAGAGGCTTCCTTCATACAGGTTATTCGATTTCAGATTTTTGAAGTGCAGACATCAACATATGGTAGCGTGTAGATGGAGCTGAAGCTGTTTAATAATGCAGCTCATGAATTTATCTCTGCACCTTTGCCAAAAAATTAATCAAACAACACAAGGAATTGCAAACCATCTAAATTCACAGACTAATCTCTTGTCATGTGGCCTTTTATGGAAGAATCACCTCTTATCTTTATTTTCATGCTTTCACAATCAAGTCTGTGTCTTATTACCAGAATGAATTTATCAAAGATAGTGGTCCCCCCAATCCATGCTGCAATCTCTGCCTGGAAATGGTCTCTTTGCACCATACCTTGGTCTCTAATCTCTGCCATCCCAACTGTGTCCCTTTCCCAAACTGTGGCCTTGGGCTATGTGTGGGTTCTCAACATAATCCCCCTCAAAACTCCACAGTCCCTGTTATTCCACTGGGGTTTGGCAAAAAAAAAAGGTGCTACATGTTAGAGCGACGGAGCGCTCAATGCTTTTTCACACCATCTTCCAGCAAAAAGGGATTAATGTCCCCACTATTATGAATAATGAGAATGAATAACAAACAGCCGTCTGTTTATCCGGCACGATTGAATAAAGGAAAGAGTGTCCTTGTGCTTTTTTATTGAACTGTCTTTAGGGTGTTTGCCGAGGTGACACACAATCAACAGAATGGGCTGAAATCAGTGAGTTAAGTCACCATCTAATGCTTTAAGCCAAGGTGTCTGTCAGTCAAGTCATCTCTTCATTAATGTCTAAATAGACACATTCAGTTTTAATCTCCTTGTACATGCACTGGAGGCAAAAAAAGAGCAGGTTTAATATATGACAAGAATGAAAAACTTAACTAATGTTGTTTATCTTTGCCCACGACAACACGTTATGTTCAGGGCTGTTGCTACTTTCAAGACACCAGGGTCATAACCTGTGTATTTTTTGTCTTCTAATACTTGTTATATTTGTGAATTTTGTCATTCTATCAAGGTTAGAGACGGGGTAATTACATTATAGCGGAGAATGATGCTGATAGTCACACTTTTTACTTTGATGTGAATCCCATAAAAACTGTCTCCTTCATAGATTCCCTTCTGCAAAGGAAGCTTCAGGTGTCAGGTCTTTATTTAGATTATTCTGTTGTAAAATGTGGACTGTCAAATATATCTTGTGCTCATGTGACAACCATCCCTGTCATGAGGTTGGTAGTCACACCCTACGGGGTTGATTGTCCTTGTGTTAGTTAGTTAGTTAGAAAGTGTAAGAAATGGAGGCATCATTTAAAATTATTTCAATTAAAGTTGAATTTCATTGCGATGCAACGGCCTAACACATTTCCTGCATTTAGACGACATAAACAAGAAAAATCAAGTGTATTTATTATTACAAACCACAGTAATTTGACACAATGTGACCACTAACTTTTGTTTTGTTACCTCGCATCCTACTTAGCGTAGCTAAAAAAAAAAAACAAATATAAACAATAGCTCTTGCTTCGTACTTTTTAATCAAAATAATTGTTTTGTTTTGAGCCCACTGTCTTAAAAAATTTGAAGTGAAATACCAAAGTGTTGGATGTTTAGATTTTGACATGAAAAACATGAAAAGACAATGCAATGGCAAAGCTCTTATTCCAGAAATGTCTTTGTGTGTGACCTCTGACCCCAAGCATGAACATTTCTTTACCAACAGTTTACAGTTGCAGTCTCTAGTGAGCGAGATTTGATAAATGTGACGACCAACCCTGTTCTTCCCTACTATTAAAAACATGTTTCCAAGTTAATTTAAGTAATTTTGCTTTTTTAAAAAAAGTATAACAGCAGAGTTTTCACTAAATTTATATTATGTTATCCCACCAATCTAAAATTATCTAATTATTCTCATAGATTTATTTAGTTTCAGAGTTTGAGATTATTTGGAATAAACTGAATTGGCAGTGAAGGACTTGTTTGTAGCCTCCTCACATTTCATGTATTCCTGCTTTTTCCTGCTGTTTTATAGACAAAGTTTCAACTATGTCCTTGTTATAAAGCTAACTATTAAATAGATGCAGTCGGACAATAAGTGACGTTGTGCACACGATCCGTGACTTGCTTCCCAAATGTGTTCACAATAATGATCTGATTCAGGTTCACAAGTGTGTGAAATTCAAGACTTGGTGGCTAAAAGACTGTGGCTCTGCTGGGACATACAACACTGCACGGTCACATTTAAAAAAAAAAAAAAAAAAAAGAAGAAGAAGAAGGAAATAATCAGAGTGTAAATCAGAGATGGAAATAATTTTATTCAGTTCTGGTTAAAGTCGCTGACCGTGCAGTTTGTGGTCTTTTCTACGTGAAGCCATCGCACCACTGTCGATGTGCACTTCAGTGTTTATGTCAGTAAGTCAACACATCGCTAAGTCTCAAAATATTTAAACAGTCCGAGCTCTTCTTTTTGGTTTGGTCACATTGAGGCTGCACATGACCTCAATATTTCTAAAATCTGGGCAAAGTCATATGACAAGACGACCGTGATGCAGCTCCTGTCGCTGTTTTCTTGCACTTTAACAGTAATATATCATTGCATTATAGTCTCATATGCACTGAATCAAAGTGGACAATGCATAGACAAGATAAATGATGATGTGACCTAAAGCACAAAGTGAGACATTAAAGTCGCTCTCTGTCCCCTATGAATCTTTATTATTATTGTAAGTGTCTCCTCCATCTTTTCCTCGTTTTGCTCAGTATTTTCCAACATGCACTGGATCATAAAGTCTGTATCCACAGCTGCCAAAACGGACAATGAGGCTCGGAAGGAGGAATATGAAAATGAAATATGAAACAGTGGTGTGATAAACTGGTAGATAATCATCTTTTCATTAAACTTTCATCCCCAGTGACTTAAATATTCAAGAGCCCAATTACAGAGCTTGTATCTCTCTCTCTCTTTCGCTCTCATTCTCAGTCACTCTTGTTTTTCTTAACAAGAGCAGTCGGGGAGAGCGGGGTTAGAGGCTTTAGGGTTGAGTGAGAGCATCATTATGAAGCGGTCACACAGGGGGAGAGAGAGAGAGAGGGAGAGAGGGACAGAGAGAGAGAGATGACCCGCTGTCCCCTCATGGAGGACAGGGAGCAGTGGGCCTGATGAGCGGCTGTCCAAATACCGGGATGAAAAGGAAAGGGAACAAGAGATGGAAAGAGAGAGACAGGCAGCAGATAGATATGTAGAGTGCAGCCATGCAGGTCTGATGGATGGAGGGATGGTGGGAGACAGAGGGAAGAGACAGAAACAGACAGACGAGCTGAGAGAAGTATAGATTTTCCAGGCAGATAGTGGAAAGATGTGTGTGTGTGCATCATGATGAGTGCCACAAACAGGGCGCATGACTCGCTTGTCTGCCTGTTTCTATGTGTTGTAAGTGTGTGTGTGTGTGTGTGTGTGTGTGTGTGTG
>CM076663.1:6199146-6227302 GCA_038496675.1 Rachycentron canadum | reverse complement strand
TGGGGGGGTGGGGGGGGGGGAGGAAAAAGCAGAGGGAGAGATGGGTAAAAGAAAAAAAAAAAACATGAATATGAGTGTAAAATATCCAACCCACCCACCCCCCAAAAAAATGAACAGACTCCAAAGCAAAAGCAAGCAGCAGCCGCAGCAGCAGCAGCAGGATTGTAAATCAATAACTGTTTCTAGCAGTGACAGCTCAAAAAAAAACAAAAAAAACACACCCTCCTCCTTCACTCTGTTTGTAACTTTCAGTGGAAGTGTAAAGTAGACATGAATACCTTGTTAAAAATATACAAAAGGCATGCCACCATGTGTTGTGCTCTGCAAAAAAAAAAAAAAGGAAAAAAGAAAAGGAAAAAAAGAAAGCAACCTAGGGAGCCGAGGTGCCAAATGAAGAGTATGAACATGAAATGGCACCTGAGGAAGAAAACAGAGCACGCGTCGCACACCTTAAAATGCGTGAGCAAATTGTGGATTTACTCGTTCACTACTACACACACTCACACACACACACACACACGCACACTCATTATTTCTCCATGCGCCTCGTTCTCACACACACTCACAAATACTATCAGCGTGCCTTCGTGCTCTAAGCAGAGGTAAACATCTAACTTTATGCCTTATTCATGGATGGTTTTTCCCTTTCTTTTTCAAGCTCGGTATAACAGGTGGAGATGTACCTGTCAGCATCCTCTGCAACAGTGTGGCTCACTTCCTTGTGTTTAAATAGAGCTCTTCAGGGTTTATTTATTGTGATTCCACCTGATAATACAATGCAGTGAAAGCTGTGCCAGTTCTGTCTTTATCAACAGCAGTGGGGCTGGATTATCAAATGCCCAGGAGCCGCAGACACCCGGGGGGGTCCCCAGGTTTACGCCACATCATGTGGGTCCACATAATCTGATTAATCAAAAAAATGTGTTACCCATTTGCACCATTAAAGTACAGGATCAGCTGTGACGGGGACGCCGTCCTCCATCTTGTGGCCCTCCTGTGTCAAAATCCAGCTTTTTATTGTTTCAGTTTAGTTTATTACTATTATTATAAGTTTAGTTTTGTCGTGACATTGTGTTAAAGTCTGTCAAGTAATGGACACAAAGAAAAGCTTGAGCGAAGCAGGTGCGGCGATTATTTTCTTTAACAACTGATTGATTGTTCACTGTGTAAAAGTTTAAAATATTCACATTTGCGAAGCAAGTGCCAAGGAAATTTTGGCATTTTTTGCATAAAACATGGACTTAAACAATCAATGAATGACCAAAAAAGTTGGAAATTACTTTTCTGCCAATCATCTAATCAACTATTTAATCTGCTGGGCTTTTTTGGGGGGGCACCAGGGAAAATAATGAAGCTGCCATAGTGGAGGTCAAGAGGTGCCCAACAACAATATTTTGCCCTGGGGCCCCCGAGGAGGTTGATCTGTCCATGGCTGTACTTGTAACTAAAGTAAGGAGCAAAGTGAGTGATAAAGTATTTTGATAAGTGGTGTATTGAATACATATTAACATGAGTATAAGAAAACTTCAACACCAGCATGAGCAAAGTGTCTCCTAAAGTTTTTCTCTATTAATCACGACCCGACATTAAATAGAAATAGATCTGCTGCTGCTCAGGTTGAGTATTGTTTAAGACTTTTTTTGATTCTGTAGAGTTGATTTCACTGAGTATCACTGAAGATATCAAAATAAGACGTTTTTAATACCTTACTTTGAAGAATATTTTCTACAAAACTCAACCTATAAGAGATTGGTGTTTTCCAATCAGTTATTTAAGTTTTGCCATAAATGTTGTTGTCACCTGTTTGCTAATCAGCTGCAAATGTATTTACATGGTTTATTATCCCAGGTCAAACAACTCTAGAGTCCATTCAGACACAGTTTATGAAATAAAGAAGCACCAGTTAGAGGCAGGAGTGACAGCTGAGAGCATCCATCCTTGTTAGTGTAAATTATGCAACATATCCACTTAGACCTTTAAGAGACTCTGGAGGAAAATGTTTTTTTTTACCTGTCCAGCATTCTCATTAAATCCAAACAGACCCCCACTCCCCCCCCCCCCCACTCTTCATTCATGCCTCATCATAGTCACTGGAGACCACTGCTGTGTATAGGAATGTGATGTTAGTCATCATGCTTGGCTACTACCTTATTAGACCCCAGTCAAGTTAACATGGTTGGTAATAAGTGCTGCCATTGCCTTTAAACCTCAGCTCAACAAAAAGACAAACATCAGTTTAGTTTGGTTTCATTTCCATGGTCTTGTTTACACTGGTGTCATTGTACAGATACCAATGTTGTTAGGCCCAGACTGCACAAATGACCTGGAGTGTTGTTTTGGAGTCCTTTTTAATGGAAGCTGTGTGAAATCTTAAAATCCTATAAATGTGTTTTGTTGTTTCATTAAAATGAGCATCACTAAAAATCACTGAAAACAGCAACAAGAAGTCAAGATTTAGTGATTTTAGCTCAATAAAGGATTTTTATGTCACTGAATGATGCTCTAAGTCGACTGGCAATGTTAATTATTTGAGTATTTATTTACAAGTATGGTCAAGCAAAAATAATAACAGATTTTCTTTTATGTTGAAGGAAGGACAGATATGAGTTAACACTCCAGGAGCAACATCAATAGGTGCGATTTTTGAGTATGTCAAATATGAATGTAAACACAGTACTAAAGGGAAGCAAAGTGGTTGGAGACCTCTGAATGACTGCGTAGATTTCTGCTGTTGTTTTTCACCAATTAAAATGTAATGAATTAGGAAGAGAAACTAAACACCAGTTAAGTTTATAACAGTAGAATCTGATTTTTTTTTTTTTTAAAAAAGGTCTATTTGTAGCATTCAGGTCGTACCAGTGCTGCAAACCACATACAGCTTCAACATGTGTTTGTAATCCATATTAAACAGTCACGTTTTTCCTTGATGCATCTTGTGCACAATCAGCCAGTTTGTGACTAGTAAGTGAAGACAAAACATATCAAAGCACTTTTAAGAAACTGCAGTTATATCATGATTTAAAAACAAAAAGAAAAAGCAATCAGGGCTGCAACTAACGATCATTTTCATTATCAATTGATCTGCTGATTATTTTTTCAATTGCTTGTTCAGTCTATTCAAATAAAAAAAAATAACCATGACTCTTCAGAGCAAAAGTATGAATTCAAATGTTTTCAAATCCAATAATATTCCATTCAAATGGACCTGATGTTATTTATATCAAAAGGAAAAGCAGCAAAACTTTGAGAAGCTCCAGTCAATCAACTAATTGATTGATTATTTTAGCCCTAAGAGATAATCTGTGTAATGGATATGATTCTAACAGAAAGAACAACATGCTTTTAGCTCACTGGTCTAACTACTGGTCATTTTGAAAACCAAAACAATACAGTGACTATAAAAGAGCTAAACAACATTAAGAGCATTTGAAAAAAAAACAACCATGCGATAGAAAATCCCACGAATCAACATTTACAATACAAAGAACTGGAAATATACACAAAAACTTTTTAGTATGAAGCAGTTTAGTCTGTGTTCTTCAAGCATATCGTTGACAGAAACAGAGCCAAGAGATTCCTTCAGTGTGTCCAAGTCTTTCATAAAGTTTTTATTCCACGAACAGCTCAAACTCCTCTGCCTCCTCAAACACTGCGTTCATCTCTGCGGCCAGTGCGTCCAGCTCTGTGGTGTCTATCTGCTGGACCTTCTTCCTCCTCCTCTTCTCCTTCACCACAGCCACTCCAGGGATGTTGGGATCCGGCTCGGGGAAAGCTGAACCACAGTCATCCGCCTCGAGCAAAGATGTGAAAGAGTTCGGACAAGACAGGGACCCAGAGGCCTCCAGACGTGCCTTGGACTGCCGGACCCTGTGGACCACCTCGGGGGTCTGCAGCTTCTCAAAGCCGAATAAAGTCTCACGGGAGTCGGGGCTGCTGAACGACCTGTCGCTGAGCCTGCTGTAGGACCGGCGCACCTTCTGCGACCACACCGCGTCCTCTGGGTCCATCGCCGGCTGTTGGGGGCGGGAGGGCGGCGGTGAGGATGGGAGGATCGGTGAGGGCATGGCGGCCTTCTTCTTCTTCTTCTCAGTCGACGAAGACCCACCACGACCCGAGACGGGACCTGGAGTGGAGACCTTCTGCTTTTTCTGCTGGGTCCCCTCCGACTCGGACCGTCTCGGCGTGTTCTCCTTGTTATGCTCCGACGGTGCGACTGTTTTTCTGGGAGCTATTTTCCTCACCGTGATGGAGCGTTTGACGGCGAAAGGCCCCGTCGCCATTTTTTTGTCTGTTAGTATGTTAGCCTGAGGAGGAGAACTCAGCCGCGGTGACCGTCTCCGCAGGGAACCGTTGAGTTTATTAGACTCCGACATTGCACTTTTAGGCGTCGCCTCGTTCATACTGACCTTCAACCGGGAAAAAGACCGATCCTTGCTGTTTCTATTTTGAAATAGAGACGGTTTTGGTGTCCCGTGCTCACCGAGTCCGCTCAAATCGCCCGCCTTAGTCGCGGAGAGAGGACGGAGGCTTGTTTTCCGGTGACGTATATAGTGTGCGTCAGCCGTCTCAAACTTTTGCTGTGTAATCTGTACATCCGCGGCCAAGAGACACCTGCTACTTCAGATTACTTTACAGTTATTTCAAAAACACAGCTAATATTCAGAATGGAGTATTTGATCGGGATCCAGGGGCCGGATTTTGTCCTTGTCGCTGCCGATAATGTCGCAGCCAGCAGCATCATTCAGATGAAACACGGTATGACAACGCGTTAGCTTAGCATTAGCCATCCAGCCGGTTGCTGTGGCTAAGCTAGCTCAAACATGCCCACTTTTATTAGCTCTCATGGTGGTTATATCTCATCATTTGATGCCGAGACAAGATTCATAAAGCTTTCGATTTCAGCCGTATAGAGTCGTGTAACTTAACTTTCATGCTCACAGTGTAAACTCAACCACACATTATGAATGTGATTTAAGCTAACAAAGCTAACAGGGGCTAAGTTAAGTGGATCATTAAGCTCAGTCATTCTGTTATTGCAAATTTTGGACGTTTTTCCCACCAATATTTACAGCAACACGCTTTAAACCACCGGCGTGTGCTGCTTTGGTGAAGTCGTGGACTTTTGTATAGATAAAATTGGCCACGCAAGCTTGTAACAGTGAAAGTGAAAGTCACTGCTAAATCAACGTTTCCCAGTCTGGTCGTCAGATATTTTATAATGAAGAGAAATAAGTAATAAGTCACATGATGTGCTCTTTGTTTTTCAGACTATGACAAGATGTTTAAACTCAGTGAGAAGATTTTGCTGCTATGTGTTGGAGAAGCAGGAGACACAGTACAGTTTGCAGAGTACATCCAGAAAAACGTCCAGCTCTATAAAATGAGGAACGGTAAGGATTTAAGACATGATGGTCGTGAGGCACGACCTCGACTTCAACCTCAAAATGCCTGGACCTTAACAGCTATAAGTGTTGTAGGACATTTATCATTACAGGTTCTGGTGCATGCCTTTCCCAGTGAATTTTTTTTTTTTTTTTTTTTTTTTTTGATGAGTCACTTTGGTAGAATATAAGCACATTTTATTGAAAAATGCCTCCCATTTAACAAAACAGCCACTTTTAATTATGAAAATAAGAATTGGTCAATGCCTAATTTCTACACTAAGACAAGGTTGTCTTAAAGAAAGTAGCCATATAAGAATTATAGTCAAAATACAAAATTTTGATCAAACTCAGGAGCCATCTGAATGTGAATGTGACCAGCATTACAGCTGCAGGTACTTGACACCTTTTGGTTTGCAGTGCAATAAATGCATTTTTGCGGCTTTATAAAAAGTATAAAGATTCAATGCCATGCCTTAGTCATTGACAATAATGTCAGAAAGCAAGGAGAAATGCTTTTATTAAATTAAGTGCAACCAACCAAAACTTTGTGTTTAATTCCATTTTTTTCACCTTCCTACGTCTTAGGTTACGAACTCAGTCCATCAGCAGCAGCAAACTTCACAAGAAAGAACCTTGCAGACTACCTTCGGAGCAGGGTAACTATCCTGATATAAAAATGTATCCTACAACACAATTTTTATTGAGAGGGAAATGGTCCAAAACTGAATAAATATTCCTATGACTATTAACAATAATACAGTTAAAGGAAAAATCTTTTCATTGCAGCAAAGATTTGTTGTTTGGCAACACATAAAAAATTCCTTGGACCCTTATACCTAGCTAGGGGTTAGCTGTTTCTGTTCACACATTAATTTAACATTTTAAGGACAATACTGATATGGTCTGCTTGAGCATCATATAAACTGTTGTCCGTTTGTAAAAACTAAATTAGCTTGTAGAGCCAGAGCATTAAAGGCCACATAAAGTGTGGGAAGTTTTCCTTTTCATTTTAATATTTATTTCACATTGCTTTTGTTGACATATTAAATAGAATATTTCCATCATTTGTCCCTGTTGGCACTGACCTTATGTGAATGCTGTGGTCTTTTACTGCCAGTCTGTTAAAAGACCATCACCTATCATAAAACAATGATATTCACTTTTATGTCGGACAATTGTTTTCTCATGTCATTGGAATATTGGGTCTGTGTGTGACTATAATCATAACCAAAATAATTGTTTGCTTGGAGGGGCACTTTTATTTCCTGGCCAACTTTATAAAGTTGGCCTTACTCTAGATCGTTATAGCATTATAGATCGTTATGAGGTTATAGCAGTGACTTTTTGATTAAGAAAATAAGACAGATATGCACAAATCATGTGCATGTCAACAAAATGTAGAATAAACCAGTTACTTAGAATTTGACACCAGTCAAAAGGATGTTTGAAAGAAAGAGATAGAGAATAAACTTTAACATGCAAACTTAGCCAAATGTAATTTAATTTAAAGGTTCCATGTGAAACATTTTTTAAAACTTTATTAATGACACTGATGAACATTAAGTGAACTTCACTCAGCATCCTGTTGCTTATTTGCACACTCACACTCCGTAGCTAGAGGCGAGTGAACATACTGGGCACGGGGTCAAACCATGACGTGACACAGACAAGACTGAACGTGATTGATCATAAACTATACTTGTGGCTATGGACTATATATCACTCTGATACACCAATAAAAACAAGTGTGGAGATATATCTGGCTTTTCAAGACTAAAGTATGACAGTTATGTTTTTTTAAAATAGGATTTAAAGGCATAATATTATCAGCAGGGCACTAGGGGCAAAAATAAACCTGGAACCCCAAAAACTTGTCCCAAGTCCACAGGGTGTCACAAGCAAGTGAGAAAATGAGGGAAAGCCTCGATTTTTAATTGTGTTACAGTCTTTTCACCCATTGTCAATAGAAAAACAGTTAATGCATGTAAGTTTCTTCACATTGTCACAGATCGTATCTTTAACTTAGTGCAACTTTACCAAAGTAAACTAAAGGCAACCAACTAAGTCATGCAACACGTTTTATTTTACTGTCGTCATATACAATTTCTTGTACTACACTGTCAGATATGATGAGAATTGTCTTTGAACAAGAGACCACACATTGTTATTCACAGAAAACAAGCTTAGCAGTCTTTTGGTGTTTCCAAAAATGGAAATTCATCTTGCAAAGGCGCACCATCTGCTGCAATTTGTGTTTCCTTAGACCTGCTCCATCTTTCATGCCTCCAGAGCACTTTTTTCTCTTTAACCTGTGCACTCAAACTAACTTCTATCCCAATGTGAAGACTTTCAACACCAGTATCTTTGCATATTCTCTCAGTTAACAAAACAGTAGCTAATTAATCTCTTGTACCAGTGGTCACCCTCTGAATTATGCATATTCATTATCGCAGTGATAAGTGAATATACCTATAAATATTTTAATTTCTTTTTTAACTTAGTTACATTCCTCTAGCATTTTCAATCTCATTTCGCTGTAGGGAACAAATGATATGATCACTGACTAATTTCCGTAAGTTAAAGTAATACTCAATTCAAATTGCAGGTATTGTAAACATATCTAGTAGCTTTACTCATCCATATCAACAATACGTTTAAATTCTTGCTTGGAATTCATTTTTTGGTTAAAATAGGTCATGAAAACACTCAAAAACAAAACGGACCTTTCTTGTCTACATGTTGTGACACAGCAGTGATAGCTGTAGAGATGTAGTCATCCACCCGAGTTCAGATGGGAATCAAGCCTCAGCTGTAATTATACCCGTGTTTGTGCCGTTATCAGCTTGAGACATCTAAACTGAACCAGCAGATGCATTTTGACAGAGGCAGGTACATTTGTCAGCTTGTTGTGAATGGTGAGGGAGGTTTCTCCCTTTGAGACTTCATGACAACACCTGAGCCCGCAGCACTTTCTCCCACCCGACTCCACAGTTTCCCTGTGCATATTATCAAAATACCAGCGTTTTGACCTTCACCACCTCAACACCACAATTTTACCAAACAAAACAGTTAAAAAAATATGAAGGCGGAACATATTTCCTTATTATGTAAACTTTGTTTACATATAAAAACTTTTTTTTTTTTTTTTTTTATTTCGAACATTTGAAATGATGCTTTAAAGTCTCACAAAGACCCAAGAGTCCTCCAAAGGCAGAATTCAACCTTAAACCAGGCAGTGCAATGAAATGTTTAACAAGCAAGAGCAAGATTTAGGTCCATTTATATTGTATATTAAAGTAAACTGAGAAACTTACTCTCTAGATTAAGTATATGTGGTTTATTAGTTATGAGACTATCATACTTAATCTGCATTAATGGTAAAAGGCTTAAGGTCATTTCAGTTACATCTCAGTTACACCGTGTATTGAACGTATTTATTATGGACCAATCTTTATGTATCAGTTTGATGAACTTAGTATGGAGACAGAACCTGTTAACCTGTTTTCTCTTGTAACTTCAGTTAGTTTTATCTATGTAGCCCAAAATCAAAAATACATTTGTACCACAGACGAAACCCACATCTTCTTAGAGGTGAAGAAAATCCCCAAAATATGAAACATTTAACAGAAATAAAATATACAAAACTGCTCAATACGTTAGGATTAAAGTATTTTGGATGTTTTTAAAGTCAAATGATTCATAAAATGTAAAATAGCGAAAAATATCCATCACAATTTTTTCCATCCTCCATATGGTTTGTTGAGGAATAAATTCAACTTAATATAAGTTTAAGTTGAATTTAATGTAAGATCACATAAAAGTGGAAGAACAGCAAACCTTCATATTAGAGAAGCTGGAACTCCATTTCAGTTTTGACTGAAAAACCACT
The DNA here is from genome assembly GCA_038496675.1 of Rachycentron canadum. Taxonomy (NCBI): domain Eukaryota; kingdom Metazoa; phylum Chordata; class Actinopteri; order Carangiformes; family Rachycentridae; genus Rachycentron; species Rachycentron canadum. The sequence goes on along the minus strand of CM076663.1, from coordinate 6,218,029 downwards.
TAAAATAGTAAAAATCCATCATCAAAATAGTTGAACTTGCTGTCGATTAATCAAGGAATCGCTCTGTATATTTTGCATTTCTTTTAACTTGTAGTATAAAGTTCAAAGCTGCTATTATGGACCAGCTCCTGTTTTGTTTATCAATGAACCATTTGTCAAACACTCCACAGTCCCAGTTCGTCATTTGTGAGGATTTTCTACTACAATTAATCAAGAAAATAATTGGCAGATTAATCACTAATGGAAATAATCAGTTCCTGTCCTAACATAGTTTATGTTAGTGCTTGTGTGTGCAATTGCATTAGTTTTGTAGATGTAACACACTCTGCTTCTTGTATCCATGCGTTGTATATTTTGCACTAATTTGTTAAGAGTACTGCAGCCTCCGCCTGTCACAATAGCAGAAGGGTGAAAATAATTACAAAAAACAATTAGTGTGGCAGAGTTGGGAATGTGGGACACATCGAACGGGGGATAGGGATAGAGGAGGAGGAGGAGGGGGAGGGGGAGGTAGGGGGGCGTCCCAGGGGAGAACAACCAGGCCCAGTAGACAACACCACACAGACTGGAGTGTGAGAACGAGTAGGAGTCAACATACACACGGATACAATATACATGCACACAGAGGGACCTATAGGATGAGGATCGTGTTATTCAGTCAAGGTTGTACATGTGGTGGAGGATAACATTTATATTCATGTCTTGTCATAAGTTGCAACTGTATCGTTATTTTTGTGCCTCACGGTTATGAATTTGGTTTTATGAGTGCAGGATTTACTAATGCTGCGTTCTCATGAGTGCTGAGAATCTGAAGCAATAGCAGTTTCTCCTCTGCATCCCACACCTTCCTCCAGCTATGCTCTTTTCACATCAACCTCCAGAGTACATGGACATTTGCAAATTATGTTGTATAAACATCTTTTTTTTTTTTTTATGGTGTTTTTTTTTTTTTTTTTGCCCCAGAACATTTTGAGTATGTAGAATATGTAATGTGTGTTGTCCATTTGAATGTGAAACAGGAAAAGAAATGATTTGCTGAAGTCTCGAACTGATTCATATCAACTGAAAGTGTGACAGCCTCTTAATTATGATACAAGTTTGATCCTTTGTCTTATTTGGGCCAATAATTCTCCTTGAAAAAGAAGTAGAACCATAAAGCACAATTACTCACAACTGTTGCAGTTAATAGTTGATTATTATCATCAGATTTTTCTACTTTGTTTATTAATAGTAACATTTCTCAGTGAAGTCTCAATTAAAATTCTTCTAGATGACTTCAGATTGATTGTTTTGTCTTTATAAACAGTCAAACAAACACAGATATTGAATTTACAATGATTTAAAAGCATTAGAGAAGCTGGAAGGTGTAAAATTTTGGATTTTCAGCTTTTAAAAAATGACTCTTAGTCTACTGCAGCTTTTACTTGTTCTATAAAGCAGCAATTTTCAGGAAAATAAAGACTTAAATAACATAATAAACTATAATGGAATCAATGTGATGAACAGTTGTGCAGTTCATCTGTTATGGTCCATAACTTTTAAAAAACAAATCGTGTGCAGCGTAGATGGTCTTTGACGCTACAGGCTGGTTTCTCAGACATGGATTAAGCCCATTTGTTGACTAAAAGAATTTAATGTAGATTTCCCCCCCCCCCTTATTTATTTATTTTATTGGGAGGGGGGGACGCCTGTAGACTAAGACCTCGTTCAATTCATGTCCGGGGAACTGTCTGCATATGTTGGAATTTATTTTAATTAATCTGATTAAATCATTGTAGATTAAAGTTTAACCCAGACAGAAAGGCAAGATAATGATCTGCTCTTGTATATCAAATCTTTTTTTTTTTCCTTTTTCAACCATCCTTAAATCATCTTCCAAACCCCTCAAAAAAGCATCACGTGATCCTGCCAGCATGTCCAGACCCCTAGGTTAAAACCCACTGACTGATAAATTAATCAGTGGTATATTGTTAATTCTGATGGCCTTGTTCCTGGAGGATAAATTACAGATGAAATTACCCTAGTGGCTGCAGACCTCCAGGAGGTGTAGTTAGCTAAAGTCAGCAGCGCATCTCGGCGCAGAGTGAGCGAAAACCCTGTTTGCATATGACTGTGTACTTACCAGCCCGTCGTCCACAAAAACAACTCCACTAACCTCTGGAGTACTGCATTCACTCAAGCTTTAGAGAGTAGACAAAGAAGAAAAAAAAAAAACTAGCGGTAAGAATAATCACCTGAGGCCTCGACTCTGCTGCATTCATATCAGTAATGATACACATGAAATTCACCACAGAACAAAACAACAACTGCAAAGTTTTAGGGGCATAGAAATTAAGCCTCTGGCCTGCTTCTATTTGTTTTTATTTTCCTGTTTCATGTACAGTAATTGTAACATATTTGCGTATTGAAAATAAATAAAAATTAAATTGATAGTTATTGAATTGACAGATACAGCAGGATTAATTGGTGCAGGAGGCTGAGACATGAGGTTAATGTGAATCCACAAAACTCGGGGGAGGCAGAGAGTTAGTGAATATCACATTTCATTTTTTTTAAAGAGGTTTATGTAGAAGCCTAAAAGCAGCACAGTCATCAGATTTTATATGTACGTGGATGTTTGTAGGATGAAGAAGTGAAATTTAGTCAAGTTTGAGCTGTTTATTTGTGGAGTTTTCTATAAGGCCGCAGCAACAGTTAGCCTTGGTGCTGTGCTGATCTACAGCTGGCCCCACATGGGTTTGTAAAATATTTTTTAGCACACAATGGGCACAAATAATTACTGGCGCCATATTGCAAGCAGCTCCCCTGCTCCTGCACAGATGAACAATTAATACAGCAGATTGAGGAGAAATGCCAATAAAGAGAACATGCCCTGGGGCAGGGTGCAAAAAATAAGGGGAGGGAGGGAGGAGAGGGAAAGAAGGAAGGAAGGAAGGGAAGAAGCGAGGGAGGGAGTGCTGGAACGTGGAAGAGGAGAGTTTGGGGATGAGTTTGTGGCGGCTTATTAGCGGCGTGACCTTAATTTGTGTCACAGCCGAAGCTGTTTTTGTTGTAAATCCGATGGAATAGTTCAACATTTCAGAAACTAACCTCATTCACTTTCTTGCCCAGAGTTGGATGAGGAGATCGATGCCTCTCATGTCTGTGCTGGGAATACGAAGCTACTAGGGTTAGCTTAGCTTAGCATAAATCCAGGAAAGGGGTGATAACGGCTAGCCTGGCGCTGTCTAAAGGTGATGAAATCCTCATACAAACACACTAAAGATCACTCATCAGCACTAGAAAATGAATTGACAACTATTCTCATAATTGCTCAATAAAAAGACAGTTTCCAAACAGAAATATAAAACGTTTCATGGTTCCAGCTTCTGAAAAACCACAGTCAATTGAATATCTTTGTGTTTTAGTCCGTTGGTCAAACCAATAATATGACTTTAGGCTTAAACTATTTATCTAAAGAAATCAGCAGATTAATCAATAATGAAAATCTTAAATTAATCCAAAAACTGAATTGTAACCCCTACACATCGTACTCTTTTCTCCAGGTTTTTTTTCGAGGGCAAATGAGAGTAATTTCCCGAAACGTTAGCCAATTGGAAGTGTTTTTTTTGTGTGTGTGTGTGTGTGTGTGTGTGTGTGTCTGCGGAGGGCAACGGCTGAGACGCACAGGTGAAGCTTTTGTTCGGCGGCACAACGGTCGCCTTGTTTGGCTGAGAGCGAGACTCGCGGCAGGGGGATAAAACATACGACGTGTATTGTTTGCATGTGAACCTGGGTGTGAGTTCAGGTGGCAGGGTTAACAAGGTGCCTGGTTCCCTCCGAGGTGACATGGGAAGGGAAGGTTATTTTGATGCCAAGTCTGTATTATTGTTACATTGTAACCAGTGAGGCAGGTGTCTGGTGGGTGGGGGTGACGCCACTGGGGCGTTCGCAGACTCACGGAGGAGTTGAAACACACACACACACATTAAGATTTTCAACCTGAGATTCACACTCACAAACGCACTGTATCACTTTCTCACGTGTGTGTGTGTGTGTGTATTCAAAAAACATCGTTAACACACACACATACACTAAAGCCTACTCCACAGGGAGCATAACAATCATCATTGCCCTCGTGGCAAACACACAAGTCACAGAAATAAGCAGGTCGGCTGAGAGATAAATTGAAATGAGAGGGCAGGTGTGTAGATCACAACTCGCCTGGCGTCATATGAATCATATTTGCCCCTCCGCACGACTGGGAACGCCATATTATATTTTTTTCTTGTTGCATTTTAATCACACCACGCCGCATATACATCCGCAAAGAATTCGGGCCATAAGTTGCTTTGAAATCCCAAAAATTGTGGAGCTTTAAAGGGATTTTTTAAAAATGAGGAACAGTGGCTTGCGAAAACGAAGAGAGAAAATTAGTGTTTTGGAGGAAGAGAAGGGAGAAGAGGCTGGAAGCGTAAAAGATGTAATTTAAAAAGAGGGGGGGGGGGGTAGGGGCAAGAGAAACGACTTTAGAAGTTTTTAATGAGCCCTGGCGCTACTCCAGGGCACAGGGTGAAGGCGGCGGAGAGTGGAGACGGAGGGGGAGGGAGGAAGGGAGCGAAAGAAGGGATGAAGAGGGAGGGAGGGAGGGAGGGCGCGATGGAGGCAGCAACAGGGGTGCTGACTCCCAGCAGATGTCACACTGCCAGTGACACCCTGATTCTCACATCTCCTCTGTCCTGTGACGCCCTTTCACCTTTCGTCTCCTTCTCCCTGCTCGCTCTCACTTCAGCCTCTTTTGTGCGTCTCTCTCGCTCGCTGCTGTTTATGCCGTGTTAATGTTGCCGCTGTGGTCGTCACTCCGTGTCTCTGCGCAGCTGAATAAATCTAAGTCGATAATTAGGAGCTATTTGTTTGGAAGAAGTTAAGAAAGAGAAGTTGTACTTTTCAAGCGGTGCGACGCGTTGATCGTAAACTGCTCGTACCTGATGTCATCAGTCAGTGACACCATAGTAGAGCTCTGCATGCTGACGGCTGCTGGCACCTCTAACTGGGGAAAAAAATGAACTAAATGCAGGAAGTCTGCCACCTTCTGCCACCTGGTGTTTACAAATCCTCCAGATTCTGGTGCAGGTAAAGGGACACTCGGTATATTTTAGTTTTGAGGGAATACCTCAGCCTGTGAATGTCTGTGTGGACCATCCAGACAAGGCGGCACAGTTAATCCAAATATAACTGAAATTGCAATATGGCCAAGTGCAAAAAAAAAAAAAAAAAAAATTAAAAAAAAAACCTCCATTGACTTAAGGGGGAGCTGCTTTAGTGACCACATGTTAAACAACATTTAGGTGCCCGTATGGAGAATGAAGCAGGTTTTGCTTTCTGTAATGAATCGTCCTCTTCATTAAACATGAGTTAATTAAAGTTTCTCTACTATACATCAGGATATCTTCGTCCCTGCTGCTTTGATTTTCACTTTTTTTTTTTTTTTTTTTTTTTTTTATCTCTCAATTTGATAGATGCGCAAAAGCAAATAGCTGGACTTCACCTTTTTAAAAAAAAAAAAAAAAAAAAAAAAGCTTGATTTCCCCCTGAAGTTAAGAACTTGTCACTTGATATTGAAGAAGTCGTTTTCCTACCTGACACTTTGGAGTTTGCTCCTGACCAAAATACAAGAAAATATGTGGCTTATAAACAGGAGTGTTGGCGTTTTGAAGGATGTGTTGTAAAGAGTTGGTACCAGCTGCTGTTGCTGCTGCTGCTGAGACTAAAACGCTGCTCTGTGCACTCGCTGGGAACTTCTCAAAGAATATTAAAATATTTAAATCCATGTCTGATGGTGCAAAATGTGCTTTGCAGTGCGCTGATGGCTGTTGTAGAAAACCTTGGTGTTCATACATGTTGCTGTTTTATCAGGACTGCTCGGGGGGAGACGTACGACTCAAACACAAAAGGTGCTCACACTGAACGCACTACCCCAGTAATTTCATCGGGGTTCATGGGAAAAATCTAAGTGTGATTTTTCATTTTGCAGAAGTTCTATTTTTATTCATTTATTTATTTATATATAGAAGATATAATTTTTTTTTTTTTTTTAAAGCGATTCAGTGATGTTTGTTGTTTTAAGACATTTTTTGCACAACCATATTAACTGGGACCATGAGCAATTTTTTTTTAAAGTGAGATTTGATTGATTGTAATAAATAACATCTTTTAAAAAAAAAAAAAAAAAAAAAAACATGAAGTCTTCGCTGATGCACAGTGTTTGTCCACAGATGTTAAGGAGCGTGGTCTTAGTGAGGTTTTCCTTTTGGTTTTGCTGCATCATTTCTGACCAAATATTGTCCCACTGCTGTTTCCAGTGGCTGAGAAACATTTTCATTCACATCTTATCGGCAACATTAACAAAGTAACACTGAATGTAATTAGCAGTTTGCATCCCATGTTAACCTGGGAACCCTTGTTAGAAACCTTGTTATAGATCTGAATGTTACTCCTCCACCCTCCTCCTCCTCCTCCTCCTCTGTCTCCAGACTCCATATCATGTGAACCTGTTGCTGGCGGGCTATGATGACACAGACGGCCCAGGTCTCTTCTACATGGACTACCTGTCTTCGCTGGCCAAGGCCCCGTTCGCCGCCCACGGCTACGGAGCCTTTCTCACTCTCTCCATTCTTGACCGCTACTACAGACCAGGTCAGTGCAGAGAGATGCCCCGCGCTTGTTTTGTTTTGGGTTTTTTTTTTTTTTTTTTCGCCGTTTATCGTTCCTGTGAGACTGACTGACTGAGAAGCCAAGAGAAAAATAAAAACTGTAATGCTGTCAGTGGAGTAAAGATGGAATCAGGGCAGTGTAAGAGTTTATGTAAGATCTTTATGTTAATTCCTTGGTGATCTGTAGTACAAACTATATCCCCTGTTCTCATTAATCTGTTCATTTACGTTGTTTCAGATCTGACCAGAGATGAGGCAGTGGATCTGCTGAAGAAGTGCATTGAGGAAGTGAGTTTAATTAGTTACATTCTGCCTTTTCTTAAGGAATAAGAATAATAACCATCTAATTTAATTGTTAATTGTGCTGTTTAGTACTAACTTAACTCAGTGTTAGCTTAAGCTTTCTGTGAGGTCAGTCCACATGAAACTCAGACCTCTGTGTCTCATCAGGTCTCAGGAGCTGAGACGACTAAACTGAGCTGATTTGACAGCAGAATATTACTGAACCAAAAAAGCTTTCATGGAGGCTCCATGGGAAGAAATCAGTGTTTTATTGATTTAATTCAGTAACTTTTATGGGAGTCTGCCTTAAGTGAAAGCAGTGGAGGCTCAAGGCCTTGATCAATCATCACAGATGTTGTTAATAAGTTCACAACATAAAGAGATGAAGATCTGTGTGATTCAAACAGACGTCAGAGACTCAGAGCGTCAGAACATATGATGTAGTTGATAAAATGGGAGTGTAACATTAAAAGGCTTCTGTAAACATTTCTGATATGTATCAGCTTTTAGCTTCTATATCTGTTCTGCTTATTTATTATTAAGATAGTAATATTTATCTTAACCATTCACATATAAAGAAATTACATCTCAATATTTCTGTCTGTCTTTTTCCCTCCTCCAGCTGAATAAGCGCTTCATCCTGAACCTCCCCTCCTTCACTGTCCGTTTGATTGACAAGGAGGGCATCCATGACCTGGAGAAGCTCACCCTGGGCGCCAAGTGACCGCTCACTGCTTAACTACCAAGTCCGACTCCCTCATTTCTTCCTTTTTTTTTTTTTGTACTGTTGACCTCCTTGCTCTTTCTGTTCCAATAAAAAGTGACACACAGTTGAGATACAAGCTCTTTGTCCCTGTGGTGCTTTCTCATTGCTCTCTAGTCTGCTCATCTGCACATAGAAAGAGAACAGCCTTCTGGCTGTGTACTTTTGCACTTGTTCTCTGTGTGTGTGTGTGTGTGTGTGTGTGTGTGTGTGTGTGTGTGTGTAATGTACACTTGCTCATACTTGTACACGTGGACTGAAACATGCGTGCACATATGGTGTTACTTGGGGGAAAAAAAACTACATAGAAACGTTAAACTTACTGTAGAGTCAGATAATCAGGCTGAGTCTAAATATTGTTTCTCTTTCTGGGGTTTACAAGTCAATGTTTTGTTTTGTATGCTAATGAATATGATTCAAAACAAGGTCGTTCTGACTCTTGAACGAGATGAAATCATTTGACATTGAACTTGAAGTTATTAATAACAACGAATCTACAAAGTCCATTAAAACGTCACTAAATCTGTTCTCAGAAATGACCGCAGTGTTGTGTCAGTATAGCTGTAACATACTCAGTAAACAAAATGGTATCATCTGCAGAGCCAACGCGTCAGGTACAGGTTCAGATTCTGTGAAAAACAAATCCAGGTTACCTTCATGAAACTATATATATTTCAACAGTACACTTGTTTTTTTTTTTGCAGCCCCTGTTTAATTCAGCACCAACCAAAACACAACACCCCTGAATTTTAATATATTTGAGATGCAATCCTTATTCACCCTGAAGCAAAACTTGGAAAGTTGAAATCTACCAAAGCAGAGTTATTTAGTGAGATACTGTACGTCAGCACATATTCACATCTTTAACTGTGTTTTTTTGAAAGCCAACAGATACTGAAGATACAGATAATTACAGGCTCTAACTGACTGTTTCTGTTTTATAAAATGATTTTAGGGATTTCAACCAGTTAAAAGAAAGTTGTTAAATTGCCTCAAATGATGTCACTTGAGCCGGCGCCTGTTAGGTCATAAGACGAGTTTAAAAAGGGGGAAAAAAATCTGGTGTGAAGTTAGAAGGAAGCGAGTTTGACTGACTGACTATAGTCTGCTCTTCTTCTCGACGTCAGGCTAACAGCTCGATGCTATATTAGCCACTACTAGCATAACACACCTATATCTGTGCAGTCGTGGAGGTGCATTGTGGGTAACGTAGGCGCTGGGTTTTTACAAAGAAGAAAGAATGCGTAGAATAAGAAAAGACGTATATGGTTCTGCATCATTTTTCTCTCCTTTCTTATGTAAACTACCACCATAAATTCAACAATGAAGCCTTAATGCTAAACTGTTAGCGTGCTCCTTTAACTCAAGGGCCACTTGCCTTAGTTTTTCTGGAGATTTCAGCTGCATATCGCAATCTTTACAGTGGATGGAGTGGCTCATTTGTCATTATATGCCCTAAATATGATGAATTTAATACCTATGACCACCTTTTATTACATAACCCAGAATATGAGCAGATTCTGTTTAGATGGATGGAGACAGAGAAATGCAGCTGAAAGCTTAGGGGGGAAAAAGCTTGTAAGTGGACCTTGAATTATTAGATTTTTACTGACTTTATTTCTATTTTATTTTTTTCGTTTCTTTTTGGATTAAAAACAGGTTTGGCAATTAATACAGTAACTAATTGAAAATTATTGGAACATAAACTGCTGTGATGTGACCTTTTCTGATATTTGAACATTATTTTCTATATTTTGATTTAAATCCAGGAGCAAACAGTAGTTAAGATAATGCAGATACACACTGAGGCTCCTTCAACATGTATCATCAAACTTAAGTTTCATAATGAACTTCACTGTTTTACTAACAAGTGGCTGCTGTTATAATTAAAAGGTCTTTAGTTTTTCTTCATGTCTGTGTACAAGTGTTACAGTAAATGAGCACATACAGCTGTAAATGGGAAAACCAGGCCAAGTTGGTAAAATCACAGCTGAATAGGTGTGTGTGTGTGTGTGTGTGTGTGTGTGTGTGTGTGTGTGTGTGTGTGTGGCTCTATCATCGTCTCCTCTCTCCACCACAGACAGGTGATTAATAAACATTAAACAATCCCTCCTCTCTCAAACACACCGGAATCTGACGGGAAGAGCAGCATATGTTTGCCTGGAGGCACAGAGAGAGATGGAGAGCAGCCCCGCTGAGTGTCAGATAGGGGGAGAGAACAGGGGAGAGGGTGGGGTGAGGAGGAGGGAGAGAGAGAGGAGTGAGGGGAGGGAGGGGGGTTAGGTTACAGAGAGGGAGATGATGAAGGGATGTGGTGGTGGTGGTGGTGGTGGGGGGTTGACACAGGAGGGTAATGAGATGGGAGGAGAGAAAGGGAGATACAGCAGGTAGAAATGAGTGATGTTTGAGACGTGTGTGTGTGTGTGTGTGTGTGTGCGTTTGGTCCCTGGAAAACTGTAATTGTGTTGAGTGTCTCATCCCGGTTAAATAAAGTGAAGGACGGAGCGGGAGAGAGGGGTGAGAGGTGGTCGGTGGGAGAAACGCCGAGCAGCAGACGGGCTGAGGAGGAACCGAGGTGTGAAGCTCGTTGGGCGCTGGTGGATGGCGTGCAGGCGGGGGGTGGGGTTGGGGGGGGGCGCCACTGCCACCGCTCTCCCAGGTAAAGTATTCAGGGCGGCAGCTGTGACGCTGTCAACTCCCTGGGCCCCTGCTGGAGAGAGGGGCCCTGGTCTCTTTTTTTTGAGAGGACCCTTGGGGTGAATACAACTGATATTCCTCAAGCACGCCACGTGTGTGTGGGAGGAACGCTCTTGTGTTGGAAAGGGTCCTTGAGCAAGGCACTAGATACCCTTCAAGCACCAGAGATGAACCTGTGCTCAACCATAGTTTCATTAATTGATTAGTCAGTTTGGAAGAAAATTAATCAACACCCATTTAATGAAGCGATTCATCAAACAAAAACACCAAACATTAGCAGGTTTATGTGGATTTGCTGCCATTTTTGTTTTAAATTTGGACAAAACAGGCCATTTAAAGACGTCACCTTTGGATCCTGGACACTGTGATCGACTTTATGTCTACAAAAAAGACATATATTAGGAAAAGACTTTGTTGCAGCAGTGCTGAGATATCAAAACTTTTAGTCCCTAGTTTGGGTCAAACTCCAAAAACACTGGAGCCTACACTTCCCATAATGCAGCTCAGCAGTTAGACCTGTCAGTTAAATTGAGAATGTCGCCCGTTTTGTAGTTATTATGTCACAAATTAAAGTATTGGACAAACTGGAGCTTTGACTTGATGAGGGCACAAGGTGAAAAGTAATGAGAGTTCATCCTGAAGGGAGCATGAATTTTGGCACCAAATTTCATGGCTATTTTTCCAGTGGTTGTCAAACCCAAAAAAATGTTGGTGTCATGTTGGTTCTGGAAGGAAAAAAAAAGCAGTGGAAAGGAACAAATGATGAGAAACTGGTTCACTGGGTGTGAACAATCCATGAACTACAGATGAAAACCGTCCGTTTCATCCTCTGGGGACCATGAATGTCTGTAGAAAATTTCACAACAGTTGATTTTTTTTGAGTTTTTTTTTTTCTGTATAAAAAACAACAAAAACAAAAAAAAAAGTGAAAATCTTTTGATTTTTGAGTGAGCTGAAGAGCTCGCTTTGCAATCTGGGACATTTTTTTCCCCCTGACATTTTATGGGCCTGGCAATTAATCGATCAATTGAAAAGAGAAGACAAAACAAAACAAAACAAAAAAAACTACAATTGACAGATAAATCAATAATGAAATTAAGTGTTGGTTGCAGCTCTGGCCATGACCTTCCTGTTGAAGTGAGAGTAGACTTTGCCTGCAGGAATCAATAAAAAAATATCATTATTGTGACAGAGAGACAGAGGAGTGGAGGCATTACAATGAAAGCACCATAAAGGAAAATAAATGTCCATTATCACCTTTGAATTTAAAAGTAAGTTAAAGTGGGCAGTTGTGCCTGAAGGTGCCATTACTTTTTTTTATTGCTCTATATTTCAGATGAAAACATAAAAATATACTCATGAAACTCAACTGATCACTTCTTAATTCTTTAATAATATATTACATTTATGCGTAATACAATAATAATAATAACAACAGTAATAACATTAATAATAAACAGACACAGAAAGTACAAAATGATTTGTGTTATTTTTTTAAGTTACCAACACGTAGTACTTCAAAATAAAAGAAAACAAATCTCCTTTAGCTGCCTTTGACTCCTCCTCACCTCCCGCTGCAAGAGAACCCAGAGAACTCAATTTCCCATGACCACCCACTAAGAAGAACTACATATGGAAGCTGTGCTTGTCCAATCAGGTGGAGTTAAAAGTCTCCTAAAGTTCCAGAGGAGCCAAGAGCAGGTCGTTGTCTCAGATATGGCTTACGACGCTTCCCAGGTGAGTTCAGTCCAAAAACTGTGTGTGTGTTTAAGTGTGTGTGTGTGTGTGTGTGAAGGCAGGGGCTCCTAAAACACAGATAAAGGTGGTGTATTTAAGGTGGCGGGAGTAAATAAAAAAAGGGGTAAAAAGAATTCAAACCATACTGCCATATGTAGGAACTCATCCTGATGTTTTGTAGACGCCATCGTGACACAAACCAGCTACTGAGAAGAGAGGTCCATGCGTCATTTTGAGTGAGGTGGTTGTGGACACATATTACAGTACAGATATCATCATCATAAAGCCCGCCTCCTCACCAAGAGGGACCGCAGGGGCTTCTGGGAGGTAAAAGTCTCAGTTTTTTATCCTGAGGGCAAAGGTCAAGACGCAGAGGGGGGCACCAGTCAGTCTTCCCCCCCCTCTTTTCTCTACCTTTCTGCCTCTCATCCATCCATCCATCCAGCCACACATCTGTCTGTTCTCCCTTTATTTGCGGTGCTTCATCTCCTTGTCGTGGTGGCTCTTCCCTCCACCCTCTCCTTTGTCCAGCATTTTGATCGCCTCCATCAGGTAGCTCTGGAAGGCAGAGAGCGCGGCGCAGATGGCGGGGGCTCCGAAGCCGTGGGTGAGCAGGCTGAAGTGGGTGAGGCTTCCCTGGACGCCAGGCTCCAGGCAGGGGGTGGGTCGACTGGCGCCCAGTGGAGAACGGTCCTGGGACATAAGGTCCACAAACTCCTTACAGATCTCCCTGAGAAGAGACGGGACAAAGCGTTCGTTATTAGTTATCATTATTTTGGAAACAATTAGATTCATTTTAACACTGACAAACTAGGCTGAGTGTTTAAAGGTAGAAAAAATGTTGACGTTTTCATCATGTGGACAATATCTGGTTTCATATTTTAAAGATCAACCTTAGCAAAGCTAAGCTTTGGGGCAGGGCTGAGAGAAAGTCAGGGCATATAAACTATACTTATGTTTGCTATTTCCATTCAGCAATTTTGGGAAAATGACAATTTACCAGGTCGTATGGCAGCCGATCATAATTTATTTGATTTAAGACTAATTTGACCTGTGTTAAAAACTGAACTGGTATCGAGCACTAAATGGATTTAAAAAGAAAAGCTCCTAAAAATGAATAAAGCTAAGCTGAAACAATTGGTTTGGCTGATGATTTAATGCATCAAACCTCTAAGAAATGTTCTATTTTTGTCTATTGATATTTTAGGGGAATTTTGAGCTGTTTGTTGTTTAAAAAAAATGCAATCTGAAGATGTGACATTGGGCTTTGGGATTGGAAATTTTGATTGACAGCTGATTGATCATTTCCATAATAAACAGCAGTGAAGAGTTGCAGCTGTGGGCCAACATGTGCAGTGGCAGCGATGAAAACACTCACTTGGTGGCGAGCAGCATGCTGCGCCGTGTTGGGAGCTGCTCGGGCTCACTCTGCCTGCACAGATACTCAGCTGTGGCTCTGGCTGGAAACTCTGTCTCACACACATAACCAAAGTCCCGCGCCAGATGGACGGCCTCTCCTGGAGGAGGAGGAGGAGGGAGGAGGGAAGAGGGAGGAGGGAGGAGGGAGGAAGGAGAGAGAGAGAGTGAAAGTGTGTCTAAAGCAGAGAAACCAATTCAAACTATTGCAGCATAAAAGGGAACACTCTTCTGCATTAGTTATGCAAAAAAAAAAAGAAAAAAAAAAGCAGCAACTTGTGTGTGTGTTTTAAGAGTCAAAGGTCATGGCTTCAGTTTAGTTTTCACATCAAATAATTATCTATTTAAAGGATTTTAAATGATACACAATTGACCGATGTAGCTGCTCGGGTTAGGTCAGGTCAAGAGACAAACTCTGCAGCCATTTTTCTCACTTTCACGACTCAAACAGTTCACTGCTCTTTGGCTTTGTGAGGCCGCCGCAGCTTCAGCTTTTCAAATGACGCCCTCCACTTGTGTGTGTGTGTGTGTGTGTGTGTGTGTGTGTGTGTGTGTGTGTGTGTGTGTGTGTGTGTGCACATGCAGCCATCCATGCTGTGACTGTTTATTCATGTTTGCTCATGCAAGGATATTTCTATGTGAATATGTGTCTGTATCTGTTAGGATATATGCAGGTCACTGTATATTTGTGTGTGTGTGTGTGTGTGTGTGTGTGTGTGTGTGTGTGTGTGTGTGTGTATGTGTGTGTTTCCCTACCCTCCACTAGAGATGTTAGGAGAGTGACGTTGGCTGCCTTGCGTCGCCCGGCGGGCAGGTTGAGACCAATCTTCTCCAGACGCTCTCTGAGACAGCGGCCACCATTCTTTGACTTCGCCCTGAGGGGGACAGAGAGACAGAGAGAGCAGTTTTTAGGAGATGGTCCTTGTGTGTGTGTGTGTGTGTGTGTGCGTGTGTGTGTATCCGACCCTGTGTCTATTTGGCTTTATGAGTTTTGTTGTGTTCATGTGTTGGTGTGTGCCTGTATCTCTGTATTATGTCTATGGCAGCGGACTGCATGCATGAATTTGTGTGTGTGTGTGTGTGTGTGTGTGTGTGTGTGTGTGTGTGTGTGTCTGTTTGTTTGTGTATGTGTGTTTATGTGAAGCTGAAATCTCCCTATGTTCCCTGTCAGAACTGATAGTGTCTTGTAGTTTGTTTTTTTTCTTTTGCTTTTCATCCTTGATTTTTTTTTGCTTTCATCTCCTTTGTCTATTCTCATCCTTCTCTTGACTATTGAACATTTAAATTTCTATATTTATTTTATTTATACAGAATCATTTCTTTAAGTAAAATTCTCATACTTAAGTAAAAAGTAGAGTGGCATTATCAGCTAAATGTACTAAAGGTTTAAGAATAAAAATAGTTTACATTAATTTGATAAAATTGAATATTTTATATCAATGGATTATAGAGCTGTTTTATTATTGTGGAATTAGCATTTTGCTGTTGTAGCTGGTTGAGGTTTGAATATTTTTATACAGTTGGATAGTTTATCTATATCAATTCATCACATTTATAAACTGATCATATAGTTTCTATGTAAATTCTTAATTTTCAAAGTAAAATGTAATTAACTATAGCTGTAAAATAACTGTAGTGTGGAGAGAAGTACAATTTTTCCCACAGAAACATAGTGAAGTAGAAGAATAAAGTGGCATAAAATAGAAAGACTCAAGTTAAGTGGTAGTGCTATATGATAATCGAGTAGGGACTTTGTTTATAACATTTATTGCCCTTTAGATCTTTTAATTATGTCCTCTTAAAGTACTTCAGCCTGAAAACCAAATCATAAAGTTGCTCTCTTGCCCCGGGGCTGTGGTTCATTAAACCGCATTGCTTCTCTTGTGATTTAGTCCCATGACGCACATTGGGTCCTCAGCCTTGGCCCTATGGTTGAGTTTAAGTGCTCTTATTCTGAAAAGCTTCATGGAGTATATGGTTGATAGCAAAATTACATTTACACCACTAGGAATATACGAGGAAATTATCTGCATCCCATAATTAAAGGTGTAGTCCGTAGTAGTATCAGTTTATCATTGTCATATTACTACTGTTACATTTATAAAATTACAGTAAACTAATTGAAAATTATGGTAAAAATGCTTAGCATCACTACACTCCCCTGCAGAGAGTTAAGACTAAATTTCCCATAAACCTTTTGTTCACTTTTTTTAAGCTAAAGATTCATGGTTCATGCTTCTTTTGCACACTGCTCTTGTTCTGTGCCATAAAGCAGTAACTATGTGCAGTAAAGCACAATGCTGTAAAATGCTGTGTCGAGGCTGTCAAACCTCATTTTTATTATTATTATGTAAAAGTTATGGATTCTGAACTCTTCAGGGGAGTGTACTGAGGACCACACTTTATTCACCTCCAAGCTTAGCTATTTTATTTGCTTAAAAGTCTAGTTAATTTACTCTGCTACACCTCCATTATTAAATATCAGCATATGATTCTCAGTGATTCAAAAAGCTAATTTGCAATTAAGTGCTGAAATTTGCTTTTATGCTACAGTTACTGATTGACTATAAATCATTGAACTGGAAATGAAAGAGAGTTGATGCAGTCGATGAGCTACTCGGGTAGTTTGACCACACTGGAAAATGTCTAAACTGAGCTCCTTTCTCACACTGCTGTTGTGTTTTTGTGTGCCACAGCATTATTAATTATTTAAGCCTCTGCTGATGAAAAAAGTTGTTGTTTTTTTTCCTCTCCTGTGATGGGCTTCTTCATTTATTTTTGTTGGACAATATCAGGTGGTTACTCCAGATAAAAGCAATTTCAGTCCGAGGTCCCAACCTCAAATCGTGTTGTTTACTGCCAGTGTTGTTAGATGGTTAAATGTTAAATGTAACTTCATTTTCCAACATGATTTGAGTCAGTTATCCATAGGAATAATAGACAGTGCACTGCTAAATTACAAATTCAAGTTATTTGAGGCATTTGTTCTCTAACCTTCAAGCCTCTAATCCTTTGTGACCAAATAATGTCTAGTCAAGATGCCTTATCACAGGTTGGCATGACAGTTTAACCAATGTCGTCCTCTCAGGCCGTTTCATTTTACTTGTTTTTAGAGACATCAATAAGTAATTGTTTCTTATATTTCATTAAAAAAAAACATTATGTTAGAAAAGTCAGACAAGGCTGGGAATCATTCATTTAGGGCATATTTTTGAACTAAAACAACATCCCATCCTCTCATTCGCCATCTCCCTCTCACCTGCGGAGGACTCCACCCAGCAGAGAAGCGTTGAGGCACTCAGGTGGGGAGAGGCGTCGCTGCACCTCCCCCACCGTCACCTTGTATTTGGAGGTGGAGCTGAGCAGCGACAGGCGACCCGGGACCGAACAGAAGACCTCGGCTGGGTTGGACACGGCTCCCATGCCGAGACCCTCCTTACCGATGGACAGGGCTGACAGGGAGGAGCCGTTCAGCTTGGACGGGATAGGAACTGTGGGATGGGATGATTATACAAGGGAGGGATGGAGCGGAGAGGAAGGAGAGAGGAGGTAGAAAAGTTTTAGCTTATTTAAATATTTGAGAGAAAAAAGCCATATCAGGGAAATCAAAGCTATGAAAAAACAGGATGCAGGGAGTAAAAAAAAAAAACCCATCAATCCTAAACATATGTCTTGTGTAATGACAATAGTGTTGTGTGAATGACTGTGTGACATCGAGCTCCTCCTGCTCCGCCTCCCCTCCTGATTAATCTATTCAGTGTAATGTTCTCCCCTGTGTCAACAGCTCTAATTCTGGAGAGCTGCTTGTTGATTCTGTTGCTTAAACTGCAGGTGGTTACGTTTCAACTGCGCATTCTCAAATAGCTTATTTCACACCTTGAAGAGCTCAATTCGCATTCACTTTTCTGCACCGTGGCGAACTTTTTAAGACTTGATTTGGAGGAAGACGAGGGAGGGGGAGCCTGAAGCCACTTTCAACCTCTCAAGGAGTTAAAATCTGTGAGAGACGTGGTCTTATGGAGAAGCATCTCTGTGATTTGTTAACTGAAAACCACTTGCAGCAAGATTTTCTCTGCTTAAAAACTGATGAGGATTTGTAACGCTCTTCTAGTCTTTTAAACTACAGAGACCAGAGTCTATTTGCATTTTCCTTGTCAATATTTGTCACATCATATTTTAATTTGCGTTCATTAAATCATCTTTGGAGTCTTGCTCTAATATCATAAATCAACTAAATCTACATTTGTAATGGCAGGAACTCTCTGAAATTAGAGGCCTGAAAGAAATCAACCCCTTTGTTTATATCAACACCTTTTTCATTGAAGGTGTTTTGTTGGACTTCATTTTGTGTTTATGGTTAAAGGTTCAATTCATCCAATTTATAAAAACATCATTTATTTCTGGATTAATCTCAACACAATGGAGGTAAATGGAATTTAGTTTGTACTGCTCACTCCCTTTATAAATAACATGTAAAAACACTCCACAGGCCTTTCATTGGCTAAAGAAAGAGAGTTTTACTGTTGCATATTTTGAATTTTAAAACCCATTCGCCTCCACTGACCTGGGCTGTCTGTGGAAATCTATAAATCCAGTGTGAGTGGAAAAAGAAATTTTCTGAAGAACGTTTTGGGAATTTTGTGCTTTCTTGATTAAATATTGGAAAGATGACAGGAAATAATAGATTGAGACAAGGAAACAAGATACAACAAAGCTTCTTGACGAGATTCAAACTGGAAATGTTGTGGTTCATGGTAATTGTCTTCATGGAAATGTGTTTTTTTGTAATTTAGGAGAATCAGTCCTTTAATGAAAAGCACAAAACTATAGGCTTAGGGAATTAAATAGGCCAGTCATGGTGCTTACAATTATAGCAATTCATATTTGGTGTAGTATCTCAAGAGAATACGCATCTGCCAACATTTTTAATAAAATAATTTTTTGTGGTATTTCCAGTCCTGATGGCTCTGTAATTTTCCCTCTTCTTCCTCTATTTAAAAAAGAAATATTATCTGCACGGCTCTCCTCTCAAACTCCGTGGGCGGCGGTTGGCCTCTCTGCGACACCCTGCTGTGCAGCACAGATTCACCCAAAGTGAAAAAAAATCTCTAAAAATCTCCTCATTCACAAGCAGCACGATCATCCAGCCGGCCAGGCCACAGAGCCGCAGTGTCCTTCTGAAGCTCTCTCTCTCTCTCTCTCTCTCTCTCTCTTTGTCAGCTGTCTGCCCCTCCCTCTCTTTCTCTTTTCCTCTTATCATCTCTCACTCTTTCTTGTGCCTCCCACTATCCACCCC
>CM076663.1:6130298-6198775 GCA_038496675.1 Rachycentron canadum | reverse complement strand
ATATATATACACACACACACACACACACACACACACACACACACACACACACACACACACACACACACACATATAGCTTGTCTCTCTCAGGCCAAAGAAAGATGGAAGGTCTAACATTTAGATTTCCCTCACAGCAAATGCGAACACTATCCATATCCAAGTAATAAAATCTGTTACTCAAGTGGAATTCGATGTCGGGCAAAATGGGAGGCAGCTGATAAATGATGGAAGTTATGACAGATCGTTTCACAGTTTCCTCATATTTCTACTCAGCTGAACAAAAAGAATTATGTTAACAAAACCATCAGTTGTTTTAAATTCTTAAAATTAGATGAAATCAGCTTCGTGTAGGAAAAATGTTTGGTTCATGAATCATCTTGCCTCTTTTAATCTATCAGTGCAATACAAAAATACAATACATTTCAATTAAATAATTTGTTTTAAATGACACTGAATAAAATATAATATATAATTTATATATATATATATATAAATATTTATATATTATACTTTAACATATGTGTTTAAAACTTTACAAACACTAATTTTTCTTTCACTCCTGTTCAATTTAGAAAATATGTATAGGTGAAAAATTAAATATTCAATATCAATCAAAAAGAGCCACTGTAGCTTCTGGACCCAAAGACTAAATTAAAACCACTGCAATTTATTTGATCTTTTCATTCACGGGGAATAAAATAGTCTTGCAGGGCGACTCTCGGATGTCTCCTTTGTGCTGAGTTTAGAGGAGGCTTCAAACGCGAAGGATATAATCCATTAATCAAATAAAGGTCCTTGTCAAGTGGGAGCGTTTAACAGCAACATGCCCGGGTTGACTCTTCGCCTGGCGCTGCTCTCAAACGTTTCTTTTCTATTAATGACCATACAGATCAATTGGTCTCGGTGTGTTGTTTTTTTTTTTTTTGAGAGGAGGCAACAAACAGCGTCTGCAGCTGCACCTGCTGCAGGGAAGCTGACTGCTCAATAAACCATAGAAACTATTCTTCTTCCAAAAAGAAAAAGAAAAACCCTGCAGAAGGCAAAAGGCTGCAGAACGAGCACAGTCACTTTGTCTCCGTGCGACACATCGGAGAAAACTGGACTCATGCAGGGATGAAGAAGCAAATAAAGCCACATCTAACCGTTTATTTGGAAAATAAAATTTATAGATATTCAGAAGGCAATTTATATCTGCGATTAGATCTAAAGTTATTGTCTTCAAACATTTTGAATAAACTCAAAACAAACTATTAATAATAATAAAAAAAAAACAATAAAAAACACCATAAAGTTTATATCATATTAGGAAACACGGTCCACTTCAAATATACTTGTCAACATTGCACTTAACACTTTATCATTCCTGATATTAACGGATTCAAAAGGAAACATAACATGTCTATTTTCATTATCAGAAATGTTGACACTAATATTTGAAATTAAATTCATTAAATTTCAGACGCGCAAATGTTTTGGCGTCAAACTGAAAAACTGCTCATGTGCATTTTTTGGGTGAAATTGGTGTTAAATAGGTTGAAGGCCTGCAGGTGGTTTTTCAAAAAAAAAAAAAATAATAATAATCATAATAATAATGATAAAATAAATAAATACAAAAAACCTGTGGGACATTCCAAAATTCATGAAAATTATAGACTAAATATAGAAGGTGTTAAAAGAAAAAGTCCCGAGTTATTAATGAGGACTTTTGCTCATCGTATAGGAAAGAAGGAAATGGAAGATAAATTGCCTTGAGGCCTTGTTGCAGTCACCCATGTGCCTTAAACATGAGAGATATTTCTGCAACAATAACAATGGATTATTATAAAGGAGACTCTGTGGGCGATGATCATGTGCCAAGTGACTTTTACGCACGTACTTCTCAGCCCATCTAACATCATCAGAGCAACTGTATGATGGTGTGTGTGTGGGGGGGGGGGAGATAAAATCAAGTCACCTGAAGATCCTCCAGGCCGTGATGTCCCAGGTGCATCCCGAGAGGACCATCCCCGAGTGCGGCAGCCCCTTCCCCGAGACCGTGGAGGAGCCGGGGGACAGCTGGATACTCCCGCCGGGGGTCGAGGCTCAGAGCCCGGTGAGACTGTGACAGGAGCCCCCCATCCTCGGAGCGCGACCTCTGCGAGTGCCATGCCGCTTGCTGATGCTGATGGATAGAGTTGATGGAGGGGTAAGGGTCTGACAGGTGGGAGTACGCTGAGTCCTGGCTCTGGGAGTATGGCAGGGAAGACTGGGGGTAGGGGGGAGGGAAGTAAGGAGGCTGGAAGTCAGAGGCCGGAGTGTGGCAGAGCGGGGGAGCCGAGGAATAGGCGGCCTGGTTGAGGGAGGACAGCTGGGAGAGGCGCCCACTCGGCGAAGAGCCGCTTAGTCCATCTGCGCGGTCCTGCGGAAAACGAGAAAGTTTGTTTTATATCAGGGGCTCCGAGTGCTCAGCAAACTAATCTCCCAGGGGAGCAAAACGGGACTGACTCTTCCACCACATGCTTAAATTAAGAGCTCCAGAAAATGCATGATTTTTAAAAGTAAAGCCCTCATCCACACAGAAACTCATTTATTAGAGGGTTGGAAATAGCAGCAGCGCTTGAAGTGATGCGCTGTGGCACAAGACGCCGGTGGCACCGCCGCTGAACAGTGTCACAAAGGTCACGGCCACCAAGAAGCTGCACAAAGGACAGGTAATGCACAACAATAACACTTGGCTGCGGGAGGGGGCATCAACAAACACACACTGAGCCCACGAGTTAAAATCGAAAGGAAAACGGTTCACATTCAAACTGGAAAGACGCAGGGAAACCAAATGTGATTTGATTTTGACTTTTAGTTTGACCCTCTTCATGTGAAAGACGTGTGGTGGACTAAACATGTAGTCCACTAGCCTACATTTCTGCGCGCACACACATCCTGGTGAAATTGGATTTTTTTTTTTTTTTTTTTTTTAAAGCTGGGTCACCCAAAATCAATGGTGTAGTGGTGGAACAATGTCCATTATGTGCCAGCCAGAGAGGGCCGCTGCCAGGGTTAAAAGCAGCCCACACACATCAGGCTATCAGTCATACAACAAGCCGCACTGTGCAGGATTGGGTTTCTGATTTGAATCCAACAAAGTTCAGAGTCACATCTGAACCCGCATGGCACGGCGGCGGCGCCACCGGAAAGATGAGCGTCCTCTCGGGCGCGTCGCGGTGACCGGACACTTCACCGTCAGCCGGTCTCACTTGCTGTGACACTGTGCAGACAAAGAGCATCTGTCCGCGGACAGATGCGCGGCACCGCTACAGTAAACTCAGAGGCAGACAGGCTCGTTAGGAAGTACGAACAGCTGACACTCTGGAGACAAGAACAAACCAGACTTGGCTGTTTTTTGTTTGTTTGTTTTTTTTAAATTCTAAACCATAAATCAGGAAGAACCATTATTCTCTCCAGGCTGACAATTGATGCCACAGGTTTAAGATTTAAGACAGATTTTTTGTCTTTATCTTTATTTAGTAGAAACTGATTCCAAGTAATGAAATAAAATGTGCATGTGTTTTGTTTTTTTTTTTTTTTAGATGAATCCGCTGCCAATCCGTACAGAAAATAAACTCCCTTCTAAATCTGAGTTAGACTGGAGATGAACAACCCCCCCTTCAGAAAAAAAAAAAAAAAAAAAAAAAATTCCTCTCTTTTTCACTCACCATAGCCGAATAGGTGTGGATTAACATCTGGACCACTCTGGATACCCCCCAAAATGTAAAATTCAACAGGATGCAGAGGCTTCCAGCGGCTGAGAGATGTCACCAAATGCTCTCCGGGATGTAATCCAGGCTGTTTTAACGGTCCATTAAACTCAGAGGTGTTATTCACTTTTGCCCCTTTTTCCCCTCGCTGTTCCGACGCAGCTCTTTTACGCACAGATGAAAAGCTTGCTGCCAGATAACGCACACGCGCGCACAACACACACGGAGTCCTCCAAGCCGCTCCATGAGCGCACTACTTATAGGTTTTGCGCGCACCCGGCAGAATGAGGGGAGGGGTCGACAGGGTCCACTTCTCTTAAAGAGATATATTCATTCAATGAAATCACACATGCACCGCACTTTCCCTCATTTTCTATCCTTTTAAAATCCTGCCAACGAATTGTAGGATACTTTATCGGTTTTACGCACCGAGGGTCAATAAACTGTTTGTGTTTGTATGTTTTATTCCACATTGATACAAAAATCACGAAAACACATATTTTTAGATTTCTGACACCTAAGTTAAGATTATAGTCGAATTTACGCACAAACGTCCACGTCCTTTAAGTCAAAAATCTCTTTGTATTTCTTAGTTTTAAACTCAAGAGGATTTTATTCTACTGAGCCACTGATTCACTCACATGCTGGATATTTTCTGGATTCAGTCAAAGAGAAGTCTGCGGTGTTTCATTTACCTGCAGAATGTCAGTCTTGGTTCGGGATTTCCAGAGCATGGTGGTTGGCTGAAGTCAGTCTGGGCGTCGAGCTGCAGCTGAGGGGTTAATGTGGAGGCGCTGGATGGAGAGGAGACGGGCTGAAGGTGCAGAGAGGAGTGAGTTAGTTTGAGAGACGATGCGGGAGTTTGTATGGACGATTGAGAGAAAAGAGACGGGTGTTAGGGAGGGAGGGGGGTAAAAAAAACAGAGGAAGAGGGCGGGAGGTGACAGGAGTGGCATGGGGGGGGGGGGGGTAGCTAAAAACTTTATTCACGGTTGGTGCAAGGACTAAAGGATCAGGGATGAAGCTGAGAAAAACATGGCTGGTCGGTGATAAACACAATGCAAATGATCACAGCTATTAAGAAAAAAAAGCGTCTTTTAAATCTATTATTTTTAATGATCCATGGAAATTTACAGCACAAACGTTGGCTCTTAACAAATGGATTAATCCTAATTTAATTAAATTAATCAGAATTTCTGAGTAAAAATATACATTACATTTAAAAATGTAATAGTTGGAGAGAGACTAAAGAGTAACTTATCACCAGTCATTTATTGTTGCACTTTAAGAAAAACAAATGCTCAATTTAGTAGATTTCAATCTTGATTTAATAATAGTCATAAATTCTATTTAATAATCAACTTTAACTTCATGAAATGATCGAGCTTCACGTCTCAGGAAAAAAAAAAAAAGCTAAAACTGCAAACACAGAAATGTGGACAGAGGAAGAGCCTTCAGGACACATTAGGTCTGACTGCGCCATCTTGTGGTAACTGTGAAAAGAGGAAAAGTTTCTCATGGTTTACCTTCAGTTGAGTGTTGACCACGTCCCATTTGACTACTGAATTATTGCAGTTTTTAATATAATCATTATTTCACTGGTGAACCACTGGAGAAATGAACAGTGCAGCTGTCTTCATGTTCAGAGACGAAAACAAATGTCCATCTACAGCTAGAAGAAAAACAAAGGGAGGAAAGTAACATTGACAACAAAGGTTACTGTTCTCTAACAAAATAATTCTTTATTAAATTCATTTAC
Source organism: Rachycentron canadum (assembly GCA_038496675.1). Lineage (NCBI taxonomy): Eukaryota > Metazoa > Chordata > Actinopteri > Carangiformes > Rachycentridae > Rachycentron > Rachycentron canadum. The sequence goes on along the minus strand of CM076663.1, from coordinate 6,193,285 downwards.
ATTTCAGCTTTTACACTTAAACTGCTCGTGTTTTTCCGTTCCACGTAGGGAGCACAGCTCAGTCTCACCAGGCATCTCTACTTACCTTGTTGCAAATGAACTACAGCCTCAGATTCACTCACTGATGCAAAAAGTCAAAATAAAAGTCTCATTATGTTCTATGTGATTACACAGAAAAATATGAAACATGGTATTTTGTCCTTATTTCTCTTTGGGTTTTTTTTTTTTTGGCATCTCTGGCTTTTTTGTCTAATTACAAAAAAGCCTGAGGGCAAATTATCCATGTCAGACTGGTACAACTAATGAACACACCAGTTTGGCTTCATGAATAGCTGTGCTTTTTTATTTTCATAGTGCAGCTTTATTTTCAACTCCGCAAGTTAAAAATACCTCATCAAAGAGCACATTGTCCTTTGGCAGCAGTTTGATTTCACTTCACTCCCACTGACTTCTTCAGGTTCCTCATACAGCTCAAAGCTGCTTCATCACTTCTCATCATCATGTCTCCAATCTCCTGTTTACAGACCGGACACTGCTCCGCCATGGCACACAGAGCTTCCTCTAGCGCCTCCAGTGAGTGCTGGTCAGGTAGCGCGCTACACTGACCCAGCATGGTGAGCATGTGTTTGAGCCAACCTTCCTCTCTGACCAGGGTGGCGATCCAGGGCTGAGCGCGGATGCAGCCGCCCAGAGCCTGCAAGCCCAACCTCCAGAGCTCTGCAGCCTCGTCCCAGCTCTCCTCCCAGGCGACGCTCACCTTAGCTGAGCCGAGGCTGGATCCGGAGTCCAGGGCGCCGCGGAGGAACCGGAGAGCTGAGGAGAAGAACCGTCTCTGGCCTGCTTCCACTGTGCCTGGAGAAACAAAAAAGCATGGGTTTCTCATCTAAAGCCCCCAATAACTGATATTTTGTTCTTAATCTAAAAAAGTGAAATAAAATAAAATTTACACAACAATTTACAGCCATAGCTGCATTAATCAATTTTGACCACCAGGTGGGAAAACTTCATCATTAACAATACAAAGCCACCACTGTAGCACTGTTTTCTTTTGACAAACATATTGGCAAACAACAACCTACTTTGCTGACTATATCTAGCTTTGTTGTTAAAAACACAGAGAAAAAGATCTCGGCCTTTCCAGATGTTTACCAACTATGTCCATTTTTCTGTCCGTTTCCTGCCCAACATCAAAAATCTGCATTAAAATGAGACATGAGCGACTCAGGACATAGAGAGATGAGTGTAAGTCAGTCAACGTGACTTAAAACTGTACATAAATAACAGTAATGTTTCACAGGCCCAGTCTGCACTGTGTGTGTAACAGCATTTCTGCCCATCTAGAGCACTCATGATGTGCATTCCCATGGGCACTCTTCCAAAGCAGTTATGTAAGGAAACATACAAGGGTAACTAACAACATCAGTAATGGCTGTAATCCATTTAGTTTTACCAGTTTCCACAGCCCTGGTACACATTTTGACAGGTGACAGTAGGAAAAGTTATTATTTTATCAATCCAGTTTATAACGGCTGGTTTATATTTAACTGGGCTGTTTCAAGGTCACGGCTCTGTAAATGTTAGCTCAGTCTCTCACTGTCACACACAACAGAGCCTTCACTAATGCTGTTAGTAACACCTGGGCTTTTCCTGCTACGAAGTCATCATCTGCCGTGGAAAAGGTATATCACACGATACACTTAAAGATAAACACAAATACAAGAACCAAAATGGAATGCAGGTTTGTTGCGTTATACGGCTCTGGGCGACATGGTGTTGTAGTGGTTAGCACCGTTGCCTCTGGGTTCAATTCCTGGGAGTTTGCATGTTCTCCCTGTGCCTGTGTGGGTTCTCTCTGGGTACTCCAGCTTCCTCTCAGAGTCCAAAGACATGTACGTAGGTTAATTGGTAACTCTAAATTAGGCATGAATGGTTGTAAGTATGTGTTGGCCCTGGGATAGACTGGTGACCTGTGCAGGGTGGATGTATTATATGTAATCAGAATCACTGGAGGTGGAGGTCACATGACAGGTACACTGACTGTTCCCGGGTTTATTCACTGTTGTTTCATTCCAAGTCATGTTTACTATGTTAGATTGTTAAGTTGTGCATCTCACCTCTTCAGTTGATTCTGACATGATTATGATCAGTGGGGATGTATTACGTACAGATCGATGCAATATACATTTGTTCATTGACTTCTGTATTCAAGATAATGTGACAGCAATTGATCTGCATGGGCAGTTTCTTTCAATTGTAAAAATGAAACCACTCAACTGTATCTTACTGCGATTGAAGGGAGTAAATGCTTTCAGATGAAACCTGCTGCTTCTCTTTCTGTGCCAAGTCCAGTGTATTTGTGTAAAACAATTACTGTGGAATTCATATAGACACACAACATTGCAACACTAATACAAATAGTATTTGTATGTAATTAAAGCGTTAATTAACTGACAGAGGTTGATGTTGGTGTAAATAATCATAACCAGTTTTACCTGATGGAGCTGATTTGAGTCTGCCAACCATTAGTCCCAAAGTGCAATAATTTGCTGCTAGGACCAGGAGACGGGGTTTATGCACTAAAACAGGAAGTGCTTCACTCAGAAGAGCCTCCAGAGTTCTAAAACACTGGTCCTTCCTAGAAAACAAAGAAAAACAGTATGACTTCATTCTCTGTAAATAACCTGCAGGCTTCAGAGGAGTATTTCACTTGTACACCCGTGATGTACCTGACTCTCTCTGGTTCTGTGACAGTAAAGTTAAGGAGGGCTGAGCAGGCTGTCTCCATGCTGGGGTCCCTGGTTGACACCACCCCACTCTTCCCCTTGAGGGAAGTCCAGCTCTGGGACAGAAAGTGCACCAGCAGGGCCGGTGTGTCGAGCGTGAGCAGCACCTTCCTGGGACCTTCCTCTGCTGACAGGTGGCACAGAGCTGGGAGCAGATACCTGGAGAGAGGAAGATGTTTTATGGATACCAGCCTTGGGATGCAAGACCAGCATCTACTCTCCTTGGATATGGCGTTGTACTTTTAACATTACTGATTCACTCCTTCTTGTATTGTCATATTTACCTCAGAGGTTCTTTGCCTGTCCAGACACCTCGCTCCTCAGACACAGACATCTCAGCCATCCAGTCAGACAGGCCCTGCTCTGAGGTCTCGCCCTGCAGGTGGCTCCGCGTGTAGCTGATCAGGAAAGACAACAGTCCACTCACTTCCTCTTTCAGACAGGAAGTCTCCTCGGCCAGCCATGAGCACAGGGAACGGAATGTGGCAAAAATGAAAGGGTCTCCATATCGACTTGGATCAACCTATGAGAACAGGAAGAGAAGAGGAAGAGTGTTTTAGCAACTGAGGAGGCAAATCATTTTACAGTACAAAGACCCATTGCTATTACTGGACTAATTTTCATATGAATAAAGGTTTATAGAACATTTTGCTACTCTCTTCTCAACTGGTATAATATATTTAACATATGTCAAGATCATGCACTTGCTATTCTTTCAAAACTTTAATGGTCAGCCGAAACATATCATTTGTACACGTTTCCTCATCTTTGCTTGTAATCGGCGAAAAAAAAAAAAAAAAAAAAAAATTTTCATTTTGGATTGCCTTCCCATTGCTACATTTTCAGAGAAACAGAGAAAATCTACCATTTGGTAGGACTGATAAGATGACAGGGAATCCGATCACAACCCTACCTATTAAATTACTTGAAAAATTATGTAAAAGATGAATCCCTTTTAGAAAAGTTGCTAAATTTCCTCTCAATTGAAGAAATGATTAATTGTTTCAGTTCTATTTGTGAGCTGATTATTTCAAAATCAGGTGTCTAGATAATCATATGTTTCCAGAAGTGGTGGACACTAGCTAGTTGGCTATTAAAACCACTACAAGCGCCACCCAAAGAAGTTCAAATGTCATCTTCTCACCTGTTGCAGGTGGTATATTACAGCGGAAAAGGCCTCTTCTAGCACCCCGAGGACCTGCCTGCTCTGCTGCAGACTGAGTGAGGAGATGGAGCTCTGAGAAGGTGCAGTCGGCAACAGTCCTGGACTGCAGGCCTGCTCTATGGCAGCCTCCATGATTCGGTAACAGCCTGAGAATGAGAAGAGGAGGCTTAATTAACAAAAGGAGGTTAATCGTCTTTAATCGGGTGTTACTTGATATGATTTCATGACACTACCTTTCTACATGTTTGAAGTAAGCAAACAAAAACGTTTTGCATTAACGTTGCATTGCACTAAAGACACCAAGGCCATGTCCTCAGGCCTGTTTCACAAAAAAAAATAACCTGACAAGGACTGAAACTCTCCAGTTACAGAGGTCGTGATCATAAGTCTTTAAAACTGATTATTTTAGCAAACAAATTGAACAAAGAAAGTAATTGAAATTAAATGATTTCAATACTTTGTGACATTGTCAAGAATGCTTTAGAATGGCATTTAGCCAAGTGTGTATGGAAATGAAAACTTTTTTTATAATATTTGAATTAATAATGTAAAAATGTATATATTTAAATTAATATAGAAAAATAAAATTTCAACAATTTACCTAGCTAGTCAAAATTTCATGGGGGATTACACTGGCTTTAACTTTGGACTCATGATGACTTAACAAGGTTAAATGGCCATAAATATGTCAAATAAGGAAATAACTGAGTGTAGTAGCATGTTTTTGAGATGAGTGGTTTTACTACTTAGAACTGTTTTACACCACCAAAGAAGATGATAGGAGGTTACTACGGCTAAGATTAAGACTGTGAACTGTTAAGCACAGACAGGTGCCGTAATGACAAATAATATACTACCTGTGAGAGTGTGCTGCAGCTCTGGGCTCAGATCGGTACCAGGTGGTTCCTCTAGGCCCATTCTGACCTCCACACAGGCCCGGTTCACTAGTAAGCAGCAGAACTTTGGTGGTCCCACCATTGCCCACCCATACAAATCCAGCAGACATGCACTGAGGACCAGGATCGGCCCGATCTGCCTTGGTGTCAACTTAGCCTGCATCATGGGTCTCAATACCCCCCACATACGGCTCACGGCTCCCTTCATTTCTTCACTCTCTACTGCCACTCCTATTGGGGGGAGAAACTGTACCAACTGGGAACACATGTCCAGCCTGGCCTGGTCTGCGGACTGGCAGAAGTCTTTAGAGAGCCTGACCAGTAGAGTGAGGAGTTCTGCAGGATGTTTATTCCAGGCTTTGTCCTTGGTTTTACCTGACAGGAGGCTACCAAGCAAGGCAAGCCCCCTCTGTTGGCTGAAAGTCTGGTTTTGTTCCACTGCTTGACACAGAGCAGGAACAGCACCCCTGCTGAGCAGCTGGTCAGGACCCCTCGGTAAGGCACGCACAGCTGTCAGAACCTGGTAACAGTCTGCAGCCATGGCCTCATCGAGACTCTCAGATGGTGACGCTTCTTTAGGTGGTGATACTCCGTTAGATGTACTGCCATCATTACCCCTTTGCCTGCTGGTTTTTCCTTCTCCTGCTGATTCTGTCACATTGGCAGGATTAGTTTCTGGGCTTGAACTCTCTGCTGATTGTACTTTACTATCTGGACTCTGGCCCATCTCTCCAGCTTGGGTCTGTTCCTGGGCAGCCTGCTTCTGCTGGTTTGACACAGGACCATTTGCTAAAATGCCCAGCAGGAGTGGGATGGTGGTGAGGAGCTGGGGATGGGAGGCCATATCTGGGTCTGTGCTCAGGGCAGCCAACAAGGCTGTGCCCAATGAAAGGAGCTCATGTGGGGGTAAGCCAGAGTTCTCATTCCCTCTGATTGCTGTCACCAAAAGCCGAGCTGGAAGGTTGAGCCCCACTGCTTCAAAGATGCGTCTCAAGGTGGGTTTGTCTAGTTGGCTTGCTGGGCACAAACGAGTGATCTAAGTGAGAGAGAGGAAAACAACAAACTAAATCACGTGTAGACTGAACCAATAACCTTTCAGACACTGGGCTCTGTCACAACATCTAGGTAACATATATACACATATATATTTTTCTAAATTAACTTTCTGCCTCCATCCCAATACAATGAACATGAGTGGTGAGTTTCCATGATGGTGCTAACAGCTTCAGAAGCCTGAATTATCCCTTGTCTTTAAAAACCCAAATATACAAGCTTGAGTACTAATTTTAATCATAATATTATAAGATGTTTATTTAGCACATTAACATCCTATACAGATTTCTGATCACTCTTTTTCATCCTTTTTTACAGGTGTGTCTTCACAATGTGTTTTACATTAGTATGAGTTGGTAAACCTATAAAATAGTTTAATCTAAAAATTCAAAAGGTTGCAGTGGATGCACAATACTTTCCTTGCTTCATCTTAAGTTACAACTGATCAGAGGTTGAGGTTCAGTGTAGTGTAGTGTAGTTTAATATACAACCACAAACCATCCAAGGTGTAGATGACCAGGACATAGATGATGATCAAAAACTAAAATTTTAACATTAATATAATCAAATAGACAGAAATATAAATGATCAGATGTCTCCATGTCTCAAATCCCCTCCAACACCACAATAAAACCAGGTACAAACATATGAATGGTGACAGTAGCATCTCTGAGCTACTTCACATGTATTTACACAAATATTTACTTACCAACAGAAGAGCAGCCAATGTGTGGCTGTCATTTTTAGCATGTTTGAGGGCATGAAGACACCTCTCCAACACCTCTCTCTGGGCATCAGTCAAACCACCTCCACCTCCACCTCCTGAATCCTTGTCTGAGCCTCCTCCTTCTCCTCCTCCCTGCTCCTCTTTTCCAGGAGGCTGGCTGCTCACGACAGGGGTAATGTCGGCACGATCAGCCATGATGACCTTGGCGACTGTGTTCGCCAGGAGAAAAATGAAATGTATCGTTAGGCAAACTTTGATAACATGATGTCAGTATCATGTCATTAGCTCCACGCTGAGCAGAAAAACAGGAGAAGCCCAATTTAACGATCTTCAGTTGGTTTGTCTGGGGCCTTCGGAGTAACGGCTATAACGAGAATTCAAATTTTTAAAATTTGAATTCGCCAACGTTCATAAAATAACTTACTTTATATACAACCCTTTCACGCGCGACAAGCAGCTCGTGAGCACTCCCGGGAAGTGGACAGTCAAAATAAAGAGACCAATGAAAACGGTCCGCCAATGCTGGGTAACCAATCATAGCAGAGATAGTTGGAAGGCGGAGACGCCATTTTGGTCCGTGTTGCAACGTCAGAGATGCGACGCTACTTTATTTTTTTAAGGCCGAGATAGTGAATTTTACTCGTTTCCCGGTTTAAAGCGCCGTAACACACCACGAAAACCACAAAAAAAGCAATTGTTTCAGCGGCTTCACCGTTACCGTTGAGTTGAACCTGTTCGAAATTGGAGGCTGGTCGGCAGGTGGCGCAAGGCGGAAGTAGCCGGATTAACCGATCTCATTTTCATTTTAGACACAACACGGGCAAGATTTATATTAAAAAAACACCAGCACGCCATGCAATATAATAGAAATTACAGTCAGGTTTGTGTATGTAGTCCCCCTTCTGAAAAGTGTCGTTAATTTTCCATTATTGTGTTTTTATCGACACGGCGTTCGTGTCACAAAACGCTTTATTTTGAAACTCCAGCCACCGGAAGCGTCATATACTACTCCGGCAGGCTTGACGGCAGGTTCACAGGCACATCAGCTGTACGAGCGAGAGGAATACTGACCCAAATGATTGAACCGGGGACGACGACAGCATCGACGAAACAACACTTCACAGCAACAGACCGAAGTGAAAGCCCGGACACACACCCTGCCACTGTAAGTCCTCGCGTACTTTTCCGTCTTTAATGGTGTCGTGCCAGATGCCATTAAAACGCACCGGATGAATCTCGCTCGGTAGTGTGCGGTGAAAGAGGGATGCAAGCAACTGTTAGCCTCAAGGTGCCTTAAACGGGAACGAACCCGGATTAAACAGGTGAATTACCCCGTGGTCTTCTGCCTCAACGTTTGCCTCTCAGTGTGGTGACCTCGGCACCTTTTCCAGAAACCAACCACCGAGATCAAAACTGTCATATTGTTGATTCAGCCGTCACTCCTTTGTAAGTCTGTAATAGTGCATTAGACTACGCAGGCTGGAGCTATCGGCCTATATTGTAGAGATCTGACAGCTAGTTAGAGACATCCCGTCTTGAGTAAACCCTGGCTGTTGTTTTCAGGCTGGTAAAATACATAATGCATGAAACCACCATTTTAGATGAAATGTCTCAGATCCTATCCCAGTGCGTTAACTCACGCTGTTTATTTGATTGACAGACCCTCATTCATGCTGCCATGCACTTATTTGCACTTTTAATCATCCGGTTATTCCCTGTACTATAAGAATCGAGTTTCTTTTCATCATTTTGTTCAATTCAATCAATTAATAATTAATTTGATGAGTCTAAAAATAGACTTAGATCTCAACACAGGTCCAAGTGATGTTCATCATTTAGTCAGATCAAGAAACTTTGTTTTCATCTTTAATATGAAAATTATAGATATTCAACTCTTTTGTCTTAAGAAACAAGTGATTACCTTTTATATTCTGTTTTTATCTGTTGGCAGTCATCAGATTCATCCATTAGTAAACACAATGAAGACCATTAGTCAGAAAAAAATGGCATCCAATAGGGATAAAAGGTGATGGCTTAAAGAGAAACTTAAATTCAGGAGCCAAAAGGTCATACTGTTAATGCTATTCCTGAAAGATCAAATGAACACAATGAGTCAGAAAAAGCAGAAGCACAAGGCAAACTGGTGTGATTCATGTGGTGAAAGATACTCAAGACTTTAGAGATAAGAGGTTTTATTCAATTGTAAGGGTTGTTTACTGTATATTGGTATACATGGGGGTTTATGGTATTGCTGTGATAGTTGTATTGGATCTATTTAAATGTTATTCTAGGATTAGAACAATTGCTACTGTAAGTATGCTTCTATATTTGTTACAGCAGTGGTTCATTATTGTTTTCTTTTTGTTTTATTTATTTACTTTTCCAAGCACTCTGTCTGGGAGAGAAATAAAAACAACTTAATTTTTCTGCCCCGTAGCTACCAGAAGAAACAGTGCGTGGGACTTGGTAACATTGCTGAGAAATCTCCACCAACCTGTCTGCCTAGAAGCCAATACAGCTATTGACTGCTGCAACTGAGTGAGAGAGGAAAAGGAGAAAGAAACAGCCAAAGAGAGAGAGAGAACTTGTCGACCCCAGTTATAAGGGGGCTTTTGGTCACAGAGATCATTGTTCTGCAGAAGCCTCCCGTGGGAAAAGTAGCCATTGAAAAGTCTGTAATGGCTGAGCTGTCATCAGCCCAGGTGACCAAGTGCACCTGAGCGTGGCTGCTGCACAGACTCAAAGTCACCACCAGCCTCTGGGCATTTACTGCGCAGTAAAAAAAAAAAAAAGGAAGGAGATCCACACTGCTGCCACCTCAGCAGAGAGAAACAACGTGACTGTATCCTTTGCCTTTTTTTTTTTTTTTTTGTCAGGATTATTTTTACCTGGAGATTTTTTTTTATTTGCTTTTTTTTGGTGGATTACCTGGGAGCGAAAAACAAGTGCAGGAGGGCAGATGACTATTTGTGGCGCAGGGACTGTCTGAGCTGAGCAGCCTTGGCTCAAGCATCTGCTTGCAGGAATGCAAATTCACATATGGAAGCAGAGGAATACAGGTTTGTGTCAACAGTTTATGTTGTTTAACTTCATTTATCAATATCCAGTATTTTATAATGTAAAGACCAAATGATGTGTTTATGTGATTGTATTATAGTTGTCAAACTGCAGTGGTATTGCTGTAGGATCTTTCTCTATATTTCTTTAAAATTTAGTTGTGCTTTTTTAAACTGCATATTTCTAAAATTGAAAGGAGCAATAAGGCCAGAAAATTTGCAGGAAGTTTAAGAGGCAAAAAAGTGATAAATGGCTCCTTTACTCAGACTGAGCTCCATGCTTTCCTCAACAAGTCCTATCAGGCTTTTTGAGGTGTTAGTGTACTTGAATGAAATGAATTTACCTTTTGCATCTTAAGACAACAGATTCACAGAAGCTGAACTACATGCAGTAATGTTAACGTATGAATCCAGTACAACAATCTGTGTCTCCTTTTTTGTGTCTTGTTCTGCAAGTTAATTATTCTCTATCATGATTTATTGATTTATCTTTGCTAATTACTCTGTAATGAGACACTTCCTCATCATACTTCACGCAGGAAGAACATTATTATGAAGTTAACCCGGGGCTCTTGATGGCCTGTGTCTTGAGCATAGTTCTAAAAAATATAAAATTTTTGACTGAGCTGTGAGATTGGATTGTAGAACCTGTGTATATTGCAATGGCATTTATACCCCTATTTTATCTATATCTATATCAATTAATGTTCAACCTCTGTATCCTACATGGAGCTCACTCTTAGCTGACCTTTTATTACCCAGGATGACTTGTAACAAGTGTGACAGGCATTTGATTGGATCCTGTGGTCCAGCAGTGTAATACTCCCAGATTTTAATCACTACCCATTTTCAAGACCAGCCATATCAGACCATGAAGGACAGATTGCACAATGTATTGAGTTTTGTCTTATTTTTAAGGGTGAGGAATAAGAGCCTGTCAAGTAAATACCAAAAGTGAATTGAGACAAGTTGAGCTGGTGCCATGTGGACGAAAAAAGACTAAATGGTCTCTTTATTTTCCTTTTTCACTTCAACTTTGCTTTAATTTGTACATACAAGGAAGTTGCTCACAGGATGAGAAGTTATCTCACGCCTTCCCAAGAGTCACTGTCAACAGGATATTAGCAGAAATGTTGCATAATCAAACAGAACTCTTGTATATATTTCATTCTCTGTTGTACTTAACAGAGAAAGAGGAATATTTGTATTCAACTGGCCACAGAATTTATGAATCTTCATGAAACAATTTTCTGTGTTTACTTGAATATATATATATATAGTTATAGTAACAATGTACTTTGGGTTGCATTCCTCTGCTTTGTTCTGGAGCATCTCCAGCTGAAGCCATTGAATCTTATTTGCATGTCTGTCATCAAGTTGATGTGTTTAGAGGTTGTTGAAATTCTTGAGAGTGCTCAAGAGTGTTTCTCGATGGAGCTGAAGCACTCTTGACTGTCAGTAATCAAGGTAGAGAAGGAGGGAAAACCTGAATTATTCATATCGGAGGTAGATATGGCTTAAATCACCTTGTCCCACTGTTACGCATTACATCAGACAGAGTTATTCTTATGTCCACTGCAAACACGGTAACTCATTTTGTTCAATTACGGTGACATTTTGTGTAGTATTAGTTTGTGCAACAGAGCGCCGTATGGTCACCATTTTGTACAGACTCATATTAATAATATTCTATGATCAACATTAGGGGTCTAAAGATTTTTGAAATAGGCTGGAACCACAATATAAATACCTTGATCTTGTGTTGTGATACCAGAAGATGGAACCGCTGCTGCAGGTGCTTTCGTTCCATTACTGATATAAATAAACTCATTTGTCATTTCACAGTTGACACTATAATACTTGTAAATCACAAAATTGTTATTTTATTAGGGCAAGCTTTACATTTTATATTTATTTTATTGTCGTCTAACTGCGTGTGTCACGTAACTATTTTGGTCCAAAAGTTAAGCTAGTTTAATTAGCCTAAGATGGACAGTAACCCTTTCTCTCTTTCTGTCCTCCCATGTCTAGCGTTGGGTTTCAGCACCTGAGCCTGTGAAGGCCCCCGGAGGCGGCCATGTTGGATCTTTTCCTCAGAGTGTTGGTGTTGACCTGTCTTCACCCATCAACTCACAGCACCTTGCTGCCAACCTAAGTCCTCTCTCTCTCTCTCTCTCCCTCTCTCTCTCTTCCTGTGTCTCTTTCTTCCTCCTCCTGACTGGGAGAAAGGTAAACATGGCCATGTTTTGCAATTGCAGTTCTTGTTCTGTGGGCATGCTTGGCTACTTATGGCACAAAAAAAAAAATAATAAAGTAGGTTTTTTTTTGGGTTTATTTGCTTTTTTTTATTGAGTGGAAGTCAGACCACACTTTAATGGCTCATGGGAAGTCTGAGATACTGTAATGAAATTAAACCCTCACTAACAATTGTGTGACACTAAGGCTTTTTGCTCCAGTGGGTTGGTTATGTTGGTTTAATTATGTAATTTTGGTCAGCAGTTTCTTTTTAATGAATGCGAGTCCTCTAAAAACGGCTTTCCTCTTTAATTTTCTCATAACTGCCTTTAAGGTTGATAATGATGATGGTATTTTCTTTGAGGATCTTCGGGGTACCTGGAATAAAGTTTTGTTTGTTTGAGCGATGTTTGGCCTCACACCATGAGTTTGTACTGCCTGGCGTAGTGTTTGGTTGGTGAACTGAAGTCGTTCTGTTTTTTTCTTTCCAGGCCTTTGAGGAAAATGTCCTATGCACACAAGCACCACAAGCTGCTCACCTGGAGCTTACCTCACCTCCTCCTCTTACCGCTGACCTACCTCTGGTTCTTGGCTCCTCCCACAGGTAAAACAATCATTAATTGCCCTGAACTATACAGGTAAAAACACATTTGTTGACAGAGAAGCGATAAGGAAACTGTGCCTGTTAGTCTACCAGTGCTCATCCGTTCAGTAGCTTCACACACCTTTGATTACTCAGGGTGGGTCTTGCAATCTTATGATGATAGTTGGATGGTTTTAGGTTAAGTGGTCTTAACTGTATGTCTAATCTGAGGCAGCCGGATAGAGGACTGTTGGCACCCCTGCTGTGTGTGTGTGCCTTTCAGATGCCACTTAACTCAGTGGGTTACAATGTGAAACAGGACAATAGGGGCTCTGTGGATAGACATTGTGTATGTCTGTGGGTGTGTATTTTGAGGGATGGGGGTCAGAAGAACAGTGGACAAGGGGTGGGATGACACCCCTTTCTCAAACAAACTATAGTGCTTTTGTGTGTTTTTCTATGGCCAGACCTGTGTTTTCCCAGTCTTGAGTTACACTGACATCCCGTAAAGTTACCCTTGGCTCTAGTGTTGCTATAGTAGCAACATTTACTGGTATATCACTGTCTGAGATGGTTTAATGAATTTTTTTTTTTTTTTTTTTGGGGGGGGGTCATCTTTCCCTTTGCTTTTCTTGGCTTCACCATCACCTGGACAAACTCTTATCCAAAAAATTTAGAAGGTCACAATAATAAACCCAATTTACAGCCTGCGTTTATCAGCAGTAGCCATTCAATGCATTTAGATTCTAAAAATTCATCTCTATACTGTACAGTGGTTGTAATCGTTAGTGGTCCACTGTTTGTGTTGGATTCAGATGCCTTCTTACACATGAGTGATTCACTGGAAACAATACATGCGTGTAATCCAGTGTACAAATCAGGACATGGGCATTTTCGGCAGCGTTTGGCTTCGATTTCTTAGCAAGCTAACCAGCTCCCTTTACTCTTCCCTGCTGCTCTTTGAGCCTGTGCAGCATGAAGTCCGATCACAGATGCTCATTGCTTGATGGAAAGAGGCCAATTATTGACTTTTTTTATCAAAGGAACACAGTTTAGTTTGGCTGCAATGTGAATAGTTGCTCTGCTGTATTTATTTCTGACAAAGTAACTGCTCAAGCAGTCACTCACGATCAACCAGGACTGAGCTCTAACACTTTATGATAGTGAAGAAGGTTGTGAGGCTTCATTAGTGGATAATTAAACCACTTACTTTCTTGATATACTGTAGAAAAAAACAGTACTTGACATCTTCACAAATTAATATATTGTTCAAAGTGGCCATACAGTATCAGTATTTGCAGTAGAGGGTGCCAATTTGTTTGTGTATTTGAGTTAAGTTGAATGAATTAAGTTGTTTTTCATTGCAGTTCTAGTTTTCTTAACTCACAGTGACTCAGCTCTACTCCTTTTGTCTTGGACTATTATTCACAGCTAGATTGGCTTCTGTCTTTCTGTGGACATTCAGTTAAATACTGGTGAAATATAACCTCCCATTTCTCCCTGTGTTACTGTCCCACTCTGTGGTAGAATATAAACACTGCTGGTTTATTGTACCTGTCTACACAATGAATGTCTGATCTGGGACAATGGATGGATTTAATTGAACATGTTTGATACAACAAAAAGGTTGAATAAGAATAGCCTAGGGTAATGATCTTGAAGAGAAATGAAGACATACATAGCTTAATGCAACAGCTCACTGCACTGCTGATATGAGTCTGATATGGTCTGGCTCAGAGGGTGGAGTCTTGTGCGTACTGCATACTGTGCTTTGGGTTTTAATCAGTGTCTTGTTTTGTCAGGGAAAAGCCTCACTTCCTCTCTCTGTCTCTTGTTGCTGAGTTGGCTGACTGCTCAAACTGTGGCTGCATGTTGGCTTTTCAGAGAAATGTTCAGTCGGCTTAATCTTTGAAAAGTCTCACTGGTTGGGACTGGAATTCATCGTGTGTTTCACTTTGCCCCTTTGCCTGCGACAATGCCAGCAGTAACCAACAATACCCTGATTGATAGAAAGAAGTGAAATCTTGAAACGCCTGGGAAGCACTGCCCTTTGGCAGGTCCAGGATGTTGCCTTTGGCTGATCCCTTTGATCAAACTATGTGCTACACCAAACTCTCTAGAATTTCTTTAAAGGGAAACCAGTTCATAACCTGTTATACTCCCTGTCACTGGTATTTCCTGACCAACTTTCCTCTTCTGCATCAATAAATCCCATCATCAGTTACCCCTTTCCTCCCTCCTGTCCTGGTCCAGGTGTGTCAGCAGATCTCTGCCGGGTGACCGGCGGGGTGCTTGGGATCCACTGGAGCAGCACTATCAGCATGGGTTGGCACCCTCTGGCAGACGGGAGAGGTGGGGCGACATGTTGGGAGTCCTGCTGCCTCAAGCCAAGCTGCAACGCCGTGTGGAGCCTCGGTGGGCGCTGTGTGCTTCTCAGCTGCTCCCGGAAGAGCGGCTGCCCCATCTCTTCCCTGCCACAGCCTCACCAGGAGTCCCTCGGGCTCCTTCAGCTGCTCTCCAAGGTATGGCTGCTGCTGGCTGTGCATGGTGTAACACCAAACACTATGCTAAAGAAACTGCTTTTAGTATATTTTATATGACCATTAATTATTTTTTCTTTAATCATTTTTTTCTCTTACTGATTAGACAAATACAAACAGCAAATAAACTTAACCTTCCCCTACTTCCTAGAAACTAAGAAATTTGGGGGAGCAGAAACTTAAATAATTTTTGACACTGACAGAACTTAAATGCGTTCATTGGAGTTTTTTCTAAATCTCATTGTTGTCTGTAATTCATTTAAGGGTCCCGCCACAGAAAGACATAGAAAGCCTCGTCATGTTCTTCATACAGGAAGCCACAGACCACCCACAGGATACCTTACCAGCACGGTAACTTCAGAGTATTGGCTGATTTTTAATGTCGATATTGATCTTCACACTGTTTATCTGTAACAAATGCTGTTCCTGGCTTTCACAATAATTATTTAGTCAAATAAAAGTGTGGTGGAAGTAAAATGTGTACAACATGGTCCACCACATGTCCCTCAGATTCTTCTCCGAATTTGTTATTTTGAGTTTGAACTAATTCTGAACTGTCTCTGCAGGAAAGTCTCAAACTGGAAATAGCTCATCCAACTTCACCTGTGCCCAGCACCATCGCACTTCTTCAGACGGCCCAAAAGAACCTCAGCCAGGTAACCAATGGAAGTTCAGACACTGCTCCAGCTCCATCGCAACAAAACTCAACGGCGGACGACACTGTCGATACTCCTGCGTCTTCCAACAGCAGTGATGTCAGCTCATCCACAGCCACTGAAACTGCTGTCATCGCTACTCCAGCACAGGCTGGTAAGGAAGCGATCGCCTATTTCCAGCTAATTCAGTAATATGTCTTGTCTTCATTTATTAATTATGAGCTAATATATAATGGAACAGTGCAGTGGTGGTGCAGCCTTGGAGGGAGATTTCATGTGACTTTCAAGGGCTTTATTCACTAAAGTTGGTTCAAATATATTTTTGTCCTTTAAGCTTCCATGTTTTTTTCACACATTCAAAATTTGTAAAACTGCTCCTTCTTTATCTTCGCTCCAGCTGATGTTTGACAAAACAAAGATGCACTTTCCCCACACATTTTATGGCAGGCTGCACAGATGTTATTTTTCCCAGATGAAAGCGACATGTGCTGAGAGTGTGAAGCCAAATGAGTCTAATCAATAGGAATGTGCTGAGACACACAGAGCTTCTACAAACAGGAATGACTCGTCTGATCAGCTTCTCCTCCCTGAAGGACAATGACCCCAGTTTATCCTACATTAACTGAAAAAATGCCAAAACACGGCATGTTAGGTCTCTCTACAAACAATAGATTCCTTAGAGATAACAATAACAAGCTGGACTGGTTTAAATGCAAATTCAGAAGGTGTAGAAAGGTAATGAGCAGTCAAGGAGGAATTTAGACTAGATCTACTATTGTGCATCTCTTTGTGCAACACAAACATCCTGATCTATTTTTAAATCTCCTCCTCATAAGTCACCTTACTTTATAATAATGCTAATTAAATTTCCACTGTACACTTTTAGACAAAACTAACTAACTAACTGCATGTTTATTTATAGTTGGCAGAAACAAGCCAACATATTATTACCCAATTTTTAGCAAAACAGTTGCCTATTTACACATCCAAGAGAGAAGGAGGAGCATTAAAACTTTTTTTCAGGCCACCTGGTGAATTAGTTCAATATCCGTTTTCCTTTTAACTCTGTTTTTGTTCCCAGCTCCACAGGAAGATATCTGGCTCTTTAGATCAGTCTCTAACTGTGTCTGACTGCTACTTGGTGCTGAGCAGGTTTTCTTCAGTTTAAAGGGTTTTACTGCAAACAGCTGACCACAGCATCTGTAACCAGTGCTGACGGCGGCACTGGGGAACCATAACAGCTATGTTGCTCACCAGAAATTAAAGGAATTCAGGGATCATTCTTCACTTCACTTTCTGATAATTCCTCACATTAGAAATGTTTCTCTATGTGACTCTCATGAATATTTTTTTCCTTTTTAAACCATTTTGTCCCCACCCCAGAGGTCTAGATGAGACTTTGTGCCGTTGCTGTGCCACTCGTCCCTCTTTATTCCTCTCCTCCTCTGTACACTGTGTGATCATTCAGCCAAACTGACTGTTGCACGCTTCCTTCGGCAGCTGGAGGGATAAACTGACCGCATGTTAAGAATTTAGCCCAGAATCTCTTTTGTGGAGACATGTGTTCATCAACCTCGTTTTAAAAAAACTGAAATGCTCTGTAGAGCTGAGAGGAACTGCCTTAACGATAATCAAGTACAAGAGCGATAATTATTTCATTTTTTTTTTAATCATCTTTTGGTGAAATGAAATTTCCTTGAGTAATTGATCCAAAGCTACTGTATGTTATTTATTGATGTCCTGTGAATTGGTTTGCTCTCTGATTAATTTCAGTCTTTTGGTTGCCGTGCCAACCTTGGAGTCACCACATTTTAGTTTTGGCATCGTCCCTGAACCTGTGTTGTCTTTCACAGCAGTGAGGGAGCTGGTGGTGTCAGCAGGACAGAGTGTGGAGGTCACACTGCCCCGCAACGAGGTTGAACTCAACGCCTTTGTGGTCCCAACACCCCCAACAGGTAAAACCATTTCTGACACCTGAAGAACTACTGTTATTATTATTATTATTATTATTATTATTATTATTATTATCGTTGTTGTTATATAGAGTTCAACCTGCTAGTGTATTTAAAGTCAATAGCTGGTAGTGAGTTATCAAAAGGTTCCTAGTTTTGAAATCCTTGAAAAATCATTAGACCTTTCATGTAGCTAACAAAACGCACTGACTCACTCGGTATGATCTCATATTTTTGGTGCTCACTGATGAATTTCAAGCTGCCTGACATTTGTACCCCTGAATCACATCATCATCAGTGTCCTCTACGTCATCCTAAACGCTTGGCATAGAATTTCAAATCCAGACTGGATAAAGATTACACGGTCACGAAGAGGAACCCACGTCATAATTTTGATAATCCTTTGATCCCTTCTTGACATGCGCCTTTCAACTGAAAATTATCTTTATCTGATAGATTTTAATTAAATGCATGAGCACTTGAAACTGATTTTGTTAAATGTTGCTTCTTCTTCTCTAAAGGGACAAACTATGCATTTGACTGGCGTCTGATCACACACCCCAAAGATTACAGTGGAGAGATGGAAGGAAAACACAGCAAGACACTGAAACTCAGCAAGGTAGAAAAAAACTTTCATATTCATATTCTGCTAAAAATAACATGCAGCTGTGCTGAATATGTAATCAGTTTCATGCATGTGTCTTTATGCTTTCATGATCTTCTCGATCTCTCTCTCTCTCTCTCTCTCTCTCTTTAAGCTGACTGTGGGCCTGTATGAGTTTGAGGTGACAGTGGACGGTGAGGGGGCTCATGGAGAAGGTTACGTCAATGTCACAGTCAAACCAGGTGAGGTCGATCATTCACAATTTGAAATCTCTTTCATATTGCAAGAGATTAAAAGCTATTTGCAGGGATGTCTATGTGTTTCTGTTCAAAAGGAATCATAGTAAAGGAAAAGTAAATAGCAATTTTATGAAGCTCATAATGTTTGTTTTTTGATTTCTGAGCTTCTTGATTCAGCTCAATGGATATATTTGAGACTATAGTTTTTAGTTTTAAGCAGTCATCCCTTATCTCAGTGTTATTGAGGACATACTTCCGACTCCTCTTCCTCTTTGCTTGTGTAATTTTCCTCTGAGACCATCACTGCTGCATCACATAATTTTGTCATTTTTTTCAACTACTGCACCAGCTATTCAGGCAGTGACTGACTACCAACTTAGAGTCATAAATAGAGGAAAATAAGCAGAGTTTCAGTAACTAAAATACAAGTCAAATAAGTCACATAATATTGAGTAGTTTTCAAGGCTGATTCTTGATCATCAGTCACAAACATTCTAAATGATTTAATAAGACAAAAGTATGCCTGTGTGATCTAAAAAACATGGGGAACATTTGCAAGGAGCCACTAACTTCATTGGATATTTATTACAAACTACTGCCTCAGAAACTATCAGCTGAATCACTGCCTTAGACCATTTTAGAAACATACATTATGTCCTTCAAAACGAGTTTTTAAATAGGATTATTGTGCCCTAAAATGTTTCTAATGTTTCACCCTCAGAAGGCTGTGACTGACACGTGATTGTAAATAGTTTCCGACAGTACAAATTATATTATTAAGTAATTTCGGTGCACACAGTGAAAGCCTCCTGTTTACTAAATTGACTCTGGTCTTATTACAGCTTTCCTCCCACGCACACAGTTGTAATTGTGACTTTTGCAAAAGCAGCCTCTGACTTGTTGACATGGCCTCAGTCACAAACAGCTGATGTTCGGCTCAGTAAGCGAGTTAATGTCTTGTTTTCCACCTGACAGAGCCGCGGGTAAACAAGCCGCCTGTTGCCATAGTTTCGCCTAAGTTCCAGGAGATCTCCTTGCCTACCAGCTCTACGGTGATAGACGGCAGCCGTGAGTCTCACACATGATGCACACAAATACACAAACATTTAGCACAAGCTAAAGAAAGTGGGGCCTTTGTGCCTTAAGCGTGTTACCATTTCCTCTCAGGCTGTTAAATGTATTTGACTTACCATTTCCCCTCCTCCTCCTCCTCTGTGTCCTCCCTCCTCTTTTCAGAGAGCACCGATGATGACAAGGTGGTGGCATGGCACTGGGAAGAGGTCAAAGGTCCCCTGAGGGAGGAGAAGGTCTCTGCTGACACCACCGTCCTCACCCTCACCAGCCTGGTGCCTGGGAACTACACATTCAGGTACAGGTGGACTTCACTTAGCTCAGACTAATAGATGATGCTGGGTTTATTTTGAAAGGTCCCAAATATTTTGAAAGAGACTATTGAAAACTGTCATCAGTATCTTAAGAACTTCACCTTATTTCAATATATATATGTCTGTAATAATAAAAATAGAGACATGTCTATCTTAAAGTTACAATCCTCCTTCTGATTTTATAGATGATTATTGTTAAAATCAGAGGTGAAATTGTTAAAATTTCTATTTTCCATAAAGTTTGTTTACTTTACCATTGGTCCGTCTTTCCCAGTTTGACAGTGACAGACTCCGATGGAGCCACAAACTCAACACAGGCCACCCTCTCTGTCAACAAAGCCAAGGACTACGGGCCTGTGGCCAATGCCAGCCCGAACCAGGTCTGAAGCATTTTCCACCACGATGATGCTGTTCTTTAATTCACTAAACCACTGTTTTTTAAATGTGTGTGTATATGTGTTATTGGACCCAGCTCAGATCTGTAGTGATTAAATATGACACCTGAATGCTCTAATTGTTGCCCCCATTTTCTTCACGACGGCCGGCAGGTCACTCTGTCTTTGAACCTGTGAAAATATTCCCTCACCTGCATCTATGTGTGTTTTCTCTGACGACGTGGCTCCCTTCAGTTGTGTGTCAGAGTCATCTCTGTCAGAAAGGCAAATTTGTTTTTGTGGGGTTATCCACTCTGAAAAAAAAAAAAAAACATCATAGGCACAAACTTTGGTGTAAAATGGCTTTTAAACTTGAAAACGTTAAGAATTTATGCTTTGTCTGATAAATGTCTTCACTTACTTCACCCAGGTCATCCAGTTGCCACGCAAC
The DNA here is from genome assembly GCA_038496675.1 of Rachycentron canadum. NCBI lineage: Eukaryota > Metazoa > Chordata > Actinopteri > Carangiformes > Rachycentridae > Rachycentron > Rachycentron canadum. The sequence goes on along the minus strand of CM076663.1, from coordinate 6,172,586 downwards.
TCCATCACTCTGTACGGCAACGAAAGCACCGATGACCATGATTCTTTGTCTTATGAATGGTCCCTCAGCCCTGAGAGCAAAGACAAAGTGGTGGAGATGCAGGCAAGATATTCAAGGACTATGCACATAATGGAATTCCAATGTTTCATTTTATTTTAATTTTGATTAGAGCATCGTGGCTAACAGTGGCATCTTTTTCTGTTTGTGTGTGTTTTCAGGGTGTACGGACACCAATCCTGCAGCTGTCTGCAATGCAGGAGGGAGATTACACCTTCCAGCTGACAGTGACAGACTCGGCTGGGCAGCAGGACACTGCCCAGGTCACCGTCATTGTGCAGCCAGGTAAACAGCTGGACAATTTAAAAAAAAAAAAAAAAAAAAAAAAAGAGAAAAAAGTTTGTTTATGCCACCCCAGCACTTTCAAATAGCATTTTCAGTGAAAACATGGGTGGAATACAGCTGCTGAGGGGGGCATTAATTGCAGCTTTAGCTTCTTACTTTATTACAGCACTCACTCATTAACTCAAGTCTGTTTACTCAGCTGTGTGCACTTGTGCACCACTTGCAGAGAGATTTGAGTTAAACCCCTTATCTCAAGACTCTCAAGTCCTCTTCCTCTGTATTTGATATGCCCTGTGTTATATCTTGTTTGCCCTTTCTCTCTCCCACAGGCTTTATTCATACACACACGTGAAATGTGACGAGCATACAGAGCGACTGTATGTAATACAGCTGTATTGTTGACCTTTGAAAGGTGTGAGACTGATGTTAGTACTGAAACTGCTCACAGGAATTTCTGTTTGCCAAACTATTATATGAAATGGCATTTTGAATGGGAGGTGTATGTGTACACAACCCAATAAGCATCTAGTGTAGATTGTAGACACTGACCACACAATGATGCAGTGTTAAAGCAGGATGTGAAAGAGTGCTGTTCATCACAGGCTGTAATTCCAGGTATTGTGCTGTTAGGCAGATACAATAGAAAGGATCATATCATTTTTCTCCACTTATTAGTTAAAACTGTTTTTTAAAGATTGTTTTGTCCTGCTCACTCTCTCTTATCACTTTTCTTTCTCGCCCCCTGTGATTGAAATACTGGTTCATCTGTCAAACAGCTGATTTGTCAGAGGGGCTCACCTGGTAGAGAGAATACCACTAAGGCTTTGTCCTGGCTGCAGTGGCCCGGGTTCAAATCTGTCAATAAGACCAGAAAAGTGCTATATAAGAGCAGTCCATTCATAGTTTTTTGACTCATGTATTAGTACTGTATATTTTCTGTGGGCTGTAACATGTTGTAGAGGTGTGTTTATTTTTCTTATCTTGTTCTTTTAATCATTTTAACCTCCAGAAAACAATAAACCACCAGTAGCAGATGCAGGACCTGAGAAGGAGCTCACGCTGCCTGTTGACCGAACCACGCTGGACGGCAGTAAGAGCAGCGATGACCAGAAGATTGCCACCTACCACTGGAAACAAACCAGGTCAGTTAGACGCTGATTTAAACACACGTCTAACAAACACAGGTTACTCTAGTGTTCGTATATAGATACCTATACCACAGTTTTAAAAAGTGAATTGGTCAAATTTAAAGATCCTTTTATGCAGTCACCTGCTTCCCTTTCTTAGATATTCTCTCTGTTAAATGCAGATGTCTCTCAAACTCCTAGTTCAAGTCAAATTTGACATTAAAAGTGTGTGGTCTCCAGGCTTAAGCCAAGATAACCTTGATCATATTATCAGGCTCACAGTGGCAGATATTAGATGGCTCGCTCCAGAGCAACGAGTAAACAGAATGACCACAAATTTAAATGTACAAAAAAAAACAGACGTCTAGATCGTTCAATGTCATCAAGGTTTGTCTGTCCCTCCACACTGAATTCTCTTTGACACACTCTCGCTCTGTGTCTCTTCGTCCATCAGCGGTCCTGCTGATGTGAAGATTGAGAATGCAGACAGTGCTGTTGCCACGGTGACGGGTCTCGAGGTCGGCAGGTACATGTTCACCCTGACGGTAACTGATGAGAGGAAGCTGCAGAGCACCGACACGGTCACGGTCATCGTCAGAGAAGGTTAGGAGATGCACATTCACTGACACTGCAGTTATACAATGTGTGGTGATTGACACAATAAGAAAAACAAACTTGTTATATTGCTCATGTTCCAAACTCATTATTGTATTAAGATCCATTAATTGTCCTCACACCTGACTGTTGAACTGAATCACTACTACTCCTTAGTAGTGAAACAGAATTCAGAGAGAGACAAGAAACAGAAACTAGATGCTTAACCTCAAAAATCTAAATTAGTCATCAAAGTATAAAATACAAAGACATTGACTGCTTTAATTCTGTGCCTCAGGTTTTTACTCATATTTCTGTTTGTTTTCTAAAGCACTTAGCAAGTAGGCTACTTGCAAAAACCTTGTTATGATGTTGAAGGATAATCAGCATCATGACAAGATCACATCTAGTGTCATCGCTAACATGTTTTTTAGGTTCCTCATTTATTATAGATACAATAATGGCTGTAGTCAGGGGTAATGGCATTCACTGTGCCTTATATCCAACCTCAGTGAAACAGTATACGTCAGGATGAGTGTTTCTCTAACAATAATATTGTTATGTTTTTCCACCAGAACTGGACCAGCCACCAGTAGCTCATGTTGTGTCGAGTCCGCCCATCTCTCTGCCTGTCAGGACGGCCATTCTGGATGGATCTCACTCAACCGACGACAAAGGCGGCGTCAGCTACCTGTGGACCAGGGACGACAGCAGCCCTGCCGCCGGGGTGAGCGTCACCTTTAACTGTATATTACAAACACTTGATTGCTCTGATCTCGTTTATAAAAGGTGACGATAGCTGTGAGGAAACACATATTACATGGTTTTTAATCCTTTTTCGCTCCGACAGGATGTACTGAACAACTCTGACCACCAGGCAGTGCTGTTTTTGGGAAACCTAGTGGAGGGCAAGTACAGCTTCAGCCTGACTGTCACTGACAGTAAAGGACAGACCAGCGTTGACAGGGGCACAGTGGAGGTCAGACCAGGTAAAGAGAACAGTCGTACTCAAACCTACATGAGACTTTGAGTCTGAGTTTTGTCATGTTCCCTTCATAATTAAATAGTGGCTTCCATTCAGGCTTTTATTTTGTAGCAGCGTTCATTAACAATGAAATAAGTGACTTTGTAAAAAGGTTGCAAATATTGAAATGATTGTTTTTGCAAAGTTCACTGCCACATACTGGATGCTGTAAGTTAGAGCACATTTTGTTGTGACCATGTAAAGAAATCCAGACTAGTTTAAATGACAGTATTTGATCATAAAATACTATTTAGTTTGATAACTAAGAGTAATAAACACAATCATTCTTAGTTTCAGGGAATTATACATGAATGAAAAGATTATTATTAATATTTTATTCAATTTCTGTAAGTTGATCCCCTGAAAGCCTACACACTGGACCTTTAAACAAGTCCATGTACACAAATGGCGTCTACTCAGCAAGAGACTCCACAACCAACTGCAGAAGGTTGAGCGGGTCAGTGTGTAACATACGGTGCACAGACACACACTCAGCCAGAAACTAATCCGTCACTTGGTGCTCTGGCCTGTTTCCCAGATTTCAGAGAGTCAGTTGGATCCTGCAGTCGGCCTGTTTTTCCCATGTCTCCTTGCTACTGCTTCTGTCCTCACTGTTCTCCTCTCCACCCCGCCCCTCGTTTCCATGTCTCATCTGTGTTTTAATCTGTCTCTCTGCGTCAGACACATGGGAACGTGACCTGGTGGAGCTGGTGTTGGAGGTCTCTGTATCCCAGGTCTCCCATCGTCAACGTGACATGCTGCTGCGCCAGGTTGGGGTTTTACTGGGTGTGCTCGACAGCGACATCATCGTGCGAGAGATCAGTGCATTTATTGAGCACAGGTGAGTTGTTCTGCACCTTTTCTTTTATTTATTGATTTTGTTAAAATTTTGGGTTGAAACCCCTTCATTTTGTAATTAGAGCTCTGGTTCATGTCCAAATGTTTTTTTTCATATTTTCCCTGACCCTCACAGTCTTTTATTGAAACTCCAAATTGACTTTCTCATGTGTTTACCTGATAATAAGACACATAAACTAACCATCAAAAAAGCCTAGAATGACATTTTCTTGGTGTGGCATGATTGGTGAACATTACTATCCAGAAAAACGAACCGTTTTCCTCCCCCTCCTCCTCCTTTAGTACTCGTTTGGTCTTCCTGGTGTCAGGCGGGCCGGGGCGCCCTCCTCTGTCTGGCCACAGTGTTGCACTCAGCCTACGCAACAAGCTACGCAAACAGAAGAATGACTTTCTCATCTACAAGGCCCGACGAGTCGATACAGTCAGTAAGTGCCTGACAGAATGGTTTGTTTGGCACTTTGAGCCAGAGCCTACAGGCAGGTCATAGGACCAGAGCTGCTTTGACCTCCAGCACTAAAGATAATGGTCAGATAATGACAGCACTCGATACAACTCAGAGGTCAAAAGACCAGCTCTCAGATTTTTGAGCTGCCACAACAAGTTCTTATTTGCTCTTGTTCTCTTTCCGAGGTGGTCTTATTCAATGCACCTAGTGTGTGGTTGCTCCTTATTATTTTCAATCTGCAGCCTGCAAGATAGTTCGAGCCCCAGTTTCATAACTCTCCTTCCTCCTGCCTCCTTCCTTCCTCAGTCTGCCAGCTGAACTGTTCCAGCCACGGCGAGTGTGACCCGTTTACGCGGCGATGTGTCTGTCACCCTTTCTGGATGGAGAACTTCATCAGAGCTCAGCTTGGAGATGCAGAGAGCAACTGTGGTGAGATGAGAATAATCTTAATTGTTTTGTTAGCTTATGAAATAAACATATTTTTATAGAATAGTCAACTTTTTTGCAAATTTAGTTGCATTCCCTAAGAGACAGCTTATTCAGCCATATTTATATATAGCCATGTCGATAATACTCAGGTATTTGGGCCATAAAAATGATTTTGTTGTTTAATATTACTGTACAATGCAGTTAAGTACAGTTTGATCTGTCACGCTCGCAGTTACGTAGTAACAAACTTGTGTGTCGAACCAATATTTTGTTTTCAGAGTGGAGCGTACTCTACGTGACTATAGCATCCTTTATGATTGTGGTTGCTATAGCAACAGTTATCTGGGGGATGGTGTGTTGCTGCAACAGGTGAGTTCAAGTCCTAAAATTATAAATAACGTTTGGGGTGAAACATATACTTTGACTATCACTACACCAACTGATGATAAGGTACATGTTTTTCTTGATTTCTTTTTTCCCTGTAAGGCGAAAGAACAAGGTTCGCAGAAACAAAAGTCGATATAAGATACTAGAAGCTGATGAGCAAGACAGTCTGGAGCTTCAACCGCAAAGACTTGGTGAGATACTTCTCCAGTTACCCTCACATTTACATACTTGCATATAAATAATAAAAAAGTGGGTGCTCAATGTCAAAAATATAAATAAGTACAAAATAAGAGTGCATGGACATCGACTGCTTTGTTGGTGAGCCTGCTTTTCCTGCTCCTGCCTCCTCTTTGCCTGTTGATTATCTTTCAACATCAAAACAATGATCAATCCATCGTCCTTATAAACACTTTGAACTTTGAACTTTTTCTCAGTTCATATCTTCAGTCTTCTTTAACAAACATTTTCTTTTATATTTCGCCTTTATTAATGATTTAATAAACGCTGTATAAGGGAATATTGACTTTCACCATATTCAAAGGTACAAGACGCTGTTGAATGAAATCCCAAAGTAAAAACTAAATAAAACTGAACTAAATCTATCTACTAAATCTAGTTGCACATGATTTACTGCCAACCTATACCAGCTGAGCCATTTAGTGATGCTTTATATTAAAGGATGCTAAAGGCTGGTGTGTGTTTTCTAAACTAAATTAAATATATCATTTTCAATGCTACTCATAATTGCTAACTGTTATTTGAATATGAATGTAGATTTTGTAGAGCTGTACAATTAATCGGTCAACAAGGTTCGCTGTAACCATTTTGATAATTATCAAAATTTTGACTTTTTCTGTCTCTTCTCCTGCCCGTACCTGCACCTGCCGACCAGCCCGTCTGAAGCCGGTTCTCGCTCCCACCTCTTCCGCTCTCATGCACTCGGACTCTGACCTGGACAGTGACGATGGGCAGGGCGGGGTCCCGTGGACAGAGCAGGAGCGCGGGCATCTACTGCGGCCCCAGAACGGCTCCCTGAGGAACGGCCAAGGGCCAGTCAGGGGCAAGAAGCAAAGAGATGAGCTGCTATAGCAAGAGAGGAGGGGGGAGCTCTCTGTTGCCCTCACACGCCCCTCCTCCAGCCTTCACACCCCTCTGTTCCTCACTCTTCCTCTTCTGTTGTTCTTCAACACAAAAACCTCACACCTCTCATCCTTGAAGACAGACTGTGTGATACTTGGATTTAATAAGAGGGAGAGAGAGAAAAACATGCTGGAAACATGTTGTCCCACTGTCACTGAAAAAAAACACCACTATACTGGAATTTCCCTGATCCCACACTGAGCCAATATGGAGGAAAAAAATATTACATTTCACTGAGAATAAGGGGAGAGCACTGTGTTTTGAATAGTATGAAAATATAACATAGACCCCTATTATTTAACACGGAGACAAAAAGAATGTACTGTTACCCCTTGTACTGATGGGACACGTTAGTTAAGAGACCGGGGGAGATTTTAAAAAAAAAAAAAAAAACTAGCCTGAGAGACGCCTGACTTTCTGGATTTAAAAAAAACAAAACAAAAAACTTCAGTGACACGAAAACCAGCCACTTGACACGCTCACACTTTGCCTCTTGTAGACACGCATGTAACGCACACAAACACGTCATATTTGTTCTAGGTCAACCTGATGCTACCAAACACTGCCATGTTAAAACCAATGGTTAACTCTGCTCAAAGGATTTTGTTTGACTCATCTTAAAGAGAGAGAGAGAAAAAAAAAAAAAAAACATAACCAAAACAGCCATCAACAGCAACGGACACAAAACAACAAAAAAAAATGTGCATGAAGTCCGATACTGCAGTTCGATACTGAGACGACTGCCTGCACGTGTTGGGTGTATGTGTGGATTTTTCTGGCTTCTGTGCCAAAAAGATGTTTCTTCAGAGCAGTTTGTCTGTCGGTTTTTGTTTTGTTTTTTTTTTAAATGTCTGTTATAAACCCAATGAACAGTCACGATGTGGTCAGTTATGTCGGTCCAAGGCAGAAGAACTTAAAGAAAAAAAAAAACCAAAAAAAACCCCAAAAAAGCGTCATGCTTTTATTCTGAAAGCTTCTGTGTGGATTAAATCGCAGGAACACACGCACACACACTGGAAAACACAATGTTTATGAGTTTGGTCTCAAGGGGGGAAGATAATAAGGAGAAAGACGTCCACAACATAACAAACAGGATGGTCATGACACTGCTACGCTGCTTCCTCCACCATCTCAATGCAACAACTGCTTGAACCGAGAAGACCACTTTGTTTTGTTTTTTTTAAAAACAACCTCACGCTGTGATTAGATGTCGACGCACTTTGATTTTGTCTCGTAGGCTCGGTGATGGTTCAGGTTCAGCCATAAACAGGACATTTCTACATTTAGTGTTGGGAAAAAAACTGAATTTCTTTGATTTTATAGATCAAAAGAGGGGGAGATATTTTAACAAACCTGAATGCAGCTTGTTTTCAGAGCCACCTCAGTAATCGTGACGTACCTGTGGGCTTGAGGACGGTGTAAGCTTCACATATGGCAAAGTAGAAATACAGTTTCTGTGCAATTATAATTTGTTTGGTTCTAAATAGGATGAGCACGTTTACCTTTGTTTTCTTTGTTTGGCACGTTTTCAGTTAGTTTAGCTTGATGATAACAAAAGTACACACACACACAAACTTTGAGTGACACGATCAGTACAAAAATTCAAGATTTAAACAGCCGTCACTAAATTTACAGTTTTGATAAAATGGAGCTGTGTATCCAGAACAATCTCAAACTGTAATAATCCTAAAAACAAATGATTTCATCCCACACATGGAATAAAATCAGAAGTTCAATGTGAAGGGAAAACGTCACTGGAGTAACAGGACCCACGAGGAAGGCTGATTCAGCTTCTGGTCTAGACTTCGCTGAGGGAAAACTTTAAAACTTGAGCATGCAGAATGTGAAACTGATCTGTAAAGTCCATGTTTTTTTTCCCTCTGGTTGTCGAATGTTAAAGGGTACGCTGTTAATTCAGTCCAACTCTGTGTGAAATAATCAATCATTTAAAAATTAGGCAAAAAAAAATACTGATTCTTACTGTCAAGTCATCTCATGCTGCACTAGTTTTGGTCTCAGAGCAGCCAGTGCAGATTTTCCTTTGTTTTTTTTTTTTGTTTTTTTTTGTTATATATTTAATTCAGGCTTCCTGAAATGATCTGACCATTTTTGCCAACTTTTGTGGGGCAAACTAAAATCAAGTGCACCCAAGTGCCAACTCTGTAAAATGTCATCTTTTGAATAGTCCCATGTTTTTTTGTTTTTTTTAAATTATTTTTTGGACATCATAGGAAACAACTTTTGGAATAATTTCCAAGATTTGATGTTGATTCTTGTTTAGGTCTTTACCTCTTTTTTTTTTTCCCCCAAAACTGAAAAAAAAATTCAGCATTTCATCTGTTACATGTGCAACAGTTGCCAGTCACATTTGGGATTTAGTTAAGTGAAATGACCTCGACTCTGATGGAGTCCACTGTGAAGGCAGACGGAGAAAGGAGTAGCAACTGTTAAATGAAGGGAGTTTAATTTAAAATGTTTTAAATATGGTTTTACTGAAGGATTACTCTTTCCTTCTTTCTTTCTGTGTGACCAGACCTGATGCAACTGGATAATCTGTAAATTAAAATAAAATGTTTGTTTGTTCTTGAGTTTTCTGAGAGATTTGTGCTTGTTTCTGACAGTTTTCTGAACAAGGACACTGACTCTTCTAATAGAAACTGGACGTATCATTACTTAATTAATGAATAACCTTAACTGACTTCTCACCAGCTGTTCACCAAGGAGGGTTTTCTCAATTTCTTCTTTTTCCCATTTGATCCTATTTTCCACTTTGTTGGAGTCTCTGCAGGCCAAAGAAAATAACCATGTGATGGATGTATATACATCTGTTTTTTAGGACTTAATGTTACAGGGCTTCACCAAAAGCTTTTTAATGATCTTGTAGCATTTACTTTACTGAAACGTGACAATAGACTCTAACGTTACAGTTTAGGCTAAAGGAAGATTCAGAGATGGTTTTTAATGCACATGAATCACTAGAAATTCTGCAAATAAATATCAATGTTTATCAGTTATTTAAAACAAAAAGAAAATAATTAGCAGGTTGAAGTAGTTCATAAATACCACTGTGGGTCAGGCAACTGTCAGACACCAGCAACTTTTAAGGTGGAAATTTTTCTCTCATTCACTCAACACACGACTGAAACAAACATAAAAATGTAGAATTTCAAGCTGTGACCACAATCCCACCTAAATATAGATTCTTATTTTTTAATCATTTCAGTTTGTTTTACTTTATTGGGACATTATCAGATGTATGTATTTGTTTTTTTTTTTGGATAAAATTACTTTACTTTTTGTCCCATTAAGATTAATGTACAAAATGTTCAAATTCTCCAGTTTTCCCCACTGTTTTTTCAACCAAACAAGGGCATTTTTCCACCACTTCTCCTCATAGTTTCAGCCAGAAACTCCATTCAAAACTCAACATGTCCAGAAAATTTCCTTCACTTTTGGTTATATTCAACTTTCAAATCCCATTCATAGTCACACAGTGACAGTTCAAGTCTCACAGAATTTGAACTATGTACGTTAAAGTGATAGGAGTACCATTCAACTGCCCCATTCAGCTGAATATAAACTGAAAAATAAACAGCTCAGAAGTGGTTTTAAGGCTATTTAAATAATGAAAGAGTTGTGGGATTAATGAATGGAAAGGATGGGGCTGAGGCATGAGAAGGGAGGCTGGAGGTTTGGCATTGACAGCCAGGCTGGAGTGGTGAAGTATCTCTGGGAACCGAGGAACTGGAGGGCGATGGTGATCGAGGAGCGAAGAGGAAGAGATGGGTCAGGTCAACACACCTGTGAGGGCTGGAGGTGAACAGGGTGGTGGAGATGGTTAGCAGGCAGCACCTGGGAGGACACGGAGTTTGGCCTGGAGTCCTGGTGCACAGGAGAAACTAAGTTAACAAGGAACAACTCGAGTAAATAATACTGAGCGGCTGACGGCGTTTCCACCATGTTGCTCAGGTGATGGCTGAGAAATAGGCCGGAGCGCTTCAGCTTTGGGTGACGAGTAGATGGTAAACAGGTGTGGAGAGTTTCCAGAGCCAGGGAGAGGTAACCACACATACTAACATTTACACACTGACAGAGTGGTCAGGGAGGGGAAGACACTGAATGAAACATAAGGAGAGCAAAGGGAAAGGACTAATTCCCTGACAGGTTTGTAATTATAATACTTTAAATCTTAGCTCTGGCTGTATACGCGAGGTGGTGGCTGCAAATGCCCCAGACAGACAAGGTGACGCGTGATGAGGACGTGACTTCCTGACTGACTGCATTTAAATTTACGTTTTGACCCCAAAAGAGCATAGTGATATGTAAGTACAATGGACTGAGGACGCTGTTGCTTGTTAGTGTTTAAATATTTTTCCTTGTAGTGCATTATCAAGCTTTGAAAATGAAATGTCAAACAGCTTCTCAATTTCTATTTTAATATGGTCAAAGAATGTCCATGAGTATGTGAAATCAAATGCAAATAATGTATTTTCTTTTTAACTTTTCCTTAAATACCTCATGTAACTAACTGGGGTCGCATGAATCCTGGGCTGCAGCAGCAGGACCACAGGTGTGTTGACTGGTCAGTTCACACAGGTGCCTCGAGTTTTTCCTTGTTCTGTGTTTCTGAGCTCATTCTCTGTCCTTCCATTGAGCTGGTTCCCTCCATCAATTCACCTTTTGTTCCCGAGTGTGTTGAGTAGTTTCTTTCATTATATTTTCTTGTAGTCGTAGATTTAATCTCCTTGGTTTGGTCTGAACGGATTGTATATTCAAAGTGTTACTGTAATGATGTACAGATTGTTGCTTTATTCAGGCAGTAAAAAAATTGACTTCTTTGTATGGTTTCTTTTATTTGTAGAAATATAAACACTCGCACCTGACTGGCTGCAAGCAAAAGATTAAATACTTGCAAATGGAAACTGCTGACTGCTTCTCCTGCTTTGCTTCATAATCATTAAATAAAGTTTGTATCCACAGTAGAGCAGGACTTTGAAAATGAGATATCAAATAGTGTTTGCACCTTATGTGTATGTACGAAATGGATGTTTGGCCTATTACATTTGACTATTGTCATCTATCATTGCAGTTTAATTTCAATTTTGACTCGATTAACATTAAGAAATTTAAATGCTATTGTGGAATTACAATGTCATTTAAATGTTGGATCTATTATTAGAATAATAATTAATAAAATAGAATAAATAATAGATCTCCAGTAACTTGTTTCCCCAATATCTCAATTTAATTTCATCTGTAGCTTTGGCCTCCTGACTAACAGCAAGAGATTTTTTTGAAGATGTGACATTAGTAAGCAAGTCTATACTTGTATGTTATGTTTTATTCATCATTAGGACACAACAGATTTTAATATGTGGGTTTAATTAGTGTGTTTGAGGGCTTTTATTCTAGCATTGAGTATTTTCAAATACAGAATTTAAACCTTTGATTTAGCCAAAATTGCTTCCAAATGAATGAACTGCATATTTATGAATGTGGTGATAATTTATTAGCAACTTGAACCTTTTAATCTTGAAGTTTATGGATTGTTGCTGCAGTGTATGAACTTTTTTAACTTTCCTTAACTTGCATCTTAAGTTTAAGCATTTTGTTTTACTTGCGGCCCAAGTTTTTCTGGACGCTTGCTCTGTTTTCTGGTTTATTCTGTGTCAATGAGCGCCTGTATACTCAAGTTGGGTAAATATGATGTTAAATTTGATAAATAAAAGAAATACAAGAGCGGGTGAGGGGCCATGTCGTGGTGAAGGTCTACTTCAGCCTTGGTTGTCGGTTGTTTATGCTAAAGTCACCAGTCGGGTATGTATTCAGACAAAAATATAAATTAACAGTAAAAGAAAAATAAACAGGGGAACAAACAAACGCAAGGTTTACTTGTGCTCATTTTGGGGGGGCAGGTAAACAGGAAACAGGAAACGCAGCGTATTTCAGGTACCTGGGTTCATACACAGCGCACATACGGGTACTGAGCAGAAAACCCGCCATTTGCGCTTTAAACAGTTGACCAGGACTCAGCTCCGTGGTACAAGCCGAGTGCAGTAAGTCAAACAAAAACACAACCCTAAACCTGAATCTACTTCACATCATCTCGCTGATCACATTAAAATCACAAACCCTCTTTTATGGCGTTTTCAGATTAATTCAACTTCTGCCGAGGTAAATCCGTCAAACACAGTTGGAGTTTGTTTGGAAACGGGGTAACTCAGCACTAATTTGAGACACAGAATAACTCAAACTGCATTTATTATTGTTTCTGAATTCCTTTAAAAGTGATATTTTTGATGAATATCACTAGTGAGGTAACCATTGGCACACAAAGTTACCACACACTGTGAAACGCTTGGGTTACAAGTAGAATTTGACCTCATTTCTGAATCTGATTGGATAATGACAAGCCAATCGCAAACCAGAGTCCAGTCAAAGGGCAGGCGGTTCAGTTGCATCTCCATGGCAGATCCTGAAAGGTGTAGTAAATTTTTAAGCCCGTGTCGTCATCCATCTTAAAAATCTACGACCCTTTTCTGGATCTGCAGGCAACAAATCCACCCGTCCCCTGATTGGACTCTGCTTTGTGATTGGACTGTAACTGTCCAATCAGTTTCAGGTGTAAAAATGGGGTCAAACGCTAGCGTGTCTCGTCTGGCTGGGCGCACGGCGGCCCACTGTGGGGACGCGACAAGCCAGCTCGGCTCCTGTGCTAAATGCTTTTTTTTTTTTTTTTTTTTCATCAATTCAATCATCTTACACTACCCATCCACAGATATGAGCACATCTTGTCAGAGGATGATTTGGCATAAACACAGTTTTTATATATAGATGATGGAATGAATGCTCATAGGAAACACATTATCTCAAGATTTAAACATTACAGACACTTGAGGTGTTTATGGAGACTGAGAAGGGTCTCTTTGGTCTTTACAGGATAGCCGACAATAATAATAATGAAGCATTTTCATTTATGAGCTTACTCATAAATGTTTAAAGAGTTTTTTGCTGCCAGTTGCCATCACTTCAGGCCTTTCTTAGTGACTAGTTGGTGTATGAGTGGAATTGATTACACTGGGTCTAGTGTAATTAACCCCTTTTCCTTAGCTTGACAGAAGTTTGGGCTTTGGGAAAAAAAACCTTGTGAAAGGTGAAAGCCTGACAAATGCCTTTGTACCTGGATGGAATCCACATTCGCAATAAGAACATCAGCATGAAATTATAAGATCTTGGTTTCCGTCTGCAGCCATTTTCCCTTCCTCCCAGTAAATATCAGCGGATACAGGGATGCAAAATGCTTTTATAGTGGCCCGGGGGGGGGTCGAGGGACCCATGCTAGCTGGCTAGCAAGGTCCCCCTGAATGGCCTACAGGGGGTCGAGGGACTTCCTAGCCAGCTTTACAGTGTGAGCTATACATGAAGTAGTGTAGCTGATTTTCACTTTGTGTACTTCAACTACTTCCAACAGTATGGCTCCCTGTTTTCATTTTTTTTTTTTTTTACACTACAGTCTGCATGTGTCGTCGCTCTTCCATCACTTATCACTATATCAATACAGTATAATATGAAATGCACTTATTTACCAGTTGTAACAATAAAGTCAAAATCGATATAACACTGTATCCTGTGGTCAGTTGTAGGTGACTAGTGTGAACGTGACCCACTTTCATTTCTCTTTCCCACTGTTGCTATAAAAAAAAACTTTTTTTTTTTTTTTTTGGAATTGAAATAACACAGCACTGCATCTCTGATTTTTATTGCATCAAATTCCCTGGTAAATAAGTATAATGAGGACACACTACTGACGCTTATGTTGAGCGTTATGCATATTTATTGAATGTGCAACTGCTTTGGACCATTACAGACACGCAGACCTTATGCATTCATGCAAACTGAACAAGTTTGCAGATGGGTGCACTGGTGATTTGTGGGTTTTCAGGAGAAATAAATGCCACTGTGTCACATCTCTCCTGCATCACCTTCAGACATGTCATCGTGGGGAGGAAAGCAGTTGTTTCATCTTTTTTTCTTTCTTCTCTTTTTGCTGCCCTCTGCCTCTCGCACTCCTTATATGGGAAAGGAATTAGTTGCGCGAACAAGGGCGGAAACGCGGCGCGGTGACAGCTGGGTAAACTGACATCCAGGAAGGGAAAGACGAGGCTCAGTCTGCTCCGGGAACCCGCTGCCGAAACACGGAGATACAAAGGACCAAATCACTGCTTGACGATTTTCGGCAGGTAAGCGACGTGCGGCGCCCTTCAGCCGCCCGTGGCCCGTTTGGCCCGTTTTGATCCGGGCTAAAAAAAAAAAAAAAAAAGAAAGAAAAAAAAAAAGACGATATTAAACAATGCGTCGCCGCTTCCTCTCAGCAGAAAATCATTTATTGGAGTCGGTGTGATGCTAACACCTCTTAGCCGTTACCGTTAGCCTGCAAAAACAGAGCTCGGCCACTGACCGATACGGACGTTTTTTAATTTTAATTTTAATTTTTTTTTAAACAAATATTTACTTAATACCCCCACTTCTTCTTTCCACGAGGGGAGCAGCTTGGTTGTCTGAAATGGGGCTTTTTCTTCTTCTTCTTCTTCTTCTTGCAGACCAGTGCAGTGTTAGCTAACACAGGGAGGGTGTGTGAGAGCAAAAGAAAAATCCAGGAAATGTCGAAACAGACATCAGACACAAGTCAACAGGGCAGCGGGCACAAATCAGGCTAAACGACACGTACAACTTTAGTCTAACGTCTTTGCTGCTCTGTCGGTCTGGAGCTTTGTTAGCTAGCTGTCTTTTTTTTTTTTTTTTTTTTATTGTTTTTGTCGCCCTGCAGATTCGTCTCTATCAAACGTCAACGTCTTATCAGAAATTACATTTTTGGATTTTTCTTTTTTTTAGAAACTCAACCTAATCCTGGGTGTCTCGTCGATTGACTGGTGGTAAACAGTGGTTTCTGGTTCAGGGGGTGGAGGTGGGTGGGTGGGGGGGGACTGAATTAGCCGGGGACACCCAGCACCGGCTCCGCTATCCGGCTCTCGTCTGATTGAAAGCCCGGTGATCGCATTAACATCAGCGGCTTGGACTTGATTTGTTAGGAGCCATTGGCCCACCGAAGTAGGACTGCGAGCAGGGTTACAGCTCCCCGCCATCGCCTTGGCCTACTTCTGCCTCTGCGACATAGAAGAAATCGTGTGTGTGTTTTTCTTTTCTTTTTTAATTCGTGCAAACACATGGAAATGGCTGCACATATACAGCTGAACTCTCCCTCCTTTATGTCTGAATGTCTCCACCCCAGTTCGCCCTCAAGGCAGAGAGGCCCAAACCCTCACACAGGCCTAACCTACTTCACTGCCCCTGCACGCTGATGGTGCTTTATAAAGAACATTTCTGCCATATGTCCACAAATGTAGGTCTGTGCATGCAGTTGGCAGTGCTTTACACCTTGGAGAAAGACACGCGAGTGCTGTGATGTAGTTAGAGAAAATGTAATGCATGTAAAATTCATCTTTCTATTGAGCAGAGGCCAAGGCTAGATTACCAACTGGGTAACTCCCCAGAAACCATCAGTTTTCCCCTCATTTTTATCTACAATAGTTTGATTAATGTCAACCTTGTTAAGAAATTTGCACCACTGAAGTAGACTATAAACTATTATGGGTCCTCCCTCTTGTGGCCCTGGTCTTGAAGAAGTTCATGACTGTGTATGTTCGATTATAAAGCTTTATTTCTGCGTCAAAAAACATGGACATGGTAGTGTCATTCTGTCATCGTAGGAGACAGTTGGTTTTATTTGCTTGAGTAAAGGAAATATGCCACGCCCTGAATCAACCAATAAAACAAATCTTTTGGGAATTAATTGATTGATCCTTTAATCAGCTCTAGTATGTTTATTAGACACCGTTTTCAGGTGCTGGTTTGAACCTCTAGTGGGTTTTTAGTGTAATCTCTTAGGGTGATCTCAGGTTTGTCCTGAACAGGCGAATGTTAAGAAAAACATTGTCCTATAACAATTTCAGGATTTAATTTGGACTTGACTTAAAGATAAATGACAGTTGTAATGCTTCTTGTGGACATTATTAGAAGAACATGTCATCCAGTGCAGAGCACTTTGATGTTTTTTTTTACTAGTTTTTGGAAAACAGTGGATCTCTATGGGCTCAGTGGATTAAGATATAAGACACACAAACATACTTATCATTACTTTAAAAGGGTCCAAGCTTATGCATATTTAACCCTTTTTTCCTAAATTCTAGCTAAAAAGTCTCAGTGAACTTCCTCCACCTCTAAAGTTGTGGTTAAGACCAGCTTTTACTAATTTCTTGCCTTTTATAGTGTGTAAACTTAAGGAAAATGTCATGGCAGGCACTATTTCCTGTCCTGAGTCATGATGGCTATATCTGCCCTCACGTCTCTGGAAAGTTGTTCCTTCTTCCTTGACAGTGGAGTTTCCTTGGCAGTCAGCACTTGGCTTGAACATATGTGGTCACATTATTTTAGTGGACTTAAAGAAACATTCTCAAGCATTTTACCTGATAGCAGGGCAACGGTCTCATTTAGGTGCTTTTTTTGGGTGTCTATTACTTCACTCTACTTACACCTTTAGGGGCCACTCCCTTCCTGCATTGTTGGTGAGTCATTTCTCTGCTGAGACCAGGAAATGTAACAGCTGAACTCTGGTACCTTCAGGTGTACTGCAGCTGTAGCCCTCAGCATTAAAGACATGTAGGTCAAGGGTAGTGAGGGTGTGTGTCCTGCTATGATCCAATTTATCTCCAAGCCTTGTGGAGAAATTAATTTACAACCATGTCTGAATGGAGGAGGGAGAACAAAGGGAAGTTGGGACATTATGAAGTGGAGCTGTGATATGTGCCGTCAGAGTAGTTAATACTTCATCTTTCAGTTTTTGGATGTTTGTTTTGTTTTCAAAGGTGACAAGTCATTGCCCATCCTGGAGTAGATTCAGTAGTTACATTTTTTTTAAATTATTATTTAATTTACAGCTTCAGGGCTGACATTATGTGAAACTTACCCTGCCCTTCTTTAAGGAACTATTATACCGGCTGCAATGACATGATTAGTATGGGCCTCAGGGTGAATCAGGGTCACATGATAGCATAAAGTTATTTTAACAACTTTAAACTTGCCGTAAACAAAAATCTAAGGAAAGCATTGCATTTGCTCCAGATTTTAACTTAAGTAAGACAAACATTTAAAGTTTAGTACAAACACTGCCTGCACAGCTCTGTATTGGTTGAAATGTTTAGATACTGACTGAATACTATTTTTTTTTTTATTACTTCTTCTGACAAATATGGACAGAAATGTCTAAACATTTCTATTGTAAATCCAGAGCCATCTGATTTAATAAGTATTAAACAAGATTACAAATCAGTAAAATGTTGTTTTGTCTGCTAGTTCAGAATAAAAAGATTACTTTATACAATGATATAAAACAGAGAAAAGCAGTTTACAACCTGTTAATGAAACCCTCCCTTCATATTTATATCCAGGAGATCTCTACAGACTTCAGTTGAGTGCCTGTGCAGTGACAGTGAGGCGGTTTATCTCATGGACTCATTAGTGAGAGTGGTCTGTGTGGATCCATTTATTGTCAGCCAGGTGTAAGTACCTGGGACTGGAAACTCTCTCAGCCACACAGATGAAGGCGGCGTCAGGTTACAGCCGTCTTATGTAATGGTAGCCCGTGTCATTAGGTGCGTCTGTGAGTGCTTTGGGTGTAAGATTATGCTCGATTTGGATTGAAGTTAGTTAATCATACGCTTGAATGAGTAAATCGGTTTGCATGTTAGCACACCTTTCTGTTTTGCTGGTAACAGCTTGAGTCCCATCTATGAATTTGCTCTACAACCACCACTTCTTAAATCTATTGGTCACGGCCCTAAATGTTGAAATTGTTTTTTTTTTTTTAACTGACATATTTGGGATGACAAGGCACGTCTGCACTCCTCACAGAGTCAGCAGTAACTTCAGCATAACTTTACTCAGCAAGTCCTGACCTGCTCACCAACAATCCCATTCTCTGCAATTCAGTGACTTTCCCTACTGGGCTGGCCAAGGAGGGCATGAAATTTGCACACACACTACACATTTACATTTTTTTTTGCCTCCACGTATTCAAATTATGGGGGATTTTGTCTGTATAAACAACATGGCACAATGGGATTCAGTGTAAACTGTGGAGAAGAATAACTGCAGCCTGTTTGAGCCCCAGTCTGTTGAGAGCCCTACATGTTCTGTGATTGCTGTGATCTTTCAGGGGTTTTTGCATGAAATATTTTTGAGTTTTAGGCTGTCAGTTGGTCAACACAGCATTTTTAAGATGTCACTTTGTACTGCGGGAAATTATTACAGGCACACGACAAAACATGGGAAATATTGAAGGAAAACAAACATGACAGTTGCAGCTTCACACATTGTTTCAAGCCTTGTAGGGATCAATCAACCAGCTGCAAATGTGCAGAGGATTCAGAAGCGCTGCTGCTGTTATCTTTAAAGCACATTTTTAATTGCAGTGATTGCCTTCATGTTGTATCCCAAGAGTAATTCACTCCTCCAATTAGAGGGCTAGAACAGAAAGTACCATTGTGTCTTCATGATTAAAAACAGATGATCAAAACAGACAAACACCAGGACAAGTAATAAAAACTAAAAAACTTCTTGTATCTGGTCTATGATATGTTTACAAAATATGTATTTTGTTGAGACTGTTCAGCAACTAAGCTTTAATGCCAAATTAACAAAGTCTGTATTTTGCCTTTCAAAAAATGTCAAAAAAATCAAAAAGTAAACCTTGTGTCAAATTTGTTTGATAAAGAACTTCTTAGTTGACTAGTATTGTTTAATTACATCATTGGAAGTTCTTGGTAGCCTGTTGCATCAGTTAAAAGCCTTTGGAAATGAATGAAAAATCTGAGGTTATAGATACAATATAATAATACATAATGTATAATGAGGGATTTGCAACAAGAGGATGTAAATGGCCTCTAGCTGCTGTATAATGTGATCAGTGATGCTTGTTGTTTCCTCTTCCTGTTTTAACCTTTACCTTACCTCACAGGTATGGCAGAGTTGGCGAGTCTGGTGCAGCGGCTGGAGGTGGCAGTGGGCCGTCTGGAGGCCATGTCAGGCCCTGGAGGCAGCTCTGGAGATTCTGCTGGGGGAGGTAGTCATCAAGTTGCACTATTATGTAACAATTACTCCACATATTACATGAATACAAGGCGTCTGTGAGTGAGTCCATCCATGTCCACTTCAAGTGTGCATCACTCAGATAAATAATCTTAGGTGTTTACATGTAGATGCCAATATTGAGGCTATTTGTACAATTAAGAATTCAGATAAACGTGTTTACAGATGCCTAGGATTAGTGCTGTGACGCGTGTTAATCGCTTTTACAGAGATAAAATCAAAGGTCTCAGATTGTCCTTCCTCATCAAATGTCTAAACCAAACCACCAGTCTGGATCTTTATTTGCATTTACTGTAAGAGATCTTGTCAAACTACCCACATGCTGTTTAAATGCATTTCTATACCTGCTTTTTTTAATCCTTACAGCTGGATCCGTGTACGTCGAGGCTTTTGACGAGATCGTGAATGGTCCCCTGGCCCAGTACGTCTCTCTCAGCCAGCAGATAGGAGGCGATGTGCTGAAACACGTAAGTTTTAGATACAAAATGTTGCCAATTAAAGTCTCCTGTCATCTCACTACTCTATCAATCCACTCACTCAGTGGCACATATCTTAAAGTACTGCTAATGAGTTTCCCATAGACTGCTATGCTCTCAGATTGTTAATGTTTTTGGTTGACTTTTCAAATAGCGCAGGTCTAGATCCTCTCTTTATAATCTTTTAAGTTGCTGTAGAAAAATTGCAGAAATGCAAAACTGCAGAAATGTTTAAGAGGGAAATGCATTCGGGAAAAAAAGCGTAATGTGTAATTTATCGTAAAAACATCTCAAAACACTGAAATTTTGTTTTGTTTTTGACCTTTTTAAAGACTTTGTTGAATTCCTTCTCTTGTCCTAACAGGCAGAAATGATGAAGCAGGCGTTCTCCTGTCAGAGACAACTCCTCATGACGGCTGCGTCCTCCCAGAAGCCCTCTGATGTGAGTTAAATAGACTTGGTACTTGCTAAGTCAGTTAAACGAACAGCACGTCGATCGATCAGTTCCAACAATCTGCATAATTCATTAAGTTTGCCTCCTGCGTCCCTCCACTCTTCTTCTCTTGTTTCCCTTCATTTGTTGCACCATTATATTTGCATTTAAGAATCTGCTGACACACTGGATAAGTTGACTATTAAAGCCATATTTATAGATGATGCACAGGTTAATGAATCTCACTGTTCATATCTACAGTGGAGGTTTTAATAAGAATCATTTAATAGGTTTCTGAAATCATTTTCATGACACCTTTCGTGCTCAAAGGCATTTTATTCCTTTACTTCAATGGTAAATAATGAAAATGTGTTCAATTTTTTTTAAAAATGTGAAATTTTGTGTCGTTTCCTTCCCGTTCAGGCAGTTTTGACGACTCTCCTGCAGCCGGTGTCCAAAGCGATCCAGCAGGTGCAGGCGTTCCGCGAGCAGAACCGCACCTCGCCGCACTTCAACCACCTCTCTGCCGTCAGCGAGAGTGTGCCTGCCCTCGGATGGGTCGCCATGGTGAGACTGGGGATGGGAGCGCTCAATCGGCAGGAGAGCAAATCTTTTTAGCTGGGGTGGTTTGTGTGTTACAGTGAGTGAATCTGGGTCTGGTTGGATAAATGAGTGTGAAATGGTGGGAAACAAGCCTCTCTTTGATTCTGTCATCAGTGTCTGGTGAGGGACAGTTTCTTGGCTGACGCACAGATGCCAGCAACAGAGCTTCACTGTTTAGATGATTAACTCTTTGTTGTTGTTTTGACTCTTATGAATAATACATCAGCTTTTCAAATACACATAATAGATTCTTTCTTTGGACGCCTACATGTGTATCTCAAAGATCTCCTCATAAACTTGTGAACTGAATTTATACATTTACCACTCATTTGCTTCTGTAATATACAATCTAAAGGAGAAGTTTGACATTTTGGGAGAGATACGTGCTTGCTTTGCTGCCAAGACATAGATGAGAAGATTGATAACACCCATGTTAGTATGAAGCCAGCAGGAATTTATCTTTGCTCAGCATAAAGACCGAGCAGAGGAAAACGGCTTGGCGTGTCTCAAGTTCAGAATATGTTTACAGAACCATCCACAGCTCTCTGATCAAACCAAAAGTTTATGGAAACAGGCTTAATTGTTTTCTTGTTGAGGGTTGGACAAGAAGATATTACTCACATATTGATGTATTATGGAGCTGGAGCCAGCAGCTTGGCATAAAGAAGCAGAGGCCAATAACTAACAAAATCTGCCAACCAGTACCTGTAAATCCAAATTCTTTTTTGCTATGCTATGCTATGCTATGCTAACTGGCTGCTTGGTATAGCAGCCAGGTTTTTAAAAACTATACACCTGATGCTCAGCGAGAAAGCATAAACCATTAATAAATAAAACCATTTCTCAAAAAGCTGAACTATTCCTTTAACCTCAGATTAGACATGAATGCATTAAAGATTAAAACATTTTTATTTCTCCAGGCTCCTAAACCATGCCCCTATGTCAAAGAGATGCAGGATGCCGCCATGTTCTACACCAACCGTGTGCTCAAGGAATATAAGGAGAAGTGAGTGAACCCTCTGTTTCCCCATTATCTGTGTACACACAAATTTTAGATTCAACACCATAAGAGGGACTCCTTTTGCATTATTTTTAGAAACTGCATCACTTTGTTTTAGAAATGGTGAAACATCTGATAAACAAAGAGGAAAGGAACTTTCAAATGCAGCCAGTTTGCAGGGCCCATCTGTCTTTCACCCTTTCATTCCTCCAGGCTCTTTTTAAGTTGAAGTATAAAACTGAGTCAGCATTACCACACAACGAACTGACGCACACTGGGGGTAGACTTCCCGTATTTAGGCAATGAAATCAAAGCTTTTGTGTTTATGAGCTGACCTGAAAAGTTAGAAGTTAGAAGTTACTCAGACTAAAATCAGCCTGTTGATGCTAAACAGTTGCACAAAAACACGACTTGTATTCAAATTTATCGGTGTGCTCCCTGCAGGGTTGACTGCACAAGTGTAATCCTGTATCCAAATATATGGGATGTGATAAACAGTCAGAACATACATGTCATCTTGGCTAAGCAGTTAATTTGGGTATGAAAATGTGACATACTATAAGTCGTAAATGTTTCCGTGTGAGGAGGGGCTCATGTATTGTCTGTAAATTGCTAGAGGGGGGAAAAGGAAAATATTTGAATGCAAAGAGATGATTGGCAGACAACCCTGCTTCCTTCCCCAACAGGGACAAGACACATGTGGACTGGGTGAAGGCCTACGTCTCCATCTGGACTGAGCTGCAAAACTACATCAAACAGCACCACACCACCGGACTGACCTGGAGCAAGAGTGTGAGAATTTTAAAATATCTTCTTCAGAGCAAAGTTAGGAGTAAATGTTCTCTGAAAGTGAAGAATGACACATATGTAAAACAACTGACTCTAATAAGTAAGTATAACCTTTATAGAGCAGCTCAAAAGTGATCACATGGAAATTTTTGGCCAGGATCAGGCAACTGGAGAAGAGTTATTTCTTATTGAGAAGTTTACAATACCCAAGTTTTCAAATGGGAATAAAATAATAGGAAATTGTCTGAAATGGAAACAATTTTTAAAAATGAAACGAGGAAAAAAAATTCCTAACGTTTCACCTCAGAGAAATCATCTAATAGCAGGAAATTAGTTCCACATTGACAAGTTCAGACAATGAATAGACTGAGAGTGCAAATACAATCACAGAAGGCTTTATTTTTGCTGCAACAACCAGTCAATTAACTGATTAGTTGATTGCCAGAAAATTAATTGGAGCTTAATGAATTTTCATAATATATCTTATTTAAATGTTTATTGAATCATGTGCTTTGACATTAGATGATTTGTAACTTATTCCAAGTTTTTTGTCCACTCTAGGGTCCCGTAGCTTCAGCCTCTGCAGCTCCCCCGAGTGCTCCTGCTGGCGGATGTCCTCCCCCACCTCCCCCTGGACCTCCTCCTCCCTCCATGGACTTGAGCGCACCCTCTAGCGGCGGGGACAATTCTGGTGATGATCGCAACGCTTTGTTCGCCTCCATCAACAAGGGAGCCGACATCACCAAGGGTAGGCAGCCAAAACCGTATGAGAGGCTGTATGTGCTATGTTAATGTAACAGCTGATCCAGAAAGACCACTTCCTGTTGCCCTCTTGTAGGTCTGTCATGTCACTTAGTTTCCTCTATAAAAGATGTATTGTATATACACATTGAAATGTTCTCTCTCACTGAGTGATCTGCTTAAGAACCAGAACTAGGCGGCACATAAAGCAAGACGTTGCATTATTTAAGTACCTGACAGGTGAGGTCAGTCTTTACTTGGATAGACGACCTTTTTTATTTTGAAAGGCACCTTGTGCAGTTTTCTTATAGTTTAGATTCAGTGTCACCAAAATGTATTTTGCGTGTCCTGTGTTGAATTAATTTTCTCTCTCAGATGAGCTGATTTATGAAGACTTAAAATCCTGCACATCTGTTTATTCTTAGTGAGCGTTTTCTTTGATTTTTCAGTTGTAATATTAGAAATAATTTTTTCACCTACACTGTAGATTTATAAACTTCTTCCCTCTTTCCTTGACTTGTTCCAGGCCTGAGGCATGTGAGTGATGACCAGAAGACCCACAAGAATCCTACCCTGAGGGGTCAGGCAGCTTCAGTGCGTGCCGGCCCCAAACCCTTCACTTCCTCTGCCCCCCGACCTGCTGCCGCCGCCGCACCAACCCGCACTCTGCCCCCTGTGTTTGAGCTGGAGGGGAAGAAGTGGAAAGTGGTAAGCTGTTGCACCGTTTTCTCTACACAACAGAAGGAGAAATCGCAACCAATTCAACCCCAGACTAGAGCTGAGTTTATCCTTAATCGGTACTGATATTATCCCTGTGAAAGGAAAAACAATGAAAAAAGTGACGGGGGGGGCTTATTAAAACATGTAGACATATGACTTTTTTTTTTTGTTGCTTTTAGCTGGAATTATTTCTTTATGCAACATGCCGTGAGGACCACCAATAGGAGTCACTCAGTGTTAAATCCTGCTTTGAACTCACACGTCTCATCAGCTCTTGGGCTTGAACTTTGTGTTTTTTTTTTTTTGCCTCGTGCAGGAGAACCAGGACGGTGTGCAGAACCTGGTGATCGGCGATACTGAGCTGAAGCAAGTGGTTTATGCCTACAAGTGTAACAAGAGCACCCTGCAGGTCAAAGGCAAAATCAACTCCATCACTGTAGGTAAGATGTGAGCAATACACCAGTAAAACACAGCGTAGTCAGTGGGGTCCAAAGGTCTGAGACATATGGATCCCACTGTAAGTTGTGTCTTAGTTGTGTCTTTGGATGGGCCTGTGTCACCCCACTCATTCAGATTGGAAAATAATAAAAAATTTGTCATATAAAATGCCAATGAAAAGTTGCAGAAACGGTGATGGTGTCAAAGAGAGAGTTATTGGAAGGTAGAGCCAGTTGTGTTTGTTTTCCAAAGATCAGGACCTGCTGCACATGTTTCTGTCCTTTATAATACGTGTTTGTTTCTCTCCATCAGACAACTGTAAGAAAATGGGCCTGGTGTTTGATGATGTCGTGGGCATCGTAGAGATCATCAACTGCAAGGACGTCAAGGTCCAGGTGTGTGCAGGATGCAGCGTTTTTATTTGGGTCCTGTACTGGTTTTGTTGGCTTTCATGATTTCATCCAGTGATTTCTGAATGAGTTAAGGTTAATGCATTTTAATGCATTTTTTTCCTTACTTTATATTCATGTAGTTGCACAACTGCACGCTGCTCAGTTTTGGGCCACTGAGCAGCTTCACTGTTGACAGTAGGTTTAGTCTTTTGCCAAAGAAAATCTTGGCGGTAGCAGCGCAGAAAGCAGAGATGCAACAAAGTGCATCCAGATTTTTGTTATGAACCAGCAGCTGTTTTTGTGAGGTAAAGTGAGGTAAATTTCATTGTCTTTTTTTTTTTTTAAATACACCCAGGTCATGGGTAAGGTTCCCACAATCTCCATCAACAAGACGGACGGTTGCCATGTTTACCTGAGTGAAGCCTCCCTGTCCTGTGAGATCGTCAGCGCCAAGAGCTCAGAGATGAACATCCTGGTACCCAACAAAGACGGAGAATTTGTGAGTGATCATAGGATTTGTGTTTGCATATTTTGTTTCTGGCCCCTGTTGCCACTTTGAGGATTAGTTATATTGATAAATATAGTAAGTTGATGAACTAGACTCAGTTATTTTACAAGCAAGTCGCACATTAAACCAACATCACATTTACAAATGAAGTGCTCAAACAACAACATTATTGGGTCAAACCTCTGACATTTCACTAACGCGGCACAAGCCTGAATCAAATGCCGTCAATTACCTTAAAGGCCAACGCAACACCAGGTTAAACAGATATTAAATACACTTCACATAATTCAAGTCCTGAAATTGCATCTTGCTTTTCTTTTTATAAATTCTCATCATGTTGTACGCCACCATGTTTCATATCTTCACTGACTCTTGGAAAAAAAATGAAAACATTTGTCAGGGGATTAGTGGTGACTCATGGCTTCAGAACTAGTTAAATTCAATGAGGAATATTATTTATTTCATGTCTGAAAATAGATTCACATATAAAATATTCACATCAAGTTGAACATGACCCCTCTCTGTCTTTTTCTGTCTTAGACGGAGCTTCCTGTTCCTGAGCAGTTCAAGACCATCTGGGATGGCCAGAAACTCGTTACCACAGCAACAGAGATCGCCGGATAGACGTGGGCAGCGTTTGAAAAGGCCGCCCCTCTTCGACACCATCCCCACCCCTTTTTTTGCAAACGCCTACCTGACTGATCAACCACCCCACCAGCTAACTCTCACACACTAGACTGAGATTTGGACCTCATACGTTATATCGCCTTCCCTTCTTCCTTATCAGCCAATCACAGCTTCAGCTGTCCCTTCCATAAGCCAATGAGAGGACTGCTCACTTTACCTGGAGCAAATCCTCCAGCCAATCAGCAGGAAGCAGCTTGTCATTTAAATTGGGTTTCCCTAGGAGCACTTTTCAAAAAATGTTCATGAGTTTTGCCAATAGCTGGGATGCTCTGTGTGATGTTTTTTATCAATCTGGATAATGCAAAGCTAAATTCAACACGTAGAACAGCCAACATGGTTCCTTTGCAACAAAAGCACAGCAGCCAGGAGGGCCCGGTGTTTAGGTTGTGGCCTGATAGGTTTCTGTTTCATTATATGCAATTCACAGGTGAAGCACTTGTCAAAGACCTTTTTACAGAGGATGACATCCATATCGAAGTCACTGATGTTGACTGTAAAATGATTAACATTCAAAGTGGATAATGACGTATTTTAAAAGACTTGTCAGCACTCGGAGCACATAAATAGGAGTAAAAACAAGTTGCGTGCAAAACCACTGTTGATTTCACATCATGAAACTCTCCATCAATATGATGTGGGTGCAATTAAAATAGCAGGAAAACATTACAACTCCATGTGCTTTCCCCTTAAATCACAGGTAGGACATTCTGAGTATTAAAAACATTCCATGTAAGGAGGCATGTAAGAAAAGGTTTGCAGTGAAGAGCTAAGAGTTGACACAAATTGGAGGAGATGGAAACTGGCACAAAAAAAGACTGAAAGACATTGATTGATCATTGATTCTTGTTGGATGCTTCAGCTCCACATCAGTCTCTAGATTGGAAATATCATCTGTATAGATATGAATAATAAATAGTCTTAAATATTAGCCTTCACCATCAACATCTCTCCACTCGCTCCTGTCTGCACTCTCCGGTTACCTTCAGCTCTTGTAGCTATGAAAAGTTTTGTTTTGTTTTGTTTTTTTTTTTTTTAATATATTGTCTCTTTTTCTTTTACCTTATTATTTGTTTGGGTCCAAAATCAAACATCTGCTCATTAGTATTGGAGACATCATTAAAAATGTTGCAATAAATTGAATGTATTTTGGTCTCTTTATTTATTGGGTTAAATCTGTAATATGTACAAATGCAAATGATGTACATTATGGTACTAACAAGATTTCATAAGTTTAAAAAACAGTGACCTCATCAGGAGACTCCACACTCTTGAGAGTCTAATGTTAGTTGTACAGCAGTGGACTAACACAAATTAACTGTTAAAAAATTAATATGGCATCAAAAAACAGCAACATACAAGTGGTCAGTGCAAAATGAATGGACCATGTGCTCTCTGCCTCCCTGCTCTTCGGACACTACGTCTTACTCCAGGTTGACTAATCCATCTACATTAAAAGTGGCTTTAGCGCAAATAAGGCAGCAGGTTTGCGTTGAACCAGTCTCTGGTGAACTGGAGGTGGTCTCCCTCACTTGCCAGGAAGACCAGCTTTTTGGCCTTGTCCATCGCTGCCAGGCCCAGACGATCCTGTAAACACAGGCGTTAGACTCATGTCAAAATATTCCTTTCAGACCTCAGTCATTTATAATTAAAAGTACAAGACAAACTGGAAATATCTGCAGACTCAGTATAGAAACATTTGACATGGCTCAGAGCAGAAATCTAAAATTAAATGTTTTTTTTTTTTTTTTTAAATCCTAGATTAAAACTACATTGTTTAATGATGAGACTTGATAAATATCAAGAACATTTAGGAATTAAATTTAGATTGTTAATTCAAACAAAAATAAAAAAGTCATTTATTAAAGCAATAAAAACAAGGGATATTTTTGTGCAGTCCCTAAAGAAGACATAAGAATAAAGAATTAAATAAGATGTGGTTGTAAAAAAGGGTCAGATGATCCAGTAATAGTAGTTTGTAGCTAAAAATGAAAATTAATGTAAAAAAATTAAATGCAGCTGTAACCAGGTGTATTTATTAATTATTATATGTGTTCAACTGTCAGTTAAGGTGCTTAAGTCACTGTAATATTATAAAATCTGTCTTTATGGGAGACATTATTAATACTGACTGTAATAATAAACAGTTTTTACATCTGCTTATAAGTACATTATAAATCTGTTTACAAAAACATTGGCACAGTATGAAAAAATATCATAATGTAGGTTATATATATATATATATATATATATATCTATTACCTCTTTGTAGAGCACACTCTCCTGTAGAGTCTCTGTCTCTTTGGCCTGGCCGGTTTTCAGGAAGCCGAACCACTGTGAGAGAACCAGGAAAAGTCTGTTTGTGATGCTGCTTTATTACATTCAGTGATAAACACAGACACAGTTTATATAATTATTATGGTACTGGATAAAGGTGTGTGTGAGTTACCTCAGTATCTACAGGGTCCACTACAGTGTCCTGCAGGAACTTGACCATGACGAACTTTTCCAGCAGCTGAAGATTCTTCTTGTAAGTCTCATTTACTCCCTTTAAAAGCAGAAATAGAGATATAAGCTGGTTATAAACAGCTGGATTCAGATAATAGAAAGATAAACATATAAAATGGGCATTATGCAACAAAAATGGATTCAATATTTTGCCTTTGAGCAGTATTTACTCTTCTAATTCCCTCATCTATTTCTTCTTTTCAAAATCAGTGCTATTAGGTCAATGAAATAAATCAACACCACTTTCTATGTCTAAAGAGTTTATAAGTTACAGCTGATGGAGTAATAAATTCTAAAGTAGTTATTAGCTTCTTATAATAATACATTTAGGGTTGCCAGTTTGTGAAATATCCTCTTGGCTTGTGTTTATCTTTTCTATCTGACTTCTTTCTCCAAAAGAAAATAGGTGAGGCTGAAAAACTGACGCTTCTGTCATGTTTGTGCCTCTGTATCTTTGACACAGTATCTCTCCTGCTCATTCTGACTTTTATGACTGTAATCAAAACGGTTGGGTGGGTCCCTGAGCTCCACTAATGGAATACATTAGTTTGTTTGTAGCTTTTACTTGGCATCTTCTGTCTCCTCTGTTGTTAATATACTTACTCTATTACCACAGGTATAAAAAGAATTCACAATAAAAACTAACTAACCAGAGATTCATTAAGTTATCCATCTCTAAAATCCCTCTTTAAAATAGTGACTTGTGAATAAACTTTGACACTTGATGTTTTACCAAAATATACAAAAGCTTGAACACAGTCATGACTGATCTCCCTGTGTTTGATCTAATTATACTGCTCGCAGACTCCAGGTCTGACCTGGTTTTGCATCCTCATACTGACCCTTTCCTGGTTGATGTCGGCCAAGAACAGGCTGTGCTTCTTGTACAGGTCGTCGTTGAGCGGGTCGTGCCAGTACTGCGCCTGCACCAGGCTGATAACCACAGACACAGCATCCAGTCAGACCTGCACATTAGTCTTAACGGGAACAACAGTGACGACAGCCACACGACACATCAGCAACACATCAGCCACCCAGAGACACTCACTGCTTTTGAACCAGGTCAGTGTAAGCGCCACTGTTCAGAGCTTTGCGTATCATGTCACAGATGTGAGAGCTCTCTCCGGGACACCTGGGCAGCCCGTACACTCCTGAGGGACAAAAAGATGGCGAGCGGCATTTTGTCAACACAGAGTTTAACAGTGACAGTGACTCATGTTCATACTGCATCTTAAATTATGGAGGAGCTATAAATAAAGAGCTTGTCTGGAGATACATCGTCACAGGATAAACATGAGGGAGAAGAACTTCAATACACACAAAAGAAATGCACATTTCATCTACACAAATATATATCTTGTTATTTGTTTTCCAAGAAGTGGACATTCTAGATATTTACTTTACTTGGACTACATTTGTTAGATATTTGGCTTTGCTCACGATTTGTTTCATTTGCTTAGTCTTGCCAGTTGTTTGTTTAGTTGGTTTCGGTTTGTTTTGTAAGAACTGTGCAGCACAACAAACACTCACGGTTTAACACCGTTATGGGACCAGCATGCAACTGTGAGAGTTAAATTGTAACACTTCACTAGTCCCCCGGCATTTATTACCAATTAAATCATATTTTAGAAAACACACAAATCTGGCGTGCTTCTGTGGACTTTCATGAATTGTTTCAAATTAAATTTTGGACAAAGTGACTTAATATTAATGGAAAAACAGTACAGACTTTCTCTTCCTGCTGCCTTTGCTCAGGGAAGTGAGCTGATTTGATATTGTAGTTTCTCACAATGATTTTACCTTGGTGCTGACCACCGATGGAGATCAAATTTTTCATTGGTGGTGAGGGACAGCGTTGAGCCACGGCCCTCCTGTGAAAAGAGGAACCAGGGTGAATCAGCTTCCTCATTCTTGTCAGGAACAGAGAACTAGCTCAAACAGAGGCTGCAGCCTGAGAATAAAGCTCAGGATGTGAACTTCTTTTAGAGTCTTTTCAAGCATTTCATTCACTCTGAAGAAAAATAAGGCAAGAAGGGAATCCACCCCAACACAGGATCAGTCCCATTTTCCCTTACATTCACTTAACAAAGCCATTCAGTGTCCAGAACAGGAGTTACATACAGAAATTGCGCCCCCTGGGAAAAGCCCATAGCGTTGTATCCTCCCTTCAACTTGGGGTCCTGAGCCAGCTGACTGCACACCTCTGACACCTGCTCATTCACATCCATGAAAAACCCATTTTCTGTGTCCTGCAGGAGGAGAAACACGAAAAGTTCAAAGCATGACAGAAAGATTAAAAGAAGAAGATGAGCGCCGTCCATGAGGGGAGATAAAGTCACGGTGTCACGTTGGATCAAAGCAAAAACCAACAGAGTCTTACTGGTCTGCTATGAATATTAACAGAAAAATTACACAGTGATGTTGTAAAGGAGCTACTTTTCTGATGTAACTTGCGCCACTGGCACTGCAAATACCACAGAATAGGAATCCTTATATGTCATGTGGATGAATCAATCAAAGCTGTTTGGTTCACATGCAACATTCTTGGCTAAAATGTCATATCTTTATATGAATTGTGAGTTTGTTCAAGAGGAAAATGGGAGTTGATTTCTCTATTGAGTGCAGTGAATGAATTTTTGTGTAATGACAGGAATTAAATTAAGTCTCAGTGGAATAATTGAAAGATTTCAGAAGTTAAGCAGGTTAAAGTATCTATTTTTTAGCTACAGAAACACGGAAATAACCATATATGGATAAAACACAACTTTGAATTCGGACCACTGCTTTTTTTTATAGAAAAGAAAGTGTGTGCACATTCTATTTTCTCCAAAAACTTAATCATTTTGCATATTTGTTCACTAAAAAAAAACAAACTGTAAAAGTACCTTGAAGACATTTTCCCCAATCATCAGTGAGTGCACGTAAACACCAGAGATCTCCTCCTCGATCATCTTCTTGATCGCTCCCATGCTGAGAGGGTTACAGCAGCTGTCACCTGGTGAGCACAAACATATCTACCTTATTATCATTTCAACAGTTGGGCTGAACTTGACAGACTTTGCTGCACCAATTGTAGTACAGGTATTGTATATTGGTTTTAAAAGCATACGTTTAAGCACCTTAAGAAAGAAAGATGAGATGTTTTCAAACTAGGTGCAAAGTCCATTTAGAATTTTTCCAACTGATGGAACTGGAGCTCGGCTTAAAAAGATTAGAGCTGCAATGATTTGTTGATTAATTGATCAACAGAAAATGAATTAGCAACTATAAAACTGATGGTCAAATAAATAATTTTAAAGCAAAAGTTGTCTGGAAATGTTTTGGACTGTTGGTCAGACAAAACATGTCATCTGAAGACTTTTATTCTAAATAGACCAATTATTGTTATAATACTCAAGAAGTTAATTAATAATAAAAATAACCTTCACTTGCAGCCGTAAAATAATAAACTGGATGTTAATAAGTTAGAAAACAAATAATAATTACAGGTACAAGTTGTCTTTAAAAAAGGTTGCGCTCAGAATTTCAAGAAGACAACTAACTATAGGTGATTGTAATGTTTTTATCCTTGCTGTATAATAATGGACAACACAGTCACTCACCCATCCCGTGCCACAGCACCACTGGTATTGTGCCATTGTTGGAGTCGAGAACTGGGCTGCCAGCAGCCAGCAGCACTGGACCAGCCAGGAGGAAACACAGGAGAGCTGCTGTCATTCTGGAGCCTGAAACAAGGAGCGGGTAAAACTGCAGTTACATGTGCTTTATAGAAATGATAAAGATAGTCCCAGCGCCGATGATCCAAGACTCAAGAGATCTGCAGACACAACAGCTCCTTTAAATACTGAGGGGTCTGAAAGTGTCAGGAAGCCTTTTAAAACTTGTGTTAAAATCTTTGCTGCAGAGTTGTGGCATGGAAGACTTCCTCAAATCTTTAGGTTAATGTAGGTGTGGCAATGATAAAGAACCCCTCAGCTCTTTTACTTCAATAAAGGTCCTAATAAGATAAAATAAAAATCCCGCATGCAATATTCACCCTAATATCGTCAGTGACATATTAGGGTGTCTGTCTGGAATATAAAAGTAAGTAGTAGGAAAATGAGGACTGGAGCAATTTCAAATACACATAATTATACATTAAAAAAACCTGCTCCAATTTAAGATTAGTCTGTTTTTTCCACGGTAACAGAAAGTGTGCGCACGTGTGTTTCAAATACATCAGGCAGAACCGAAACTAAGATGTCCTGTATTTTACAGTGTTAATACAATATGTTACACTGTATTTTACAATGTTAATACACTATGTTACACTGTATTTTACAGTGTTAATACGCTGTAAAATACAGTGTGACATAGTGTAAATGGGTCAAATAATCACTTGTGAGTTAGCTCGGACGAGCTAAGACCACAGGTTTCACAACTAAATCAATGACCAAATGCTTAATAAATACGTAACATACAGAACCAGATTCCAGCTCCGACAAAGGTTAGACATCAAGCCGACGTTTAAATAAAGCGTGTTTTATTGTAACGAGTTAAATTAAAGTTAAAAACATTATTAATCAACACTTTACTCACCGCTTATGTATACTTCCTGTCTCTGTCAGGCTACTCGTTGTCACGTGACGATGTTTAGCCCGAACAGCCAATCAGATGCAGGGAGCGAGACCGAAACGCAAACGAGAGCCCGTGTTGCCAGATTGAGCGTGTTTCCGCTCAGCTCATCTAAGACTTGATTTGGGCTGGTTGTTTGTCGGGTCGTCTAGTTTTTCTAACACGTGGACGGATAATAGATGAAATAAAATAGTTAGGCTATAATGTAGAAGTCTGGTTGTTCTACAAATAAAAACGGGCGTTTGATAATTATAGTTGGGCCCATAAATCCCCCTGGTGTCCGGCTTCAATCTAAACACATAATACACGCATTTTTAGATTCATTGACACCTTCAAATAAACGTCCACAAACATACGCGGAAGTTATGTAAAAATAAGACACTGCAATTCTTGGATGATAATCAACAGGTTTTTAAATTTTTACACAGTATTGAAGTATTTCACTGTTAGTTGTAACGCTATAAAGAATCCCTAATGTCAGTCAAACCTGGCAACACAGAGGGGGGCGGAAATGTCTAACTTGTGACTGATCTTTTTAAGGACCTTTTCTCGTTTCTTGTTTGAACGGATCCAACCTGTTTTCGGTGTTTTGGTTTATTTTTCGGTCTCGGTAAAGTTTACTTCAAACCTCACGTGGATACGTTGCGGTTTGACTTCGTTTTTTTTTTTTTTTTGTTTTTTTTTTAAACACGTAAGCGCCCGCGCGCCAGCCGTTGGCTCGTTAGCTTAGCATGCTAACGCGCTGCGGTTGCGCTCGACAACAACAGACCCACTCGGAAGCGGGTTATGTTGCTGGTTAGTTGAAGGTTTGAGGCGGCGGCTGACTCATTTGTTAAGATATTTTAAAGCGCAGGATGTCGACGAAGTGTGAGGAGCCCGCGTTAACGGGGAGTTACACTGTCGTGGGTTCGTTTCCTAAAAGTTTTGGTTACGGGGCGGAGGAGGCGGACATGGAGGAGAGCTGCTCCCCGGCGGATAAACCGAGGATACTGCTGATGGGGCTGAGGCGGAGCGGGAAGTCATCCATCCAGAAGGTCTTATTTATATTAATATTACCATTAAATCAAGTCTTTATTATCCCAAACGGGTTGGGATATAACTTAATGATGTCCAGTCCACTACAAAAACAGACTCGCATCAAACGTAAAGTTAGAATATAAAACTATATTTTCAGTTCAACCAATAGTTTCTTTTTTTGTTATGATGTCTTTACAAAACTGACAATAGGAAGTGATCACTGACATATAATGACAACTATATTTTACATTTATTTCTCTTTCATTATAAGAATCACTTACACACTATTGTCTTGTTCAAGTTATAAAATTTGACTGAAAAATGCAGTAACTCTGTTGATGAGGATAATTCACACAGGACTCATGTCCATTATTGTTGTTTGTAGTGTGCATGTTGTGCCAAACGTGCAATTATTATTACTGTATTTCTTGTTTTTGGATTGTAATGATGTGTTTTAACCAGCATGTGAAGCCAAAGACAAATTCTACATCTGTGAACTGTAAAGATTATTATTATTATTATTTTTATTATTATTATTTCTAAACAACATTGTGTTGTGCACCTTATCTCAGGTTGTATTCCACAAAATGTCACCCAGTGAGACTTTGTTCCTCGAGAGCACCAACAAAATCTACAAGGACGACATCTCCAGCAGCTCCTTTGTCAACTTCCAGATCTGGGACTTTCCTGGACAGGTGGACTTTTTCGATCCCACGTTTGACAGTGAGATGATCTTCAAGGGAACTGGTGCTTTGATCTTTGTCATAGACGCTCAGGTAGGGAAAAGTGAAGCTCACAGTTTAGGTTTTAAATGCTTCCTGTGTGAGGAATTAACATGTCACCTCTCTTCCTGTGCTGAATGTGTCTCGACTATTATTAGGATGACTACGTGGAGGCTCTTGGGCGGTTGCATCTCACTGTGTCCAGAGCCTACAAAGTGAATCCAGACATCAACTTTGAGGTGTTCATCCATAAAGTAGACGGTCTGTCAGACGATCACAAGATAGAAACACAAAGAGATATTCATCACAGGGCCAACGATGATCTGGCAGATGCCAACATGGAGAAGGTTCATCTCAGGTGAGGCTCTGACATGTTTGCACAGGTTTGGTACTTCAAGTTTCAAAATTACTGAGGATTTTAGAGCAGGGTTTATCTGCAGATCACAGGAAACCAAGTTCATTTCTTATAACAGGATGTGCCCATCCTTTTTGCCCAGATTAAATTGGTGGTGTTTGGTTGGTGTTTATTGTCAGTGACGTCAAATGATGTGAAATATAAACAGCAGTAAGAGAGCACTGTTGAAAGAAAGCTGGATTCACAGAGATTGTGAATCCAGCTTTCTTTCCTCCCCTTTAATTTCTTTCAGTATAAAAGCATCACAGGCATGCAGTAAACACGGGCATGCTGTGTGACCTTCACAACATGAGTTTGAGCGGTTAATGTTTCCATTGTCACTATCAGAGGTGTTGAAGTTTTAGTCGCTATTTGGTGCATTCAGTGTGTAAAATGACCCAATGTGTCACTTAATCACTCTTGACAACAAAGCATCTCAAAATAAGCAAAGCTTTGAGCCTTGAGGGTGAAGATCACATCAGGTTCCACTTCTGTCAGCCAACAACAGAGATCTGAGGCTGCAGTGGAAGACTGGAAAAACTGCTCAGACAGACAGACAGACAGACAGACAGACAGGCAGGCAGGCAGGCAGGCAGACAGACAGAAAGACAGACAGGCAGGCAAGACAGATAGATGGATTCAGCTCATTTGCCATATAATCTTGTGTGTGTTTGCACTAAGTTCAAAGTTGGTGGTGATGTTGTATTGGAATGGATTAAATTTAAATATATTTACAATAACCTCCCCGTATCATGTATGTAAATAGGTAGTAGATTGTACAGGTATATCACATAAAGTGGCTTTATACAGTATATTCACTTTAAGATTTTTTTTCTACTCCCATCTTTGCTTTGACAATGAAGCACAACACACAAGATGTACTGTATTCATACAGTACATCTTAGACTTGGACCAGTCATGGCACTAAGATTATATTTTTAGAGTCTAGTCCTAGTTTTTAGTTTTAGTTTGTTTATTAATTAAGATTATGTTTCTGTTGTTGTTATGGAGTTTTTAGGTTTTTGCCCCAACTTGTTTGCTGCCACAGTAACTTTGTTGGGTCTTGACTCTCCCACTGTTTCCCCTCCTCAGCTTCTACTTGACCAGTATCTACGACCACTCCATATTTGAGGCCTTCAGCAAAGTTGTCCAGAAGCTCATCCCTCAGTTACCCACTTTGGAGAACCTTTTGAACATTTTCATATCTGTAGGTTGTTTTATTGTTGTCACTTACTTTAACAACAGTAAAAAAAAAAAAGTGTAACTGTATTGTGATTTGCACCTTCCCTCATTAGTGCTCTTCATGTTTTCCAGCACTCTGGGATTGAGAAAGCCTTCCTGTTTGATGTTGTCAGCAAGATTTACATTGCCACAGACAGCTCTCCTGTGGACATGCAGTCCTACGAGCTCTGCTGTGATATGATAGATGTTGTCATTGACGTCTCCTGCATTTATGGGTGAGAAACATTATACTGCACAAGTGTTGGCAAAGATCACATCCTTTTTTTTAAATTCAGAGTTCAGAGCAGCTTCTTACTCTTGGCAGACTAATGGAGGATGGCAGCGGCTGTGCCTATGACAAGGAGTCTTTGGCTATCATCAAGCTTAACAACACTACAGTGCTTTATTTGAAAGAGGTCACGAAGTTCCTCGCTCTCGTCTGCATCCTCAGAGAGGAGAGCTTTGAGAGGAAAGGTGGGTAGTTTTTATAAACAGT
Organism: Rachycentron canadum; assembly: GCA_038496675.1. Lineage (NCBI taxonomy): Eukaryota > Metazoa > Chordata > Actinopteri > Carangiformes > Rachycentridae > Rachycentron > Rachycentron canadum. The sequence continues at coordinate 6,135,281 of CM076663.1, read as the reverse complement.
AAAGGTCTGAGGTTTGGTTAGACAGGATGTCCACAATGTTTCTTTTACGTCTGATCCTACAGTTTTATAGTCCAGTGTTTTTTCTTTCTCTCTCTTAAGCCATCTTTCTTTGTGGTTACTCATTTTAAATTAGAGTAAAGATGCTTACACGATACCAGTGCTTTTAATAAGTATTTATATTTATTTTGCAATTATTTGATTAACAGGTAGAGTTTTTAAATTGCAATCGAACAATTTTCTCCATTTTGTATAATTTTATATTTCCTCTCTTGTCTGACAATAGAAACATAAAAGCGAGAGATGCTAGAGAAAATGAGAGCTGCTAAACTTTGGGCTGAACAGAGATTGTTACCGGACTGTCTCACTTCTCACAGCTTTATGGCTGTGATGCTGCATTTTGTTGAGCACAACACAGAGAGGATGTGAAATATCAGCTCATACAACATTTTGGCAAATAAATATTTGCTATCTTGCCAGCTAGACCAAAGTGTAAAAACACCTTCCTGGAGTTATGTTGCATCTATGAAGTTGTAGCCTGTGTGGAGACCTCAGGAAGTTACGAAGTAGTTGAGGACATAACCTCACTTTAAACAACAACATGCTGTTTTTACACTTTGGTTTTTGTATTGATTATATCGATATAATGTGTTTATTCGACAGCTTTAGAGGTGCTGGTAGGTGAACTTTTGATGGTCCTTAGCCATTTTAGTGTGTTCTCCAAGAGGTTAATTATTTCCAGGGTATTTTCTTTGTTTTTTACTGTCACACTTGAAATGAAATGCTCCAAACAACTTGCACAATCTCTTTGCAGGTTTGATAGAGTACAATTTTCATTGTTTCCGAAAAGCCATCCATGAAGTGTTTGAAATTGGCACCGCGGCACAGGGCGCTGTCTGGAAACCAGCAAGCTCGTCCAGCAACGACCTGAGTGGATTAAAATTTGCTGCTCTGAATGGAAATGCTGTTTAAAGGGCAAAGGTAAAGAATATTAAGAAATAATATGAAAGCACACGTGTTGCCTTGCTGTGTGTGGGCAACTGAACGTGAACCCAGAGGATGATGTGTCCCTGAACTTCCTGCAAAAGGCAGAAACAGGCTGTTGGACTAAATCTGAGCTACCTGCTTCTCCTCTCGTTTGCGAAGAAGAGATGAATTGTATTACAGGTGTCGTATAAAACAAAACCGAACACATCATAATTTTGCTCAGTCATGTTTACCTTGGTGTCCTGTGACCTCTGCAGTATAAAACTACTTGTCATGATACTTCTGGTACAGCTGAAGTGCTGAAACTGAGCTCAGTGTAAACGTCCCAACGACTTGACATCGACTTGTTGATTGTACTGTCCTGAACTACGCTTCACATTGTAAAACAATACAAACGTCTTTCATGTTCCTGCTCGTTTCAGCTTAAATCACTGAGCTCTTTAAGTGGTTTTAATCCCCCGTATATAAAAAAAAAAAAAAAAAAAAAACAAATCCCGTGGAGCACAGAGTTTGTTTCTGTTGATAATGATTCATGCGACTGGTGCTCTGCTCAGGATCTCCTCAGACCACGACTGTGCCAGTTACACCATTAGAGCTTAGGTTGATTAACAGAGGGTCCGACACCTCGATGGTCTTAGTGCAGTCTGGAAATAACTGATGATGCTTTTCACTCGGGACAACCTGGCGTGCCCGCTGACAGCTGACTCTGTAGCTTGATGAGCATATTGGCCAAATTTACTACACACATTCTGTTTGTAGTAGTTGTTATGCTTTTTTTTTTTTTTTTTTTTTTTTTTTGGGTGTGAGCAATGAGTGGGACTGAAAGATTTATTTTTATTATTGTACATAATTCTTTAATAAAATATATTTCATATTTTGTTGACTCAAGCTTAACCTTTAACTTTGCTGATTTCTGCCGGTTAAGGAACTTAACTATACAATATTATTATGTCACATTATCTAAATGTTATGAGAAACATGTATATAACTTATTTATTTAATAAGAATAATATTTTAATTGATTGATTGGACAAAACCTCATGAATTTATTCTAATGCCTCAATTAATTTAAGTCAATTTGTTTAATGAAATCTAATTAATTTAATTTAAGTCAGTGACTATAATCTAAAGGTTTAATACACATAATTCAAATCATTCACTACATATAAGTGAATGGACAGATACAGATGTGCACTGGAACTTAACTGGTACTGGAGGCATAAAGTGTTATTTCAGATAATTATTACATTTTCCCCAATAAGAAACAGTCGTATGACAATTTGTAATTTGGGTCAACTGTTTTCCTGTCATCCTAATTATGGAAAATAATCATAATTATGACTTACAATAAAATGATATCTATGGCTGCACAATTAATCAAAATACATTCAAATTTGCTGCAATATCTAAATTGCAGGGGCTGCAATTTTTGTGGTGCTCAGAGACACCACAGTCTCCAAATCATATCCTCCAGATGTAAAGGGACATGTTTCTTTGGTACAAGACAAGAAAAAGTCAGTTTCATTTTTTTGTTTTTAGTGAAAATTAAATCTAAAAAAAATAACCATTCCAACTGAAATTGCAATTCACAGTATTTGGCTAAATAATTGCAACATGATTTTTGCATAATCTTAACTATGGATTAGATCCCATAATTATGGAGGGAAAAATAAAGCCTTTATTCCCAAGTAGAATGGGAATGGATATATTTCATTTCACAGATTGTGGTGATTAGTATTATCATTAACCTTTTTAATTCTTTTAAATCTAACCTTTGCACATACATCCTCACTCAACTGCACCATTGTAGGTAAAGTGTTTAAACAGCAGGTGGCAGCATATTTACATGTCACTATTTGACAGTTCAGGATCCACTCATGTCTGTGAAGGAATTCAGATCAGGAATAAAAAGTTTCTTTTTTCATCAGCTCCTCCAGGAACACCCAGCAGCCCCCATCAAAAGGTCTGGTAAATAAGCTTAAAAATGCCACACACACACACACACACACGATGTGAAAGCCTTCATCACATCATACTCCTACTGTACATCACAGCTTAATGGGTGGTGGCAGGATGGAGCCACAGCTGAAGCCTCTAATCGTCCCCAGACCTCCTGCTCACCACTGTGGAAAATGGAGGTCAACGAGCGGGAAAATGATATCTTGCTCTCTGAGATTTTCTTTTTCTTTTTTTTTTTTTTCAGGACCTTGCAGTTTGCTTCTAACCACAGGAAAATTCATACAGCAGAAAAACCTCAGATGAAAATTGAAAGACAATATGAAGAGTGGTGTGGGGTTTAAAGCTGTTGGTCAGCATCTTTATCCATGTGTGATGGATGTAACTGCCATATGGTAAACATTTATTTTAACCATTTATCAGCAGCTGTCTCTATAAGCAAAAAACTGTTTGTAACTCAATGTAGTTGAAAGCAGATATAGGGCATTTTTAAGAATATATAATGCTGTGTTTATGTTAATATATATTCATAATTTTACATTTGTATAAATGATGCTCACATTACAACCGAGCCTCCTCTCTTTCCACTGGTGAAAGCCACAAGATGCAGCTGAAAGCTTTGTAGAAATCCAGTAAGTGGACTACTTTTGTCTAACTTCTATTTTTAAAATCAAAAATGAAACGTTCAGGGTCATCGTGTCCTCATGAGGTTTGAACACATTTATAAACTGTTTTAAACTCATTTAAATGACCTATATGTGTATAAATTGTGAATTAATGTTGTTTGAGTTGTACATGAGATGTATATACACAAACCTTTATAATAATTTAAATAAAAATATTTTATACTTATTAACCTTTTTTTAACACAAGATATATTTGCTGACAAATACATTAAAAACAAAGATCTTATATCTACCTTATAGAGTGTTGCAAACTATTTATTACGTGTTAATACTCCCTATAAATGCTAAATAGGGTAATTAAACTTAAATGTTAGCCCTAAATGATTTTAATTGTAATATTATGCTACCACAGCTCCTATTGTGAGATTATTATAGTGATTTTTCCATTTACAGAGATAATAAAGTGGTTTACATCAGCAGCTGGAAACCAGTGGATCCTCTACAGTCCACCGTGTATTTAAGATATTCAGTTACATCCAAAACACACAGTCTACCTTCTTTAAGCTTGAACTCCTCACAAGGTGAAAGAGGGAAAGACACGAGGGAGTGGAAAGACAGAGAGAGGAGGGAAGGGGCGGCGTTTGAAAGAGCGGTTTGGTTTTACGCACAGGACGCAGACGCTTCAGTCAGTGGAAACCCGGCAGTTTCCAGCTCGCAGGAGTCCACGGAGGATTTTTAAATATCCGTCCTTTCATACTCCAGGACAGCAGAGGCGAACTAGCTGCTGCCATCCCGCAGGGACGGAGTCTCCTGTCAGCGTCTCCAGAGGCCGCGGATGCGCAAAGAGCGGTAGGTTGAACCTTTATTTACGGCTTTGTATCACAGACAAATAGACACCAGCTGCGCGAAAGAGCGATGTACTGAGAAAAGGTGGATGACAAGTGTGACACGGTGAGTGTCCATGAGTCCAATCTGCCGGATCCTCACCTGGAACTTCACCTGGTGCAAAACGGCGCATTATTGAAGCGTCAAGTAGATTCTGAATATTTTATTCCCGTTGTTGTAAATAGACTATTCCTGCACACAGGGAGGCTTTAAAGTGACCGGCACATCTTTTCAGTGATGCACCTTTATTGAGCGGCCTATAGTAACTTCATTAGGGGTCAATAAATACTTTACTCAGCCTTATTGATTAGTTTAGACTGAGATCTACTAGCGGGTTGCCAGGTTGTGAAAACGCCCCATAACTGTTCAAACCCTTTGACCATTTGCTTCTAAAATCCATTCATTAAAGATTTAATTGCTTGTTGGAATTACAACTGGAAAAGATAAACACATGCCAAAGTTTTTTTTTTTTTTTTTTTTGCAACCTGGCAACCTAAAATTTTCTCTTGTTTATTAATTATATATATATATA
>CM076663.1:5967664-6130171 GCA_038496675.1 Rachycentron canadum | reverse complement strand
ATATATATATATATATATAAAAAATAAAAGCTGAAGTAAATAATGTATTAATTATAAAAGCAATAACTGACAGTATAATCAGTGCAATTATGCAAGAAATGCATATTTCTATTTCACACACACACACACACACACACACACACACACACACACACACACACACACACACACACACACACACACACACATCCAGGATGCACCAGAAAGGATGTTCTTTCTCTAGAGTGAGGAAATAGTGGATGTTATTTGGGGGCTGAACAGGGTCTGAAGTGAGTAACTGATACTGTGGATAACTGGTGCAGCCTCATTTTTGAAGTCAGATTTATGAGAAGAAGAACAAGGAGACCTTTGAGGAAACAATCCCCCTTGGTCTTGAATTGGCTCAGATGCAGGAGACATGAGGGTCACGAACAAAATCAAGCTTAACATGTAGACAATGAGAGCTAATGCAGACATGTTTCGCACTCACACAAGTTTTTATTTTATGTTAAGAAGCCATTCAGTCTTATGGACTTAGAGTGATGTCATGTCTAGAGATTACAAATTTTGTTCCGGAGACTCAGCAAACCCCCCCTCCAACCCCCTACCCCCGCCTCCCCAGCACCGCTCATAGTTTCCATCACCACACACCATCCCCTTACCACCACAATGTTCCAATCCATTTGGGTGAAATCAATACATTCATTGAAATAACTCTGCTCCGGTTGTTTCCTCCCCCTGAAGAAATGTAAATGTGTGTGAGTGCATTATTTATTTATGTGATTTTTTATTTTTTTTGTTTCACGCAGGAAGGAATTCCTGACTTTTGTCTTTTTTTAGAAAAGAGAGGGTGGAAGGATCTTTTCTTCTTCCTCTTGTGTTGAAACCACACAGTTTTGCCACGTTTTGACCAAAGTCGCATTCCTCTGAAATTCTTGCGTTGGGCGAAGGTTTGGGCCTGTGTACAATCACTGGAGACAAGCCAGAGACAAATAAAACAGCAACAGGGCGACGGGTTTGGATTCATGAGATGACTGACAGTCATAAAACCAGACTGTCAGGGACATGAGAGTCTCATGAGTCAGTCTCACTCACATCACTGTCTTTTCCATTTCCTATTCCTGTGGCACGTCCGGGAAAGAGTTAAAGGAATAATTAACGATATGTTATGTCTTGTTTTATTTTTTTAAAATTCAAAACCACAATAAGTCGATATCGTGAACTTGATTATTTACACAACGCGACATTATCATTCATTTAAAGTCAAGTTTCTGTCCACCTGATGAATGTGTATCCAATAATCCCTCTCTTTTAGCTCTGTTTTTGGTCTCTATCAGCTAAGGATTAAACAAGCATATGCACATATATGTGAGCTCTGTAAAAGCTCAAATTTGTCTGCATGACAAGTTCCACTTCAGTTTGAGGTAAATCTTCTTCTGTATGTCTTTACATCCACATTTCCAGTAGCTCAGAACATCAAAATCATCATATCATCAATACTTACTACTATACTTACTACAATACTTTTTCTTCCCTGCAAACCAATAACCACGACTTGTCAACTGAGTGATACCAGCCCTGAGTCAAAGACAAATAAATGCAGCAGCAAACATAAAACAGAGACAGCAGGCCCAGCACTTTCAGAGAAAATAAACATGTGTTACCATTAACACCAGGACGCGAAGTGGACAGCTGCCAGCTGACGGCTGAGGGGAAAATATGTTTACTTGTGTATTTGTTCTGGATAATTGATATTTGTATTTCAGTTCAGGCTGACTGTTTATTTTCATCAGTCAGCGTTTGATTACAAGTACAATCCAAGTGCAATAACTTAGTTGACGAAAGTAAAATCACAGAAGATACTTTAATTCTCTTTAAACACACTTGAGTATAATCATTTTAATCTTCTCAGCTTTTTTTCTTGTTTTCTCTGTCATTTGAAGACACGTTTAAAATTGTAAAATATTCTTTACCTATGTTAGTGTCTTGGATCTTAATGGCTCAATGTTGGTTTGCCTTCATTCATTGTAATGAAATGTTGCACTCATTCATGGTCCCCAGAGGATGAATCCTAATGATTCGTAATGAATTCCCCTCAAGCATCGTCATCTGGTCACAATTCTTATTTGTCCATTAGCTTTACTTTGTGTTTAGTGCTAGTTAGTGTGTGGTAATAGTCATAGTGGAAATTTTGACTACAGGCAACGGAACAATGAAAATTCCCATTTGTTGGCAGAAACAGTCATTTCCAAGACAAAACATTGCCTTAACTTAAAGGTTCACTTACTTTAAACTGGGGCTCTTAGCAGCTCCTCACGCTTCTGTTTTTACATGACTAAGTTTCCATATTTACTGAAGAACGGGTGACGATAACTGGATAATATCTATGACTGCTTACTTCTTTTTGTCTAATGAACGGTAAAGTTTCCAGTGATTAATGAGCAGTGAGTGAACAGTCAACTGTTTAGATTGAAATTCACGTTTCCCCCAATTGTTTGTACCCAAATTACGTTGTTCTTTCCAGGAAATGCCCTAGAAAATTATTAGGAAATAACAGTTTGACAGAATAATGTATCACAGAAATGGGCAGTTTTGGAGCTGTGAAAAAGTACAACTGAGTATCTGACCAGTAATCCTGACAATCCAGTTAGGAACGACTGTTTCAGATCAGAAGTCTTGACATGGTGGTGATGGTGGAGACTTTTTTTTTCCTGTTGTCTGACTGAAAGCTGTTTGTCAGTTCAGTCGACAGCAGCAGAGGTGAAGCTGCAGCTGGAGACCACATTGTTTCACAGAGTAAACAAACAGCCAGCTGGAGACTCATAAAACGAAGCCAGACACGTAGTCTCTCTTTAAAAGGTACTTTATTCACTAATGTTATGAGCTTAGTGTGACAGGTTATGTGTCATTAATACCCAATGGTACTGATCATGTCATGGTTTTAGTGGAATTTAGCTTGAAAGAACTGGTGTCTCCCAAAACCAAAGCTGACTGTTCGGCAACCTTACAAAAAAAATCAGCTGTTTTTTCCATTTAACAACTAAAATTAAGTTGCAGTTCTGTGAAATTAATGTCTTGGAATATAATCAACTCCTTAAGGAAGAAAAGAGCAATTTATCTTGATGAGATCTTTAATCACAGGCAATTAAATGTGTGTGCAGCTTAAGAAAGGCCTTTGTGACCTGCACAAAGTTTTATTGGTTTAATATGACAGGTTACATGTCATTTAAAGCCAATGATAATGATCATTATATTGTTGCAGTGAAATCCAGAGCAGAACAACTGATTTTCTGAACAGATAATGAATGACATGAGCATTTGAAGCATAACTTCAACTACAAAGTTGAACCCTTGACAGTGATTTGACCAAAACCGATGTTATGCTCCTGCCAGCTCAGTGTCTCAGAATATCATCAGTGTTTAAAACAGCAAGGAGTAATTTATCCTGATGAGATCTTTAATCAGAGACAACAAAATGTACAATGTGTGTTCGTTTTGATTTGTTGTGCGTGCAGCTGAAATTCGCCTTGTGATCTGCAGGAAACCACACCACATTGAGCGTCTTTGTACGAGGGATGAAAGGGAGCGCAGTCATCTGACGGCCATAAGAGACCAGCCTTGTTTTTCTTTCTTTTTTTTTCTGTAACATTTTATAGCTGCAACCAAGAGGGTGTCACTTTCCTCCACTGCTACAGGGCTCCACACTTGATAACACTTTCTACAGACTATTGTGCCACTGTCAATATTCTCATTCACCTCCCCAAATCCAGGTTGTGTAACTCAGGGGTCGCACAATATGGGGACTGTTCTGTGCCAGGGAGGCCATTAAAGCAGCCGAACCCATTTCGCGGGGAATAAACAGTAAAGTGGGGCGGTAATTAAAACCCAACTTTGTCCCACGTTTTCCTGTTTTAATTGAAAACACTCATGGTCTGTGGCTGTCACATACAGAAGAAAGCAGTTATTATAACTTCATGCAAGTCTCCTACAATATTCTCAATGTGACATTCATGCTTTATAAAGGTAAAACTGTCAAACTGACCCAGGCATGTACGATACTTACTGCTAATAATCTTACAATACAATCTGCAACATTCAACAGATGCAAAAACTACAGTGGTTTGACTGTACAGCTGCGAGTGATGGTGCAAAGTCGTAATTAATAAGTGTCCTAATTGAAGGAATGATTTCAGACACAGTCAAGAGCCATGTGTGACTGTACATGATCCAACAATGCTCCTGTTAGCAATGTTAACATTAATCAAAAGGTTGGTGGTTTGATCTCTGGCTCCTCCAATCTAGAAACGTGCTTTATAAGTGCAGTCCATTTTACCATGTTAGCGTTAAGTCGGTATAATATTTACTGTGTTTAACGTCTTAGTTTAGTGCTTAATTTTCTAATTAGCCATATTATCACCACCTTCTCCAAATTAAATGAGATAATTCATACCCCATACAACAGATAGAGAAGCATTGACCTCCATCAACAGGGCAACGTAATTTCTCTGCAAATTCCTTCAACTTATAAATGCACCCAAAATAATCCCAAAACAACTTGGAGAAAAGCCATTGCTTGAGTCACAGAAAGCAACGCTGACTGAAGGAGATAAACAGTGGCCTCATGTTAAAGTTCGATGTTTAGTTGACCCATCGTCCACCATGATCTCCTCCCTTCACACACTCCGAACACACAAATCATTGTTACACCCTCCACCAGGATTTATCACTTGAACATAAGCACATATTGTTTTTGGACACACAAATGACTGATACTGTTGTTTTTCTTTGGAGCTCGGTCCCTCTGGAGACCACGAATGCTCTACAGAGGCTTGTGCCAATCCATCCTGTAAGTGCTGAGATAAGTAAGTGAGACCTTTGAACGTGTGGTGTCGCTAGACGAAAACAGTCCGTCAGAACGGAGTCAGAAATCAGTTAGTAAAATTCATCCTCTCAGGAGCAATGTCTGTACCACAGTTAATGGAAATCCACTAAATAGCTGTTGAAATATTTCACTCAAAACCACAAATGCCAACCTTATAGTGCCCATAGAGGGAAAGTTTATAGGCTCATAAAGTCACATTGTGTTACATCATCTGGGGATGATGAATGATTTCATGGCAAACTATTAAACAGTTGTTAGGACATTTTAGTTTGGACCAAAGTTACTGTAATGTTGTTACTAAAAGGCAACTTTCCTGTTTTAACTGCTCAAACGGTCTCAGTTCACTGTGAAGCAGTGGCAGTTTTAGACCAGTTTTACTGGGGGGGGGGGCAATGTTTTTGTCAGAGAGGCACCATCGACCCAGAGACAAAGACAAAGACAAAGACAGTGTTCAAGCTTTTTAAGTTTTTACTTCAGTACATAAATAAAAACTACATTCATTTCAATAAAATAACACAATTTCATTCAACTTCGCAGCAAATAAATCTATTACTACAAACGTCTTCATGATTACTGTAGAAATAAACATTTTAGAAACCCAGAATATTAGCTTAATACTGTTGCTGGTTTCATTAATTAATCTGTACAGTGGAAGCCAAACTGCTTTGCATTTCACAGCTATATGGCAAATTTTCAGCTGTAACGTTACCGTTAACGCTGGCTGCTTAATTAGTTAGTTAATGGCAGCGTGTCCAGTCACATGATCAATTGCAAAAATGAATTTTCTTATCTTCATATCTGCTAATGATTATTAGCATCGGTCGTCGCCATTATCATTAATTCTCCTTACATCTGTACGTTTTGCTCGTATTCTGTTGTGTTCATGTTTCTCCTGCTCTCTCTCTCTCTCTCTCTCTCTCTCTCCTATCTATCTCTCTCAACCCAACCTGTCGAGGCAGATGGCCGCCCACCCTGAGTCTGGTTCTGCTCGAGGTTTCTCCTTCTCAAAGGGACGTTTTTTCTTTCCACCGTCGCCAAGTGCCGCTCGCGGTGGGATTTGTTGGATCCCTTTAAATAATTCTATAAAGAGTTTGGTCTGGACCTGCTCTATATGTAAAGGTAGCTTTGTTATGACCTGGCCCAATAGAAATAAAGTTTTATTTGATATTGTCGCAGAGAATTAATCATTTTATTATTTCATTATACGCAGCTGTGAAGGAGAAAGCAGTGATTTTGAATGTAAGCATTCAAGAGACTTTAAAAGGCAAGGCAATTTTATTTGTATAGCCCATTTTTAAAAACAGTTTGTCTCAAAGGGCTTTACATAGCATCATAACAACATCCTCTGCCCTTAAACCCTCACATCGACTGAGGAAAAACTCAAAGCAAAAAAGTTAAAAAAAAAAAAAAAAAAAAAAAATGATTTAAATTTTGTGTACCTCAGATTTAAGTGTCTCTTTCACAGTAGAAATGCAATAACATCGCCCTAAGAATACACTGAGGAGTGAATGAACATTTTGTGGCCGTGACAGACTTAACGTTTACGTACATATTTGTCCCTCTGCATTTTATTATGTGTGACAGCGGTTTTCATCATGGAATAATCTGGTTTGTAAACCTCACACACGGGTCTAAATTCCTCCTCAGGGAAAATAAACTCGAACGCCCAGCAGAGCGCTGATGGCTCGCAGAGTTCCTGGCTCCGGTCGTAAGAACCTGTCAGGTTTGTTGAGGAGTAAAACAACAGCGGCGAGCCATGAAGGGACATGAGACAGGAGGCCCAGTGACTTGATTCCTGGAGACAGTTGCCATTTGGCTCCCACTACAAAGCTCTCGTAGCCAAGTGACTGTGGTAAATCTCTCACCGGGACAGACAGTGTATCAGTGAAGAATGTGCACTCATCAAGGTGAATTGTGGGTTTAAATAGTTTCAGCAGCCGTGCTACTATAAAGAGAGAGAGAGGGAGAGTACTTAGACAGGATGGATGAGTGTTTGGTTTAATCTCCTGTGGTAAGGAGGAGAACAGGGGTGACAAGTATTTCTGGGTGCGGTCCAAGACGACACCTGTAGAATAAAGCGAACGCCTCTTAAACCAGGTGCTGACTGCCTGTGAATCAGTGTGTTAGACAGCTGATGTTATTGTCAGACAGTCAAGGTGTGAAGATGAACGAGATCTTACCAGACATTTATTGGCATTGCGATGAAGTCAGCTGTAAACTTAGAGCGACGGCAGCTACATTGGCCTCAAGTGACTATTATGGGATAAAGATCAAGGCTAAAAAAAGTAGCAGCAGAAACAGAAAAGGGTCAAACTGGATAGATGGAGATTCTCTCTTTACTGTTGTCTTTATTCCCCTTTTTCTCCATCGCTCCATTTTATTCAGTAAAGAAACAAAATCATTAGCCTGGTAACTTGTTCAATCACAAATGGGACCATGAGTTCAAATGCTGTAATTGTACCATTGAATCCTCTTTTATTCACCAGGGTTCAACTGAAAAACTTTTGCAGAACTTGTGGATTATTTCTTTTATTTGTTTGAGGAAAGTTTTATTATTTTATTCTTTCATTTTGCTTTAAACAGTCAGATCACATGTTTTTTTGGTGCAGATCTGCCTTTAATAATATTACGTCACATATGTTTTCACTAAAGCTGCAATAATCAATATTTATCCATAAAACAACTCTGGTTCCTTCAGCTCTATGACACTTTTCACCCTCTTTTAGGTCATTGTTTTGGATTTCCTACCCACAAACTCTACTCTCACACTATGATGGGTCTCTTTTACCAGTATTTGAAAGGAAAGTTAAATGAAAAGACTTTAATAACTGAGGAGAAAATCATCAGTCTGGAAACAAGAAATGGGAAATTGGTTGTGTTAAACTTTTATTTACATCTATAAAACAACCGAGTTTTGCTGTAGCCTCTGATATTTAGGAAAATAAAAGGCAGTGGCTTCCAGTGACTTTGTTCATTATGTTGATCACAAAATGACTTAAATGATCAAATACTGACTTTACAAACATCAAGGGTTTGAATAGATTATTGCACAAACTAACATTTTACAAGTTTGTAAAAATCACATGTGGAACTAAAGGCAGTGTTAATGCCACAGTAAAGTTTCCATTTGCCTCCAATATGGCTATTTTAAAAAAAGAAATGAGTTTGGTTTTCAGATGGAGGTAATTATCTTAGCTTAGCATAAAGCTAACAACAACAACAACAATAGGACAACAAGTCTTAACTCTACACAGTTCAATAACCCACACTAGGTGGTTAATTACTCCTGAAGCTCAGTAATTAGCATAAATGATCATTATTTTATTTTAACATACGACAAATATGGTCTGTTAATTGTGGACTTGCTTTAAGTTTTTATGCTAAGCTAAGCTAATCACCTCCTGACTCTTGGCAGTCTTGACTCAGCTGTTTCTGGGTCTTAACTATAATTGCCCATTGTGTTGCAGACTATAAAATTATAATGGACTCCAATATTTTACTCTTCCTGCGGGAAGAGTAAAATATTGGATTTTCATTAGATGCTGTTGGCACCGCTCCTATAAGAATTCTCTATTAGATGCCTGAAGTGGATGAAAGAGAACATCTGGAAACCACAGAATGTGTTTGCAGATGTTGTGGCTCAGGAAGAGAAACATAAAGCACAAAACCAAGAAGACTATGTCCGGAAGGAAAACCATTGTTCTATCAATGCATTCATCGTGGACATGGACGGACAGGAATAGAAACCGAACCTCTTAAGACGCTTTAGGAGGGAAGTTGAGCTGATTTCCCCGTCCAGACAGCAATCTGACAGAAAACAGACATGGGATGTGATGTTTTGTCTCAGTTTGGTTTTCCTCCATGTTTTGTTGATCCCCTGGAAGAGGAAGCAGCGCCGTTATCTGCTGGGAGGGAAGTATGAGGGATGTCCTCAGTTTTGTGCTAACATGGCATTGGGAGAAGAAGTCCTCCGAGTCCTGGAGGAGAGGGAGTTTGTGCTTCTGGCATCAGCTTTAGGACATGACTGAGAGCAGGCCGTGTTTATCTTTGTTATGTTTATCTGAAATTACTGCATCATTGGTTATTAGAGACAAAATGTTTGATAGTAGTCAGACATGAGGAATGTAAACTGCACTTCCAAGATGACTCCTTAACAGACCAGATGCAAATACTTGGAGGTTGTAGAGCATGAAGTGTGGCACCTGTAAAAACCAGCTTCATGGAGGAGGAAACCTTCATCGCGGTCTGTGTTTGAAATCCTGCTAGGGTCATTAAAAACCACAAATAGTGTTTCTCTGAGAAAACAAGTGGACATCATTAGTTTGTACCAAGTTCTTGTCATTTTTACCGAGGGGATGACGTCTTTCATTGCTATGGGGTTGGGGTGTATCAGCTCATTCCTCGATCCCTCAAGGGGATTTCAAAACCACAAAGTTGCTCAGCTACTCTTTGTTGAACCAACCTCCTCTTTTCTGACATTGCAGCAACATGTCAAAGCAACTCTGAGCCCAAAATAATGAGGAGGGGGGGCATTATAAACAAAAGATGTCTCCAAGTGAAATATTTAAAGTGTCTGTCTTTGTAAATGCATGTTCCAGACATTGCTGTCCTGAGCATGAACATATACCCACCCTGTATATAGCTTCCTCAGCCCTGCCAGGTCTGAACTGCTCCACAGGAGGGTATTTTAACCTCCCACACATCATTTCCTCGCTCATTTCCCTTTGCTGCTGCAGACCATGGGGTCACAGACTGTGACTGTTAATGCCTCACTGTCTTCAGTAATAATGGTGGGATGATGTTATTGTCAATGTGCCCAGTCATTTTCCCACCTGTCCTTCCTTTGCCCCACAAGCTGCAGATTGCACTGTGGTTGTGTTGTGTCTCTTTGTGGCCTTTTGTGCCTGTTGAGGTCATTTTGCCTCTCTGTGTTTTACATTTCTCTGTGGTCGGTATTTCACCTTTTTGTTGTCATTTTGACTCTCTTTTTTTAGTCTTTTATGGTTTGTCTGGTAATTTTTCATCTCTCTGTGGTGCTTTTGTGTCTCTTCGTGGTCATTTGATTTGACTTTCCAGCAAGAAATTGAACAGTAATTGTATATAGAGGCTTTGGTCTGGGTTTGGACCCAGACCTGTATCCTGTACCACAAGGCCAACCACCTGTCATCTTCTGACTCTGGTAGAGCGGCACTAGAGGTGGCTGGTGCCACCCATGGGCACCTCTAGCTCCTACCCTGCAGGTTAGTGTTTACACGATGAGACACATCATTTGGGTTTTAACAGACCTGGCAACTCACTATTTAGACTCACTATTATTTTACCATATATGAAAATTTCCATCCGTCCAAATTGGGATACATTTGGTGTTTTTTTAGTTATTTTTCAACATTTTTGTTGCACAAATGTTTTCTCCCAGCTGAACTTTAGTGTCTATATTTCAGTGTGAACAGGGCCTGGAGTTGAAATGTACTGTAGTCACTGAAATGCTGTTGAAACAAGTTGTATAAACAAACTTTGCAAATTTAGGCCTGTTTCAAACTGGACACATCAACAACTTTTGACCTACAAAATTATGATAAAAACATGCGTACTGAGTGTTGTCATTGTACATCAGACCTTCTGACTCTGTTGTTTTCAATCATAACAATCCATTTCAAACAAAATGTCATTAGTTGTGTCAGTTGTGCTTTTTATATCTCACTGCTTGGTTTTTAAGTTGTGTCAGACCAGAAGATCTGTAGCAAAAGCAATAAAAAAGTCACCTTTAGTCATATTTATCCTACATCTGCACCAAAGTATATTTAATTATGATTTAAATCATGCTTTTAGATTTAAATTTTTTACCTCCTCGTCGTCACTCTGAGAACTAGTTGTCGAGCTGAAAAGGAATATTTACACAGCATCTTCAAGGTCAATAAATATGATGAGAGGGACATGTTTGAAGTTGTTTGGAGATCAACCACATTTCCCCCAATGGGAATTGCGTTTTGTATTATACACACAGGCACACAAAACATAAAAAACCTCATAATGAGTCAGTTTAGATTTGGGACACAATTGATCCTGTTAAAAGATTGTTATGAGAAAATATGGGGCAGTTAAAAACAGGGCAAAGTTGTGCTTTTCGAGGCATTTGCTGCTGAAACTGAAAAAGTGTCCTGGGAGATTTTGTATTTGTTTGCATTTGAGAATCTTTTTTTGTAAAGCCAAACCACTTGTTCTCAGAAACAAATGGGCGGCATCAAGTAAATTTAATTCATAAAAAGATTTAATTCAGCAAAACCTGGGCTATTTCTGTAAAAATGAATAAGGAGCATACAGTCCTAATACAGCTCATTGAATAAGATCACAGTCATTTCATTGGGTAAAAGAAGTTTAAGTTGCAGTGAACACAGCACATCTTGATGACATTACACGCTGAGTTTTTTGTTATCTTGTTTTGAACAGCAAAAGAAAGTTATGGATTCATGAGAAAGTTGCAGACAAAAGAAGTAAACAAGATGAATGAGTGGTATTGCCCTTTAGACACAAGCCAAACAGATGAAAAACCCCTCGAGAGCCTTTGAAACTGAGAACACTGTTCAGTCAGTTCAGCTCCCAACAATTAATATTGTTTAGTTGTCCTTTCTCAAAGCCAAACCGCCACAGGGGGTTTCGTACAAGAATGAGAGGGATGGAGAGAATGACATCATGAGCTTTCACTAGTTAGTGAGTAATGATGAAATGGGAGAAGCTGTTATATCATTACAGTGCTTTTTTTTTTTTTTTTTTTTTTTACAATGCATCAGCTATAACTCTTTGTTTTAAAGTCTTAACACAAACCTTCCTGAAAAAGCTTTACTGGATCTGGAACATTTAACTACACTATAGCTTTTTCTTGCATCAGTCAAAATAGGATTATAATTGATTCTATTGGGCAGTTTCACCTCTTTTTCTTTTCGCCGACATTAATTACCTTCACATTTCTCTCTCCCCTCATGAATCCTCCCTCGCCTCTCTCTTACCAACTCACAGAGACAAACAAACAAACATTTCATCAGCGTCAATAAATGTACCTCTTCTGCTGCTCCCTATGTCATATGGTGTCCCCCAGGGTTCAGTGCTTGGGCGTCTCATGTTCAGTCTCTACCAAGTGGCAACGCACTGTGACGTCACCTGTTGGTTTGTGAAGCCTTGAGTTTGTAATTTGGCCGTCGCCATATTTGTTTTTTGAAACCAGAAGAAACAATACTTGGAGGAGAAGGTGGAGTTGAGGAGGAGGGAGGGGTGGATCTGACCTGCTCTGTGCTCTATCCTGATTGTCAGGCATTTTCTACTATCTATTTTCCTATCATCTCTAGCGATTAAGACAATAAACTCATTAGAAAAACATTTACTACACTAATAATCAAGTGAGAAGTCAAACCATTTTCCTATAGACCTCAATACAATCTGACTTGTTTTTACCACCAGTGTGGTCGCCCCCTAGGTGCAGGTTTAAGGCTCTTCAGCATTGGCCCTTAGGTAACATCATCTGTCGTCGTGCTCTCCACTTCCACTGTTTTGCCTGTGACATCCAGTTGTAAATCCATCGTCACTGCAGCACACTCCACCCTGACCAACTGCTCCTCCAACTCTCTCAAACTAAACTGTGATAAATCCAAGATTATACACACTATTCCCAAATCCCTCACCAAAAACCACTCACTACTTCTGCCTCACCATCAACAATTCCAATCTCGCTCCACATAACATCCGCTCCCTCGGAGTAATTGTTGACAGCAGCCTCTTTTCTTTTTCTTTTTTTTGACCACCATGGAAATCATTACCAAAACATCCATTTTCCACCACAAAGGATGAACTCCCCTCAGCACATCTCTGCTCTTTTCTCCAGAAGTTCAATACAGTAATTACAACACAAATTGGTTTAGTTTGCTAATATAATAAAATATAGATATATTTTATCACAGGGTTTCCACTTGTCATGTCTGTTAGTACCTAATAAACAAAAAGTTTGGCACGAACACTAACATGAAAATAAAATAATTTGATTATTCATTTTCTTGGTTGTAATACAGGTTTAGTGTTTTAAATCATCTAGGATTTTCCAAACCTGCCATGTAAAATGTCTTACAGTTGTGCTCCATAGATAAAAACTTTACTTCCCATCTGTATAACTCTCTGATTCCCATCTGTCCTGCTCATCTCGCTCCTCCTCCTCCTTCCTGCTCTGTCTTCTCGCTGATGCTGAAGTTTAAACTGCAACTACGACTTACGACTTCTTCGTTTTGCAGGTGGACAGCGTGAGAGAAGACATCATGAGCGACCGTTTCGACTGCAAAAACTGCAACGAGTCCCTGTGCGGGCGCAAATACATCCAGGTGGAGGACAACCCTCACTGCATCCCCTGCTATGACCGCCTGCACGCCAACACCTGCCAGGAATGTAAAGAAATCATCAGTCACAATGCCAAGGTGAGCTCAAACTGTACAGTGGTAGAAAGTCACTGATTCCTTTTACTCAATTTGAAATGTTTGTACTTTCATTTGATGCTACTTTAAACTCCTCCAACACATTTCAGAATGAAATATTAATATTCAATTCGTCATTTTGTATATTGAACAGCTAAAAATTATTAAAAAGGAGTCCAGTGTCATATCTTAAATGTCTTGTTTTGTCCAAAGGCCAAGAATCAGAACACTTTATTAATTCCCAGGGGAAATTTGATAGTGATAATGATATAAAACCAAATAAATCTACAACCAAAACCAAATGGCAAACTACTGTGATGTCTATTTTCCTCGAAATGGGACCATAATTTAAAAACTCATCATTATGTCATAATGAAAAAGACTTGAATTTAGCAATCAAGACCATAGACTCATTAGGAAAACATTTACTGCACTAATAATCAAGTGAGAAGTAGGACCATTTTCCCATAGACTTCAATACAATCAGACTTCTATTTATTACCAGTTGCGCTGCCCCCTGATGGTCATTAGATAGAATGCAGGTTTAATGTGCTTGGCATCTGTAACTGGAACCAGATAATCAGGTAATTAAATAATAATCATTAATCCATCATTGAAATAGTTGACAATTAATATTATATCAACTAATTGTCTCAGCTCGAATATAAATACAATATATATCCATGATCATTATTTCAAATCACTAAAATCAAATGCACCTCATCCAGCTACAGCATTAAAGTGCTGCTTACATGTTCATGCATCACAAACAATAAACAAACAATATATGATGATGATGATGAAGATGTCACATCACAAGCCTCTAGAATTAGTACTTTTACTTAAAGTGCATTTAAATAATAACATTTACTCGTATGTTTACTTCTTCCACTCGTTTTTCTAACTGCTACAGACCAGCTGGTAACTTTTCTTACAGAACAGCAGCTCGTGTGTTGCGTGTAATCCCCCCTTTAGTTTTCCACAAAGCCTCAGCTAGTGGAAATGAAAAACACTGTCCTGAAGGAAACGCCCACTGACGCCACGAGGCCACCAATGTCCTGTGAATTATGGACTCCATGGCAGTGAGTTATGCTGCTGCTTGGTTTGGCCGTCCCTCCTCCGCACAAGACGTAACGAGGTTCATCCGTCATCCGTCCTCACCCCTCTCAGTGGGTTGTTTCTTTTACTGCGTTGGACTAATTCCTCAAAAATAAGTTTTTCTTGCACCGTTCAATGGATCCTTTTTTCACGGCGTTTGCTTGAACTGCAGATGAACTGGAGCAAAAGCAGCTGTTAAAGAGGAAAAATCACAATCTGGGTTATTCTAATTTTTAAGAAAATATATAATGATTTTTCTCATATTTATCTCCAGTGTTAAATTTTGGGGGATTTTTGATGGCAGCAGGAAACTTTGGGTTTAGACTCATGTCGGCAAACATCCAAAGCTCTGAAGCCTCCTTGTGTGGGAAACTGAATCCTGTGGCTGACCGGGACTTCTGACCCCCGAGCGGATGGGGGGCAGCAAATAGACTCTTCCCTGTGAGGAACAATAACATATCGAGTGTTTTTATTAACTTTCAGTTTAGGGTGCAGTGGTCTGATTTTGAATAAAACAGTGAAGCAGCATTATTCTGCGTGTTTCCTATTGTCGAATAAATCCTCTGAGGGGTCCAAAACCAACCGTGAATAACTATAACAACAGTAAAATAATGTGCCTTTAAATATTTCCCACCATCTTTACCCTGTCTGTGACACAAGCCTGTCGGTCCAATTGAAGACACATCTGTAAAAAACACTGACAAATATATTTAGATTTAAAAAAAAAAAAAAAAAAGGCTCAGTTACTTCCTTCCCCAGCTGGGCACTAGAGATTTAAGCAAAAGTTATTCAAACAGGCAGAAATTGCCTATTTTAGGGGGACTATTTTTAGGTGCGGATTAACACGCATTTGCTCAGTATTTGCCACAGTAGGAGAGTGTATGCGGGAACATGGACAGTAATGGAGATAATAACGAAATTCAAGTAGGAGAGTTGTTAAGTTGGCTCAGTGCTGACTGCCATAAAGGAAAATCCAGCCTGATTTTTCTAACCTTTGATGACATTAGCCTCCATAAACTACTTATGAATCCAACTTTTTATTTTAAAAGTGGAAATTGTTTCATTTCTTCTCTCTGGAGCAGCTTTAAATGAAAAAGCCACGATCTTTATTACAGGTTTCAAGATCCTTTCTTTTTAAAACCTTCTATTTCTTCTTCACTCATAATTTGTGTCTGTTGTTTTTTGTTTGTTACTTCACCGGCTCTTGTTATCCCTCCTTGTCTTCCAGATGTGTATGATTATAGTTGATTTGATTTGAGATTTGTTTTCATATCAGGGACTTTGTATAATCCTCTTTGGCTTCCCTCCTTTCACAAATCCCTGATGTCTCAAGGTATTGACTGGACTCTCAACCTCCCTGAACAAAAGCCGTACAATGATTTTATTAAAGATATTTTATAATGAGAGAAAACTTGAGTTTCTAGTGTGGATGCATTTAAACTGTGACATGACAAGTTTCTCAGCCTGACGCTCCCTCTGCTCTCCCTCCAGGAGCTGTTTTACGAGAACAGACATTACCACGAGCACTGCTTTCGCTGTTTCCGGTGCGACCGCTCTCTGGCAGACGAGCCCTTCACCAGCCAGGAGAACGCACTCGTGTGCAGCGACTGCTTCTGCAACGAGTTCTCCTCCAAGTGCGTCGCCTGCGACAAGACAATCATGCCAGGTAGAGACAAGAAAGGCTGAGGGAAGTTCACACACTCCCATGCAAACAGATCAGGAGGTTCACACCCTGCGTCTTTGCAGGGGTTAAAGAGGCCAATGAGTTTTTGTTAAGCGGGGTGTGACAGCTTAGATGTGACAGAATGATTGTTTCCTTGCTCTGGTGAAAATTTCTCCCAGCAGAGTCTTCAGCTCTGGCTGCTGTGACGACACGAGTGCAGCAGTGGTGTCGGATGACTGAAAATTACCCGGGCCTGTGGGCACTGTGGGATTATTATAACTCACCAGTTCTTTTCTGAACTGAGCATTTATTTTCTTCAGTTTCTCTTCAGCCTGGAATGTCTTTAAAAGCTGCTCCCCTCCACCTCCTTTTTTGTAAAAGTGCAGCCAAGTTCAAGTTCAAAACACCGTCATGCCTATGGTCTTCATTTCAGGACCCAAAAGTTGTAAAACAAGGCCAATGATTAAAGGATCTGACATCCAATTTCATAAGCATGAATGTTCCCTGACTTCTACAAACCTCTCCAGTGAGGTGTGTGTTTAATGTGGAGTGGACTACCAGTCACTTATGAAATATTTAAAACTATAAGATAAATAAAATGGGAGTGTTCGGGTGCTGTGCAGCTATGCACGCCAAACTAGGACACTGCTTTGTTACAGCTTGTCAGTTTGGCTCGATGGGAGATAAGATTGAGTGAAGTGACTGTACGGGGCAGGAGGCCTCTGTACGAACAGATTTACCCATCACACTGAATTATCCCTTCGAGTCTCCTCAGTGTTTGTATGAACACCATTAGATTCTTATAGTTACAGCCCAGCAGGGCAGAGATCAAAGGAAAACCTAAAGTCAGGATATATCAACTAACGACCATTGGCATCTTTTCCCTCACTTCCTCTGTTTTTTTCTCCGACAGGTTCGAGGTTGTTGGAGTACGGCGGCTCCACATGGCACGAGGACTGTTTTGTGTGTCACGGCTGCGAGAAGCCGATTGGTGCCGAGGCCTTCATCCCAGACAAGAACAACTACTACTGTGTCCCGTGCTACGAGGGCAGGTTTGCTCCTCAGTGCAGCCACTGCAAAAAGGTGAGCCAGGCCTCAGTGTGGCTGATGTTGACCGTAAATATTATACAGAATTATTCATTTTATTACTATAATTCATTATTTATTAACTCGTCATTATGTTTAATTCATAGTTTAAACTGTCGAATTTAACAGAGAAAAGTTTCAAAACTTCACATTTGATAAATTTTAAAATTACTTTGATTCATTTTCTGTTGGTTGATGACCTAATTCATCATTTAGCACTAAATTATTCAGTAGTTAAAGATGATTATCTATGTTGTTTTTCTTTTGTCTGTCTTCTTTTCTTTCCTATATATCTATATTTATATCTAAATATGATTTCAAAATACCCGTAAATTTAAACTAAATAAAGGAAGTGAACAAGTAAAATGCACTAAGTCAGGAATTAGTCAATAAAAGAACAGAGACTCAAATGCAAGAAGATAAACCAACACAAAAAATGCAATAACTATTTGTGTATGTATGTGTATAGGTAAATGTATAGACATTAATTAGATTTCATAATTTGTATATAAGGACGTTTTGAAGCATTTAGGAGCTGTTAATGTTTTACCTTGGTATTTACTGTATCACAGTAAATCAGCAAATGAAATGTAACTTGTTTTAAGCGTCTAGGTGTCGAATCATAAGGTGAACATGGGACAGAAAACTCAAAAATGAAGACGTCAGAGACCCCACAGCAGCCAGATGGAAACGAAATCAGGAACTCAACTTGGCACAATTTACATGGACGGTTTGTGTTTGTGTCCTGCAGGCTCTCACTAAAGGAGGGGTGACCTACAAGGACCAGGTGTGGCACAAAGAGTGTTTTTTCTGCAGCAGCTGCAAAACTCCGCTGGCTGGTCAACCCTTCACCTCGCAGGGAGAAAGTCCGTACTGCGTGAAGTGTTTCAGCAGCCTCTACGCCAAAAAGTGCGCCGGCTGCAACACGGCCATCACAGGTCAGTAATGTGGACTGGACCACCAGGGTTAACACAACAGGGGTTTGGCATCCTGCTAACTATGTGGGTGTAAATACAACATTTCTGCTCTCAGTCTGGGTTTATGTCTCTCATCATCTCCAATCTTGTTTGTCTACTATCACTAAAGGCCAAAGCAATTATCTATAACAAACACTTTTAGGCAGGCAGGTGAATTAAGTTTGAAATCGTGACTCTGGTCCTTTCTGTGTGGCTTGTATGTTTGCATATGCAGATACAGAATACAAATAAATA
Organism: Rachycentron canadum; assembly: GCA_038496675.1. Classification (NCBI taxonomy): domain Eukaryota; kingdom Metazoa; phylum Chordata; class Actinopteri; order Carangiformes; family Rachycentridae; genus Rachycentron; species Rachycentron canadum. Next base: position 6,111,802 of record CM076663.1, on the reverse strand, counting down.
GGATTGGCTATAGATGATAAAACGCAGATCATAAACCACAGCCTACCAAAAAGGATCTTAAAACCTGCAACAAATAACTTTTTTGGAAACAAGTCATGAACATAACATTGACATATCATCAGATTAACATTAGCTTTCATTTAGAGTCACGTTTCTTGGCATCTGATGAATAGTCCATTAGACGCCCTCTCTCTTTTAACTCTATTTTTGGTCTCCACCAGCTCCTGAGGGAAATATCTAGCTCCTGAGCTGACAAATGCTCTATTGTGTTCACCAGCTAGTCTATAATTGTGTTTGTCTGTGGTTTAGTGCTCAGCAGGTGGCTTATCATAGCTTTTTATCTAAAACCAGCTGCCCACCACAGCAGAAACCAGCAGTATCTCAGATAAACAGCTAAACAATGGGCTGAAAGCTGCTGTAAAGCTCCATATAGCTGAGGGAAGTTACAAGCCCAGGTGATAATTCTCTGTAGGTTCATCATTACGTTCTCATATAAGTTGTTGTTATTATAAAAATAGGAATTACAGGAATTATAGTGATTATAAAGATTCTTAGTGTAAATGGTGAAAACACAGACAACAATTTAGAACCGAACTTTCTTGACAACACCTTAATTTGAAAAGATCCTGTAATGGTGGCTTTAAGTGCAGAAGAAGAAAAAGGAAATTGAAGACGAGACAATGCTGCAATAAAGACACAACAGAGTCTAATATCAACTCTGGTTTTCTAGCAATAACACAGAAACTTTACATGCACAGTTGAATAAAATGCTTTTGATAACAGCTCTGAACCACAATACCAGCAGGTACACACAACTGGCAGTGTTTTCTTATTGTTCCTTGCTACTGATGTTATCTGGAATTCATTTATGGTATTTCCTGAATGTTGCAAGCCTGTTATTAAACTCCATTTCCCACCCCCAGTAAAACATTCCTTCATTAATTGCTCATATGCTGTATGCTCCTCTCGCAGGGTTTGGAGATGGAAAGTATGTTTCTTTCGAGGACCGGCAGTGGCACCAGCCGTGCTTCAAGTGCTCACGCTGCTCCGTGTCGCTGGTGGGCTCCGGCTTCTTCCCCGACCGTGACCAGATTCTGTGTACAGACTGCAACAACGACGACTGACCCCGCCTGCACCACCTGCACCTGAAATGACAAAACGTCAGACACTGCTGACACCGGCAGAGAAACTTCCAAACCTCAGCTTTGCACATGAACACTGCAGTAACACTAATTCGCCCACAGCGTACAGCTGATACCAAGCTCAGTATTTACGACTCTAAACTCCTTTCAGCCTTTAGCACATTCAAATGTTTGTACAAATTCTGCAGAAATGTCCTGTGTTATATGTGACATTTTCTTTACTTCATATGGTTTGCACATCAAAGAAATAATAAAATATTCAAAATATATATACCTTTAAATTAAGCAGTTTTTTCCTAAAGGTGAAAACCAAATCTTTAATTACAACAAAATTTGAAACATCATTTTACTTTTTTAAAAGAAATATCACAATTTATAAAACTGCTTTTCTTCTTCTCCTGCTACTTGCCACTTGTATGTAAACCTATTAGACTTTTGCTAAATTTTTTCTTCATCTTGAATCAACCGTCACCTGTGTACATGCAATAAAAATGTCATGAAACAAAGGATTGTGTAGAATTGAATTCATGAATGGTGTATTTGTCTATATGAACGGTCGTTTACATCTCATACTGCACAGTTAAGCCCACAGATGTTTTAGGTTGTCTGCAGAGGAAAACTATATATATAGTAATTACAAACCTGGGGAGTGCAACAGGAAGTAAGTGTGTGTGTGTGTGTGTGTGTGTGTGTGTGTGTGTGTGTGTGTGTGTTATTCTGACAATTCTCCATTCAACAGTGATAAAGTTACACAAATGACATGAAACAACTGAAGCACCTTAATGAACTTGTAACTGAAATCATGAACATAAACAGACCTTTTGGCTCAGGACTCTACTCACAGTTCCTAATGAGCACAAAAATGAAATGGGAGAGGTCAAGGCGGGAAACCCACTTTATAGCGGGGGTCACGCAGAAGTGCACAAACTTAAATCACAAACGTTTCACGTGTCAGGCAGCAACTATCAACAGAGTTTGTGTAATTATACATATGACACACATAAAAGTATAGAGGGCTTTAGTTGTAGTGGTCACAACATATGGAAACAGTGAGAAGGAATCACAAGTAGGGAGTTTTTTAATTTATGTACAAGTCAAAAAAGGTTGGGAATTAATGCTCAGGTAAAATAAATGCGCTAAAGAGTTTGTCTGTCAATAAAGAATGAGTCTGTCTGCTTCAAAGACTTAAAGTAATAATTAACTTAATTGTAAATAAGAGTCTTACCTTGAGTTAAATGAGAAGATCAATACCACTCTCATTGATTGGTCGATACACAGCTACGATCAGCAGCTGCTCACAGTGGCTCTGCCGGTGGTTTTACAGGAGCTATGTTGTGGCCACGGGCGGTAACCACACGGAAAACCACAAGGTGTCATGTCTACAATATATTATTTGTATCAGCTGAACAAACAAGACACAAAACTTTATAGCTGCATGTGTGTGGATCCAGGTTAGCTATTTCCAGTCTTTGTGCTAAGCTAACTATCTGCTGGCTGTAGTGTTATAGGTTTATAACTCCTCTGACTTTACAGCAAAAAAAAAAAAAAAAGTATTATTTCCTAATATGGTGAACTACTCCTTTAAATGCTTGTCGTACACGAGAGTCTTCAAAGTTTTATTCTGACTGAGAAACAGAAAAATTATGATGAAGAAACTGAAAGTAAACATCCTATACTATAGTCTCGTGACTACTGTCTTAAAAAAAGAAAGAAAAATCCCATGAAGACTTTCCCTTACTATAACTTACATAATCTGTATAAATATTTACAGTTCAGGACCTCTGTACTGATCTGCTCTGATTGTGTTTATATGGAGGCTGTGCCAGGCTCGTATCCTCCTATCATCCTAGCTGCAGAAACCAGCTGACGAGATGATGTGGTTTAGGACACAATGGTTTAAAAGGTCAAGTTATTTGGATTTAGAGTTGTACCTGGTTGTTTTTAGCTTTGTGTGTGTGTCCAGAAAGTATCTATAATTGGACAGAAATAAAGGAATTGAGAATGAGGTTATAAATAAGTCCACTTCAGTAAATCCAGAAGGAGCTGGAAAAGGAGCTTTGTTGATTTAAAGAATATTAAATCAACAATTAGAAAAGATGATGGAAAAGCCAGAATATAAGAGATTTAAAAGTGCAGTCAGCTCTGACGGGTGCTAATGTAAAAATATGACCGCTCTTCTCACTCCAGGCCTGTGGTGTTCCCTCATAAACTGGGAAATTTAACTGTCAGGCAGTGATGTACATTCTCTGTAACTTCCTGTGTTTGATCATCATTTATGACCCAGTGCTGGTGTTGACTCGCTGCAACAAGCCTGCTCTTTACGCTCTGTTAAAATCTTATCACAAGATCAACCCCAGATGAAAAATAAAAGGACCATGTGGTGCTGTTATTTGTTTGAGCTTTTCCCATGACTCTTCCTGAAATATGCTTGACCTTGTTTGCGGGTATGTAGGAGAGCAGTCTTGTTTGGTCCCAGGAGGAAGAGGAGGAGGAGGAAGAGGAGGAGGTAGGATGGGGTTGAAGCTCCTCAGCGAATATTCAAGATGTCATGTCATCTCCCTCCAGCCTCTGAGGAGACTCCAACTCAGCTGGACTCTGCTGGTGGAGCCTGTTAAAGTAATTAGACGACATTACTCTGACAGACAGACCACAGAAGAAGACAGAGGGCTACGCCTTCGCTTCTACAGTATTTTTACTGAACACTTCTTCAAATCTGAGCTACCTAGATGACTGTAGGGAATCACATTTAATTGCTCAATACATTTGGGAGTTGTGTGTCTGATTGATGAGGACAATTTTCAAGAGGGTCAGTTCACACAAATTAGAAAAACACATTTGTCACTTAACCCTAGTGGTTGGTTTCTTGCATGCCAATAACTTTGTTTTTTGTTTTTGTTTTGAGGTATCCACATGTCTCTGTGCCTCTAACTTAGAGGTGAAGTTTATTTGAGATGCTCACAACATGGAAAGCTCAAGAAATTAAACAGCAGCGTTTGTTTAAAAAACAGCGTCCCTGTTTACACGGGGACTATTTCTTTGGTTCCAGTGAAAATTGTTTAATGAGGTCTGCAGATTATCTTCTTTGTTATTTACACCCTGTTGTCCATGTTGGGTTTTTCAGAGCTGTGAGCATCCTTTAACCTCCACCAGGAACTCAGCAGCTGCAGAAATCTCACATCACACAGCATCTAAACCAATGAAGTAGAAGTGTCTGTTGATAAATTCATCACATGATCTGATCTGAAAGCAATGACCCTCATGCACTCACACACATGCACTTTGAGTCTTTGAGCTGTTTTTATAAACCTTTAAATATGTGTTTCTTTTATGCTGCAACTGTGTTTTTTCATGCTGCTTCTCCTGCATATTGATGAGCTGCTAAACTGACTTCTATTGTCTTTTACACAATGACAATAAAGATCTATTCTATTCTAATCTACATGATCTTCCTCAGTGGCTGGAATTGGATATTTGAACTTCTACAATTGTTTGACAACTGGACAAACTCCATCTGCTGAGGAAGACAGTGGGAATGGGTCCTGAATGCACCTTGTGGTGAGATTGCTTTGCCAGTTTATTTCCAGTAAAGGTTAGTGAGTTTGAAATGGACCCATTTCAAGTTTGATTCCTGGTGAAAGAGTCATTATTTAAAGCTGTTTTTTATAGTGTGAGTGACAAAAAACACAACAGGCTGCCTGCAACAGAGCTATGAGCTCACAAGCTGATCCACTTTTGGACAGTTTCATATTGATCATATTGTAGGATAAGAGTCAAACTCAGGAGCACATGGCAGAAAACCACATTGTTTTAAACCTTAAACTACAATTTGCACGCTCCTAAATTGTTATAAGTTTCCAACCTGGACTCAAAAGTGCAAAAAAGGCCTTTAAACAGCCCGTTACTATAGTATCTCCCATTAAATCACCATACCACCTGAATCATTGAACTTTAATTTCAGGAAACCTCTTCGGTCCCCAAAAGCCCAATTAAAGCTTTGCCTTGGTCAGTTCTTTCCAGATATATTCCTGAAGTTACAGGAAATGAAACAAAGATTTGCTGTTAAGTAGCGTAACACAAATTGTACATTCATGCCTCATTACTCACACGCCCAAGGATAAATGTGTGGAATGTCTTCTTGTGTGAGTTTCCAGCCAGATCGCATTACGTAGTTGAACGTTTTGAATGTGACCTATGACTGAGTCATGGTCTGACATGTGGTCCAAGCGCCAGCCTCCACATTATCTATGTGCTGTTTGAATGAAGCAGACATGTGAGGAGAAGAGGAAGTTAAACTGCTGGAAGAAACCTGTCTCCAAACCCGAGTTAATGTACGACACGCTCATTAGTTATGAATCACCACCTCAGGTAAAGAAGTAAATGCCCCAGAAAAACTTGCGTGGGAGTTTAAGTATTTAAACACCTCTAAAAATGAATGTGAGAACCAAATGTCACAGTTGTTGAGACTTTTCTAGACCCAAAGCGTCAACCTCGTGGTAACAATAGATTAAAGTTAATTGGATTATCAAAGTTATTAGGATTTTTCATATTTCAGACTGAGAGCAACCAGAGCAATGACGCTCACATGGCTAAACCGGCGTTAACACCACTCAGCTGTACATGTGCACAGCAGGAGCCTACTTTAAGATAAATGCTATCATTACAATGCTAACATGCTCACAGTGTCGATGCTAACATTCGGTACTCTATGTTTACTCTCTTCATTTAGCATGCTAGTATGCTCACGTTAATTGAACTGTCTCTATTTGGGGAAAAGTTTATGTCACTTGGCCACAGTGATGAGAAAAAACTTCCTCTTAAAGAAGCAGAAACCTCGAGCCAGAAACCATCCAATGGGGTTTGAGAGACATTTTCCTCTGAACCAATCACAAAAGACGCTGGGATTCATAACATGGGGATGGGAATGTCTGATCTAGATTTCAAGTCAATCCATCCAGCAGTAATTTAGATATTATTAAATATTAATAGTGTTACCCTCATGGAGGTGCAAGAGAAAAAGTCAAATAATCACTAACTATGGAGCCACGAACGTCAATAAAATGCAGTCTTAATATTAAAGTATATAGCTAATCGATGTTGAGATATTTCACTGATAAAATGTTTGAAAGATCAGAGGTTCACCAAGTTCATGGCGACTCATCTTCTAGTCACCATGAATAATCCGTAAAGACTTCACGGCAATCCCAGAAATACTAATCAAAATTTTATTGAAAATAAATACCATCTAGCCGCACTAAAGACAAGTCAGAGGATTATCAAATTCATCAGGATTAATCCTCTGGGGACCTTGAACTTCAATGTTCATTGCAATTCATCCAGCACATGTTGCGATAATATGTGGTGGATCGCCCGTCCAATGCTAAGTTCATATTAGAAAAACACAATCTTTGTGTCATTCGCACCAGGATGAAATTTGACTCTAGGATGGTGGAGCAGCATGAAACAGAGGAATTCGTTTCCAGGAATGGACTCTTCATCGTGTGTGTTTGTCAGGAGCTCTGTCTCTTCAGGTTGCCTGTTTCCATCCCCCTGTGTGGTGGTGGTGGTGGTGTTGTTTCAGGCTAGTTGTGACTAATGTGTTAGTCACTGTACTGTACATTTAAGTACCTCAACTGTCGAGTTACAGCAAGAGAGACTTAAAATATGTGGTTCGAATCCAAAAACCCAGAGCTTTGGCTCAGTGAAACAGCCTTTTAGAGAATACTGAAAGTAGTTGAAAGTATTGATTGATTCCTTTCACCAGTCATCCCTCACCTTTAACATACTTGTTTAGCTGATAATAACATTTTGGAGTATTACAACCCTCTTAGGCTGAGAACTTGACAATCAGTTAAAGTGGTGAAGGAGGTCAAGTGTAAGCAAAGTTTGAGGTTTGAAATTAAATAGTGATCAATTTGAGCTGGAGGTGTCAGCAGCTGAAAGGACAGCAGATGATCCTCAGTTAAAAAACATGAGATTAAAGCAGTTAACTAAGTAAATGTCACATTCACACAGTAGGTTATTTTCAACGTTGCCCAATTATTACGATATGGTAACACAACATCGGACGCCTTGATGCGTAGCTACATTTTTAAAATTCAGGTTGTCATCCTCAAGAGACATCATGAAATAAAATCTAATTATACTGAAGAAAAGAAACTTGTTCACACTTGTTTCGACACTAGTGCTGATCACTGTTCACACATCGTCTGGAGAACCTAGTAAAATATCTAGAACTGGTTCAAAACAACCAGAATCCTCACCAATTTCACCGCATTTATAAATATATTGTTGTGAGGCAACAGTGCTCGTCACTTTACCACCATCCTACCACCATGCTACTTCTTTTATGTTTAAATTAGCAACATAGTTGATAAAAAAAGTGTATTTTAAAATTCGCACATTATTGATGCAGACATAACAACTTGGTGTGAACAGGTGAATAAAGATGAGGATAAGGTCAGTCTTCTGTACAGCTAACCTTGTCCTCTGGCGCTGCCTAGTGACAAACTGGGACACTGCAAGTTGACGACACTTTCAACACCTTGAATATCTCTAAACTTTTGCCACATTTGTTGGCCTGATGGTACAACACAAACAACTTTACGAGTGTTTAAATCATCACTTTGTTAAAACAGATAATGATATTCAAGTTTACCACTGACAAACACCAGGCAATGTTGTGTGTATAGAAACACGCTCTCATCAGCTTGTACTTTAGCTAGTATTTTCAAACAAAACAAAAAAACTAAGAGCTGTCACAAGAGAATGTGCTGGCTATTTTAATCATTAGATAAACATTGATAATATTTTGAAAAAAAAGGAAAACTATTCCATAATCTAACTTTTTATGGCCCATGTGTGGGAACGATATCCAGCAACTAGTCAATTTCAAAGTTTCACAGGCGCCTATCGGCCAGTGATTGACACGAGGAACAACAAAGATTTAGGATGATTATTACAGCCAGACATGGAGCTAATCAGCCCTTTCTGGACCTACAATAATCCTCGTGATGAGTGATACAGAGCACTGGCTTCAGGAGCAGCTACAGACCCGGCACATGTTCATTAACCACCAAGACATTCTCATGTTACTGGTATTTTATTATTTTTCTTGAAAAACAAAACATGTAATAAAAGAATTTGGGAAATTCGGGATTAAACAACTACGTGACGCTTAACAAAAAGCGAAATTTTCTTACAATGGAAAACATCAAAATTAGCTACATAATAAATACAGTCTTTTTTTTTTTTTTAAACACTATACAAGATGGTGTGTTACTGGATGTGGCCTCTTCAGGTCTCCAGTGACATTTCTGCTTTAATCTGTAGGTCAAAATCTTAACCATGATCAAAGATATGAGGCAGGGGGAATGTTTCAAGCAACGCGCACAGTACAGGCTGAAATATGACAACCCAAAAAAAAAAAAAAAAAAAAAGGCGTACAAATTTCAAAGTCCAGAAATCTTGTGTTTCTCTATATGTATCCTTGGGTGTCCAGGTTTTCCAGGCATCTTTTTTTTAAGTTGAATAATCCTGCAGGAAAACAGGGATGAAGAATGAGAAAAATCCTTGAGGTGACAACAGGTATAACCAAATATAACCAATCGATTAACCTGATTAACCCTATTTAGTCAAAGAAATTTCAAAAATAGTTCAGAAAAGTTTCCTCAATATTTTCTTTGAACACGATTATTAATTATCAAAACAGTTGCAGATTATTTTTCTATTTACTGTGTTTCACCTCTAATCTGAAAATTTTCACTAATTTTTTTGATCACTTGAGAAAACAACAATGATAAATTAGTTTCAGCCCTAATCAATAATTATTTTATACAAAAACAGAAACAAACATACTTACAGCTCGTGGTTTCTTGTTAACCTTCATGTCAAACCTGCAACATAAAGAAAAGTAAGGCTGCATTATATGACCAGACTAGACATGTTTCTGACAGGAGTTATGGTGAAAAGCGGTGCCACTACAGTACCATGAACAAGCCTAAAAACAAGCCCATAACAAGAACGCTAAATGACCATGTGTTTGTTCTTGTTTGTGCACAAATCTATAGCCAACCCATCATCTGACAAGACCAGCAATGCTTTACTTTTAATTGCTGGAATTGAAGAAACGCTCAAAATGAATCCGGGATGAGAAAAATATGAAAAAGCCCCATTAACAAGCAAGAAAGTTCAGAGTGCTGGATGCTGGTATGCATTCAAGATTAAAGAATGAAGTGTTGGACATGCAGTGTGACTGAATAACTAGCAAGCTTCAATTTAAACTCTACATGAACAGGCAGAGCAGGGAAAAAAAACTGTTAAAGTTGAGAATGGGAGTTTACAGCAGGCAGGACGTAAACACCACAGGAGCAGGAAGTAAAAGTCAGACTTACTCAAAGTCATAATCAAACATGGCAGAAGGGCTGAGGGGAAGGGGCAGGGGCAGCATTAGGGGGAAGGAAGAGAGCAGCAGCTGTTAGTTCACCAACCTGAGTCTAAAGCCCTATGTCTACGTTATACTGCAGTCCCGACTTTACAGAGTGAGACAACCACTTCGTCACTGTGTGTTAGGTGGAGCACCTGCTGTGTTAATATGTGGTTAGAAACAAGTGGAACTTTAGTCAGGAAAAACAGGTCGACCTTAATTAGGTGGGTGATACACTGACATTAACATACTGCAACGCAATTTATTAATCTGAAATGTATTATACTGCTATAAAACAACAATTCTACATAACACACCAGCAATTTCTAAATCATTATTTCACAGAATCTATCTGCTCTGACGCTTTTAACAACAAAATTAGAGTTGCTAATAAACAATCAGTGTCTACTTGCTCGTAAGTCAGTGTTAGGTGCGTATCCTTGTGTTAGGATCCGACTGTTGGATGAGAGGCTGCTAAGACGATTTAAGGCATGAGAAAGAAAAACATACTGCTCAGGCCCAAATGTTACACAATATTATATGCCTGAATAAGATGGGAGTTGTATTATATTTACGAACCCTTCATTTACACATTCGCAACAACAGATTTAACAAGAGAAAACGGATGAGGATTGAGGATCTTATCCCATACCACTAATATCTTTGAGTAACTTTAAGGAGCTGTCTGAAAGAATTGTGTATTTTTCCAAAAACTGCGCTAGAAAAAAAATTTTTATTTATTTTTTCTCTTACTTATAAAATACTTAAAATCTACATGATTTCACAAAGAGTCTTTAAATGGAGCTGAGAATGAAAGAAAAATCGCTTGATTGAACTTGGCAACACCAATATTTATAGTGATCCTGTAACTTTTGATGAAGGGTTACAAGTAGACATTACTTAATTTAGGGGAGGAGATTATTTGGGTTATTGTCTGATTTCCTAGAGCTTGTGCAGTCAGTAGTCAGGTTAGGGGATTACAGAAACAGAAACACTGAAACACCTAATTAAGAGAAAAAATAATTGGCAATGTGTAAGTGGATTTCTTATATGGTTTTTGACCTTGTATGACAAAGGCTTCAAAGATGGCATTGCTGTTTCAAAAAGATGAAAGAAAAGTTTATTTATATTGATTGCATCTATAAAGAGCTTCAACAATTTGGACATGTGGACAGGAGACGCCCGGGATCAAAACGCCAACCCTAAATGTGACCCACTGACATTTAAAAATGAATGAAGCCATGGTAGCAAAATAAGGTTGGAAAAGCTAAAGACTCCTCTCCACGATCAAGAAATCCTGACACTGGATGTCCATTAACACCACAATCAGAAGAAAAAAGTAGCAGAGATTAAACTCCTGCTGCCACACCAAGTCTTGTCTTGATTTTGTACCTGTGTCTGTTTTTATTCTTCCTCTTTTTGTGGCTGGCGTGATGGCTCCCCGAGGAGGAAGAGGAGGCAGCCTTCTGAGTCTTTAGGTCCTGCAGCGATGAGTCCACATCTTCTGTGTCCTCCTGGCTGGGCTCATTTTCTTGGTTCTGGAGATCGGGGGAGGTGTCGCTTTCTGTGCCGCTGCCTGCTTCACCTGACGTGACCCAAACAGCAACACAAACTCTGTGTCAGAAATAAACAATGAAAGACTACAAAAGAGAAATTTTTCTCATCCCTGCTTGGCTTTAGAAAGTTACAAAAAACAACTCACGCTTTTCATTCATGTGATCCGGTATCCCTCCCAGAGCACATACTGCCTATCAAGTGAAGAGAGTTGGATTATCAGTTTTTGTTAAGCATGATCAGCTAAAACATTGTGTGAATTAGTGCAGAGAGAGGACTTACTGCAACCGATGTGACAGACGACTTGCTGAATAAACGTTCTGCTTCCTTAAATTTCCTATTCCTCCTATCAGTCTTACTATTAGAGTTCCTGTAAGAATTGCAAAACAAAATGTTAACAAGTTGTGTTTTTAACTTTTAACAAAGCAAGAAACATGGGTAAGTAAATGCCTGGTTTTCACCACATAGATAATCTTTGTGTTTGAACTCCACACAAAAAGTCCATCAATCTCCAATAACTTCTGTGTCTTACTTTTGGTTGGTGAGGTATCGGTCCCATCCTCTGATGATGTTGCCATACATCTGAGTGTCTTCTAGGTAGCTGCCTTCAAATGCATATATTTGTCTTTCCAAGTTCACCAGGGTCTCCTATAATATTGAAAAAAACAAATTCAGAAACAAATCAACGTTGCAGGTTTGGGTCGTATTTGATATAGCATGCAACTCGTGTGTTAAAATCCCACTAGATCGGCAGTTTCAGAAATACTCAAACCAGCTCCTGGGGCACTGACTGACAATCAAATCATGAGCATAGCCAGAGTTCACATTTTCTCTCATTGCTGATGTTTTAAATGAAGATTACCTGGAGCTCCTGGCTTGTATTTGCTGGATTTTAAGCTGCTACATGATTGACTGACTGGATAACTTCAAGGTTCAACAGGTGAACAAGTGAGCGTCAATGTCTCACAATTGTACAAAGCACACTTTGGTGAAAAGTAGGTAATGTGGAGAGGTGGACAGACAGATGTGTAAGCATCTTAGTCAGACTCGGACTTGATTTCTAGGCGCTTATGAAATCAGGGATACACAAACAAATAAGTTCTTAGGTGCAAACAGGATAGGAATTAAGTGAAACAAAGACAGGTTTAACTACTACTAATTATTATTATTTTTGTTAAAAGTCGGTGCATAGTTTGTATGTAACCATGCATTTTCCTTGTTATGCTCCCAAATCTGTTATTCCCGTGACGTCGAAACAACGCGAGAACTCAACAAACCGGGCGGTGGCTAACATGTAGCTCTGCTTGCTAACCAGCTGACACTTGCGGCCAGCGTTGGAGCGGTTTCTCTCTAAACGCAACAACAAGCCAATATTTACAAAATTAAAATACCCCCCAAAGGCTACCCACACCAGAGTGAAATGCGGAGCAGCAACGCAACAGTTTGACAAATGTTAGCGTCGTTAGCTTAGCACTTAGCAAGGCCTCGGCTAGCAGCGTGCCGAGTGCGAGGTAGACGTTAAAGTTACAGTTGGCGGTTATTAATAAAAACGGTTATAATGCCGCTTTCATATTTGAGAAAATCGCGTTATCACGAACTTACAGCGAGTTCTTGTTTCCTCTTCACCAGCTCGGCGAGCTCCCGGCGGGTGTCCGGGATCTGCGGCGGGGTCGCCTTCGCATGCATCGCCATGATGGATCGAGGTTATCTAGAAACAAAACAGCGGCGGGTCGGTTCGTAAAGAGCAGCAGATGGACGGTCGTTGTACCGACAGATGCCGCTGAAGGACCGCTCCAAGACTGCGGGGCGAAGCAGTGTTGCCATGTTTGACTGACAAAAAAAAAGCGCATCCCATCTTATAATCGGTATAAAAGTTTTTAATTTACATTCAGGAGTGTGTGTGTGTGTGTGTGTGTGTATGTATGTGTGTTTTTGTCTCTCTGCTAATGTTACGTTACACGTTAAAGTCATTCACATAAATGCATAAACGTTTAGCCTATTCTTATTTTAGAATATGTCCGTTTACATTGTGCAAATTTAAGTACGCCGAATAAGCTATTAGCACTTTCTGTTCGCAATGCATCATCAGATATACTGACAACTATCACTGAAATCCTGTGATACATCAGAAAACTTAAAAATCAGTTGCTTTACCGGGAAGTACTGCAAGAACATGTATTTTCTTTCTTTCTTTTTTTTTTTTTCTTTCTGAGCGATGGACATCAGAGGTAGTGATACGGTTGGAAAGCATAAGTCGCCCCGAATCTGAAAATGTGCGCATCATGTCTGTTTGTTTTGACTTGAATGAGTTATGCCTTTGATTTTTGATGGGTTTGTTTTGAAATAGCGTCCCTTAATGCCCAACCTGGCAACTCCGCGTGGAATCACAAACGCTGTTTTTACGTCGCCATAGCAACACGAGCAACATTTTTTTTAATGGCTTCACATTTACAAACTTCATCATAAACTTTCTACGTTTATCCAAATGAACCATGACCAACATGTACCGGGGACTGAATAAACGTGAGTCTAAACAAAACTTGATTTCATTTCGTTTCATTGAACCTGAAATATAATGTGACATAATTTTGATTTTGATTTTTCTAGCAGATAAGATCCTAACTTCATCCTCCATACCAACGAAATACCAAAGAGTGGTGATAACAAATCAAGAAAAGAAAGGTTTTTCATCTCAAACAAAGAGATTCCCCCCACAAGTCTGTCTGGTAGGGCATTTAACTCATCTTACATCAGCTGTTAATAAGCATTTAAAGGGCTAAACATAGACATAGTGTTGTGCATTTGTTTCAGAATGACAATCCAGGACCGGGCAGCTATGACTCTGTGTCCAGTGCTGACGTTAAATGCCCTTCGTTCTCAAAGAAAGGCACCACAGGCTTTGTTGCATCCAAGGTCAGGAGATCTCCTGCTCATTGGTGCTGATATCATGGGCCTTTTGTGGCTAAAAAGTAGTCAGATTTAAATCTCCCAAATCCTGGAAACAGCAAATAAAGTACTCAACCCAAACTAATCAATATATTGTAGCATGTGGTGTGGAATTGTATGGATATCAACCAGGGAAATATTGTAAATAGACAGGGCTTTAGTTATTGTATATTTAGCCTTTGAGGTCATTTTTAGTTTTTTAATTCTTTTAATTTGCTCTCAGACAACTTTGTTTTGTTTCATATGTGAGATATTTTGTTTAAGTATTAGGAAACAAATCTAATCCCATAAAGCTATATTCTTTCCCATAGACTGCCAGGGGTTACAGAAACCCACAGAGAGCCATCCCAGGACCAAATCAATACAACCTACAGAGCTCCTTCATAAACAAGTATGACTTCAACACTGGAGTCTCCAGGGTATTCAGGCTTCCTGTGGCTGTGCAGATGGACAGTCCAAAGCATAAAACTCCAGCACCAAATCAATATGATGTATGTATGTGAATTGTGCATGTTGCTTTTCAGGACTGACTTCTGTGACTGTGTTTATCAGCTGCTTTTTGCTGCTTCTTTCTATGCAGGTCAGTTGTGGTAGTAGAGAGTATATCTCCTCAGTGGTTGGTACATCAGCTTTCCTCTCAAAAACTGGACGGGACTCATTTTACCCAAACAAAAATGTGCCATCACCATGTAATAACCTCACTCTGTTGACTAATTTTTACCTCTCTTGATTTATTTTAAGTTCTCTGAGATTCAACATTGCATTATGAATTTGTCGTAGGCCACTATGAGGTGAACAACTACTTGATCCAGCACAGCTCCAAGGCAGTCTTGTCCCCCTTCAAATCGAAAACTCAGAGAATCCCTGCTCTAGTGAACAACCACGTGCCTGGACCAGGAGCCTATAATCCCCATCAGGCCCCTGAACCGGTGAGGAGGACCATCCTACCGTAAGTGAACACACAATGTGTATGGCTTTGAATGTGTGTGTAAGAATGTCTAAGAATGTAAATTCTGTTAACTGTGTTTCAAGGAGGGGTTACTATTTGGCAATATCGGCGCCTCCTCTGATTGTTCCTAAGGATCCACCCTTGCCAGGCCCTGGGCAGTATGATATAGGGAGTTATGATGACACATCCAAGCATCACATGCCCACTGCTGCATTTGCATCCAGGACTGAAAGATTACCCCAGTACTCCAGGGCAGACACGAGGCCAGGTCCAGGTAATGTCCAAAAAACTACATAAAACATTTTTGCCATTTTCTTCTCCATAAAACACAGTGAGAAAACGTTTCTTCTACACAGTCGTAGAATAGGCTCTGGTGCTGACTTTTGCAGCAAGGCGGTCACTCATTAGTTTGTCCGTTTCAGTCACATGCTAATTTGAACATCTTTACATAAATAATTTGGGATTAGAATAAATTTGCATCCCAACTGGAACAGCGGGAACGGAGCGTGGGGAGTTGGTGGAAACTGCTGACTTAAGTGTATGTAAATGAGGCAGTGTAAGGAAAAGTAGGTACACATAAAAATGTAATGACAACATATTTGAACAATTTGAAATTTTCAAATTTCAAATTTAAATTAGTTGAAATCTAATGAAATATCATGTTTCACACCTGAAGAGTTTTAGCAATTGCATTTTGTAACTCGATTATTCTTTTCTAACATAATAGCTGTGGTTACCCTGAAAAAACAAATGTGCAATACATCCACATTTAAACCAGTAAGTGATACCGAGAGGCAGATTAACAGAAGTAGAACAAAGCTGAAAAGGTAGATTCTCCCTTTGGACAAAGCTGTGACATGTTTAAACAGGGGATGCCCCTGATTTTAACAAGAGACCCGGCTCTCACCCATTGAACATTCATCTCCACCTCTCACCGCCTGAAGCAAAAGAGAGGAGAACTCGGGTAGCTGTCGTGCTATATAAAGTTCCCCCCTGATTTTAAAGTTTCAGTCAAAATTATAAATGATGCAATAGGTGCACAATTTATTTTGGTGGCAGTAGCTCAGTGGGTCCATTCTGTAGTTTCCCCAGTTAATGGCGAAAAATGCCTCAGACATATTGATTGTGTAACATAACAGCGGCTGGACTCTTTATCTTTTCAGGTTTCTATGATCCACTGATTTTGACAAAGCAGTCCTTCTTTTACAACGACTCCAGAGTCTGGATTCCTGCATGAAGCTTTCAAGGGAGACTACACTTCAGAAACTGTAAATTCTTCACACTCATAAATTGATTACCCTTATGTGCAAGGTATGTGTCTCTGTGTTTAAATGTACATGGGTAATTTTTTTTAGATCAGTATTTACTGGTAAAAGGATTTAAATTAAATGTTTGCAATCATTTAATCTATATTTCTATGTATATGTAGGCCAGTGAGATATAAGCCTCTGGAAGATAAATCATGCTCAGTATTTATCCAAAGTGGTGATTTAAGGGAATGCCAAAACACTTGAAATGCCATATGTTTTATCCTCACCCTAGTCTCTTGATGCTCTAATCTGGAGATGATATAGCAGTTAGTGTCCCCAACAGTTGCTGGTCCAGTCAGTTGTACGCCACAGTAACAGCTGACAGCTTGAGATGACACCACTGTGCCAACTGCTAGAGGGCAGGCAGAGGGGTGGAGTGTGACTCTCTATGTGAGCAATGTGACTGACCGGGCATGAGGCAGGGCTGGCGTTTAACCCAAAAGACAAATGGACACATCAGTAGCTGCATTTATCAGACATTATGTTGCTGGAACAGCGGCTACAGCACTTTTACAACATATTGGGAAGTTTGCTTGATAGATATTTAACAAAGCTTGCTATGTTAGATATATTCATAATAATTTATCAAATGTTGTGAAATAAATGTTACAATGTGAAAAGGGTCACGGAGTAAATCTGCAGCTCCTGCTCAGCTTTCCAAGTTTAATTGATTTTCATCTGTCTGGTTAACTGTCTCTTTTAACTCTCATGGTGGAAACGGTTGGTGAAAGTAGCAAAACATTAAGCAGCTAGAGACTCACAGATTTCCCTCAGGAGTTGGTAGAGACCAAAACAGAGCTAAAAGAGGTGCAGTATTGAACTTATATAAGATGATGATATTAATACGCCAATGTGCTCACAAGAAATCTGTTTAAAGGTGCAATCCTTAATATTTTCATGAAATTGAACTTATCCATTTAAGTTGCCCAAACAACAATGCATGTGGCCCAGAATTTGCTTTAAAACATTATTATTGTTTCTTTAAACTGGACAAGTGCACTTTAACTTTGTGCTGGTGGCCTGGTACGCCTCAGTTTTTGCACGTCATTTAAAACAACATTAATTCACGTGTTGGTTAGTGAGTTTTGGATTTTTGACTTTTGGAAAGAACCATGGTAGCTGTTTCTTCCTGTTTCCTAACTTCATATTTACCATCCAGACATTTTTTATTAATCGTCTCCTAAATCTGGAGAGATGCATTTGGAATTTCCCAACATATTTGCAGCTGCTGACATGGAAATTAAATTCAGGGACACATATTTTTTCTCTGGAAATGACTGAACAAAACAACAACATGGTGCCAGAGAGTCATTATTTATGCCTCATGTATGTTTCCGTCTGCAAAGACCAAGGATGCAATCAACAGTGTCACCTGCTCGCAAGAAAATCAGCTGGAGATTTTTCCCCCAGCTCTGCTCTCAATAACTACAACAACTGCAGACACGCCTGACTCCCACACTGTAGCAGCTGTAGTTATATTCAGACTCTGACTTCAGCACTGTGCTCTCCAAATATGTGTACTCGCCCTGTAAAACCAAACCATTGTGCACTTGGGGGCTTTTACAACGAAAGAGGATTTTATAACTCCCCTTTTGCAGACGGAAATGTGCTCTTCTCCCCCCAGTCAAATGCACAAGGAGGACCAAGACAAATGTTTTGAGTGTAACTGCAGGCTTTTTGGTTAGAGGTTTTTTTTTTTTGTAGTGCTTTTGTGGCTGAGTGTAGGAGGGGAAATTAACTACATGCCTCTGTGGGTTTATGGGAGGCTGTCTGCACCTCCCAATGTCTCAGTCAGGTGCAGGCGAGTATGGGCATGCACGCCTTCAAAGGAAGTCTCATTGAGAAAGCTCTTTGTTCAAGACTCCAGGGAGACTGAATCAGTCGCTCATTGGCCTTACCTGATTAAAAAGCCTCCCTTATTCATTCATGTAAGTGCTCTAGCCAAATTTATTGAATTAGATTTGGTTCTAAATTATCTGATAATGGTCTAAGAGCCACTAAAACTGTTTTGTCTTGCTGAAGTGATGCTGCCTGCATCAGAGTAAAGAGATCATCCTGTCAACGTGAGCTTATGTCTGTTGCTTGGCAATACATCAGTGGATTGTAGGCAGAATTTGTTCTGCTGCAATTTCAAAAGTCTTGCGTAAAATGTTTAAAGACACATGGTGTATTTATGGAATCCTTGAGAAAGCTCTAATGAAATTACACTTGAGAAACATTGTAGAACATTTGGGGATTTTTCTCCCCTGTCTGTCCATCAGTTTGTTTTCACCCACGCACATCAGCACAGCTTTGTTCCCTTCACTGATAAAGATGAAGCTTTGATACAATGGGTCATTTATTTAGAGGTTATAGCCCTGAAAATACATCCCCACCCCCTCTCTGCTTTATAGCACTTGGATGTACAGTTGTAACTTTTCCTCTAATCCTGTCTGGCTGATTTTTCAGGAGAAATGTTCAGGAAACTCAGATATGCAGTGGCAGACCTGTACTCTGATATGGAAATGATAGTCTATTGGTCTGGTGTGGTCTCAGAGAGAGAGACACAGGTTGTGATGCAGACGAAAATGATATGCAAGGTTTATTGAACGCTCCCTGCCCTTCCCAAACTAATGCTGTACTGCATTTCCTGCCCTTGCATTTCCAAATCCCAGCACTGCATCAACAAATCATTTCTAACAGACTCCAGACTCAACAACAGAGCCGTTCGATGGTTCAGACACCAGAAGTTGAAATCTATCCATTATTCCTCATAGAGCTGCTTCCTTTTGTGCGTCGAAGGGCGGACAGTGGATTGATTGGCAGTGTATCAGCGATGGCTATCTTTAGCCTCCCTGGGCCATGTTTAAAGGAAAACATCAGCCATAATCTGCTTAGTCATAGAGTTGCTAAAGTTTTTTTAAAGGATGTTTTTGAGAGGCCTGAGCTGTGACTTTGCATGAAACTAGTAAAATCTGAGTTTTAAGGTTAAATTGAACTATCAGGAATAAGAGAAATTAAGAGTTGGACTAATCACAGTAAATAATATGGGAAGTGTCCAAGTGTCTAGTATCAGCAGTAACCCAAGTGTTTACAGTCCTGAAGTCTATGAAGTCCTTAGTGTCTCCACCAAGATAAGTGGGTCATGCATATTTTATCTCCCTGGTAACACTCACATACATTTGGTCCCTTAGCTTTCAGTATAGCTCTACCATCATGTTATATTATCTATCCTGGTCTAAAAAGAGCTGGTGCCATGCTTTATGTGGTGCAGAATAAAGAGGAAAAATGATGATGACCTCATTTATAATTAATCTGAAATTTTAATCCAAATGACCAAAAAAGCATGGAATATTTCTAAAAGGCCTGTTTTTAAAAAATGAATGACCCTCCTCCTCAGACCTGCAGAGGCGATTTATTACTCCTCGATCTTCATTCATGAGAGGAGATGTATTCATATTGAACATTATTTTGTTATAATGATCACAGACGCAAATCAGACGATATCAAAATTATCCGTTCACTGTGATATTGTGTTTTGATTAAATTACCACAATAAAACAGTGTTTACTACTACCACAGTGTCTTATGCATCCTATTGGGTTAAGGGTTGTCATCCTCCTTCTGCTTCTTTTCTTATCACATAAGACTGGGCAGCAGATTTCCTCCCAGACCTCCTCTGTCTCCTGCAGTGGCAGGAAAGTCATATCAATTCTTAATCAGCTTGTCATCATCAATACTCACGCACAGGCGGATAGGGTCCTGTCACTTCTTATACATAGTTATAATAGTGTGCAGCATTTTTCCTCACTGCTTATCTCTTTAGAAAATGTAGTATTTCTACAATGACCATTAGTTATTTTTGGATTTATGTTATTATCATATGTTTGTTATTATTTGTTTGATTCCTATTGGTATTCCAGTAGCACTTCTGTCAGATTAATGTTTTAATGTGGTAATTAAGGCCTACTGCATCTTTATGAAATCAATATTATATGTATTTTTCCTAAAAATGACATTGCGATTCCCCAGAGCCTAATATGAAATCAGTGCTTATTTTGTGCACCCAAAGCTCCAAAACCCAGAATAACAAAAAATAATATGTAATGTTAAAGTAATCAAACGGAAAATGCACCCAATCGGAAGTCTTAATGCGAAAAATGGCATTTGATGATCATCAAAATATTCAAACTACCAATAAATTTTCTGTCAATTGACTTATCCATTTATCCACTAATTTCAGCTGTACTTGTATTTACTCTTGGGTTTTTAAATCTACAACAAAGAATCATATTCAGTTATTTTCATATGCAAAAATGTTCATTTGTGCACTAAAGTTGAGTAAAAGTACATTTCCCCCTGAAAAGATGTGGTTAAACTATTATAGAATATAATGGAAAGTACTTTAATAACTTGAGTTACTTTCTACCAACGTTGGACGTAATAACCGTGAACTAAACGGGCCCTCGTGCTGTTATAACCCGGTAATGAACGTGTTGTAATTACCCCGACAGTCGGTTTGTGACGTGGTAGTGACCGGTCACCTCAGTCAAGGCTGCACAGCTGCTGGAGATCATCTGATGGATCAAACCATTCACGGGGTCCAAGAGTTAGGACGACACCTCTGTCCTGTTGTTGCTGTTGTGACAAATGAGATGAATCTCACATCTCACACAAAAACATAGTTTAGACTTTTAAAAATATCTTCCATCGATTACTTTGCCCGATTTTATTTTTATTTGGGAAATTGAGTTTCTTCCCTGGCGGAGCAGTTGGTATAGTCCGGTTGTCCGGCATGCGGTTTTTCGCTCCGATCGACGAAGTCAAGTTAAAGAGACTACAACCGGAAATACAGCAAGCTTGCCTTCAGAATAAAATCCACTTTTTTTTCTCTCTCTTTTTTTTTTTAAACGGGTCTTGCTCTGTACTGTGACCGGGGGGATATATTAAGTATATTACTACTATATTACTAATAAGATTTATGTACGGAGTTTGCTGACTAAAATTCAGCATTGACCCGTTTTATTGGTTGTTCCGTTTATCATTGGGCTGACTGATGGTGAACATTTACAGCCTCTGTTTAAACTGTCTTTACCCCACATGGTAAGAAAATAACTTTTTATTAAATAGAAGTTCCACTGTTTTCAACCAGTTGCATGAGTTTCATTGAAATTTAATTTTCTCTTTTCCACTTTGCCATGAAGAAAATTCTCATTAGACTTAAATTACACTTTCTAACCAACCATAACCCCTTATGGGTAATTTGTTGAAACTAAACGGTCAATGGTTGAAGACTAAGCTAAAGAATAGGCTTACGGCTTTATTTTTATTTTGAAAATTACAACCGGAAGTATGTTTTCCAACGCCTTCTAACTTTCCTCGGCTGACAGGACGGGACTCAGTGAAGCTTTTTATTCTCACACTGTACATTTTCCACTGAAGACCTGTACACCCACTGGATTGGGCCGAGCCTCTAATTTCAACAACTGACACCGTTTAACTTTACATTAACACTTCACACATCCACCGCTGTTTTCAGTCGGAGTTTCATTTCCACATCATTTTTTTTTTTTTTGGATCACTTTTCTTCAACCCCCCCACCTATTCCGGTTGGATTTACAAGGGCGTGTTTGTGCGAGCTGTACCGGGAGTTTCATCTCCTGTACTTGTGCGACTCTGAGGAATGACAGCAACTGGAAAGGGACTGAGATCCGCCTGAATGGAGACAATGGATTATAAGGAGCTTGGAAATAATTTCGAGCAGAAGCTGACACTAACAGACAAATGTGAGTATGTTGGTGAATGGAACAGAAATTAGGTCATGGATTTGTAGGATGGTTTTTGGAGGGATCTGATTATTGATTATGTTATTTCCCCCATTTCTTCTTTTGGTGTTTTCTTCATCCTACTAACCATAATGAATCTGTGTCTTCGTTTATTTATGAGGCGCACAATCTTGGGCAGTGAAATGCTTGGACATATATATATATATATATATATATAAAATTCAACAGCTGCTTCATGCGTTACATGAAATGTCTCCCACCTAAATCTGAGAAAACAGGATGTTTGTCCGTGCTGGCAACCCGCTGTAATTCCTCCACACCACACAGCGGGCTGCCTGCATCTCTTAACAGGCGGGTCCTGACCAGCAGAGATCCTGGAAATGCTGCACTGGAGCTGTGGTCTCCATTTCCATACACGCCAGTGGTGCGCAGGGTGAAAAATGGCCCACATAGGCAACCAAGGCGGACACTGGAGACACGGAGGAGCTGGTGCAGCTGGAGAGACACAGCTCTAACCGCTGTAGGCTGTTAGTGAACAGATCCCTGCAGGATAACCCCTTATTTATCTCCTTCTGGCGCTTGGATTCAGTTTGTTGCTCAAGAGCACTTCAGCAGCGCAGATACAGGCTTCTGCAGAGCTTTCCCACAAAAAAAAATCTGATACAGAAGCACAGACAACGTTTCATTTCAGTGAAATCCTCATGATTATGCACCTGATATTACTGAGCCTCATTTCCTCCGCACCATAGGCAACATACTCTGATAATGTAAATAATAATGTAGCCTAATATAATCTATCCTGAAATATGCTGGTACACAGATTGGTTTTTAATTTTGATGTATTCAGTTTTCTGCCTGAAATACATAGATGATTTAATTAGGGCAGTATTAACTCTGATTTCTCCATTATCACACAGTAAATGTTTTTTCAACCATTATTTAACAGTGTTGTCGTAAGAGGTCTGAGGATCTGATTGTGGAAATGGTTAAAGTGGATTTTCTTTATTTCTGGATACAGTATTATGAAAATATATATATTCATAACTGGATCCAGCTTTTATGTAACTGTGGTGTTTTGTAAGCTCATGCAGGCTGGGCACAGTTATCTATAACGAATGTATTCTTATCAAACGCAGAGACACTTATATATTAGCTTCATGCAGCGTGCGCCTCCACCACATACATCTCCAGTTGACCTGTGTGCAAATGGTAGAAGGTGACTTTGCGTTCATCGGCAGCCCTCCCCCCCACTTCTTCTTGATGTGGAGAGCACTGGATGGAGGGAGAAATGTCAGCAGCAGCTTTTTTATTTCTGCAAAGCCAGGCACACTGCATGTGTGGGTGTGTGCGCGTATATTCACTGTAGAGAAGAAGAACAGCAAATATAGTCCAATGAAGATTGAAATGTTGAGACCAATACTGATCAGTATTTGGAGGTTCAACCTTGATTTGGAATCTTTAGCATTATCTTAATAATAATAATAATTAACCAAGATTCATTATACAATTGAAAAATCAACCTCTCACATAGTTGTGCTAGTTAGTTCCTTGATACCAATTGGTTTACATATAAATTGATATAGATATATGTACAACAATCTTATATTTAGATGGTCACGTTATTGTTTTAGCTCTAATAGCAATTCCTTAACAAGCATAAGCTCAAAAATGAAGTATTCAAAATGAAACTGTTCCTGTTCTTGTCTTTTTTGTTCAGTCATGATCCCTGACTCTCAGAGTGAGTCTAAAGTGATACTGAGCCAAATTTACAATGGCAAAAACGTGCAGGGCTGCAGCTAACAGTTATTTCCAGACTTGATTTAACTCCAAAACATCACCACGTGGCTTGTTTTACCTTATGAATCAAATAAATCCCAAAGATATTTAGTTTATTTTCATTTTATGACAAGAAAAATCAGCAAATTATCTCACTTATCTCACAACCGTTGTGGCACTGATCATTTGGATTTAGCTGGACGCTTGTCGTTCAGGAGGGAGGTACTATCCTGTGTTTTACAGTCGTGGTTATCGGCTTTGAGGCTGTCTCTTGGTGCTGGAAACGCAGCTTAATCTGGAGACCTTTATGTTAATTCTCCTTTGTAGTGTGTTTATTGAAACGCTGAACAAGCTTGCATTGTCATCAATAAGTGATCCGAGATGAAAAACAAAGCATGTTTTGGTTGCAGGCCAGTCTACCGAGAGCTCCAACATGTGACGTTATCAGGAATGCTAGACGCTGAAAAAGGCAGGGGCGTTAGATAAACAGAACATTCTTTCTCTCTGACTTCTTTCTGAAAGCGGGGAGTCTCATTGTGAAAAACAAAAGCAAAGAAAGTACCAGAGCTGTGTGAAGGGATCATAAGGCCATATCAAAGCGATTTATTCAGGTCTGAGGTTGGCAGACCTTTAGCGTTACCCCTAATGCATGTAGACCATCCAAATCCCTAACACCTCCCCCCTTACCCACTCACACACTTATCCTTCCTGACCTCATCTCCCCTGTCATCCCTCATACCCCCTGAAACCAGTCAACCAGCGAAATTACGCCACTTAATCAGAGTCTGTTTTTGTGCCTGCTGGTGTTTCTGAGTCGATGCTACAGTCAGAGCATTTTTTTTCTTTGAGGAGACACAGCTAGTGGCTTCCTTTCTTACTCACTTGGCTAGTGCTGGAGTCAAACCAAGCCTGTCCAAGACATGACATGTTCAAAGACTCTCTGTTTGAGGCTCACAATAGGAGTGGCACAGGCTTCCTGCACTGAGACAATTCACTTTTTGTGAGTTGCTGACATGAACTCTCTAAAGGAGTTTAAATTGTATACATTACAACTCCCTTTTTCCTGATATCTGCACTTCCAGCTGTTCTAACTTTTCCAGCCTCGTCGCCCTGCAGCCAGAGTTTTGAGTTAAACACCGCTCTGTGGAAGTAATCATGGGACGTGGACTCCCTTTGGCCCTGTGAGCTTTCCCAGTCATGATGACGTTATGTTCTTGGCACACCATCAAGATCACAGCCAGCCTGGAAATGTAGATTTTGGCCTAGAAACCTTCTTCCACCGGCTTTTGATTTGCTTCTATCATTAGTCATCCTCCGCTATTAAACTCAGGAAAATAAGGACCCTCAGTCTGGGTTTTCCACCCAATAAACAGATGAATTACTTACATTACGCACGTAATGATTATTTTCATTATTGATTATTCTGCAGATTTTTTCCTTTGATTATTCCGTGAAACATTCAATTGTGTTATTTTAACCCAAAACATCTTGAAACTGCTTGTAACTCAATTACAACGCATTCAATTTATAATGAAAAAGTATATTCTTACATTTGAGAAACAAAAGTGTTGCTTCTTAAATGATTGTAACAACTGAACGTTCCCATGAACAGCTACTATTCATTGATAGTTTAGCATCCGTAGCCGATGGTGTTGGCAAAAGTGACACTTAAATAAAATGTTTCGAAGGTGGTTTCTTTTTTAGCCCTTTCAAAACTAAAAATACAAAAATGTAAGAAATGGATTAAAACTGCTCTAATCAAAGCTACAAACCGTCGTCCTGGTAGCTAGCTTACTGATAGCGTAGCCTAATCCAGCGTTACTTTCAATGTGAAGGATCATTTCATGCTACATTATGATTTACAGGTTAATTAAAGAAAGAAAATATCATTCACAACCAGCACATCCACTAGGTAATATGTGGTACCTTGGATTGTAAGAGTTAAGGCTAATGTTAGCAGTTAGCAAAACTGAGCTATCCACAGCCCTGTATATGTCATTAATTAGCATATTTGGCAACTTGCAGATGTGTTGATGCTGAACATATCAATAAAAAGCGGAGACAACATGTTTGTTTCCTGCTCCATTTGTAGTCGCTCCATTACTATTAACTGGACATAATCCAGACAGCGACTATGTTTCACACAGAACAAATTGCCTTTGTAGTAATTTAGTACCAAACAAAGTTGTTTCCTCTTTCTCTTGTAACAGTGAATTTATCCATTTACTTTACGTTTAATCACTTGGTAGATGCTTTTGTCCAAAGGGACTTACAACTGAGGGACAACATTAAAGTTTCGGTTTTAATGCTGTTTTTTTTTTTTTTGTTTCTGAGGGAAACCTCAGGAACCTATACAAGACAAAGCTCCTCTCATCTCCTGCAGTCAGACGAGGCTCAAGTTCTCAAAGCTCTGCCAACTGTGTCACATTTGCGGCCTCTGGGTTCGAATGCTTGTGCACGCTGGTGGGAGGGAGGGTGGGGACGGGATCGGCTAGAATGACTCTGAGAAACTGGACGGGGAGTCGAGCTTCAGGCATGTTGTTGTGGTCTGAGTCGATCCTTGAAGAAGAAGAAGGAGAAGAAGAAGAAAGAAGGAGGAGACAGCGCAGACCAGTGCGCTCTCCCCTCCACGCTCCACGTCAGCGATCCCTGTGACCAGATGCCATAAATCACAGTCATGATGCCAACCGCTTGCACAGGAAAGGATACTGCTGCTGAGTATGAAGGAGAAGGAGAAGGAGGAGGTACCTTCCCCGAGAGCTTATTCGCAGATTAGTCATGTTTCCCTTCGTATCCAGAGTTCGTAAAAGCAGAAGTCATTGATATTGATAATCCTGTACACAGTATAATCCTGTTAGGGAATGGTGTGAGGAGTTTTGTCATAAAGGGAAGTGTCATATCACATTTTAGAGATTAGAGTGAAGCAACACCTACATTTCTTTACACATCTGTAACTATTTTAGAGCAAATGAGAGAGTAACAGGAAAAATTAGACAGACACATGCTCACTTTTTCTGAGTGAGCAAGTAGTTATGCAAACAATCCATTGTTGAGCCATAGTAGTATGTTTTTGATGCCTTTTATTGCTTTCATAAATAAGGTGTTAAATCAGGAAACGACTGATCAAACAATAAGTGAAAAAATCTTAATTTTTGTTAAGAAACCTTTCCATCTGTACATAAAAACTACTGAAATGATGCTCTAGTTTCTGGGAACACCTATGTGATTTTGGCCTTTCAGCACAATGCTGCTCTTCAATGTAGCTTTAATATTCAAGCTGAAAGTTCACTTTGATGTATTAGACAGAGCCTATACAGTATTGATTGTGTCCTCAGGGCCTCTCCACCAAACCCTGAGGCACTCCTCATCTCTTTGTTTATTCTGCCTCTCACTCAGTTTTTGCTTCTTTGGGCGCTGGGCTGTCTATTAAAGTTTAATTGATCAATATTAATGTAGCTGAATTTCATCTTTATTCTTAAATAGTTGGCCAGTTTTTTGGTGTGTTCGCTGCAAAGGAGACATCATAAAGTTTTTTCTCTTTGAAGGAGAACATGCATGAACATATATTTTGTTATTTTTAGGAATCAATTCCCAATAATAATTACTTAATTTGATGTTAGTAGTTTAGCTTCATTGGCATTCAGTTGTGTCTCTTTGGTTCCTGTACTGTACTTGTTCCTCCTTACCCATGCTGCTTTGCAACATGTACTGGAAGTTTCTGTTGATGTGCTGCTCAAACCTCAAGGGACTCAATAACAGATGCAGCCTCCCTCTCCTGCTTTGAAGTGTATGTCTGCTTGTGTGTGTTTGTGTGTGTGTGTGTGTGTGTGTGTGTGTGTGTGTGTGTGTGGAGATAACAGCCCTGATGTAGCTACATTTGGTTCATGCCCACTTAAACTCACAATCGCACACATGTATGACACTTACCACACAACATCTCAGTCACTGGACCACAGGCTCTAATATTAGAGCAGGGATGATGGTGAATGCTCGCTGCTTACGACCTTACAAATCGAATGAAAAAACATATGGTCAGCTGTCCTGTATTAAAACAGATCACATCCACACTTCCTGAAAAACATCTTCGCTTTTTGGTTGTGTAAGGATCTGTCATCATGTGATGTGTCAGATGTTTTTCTTGTGTTTTTCTGCTCTTTAGACTGATACTTTTTCTGTGTCTTGTGCTGCGCCGGTCGACTGGTGACCTACACAGTCGCCTCACACCACGCTGGTTCTTGCATTACCCACATCGAGCTGTGGTGACCAGCTAGCGGCTCAATGTGCCCTTTAATTCCCTGAAATGATCCTTGAACTGCTCCTCTCCAGGATGAAAGATGAAGACCAGGCTACAGCGAAATGCCAGTCAGGTTTTTCTTAAGCTTTCAGTTTACATTAAACAGTCTCTGGTTTCCAAATTTGATGTGCCTGATGATGAGCTCTGTGAGGCTTCATTGGGTTTTCTCCAAAACAAATGAACATCTGTTTTTCAAACAAAAGCCAACACGGTCGATGCTGTTGTGCCTGCCGCATGTTGATTTTAGTGAATGGGAGAAATGCTTTAATATTGGAGGATTAGAGGAGCCAAGCTGTTGATACAGGAAGCAAAAAGGATTTAAAAAATGTCAAATCGTGCCACAACACATTATTTATTCAACAACATTCAAAAGAAACACCTGTAGGGGATGTATATTTACAACAGTAAATCAATACTGCAGACCCATTTGCAATCTTACTGTCATTTTCAATGTCACCATTTCAAGTCTTGAATGTCAGTTTCTTCTCCAGCTGCAGTTTTTACAGACTCTAGTAGGAATAGAGACATGACCAAAAAGATTAAAAAGTCTTTTCAAGCTCAGGGATGATTTAAAATGTTCATCTTTTTTCCCAGCAGAATGCCTCACAGTAGTTTATGGGAAGGTCATGACTCTAAAACAGACAATCAACAATCAAATCAACAATTCATAACCCAGAGATATACAGTTTATTATTATTATGCCTTATTAGCAATAAAGGCTAAGAAAACCAGCATATATTCACATTTTAGAAACTAGTTTTAGCGATTTCTTGATAGTTTTTGCTCATATTGTCACCAATTTACCAAATGTGGCTGTATATACTTCAGCTCACAGTCAGAAAATCACATATTAACTGCTGTCATGAGTTGACCTTCTGTGATCAGGCCGACGGCCCCTCGAAGCACTGAAACCAGACCTCAGCTGAGATTAAACTTGGTCGATCATCACACCTCACCACGCTGCCAGCTCAACATTAGTCAGCCAAACACAGTTATGCCCTACTTTGTGTGTCCAAAACACCACGAGTGTGCAGGGGCAGCTGTGGTCTATATACACTTGTGTTGACTTGGTTTCCATCACAAAACAACTATCAAGACTTTGGTTTCATGAAGCAGAGCACACTCAGTCTTCTTCACCCTGGAAAATATACATTTCGGTGCTTAGTTAAAAGCAGGAAAAAGGAAATGAAAGACAAAACGAAGTAATTAGGAGTGTGGTTTGTAAAGAAGAGCTTCCTCTTCTCGAGGGTCAGTGTCTGAAGGAGGCTGGTGGTCTGTGGTTTTAGAGAAATAAACAGCGACTCCTTGTTACTACATCTGTGTTTACTTTCTTTATTTAATTCCTCTCCATTGTGGAGCTGGTAAATACTTCACTTTATTCACTCTGCGGTTTTGCCGACACTTCATTTACAGCGAGTGCGAAGAAAAACAGAAAAGGTGAAAAATGAGCTGTAAGACACACAGGTGATAATAACTAGTGAGTTTGTCACTGAAAGCGACTTGTTTCACATTATATGTATATTTTTCTGTTGTTAATTTAAAACTATTGATGCTGCAGCTTTAACAGACTTGAAAAATTATGATTTAAGGCAAAAGTCAGACACAAGATCTGTCTCATACATGTGATATATCAAGGTTTGGTTCCATCCAACTTTTTTTTATGCACATTTTCAATGTCCTCTGTTGCTTCTTCTCCTCTGAAGAGACAAAAAAAAAAAAAATCATATTTTTCTTTTTTATACTGATGCTTTTGATCAGGCCATCTTGCTCTATCTATTTCTTCTGCAGAGATTCGACTGCACCTCGCTGGAGAATTAGCACCAACAACTGCTTGTCTTGATGAACAAACTCCTAATATTTGTGAAGCACCAGTGGATTAAAGTGTCCAATCTTTTTTTTTTACCAATTTTCTCCCGAATCAGTTAAAACCTGCTGTAAATGTAGATGGAAACCTGACCCCAGCTCTGCTGCGATTGGCCAAAGTCTCAGAGCAGATTCTCAGTCATGCAGAAGTGAACTCTGAGTCATTGATGTGTTTGTGTTGATATGTTCCTTGTTCTGTCCTGTGACGTGACAATGATAAAGTTGTCTGTTAGATCAGAACTCTGCTGTCTGCTTTGTTTTCACACTGTTCCAGCTTTCAGGAGTATACAGTTTTACAGAATTACAGTTTTGGTCATCCAGAGACATTTTGGTCCACATTTCTTTGTTTTTTAATCTGTTCTGCCTTTCTTGTCTTGTGTTGCTCAGTTCAGACTTGAACCCTGAAGCCTCACAGACTTTGTGGCAGTGTTTGTGGTGCAGCTTTATGGTTGCTGCTCAGCTCATTCTCTTCTTTCTGTCGCCTTCATTCACAATAGAAACACACCTTGTGTTAACATGTGCTTATTTACATCATATTAACCGTTGCCATGTCGTAGAGACCTTCGGATGAGGTCAGAGCTGAGTAAGTAAAACTCCATGACTACAACCTCAGACACAACAAACCACGCCTCGGCGATTTTCCCTCGGTTTTGCAGCAAAGCTTTTCTCAGCATTTGAAAATGGCTCAAAAATTGCCTCTTTCCTCTCTGGCTGCGTAACCTCTGACCTTAATTTTAGTATCAACCTTGAGCTGTTGAGTAGAGAAGGAAACAGTGAATAATAGATGATAAATATATGATTCATGCTTGGCTCTGTTTTGTGTCTTTGTGACTGAGTAACCCACTTCTTTGTGGTTAAAAGCATCTGGAGATCCCTCCAGTTTGCAGAGGAGTCACATCCTGTCAGCCTCTCCTCTGCCACTCAGCTCTTATGTTAAAATCCACTGTTCCCTGCAGTATTTGAGTAATTATTTTAATAGCTCATCCTGCTTTTGGGTTGAATGTTGGGAAAATGGTCCATCGCACTGATATTTACGATTATAAAACAGCATCTTGTGTCCTGATCAGTCACATTTCTGGTCGTTTGGAGGATAAGTCACTTTTTTATTGACTTCTAGTCATGAAGATCATTTTTCATGAACTAAGTACATTATTGTAATGCACTTTAAATAATACTTGCATCAACTAGCTCTACCCTGCTTTATCTTCATATCTCCTTTGGATCATTTGGGGGAGGATGCAGCTTTATCCTTAGACCTTTAGCACAGTATCATGTCTGTAATGATCATGTACATATTTAAGACCCTGTTACAAGTTTTTAAATTCAAAACCACTCGGTCGGAAACGTCAACAATTCCAGGTGATGAAATCCACTAGGTGAAATTAAAGGCGGGTTGTCTCAAACATCACTGAGCATTTCAAAGGTGGATCTGCCACATTTATCATTTTAAATGTGCCGTGTGAGAAAGGAACAGGCATGAGAGAGAAAGGTCACCTCATTTCCAGCCAGACTTGCACAATCAAGAGAAAACTCAGCATTCTCCACAGCTAATTTTAGAGCGAGTGGCCTGTAATTTAAACCTAGCTTTAAAATAAAGGTTTCTCCCCTCTCATCATTACAGACAGGCAGCATTTCTCCTTCTGCGACAGTGATTAGTAGCTCTGCTTGTTGTTGTTGTTTGTTGCCGAGTCCTGGAACTCATTACAAACACAGCTGTTGGTCTGGTGACCTCTCACAGCAAAACAGGAGAAACTGGGGAGGGGGTTCAAAGGTTCGTGCAGCATTTGTGTGTGAGGCCTGAAGTTTTCCTGTGCCCTCAGAGGCTGTTTGTTTTGTTGACATTTTGTTTGGGGGCCTTTAGGTATCACGCATGCTTGATTTTGAACTCGTTGACCTTTCAGTTTATTCGGTTTTATTGTTGTGTGTCGTGTGATATAGCTGCATAGAGAGAAAGATTTTCAGCTTAGTACAATGAACAACAGATACCTTCTTTACCACACACTCAGCTCTCCCAACACCCAAACTAGGGGAGTGTGTTTTGGCTTTTGTTGCTCACGCCAGGAATGTTCTTCCTCTGCTTTTCCCTGGGGCGTGGATACTTGTTTCCCAAGTGTTTTTTTGTATCCCCTGAGGAAGAGAGGAGGAAATGTCCATCAAGGGCACATGCACTCCCTGACACTTTGGAAAATGTCTGCTTTTGGTTTTGATATTGCAAATTCCTAGAGTCATTTTGTAGAAATAAAACAATGACCTTAATCTCTTCCTTTTTCTTTTTTTGGAGGAGGATTTCTTTCCAGGTCCCTTTAACTCCTTGGCCCATGCACACAGCACCTTCACATACAAAAGACACACATTCGCTGTATAAACATGTGCGAGGGGAACGTGGATGCCAGGGATTCCTGTGGTCGGCCTGACCCAGATCCAACATGTCCCACTCATCACAAAGACGCACACAAACACACACACGCTTGAATTCTTGAAACAATAGAGTGTGACCTGCTTCACATGGGGCTCTGCACCCCTCCACCTTTCAAAAAGGACCGATAAAAAGGATGGTTTGCTACACCCACAAACTCATTAGTAGCTTTTTAATATCACATTCTTCATATATCTGTGGAATAAATTTTTCTGGAAATATACATACATCCCCAAGAGGCTGTAGCCACATATAGTGAAAATGAAAATTTGATTTAATTGAATTTCCAATCTCATTTTAATATTGAAGTTAGCAACTTTGTGTATCACAGGCTTTTAATTAAATTTTAATTTAAAGGGTTTTTTTTTTTTTTTTTTTTTTTTTTTTACTTTGAGGATGAGCTGTTAGTTGCCTCCAGCAACTGAGCTCAGCTAAACTAATCTCAGTCATCTAACACATCTAGCACAGCTTTATACTGTTTGTAAGAGAATAAAAATTAACTTGTGTCTTTGTTGAATAAGGGCCCTTAGTATATTTCGCTGTGTCTCGGTTCCTTTCTCTGACCTGTATGGATTGTGGTTAATTGAAGGAGAAATTTCAAAGTTTTGTTATTGCTACATAGCTAGCGTTAGCATTAAAAGAGCATCAGTCATTGTTGCATTTACAAGACAACAGGTTTTAATACTTTGTCTGAGAAGAGCTACTTCTTCAAGTCAGCGGCCCCAACAGTGACTCGCTATTGGAAAGTGAGGAGACAAGCCAGCTAGCTGTTTAGCATGCTAACTTCAGCAGAAGAGAAGAAGTAGTTTAAATAGGAGCAAAACAAGAGGGTTGTTTTCCACTGATGGAAACATCTCCTGGCGAATAAAGGAATAAAGTTTGATGCTGAACTTGAAACATTTCCTCTAAATGGTTAAGTAACAGCTGATACCATGCTAACATCGGCTAGGTATCAATAGCAACATCTTCTCAGCAGCCTTTTAAAGGGAATTCTGGGAAATTGAGCGCAGTGCATTACTTACTGAATACCAATTATTAGTATTCATAGTCTCTCAGAAGTTAATGAAAACAGCACTTGTATTTATCATGTATCACAAGCCACCAGGCTCATTGGTAAATTTCAGCTGTGGTTTCAGCTTTAATGTGGCTCAGTGTGGTTCTCAGTCTGGCAGGTTACCAGCTCTCATTTGAACGCTGTGCACAATCTTATTCTATTATTGGTTAAAACATTTTTTTTTTCTGTGCCAGATGGATTTGGATTTTACCAGCCAATGTGGCCCACACACAAACAAAGTAAAGTTTGCTGGCCTGTCTGTGCAGTCAATCTGGTGCGCCACATGGTGCAGTTTGTGGTCACTGTGCTGTCCCAAGGTGCCTCGACAGAAGCCAGCCCCTTTTATGGCCGACATTCTCAGTATGGTGCTTATCCCTATTTATAAACCTGGAGTCTGTCACAGCGGCACAGAAACCTGAGATGACTGTGGAGGGTCGGAGAGCTGAGGGAGGGATGAACATCAAGTCGAATTTGTGTTTCTGTGTTAAATGGAGCTTGTCACACGAACGGCGCATCACATGCGATGAGATGGACTTGATGACTTGACCCTCAGCATATTTTTCTGAAATGTTAAATGATTTTTTTCATTGTTGTTGCTGGAACACTATTTGAAACATGATCATTAATATGAAGGTCCCACATTTCAGCTAAGGCATTATCCCATATTATAATTTTAGATTTCACAAGTAATAAGAAGTAAATACTTTGAAGACTTTGAACTTGAATGTAGCTTAACAGCTGAAATATGATGCATTTACTGTCAGTGGGACGTTCTGAGCCGCAGTAGTATTGGTGATGTAAACAAGAGGTATACAGTAATGTTGGTGCAGATTCAGGGAGCTATATGCTGTCACCATTTGAGCCCCATGAATATAGCTTCTATTTGATTACATTTTGGCAAATAAACACTATTAAAAGAACGCAGAATTTACTATTAGCAACGACCCTTTACAATGTGGTGATGGATGGACAGGTATCTATCACTGTGTTACTTTGATAGTGAAGAAAACTTAAAAACATGAGGATTTTCAATGAAGTTCTGCAGCTATTAGAAACAGCTGTTTTTTAAAGAGTTTGAAGCAAATTTATTTGATGGATTTAGGACATGATCAAATCCCGAAGAAATGTAAATCACACTGAATATAAAAAGATGTCTATCATGTCTGTGGCATTAGACTGAGTTATGACAGTGTGAAGGAGTGCAATATGTGATGGAAATTGTGCCACTGAATACAAAGGGTTTTAAAGTAACTTAATTTCCTCCATCAGCTCCATGCCTTGGTAAATGGGGCAAACAAAAACTAACTTCCTGTTGTTTTTAAAACCCACAATGTTTAGCAAAAACACAAGAATTTCCATGAGGCCTTCTGGAAACATTTAGTAAATCATCATTTAATAGAATATTTCTTTTCATTCATTTTCATTCACTAATCATTGAGGACTAATTTCTGTTCATCACTTGAAGTCAAACTATGCAGCTATTGTTGAAAAGGCAATTAAAAGATGCTGCTAATGCTAATATACACATAGTTTAAGTAGAGAAGTGAGTCATAAAGGCCCAGTCCCCCCTGAAATGGTCAAATGAAGGAACTAGACAGACCTTTGATGTATTTCATTACTTTGACAACACTAAAATGTGCTGCATGCTATTGTGGGTTTGGGTTTGTTTTCCCTTTGCTCCGTGTTCAGAATCAGATCTGATTTTGAAGTTATCATCATGCCGTCATGGGAAAAATATCTACACAATGTTGTGGCTCTGAATCTCCAGTGAGCTCTGTGTTCATATTTACATGTACATTTCTATTTTCTGATGATGTTAACATTTCAGTTGGATCCTTTCAGGCTTGTTTGTTAACCGCTCTTCTTCTGTCCTGTTCTTAAAACACAGTGACTGTGTTAAACATCACAATACTATGAACTGTGAGCAAATTCCTTTAGGCAAAGTCTGAGAAAATCTGCAGAAATGCACCTAAAGGGGCCAAAATGTCTGTGAGAGCCCTCAAACACTTGATGATTTTGCAGTGGGACAGGCCTGGAACGAGCCTCAAAGTCTGTGAGTCTGTGAGGGTGGACATTGGGATAAGTCCAAAGAGTCATAAGATGAACTGCCTGAGTGGTTACTCAGCAGAATCTATCTAAGGTTTGTCTGTCTCAAGCTAAAGGTCAAATCAGACCAAGTAAAGACTGTAGCAGTAAAGCAGCCTCTGGCTTTATTGATCAGAGCAAAGCTGCATTTTATTGCTCATGAATTAAATTGCAAGAAGGAGAATTTGCAAAGGTTTGAACAGTAACTCCTGTCATCACCCCACTCTTAAAGGACTGGTATAGATTTCAGAGAGCACAAAACAGCCGCACCCATGCTGTACTTATGGTAATGACTAGTTAGACTGAAGTCTGCAATATAAACCATGAGGGATCTGGTCTTCTGCCTCTGTTTCTGTCGGGAGTTTTTTTTTTCTTAGAATTGGTTTAAATGCACATTAGACCTCAGAGGGATCTAGTGATATAGTACAATAAACTAGTCAGGAAGAAAATGTGGACATGCATGAGCTGGAGATGAGTCCTGCAACTGAAAAAGATAATAAGTGACAAATATAGAACAGAAAAAAGGGAAAGAGCCTCCTTCAAGTCTTGCACCATAATAATCCATAATATTTATTAAGTGCATACTTTTTGCTTATATTTGCATCTCTAACATCCTCATGAGCCAATGATGAATTTCAAAACGTAGGAAATAGAATAGGAACTGGAAATAGCATAAAACAAATAAAACTTATTGTTGTCAAGCTTCAGCTCAGATCTCTTCTCTGGATTTTTACATCTACTTTATTCATCTAGTTTGATGTAAATATTTTTATTTGTAAACTATTTTAAATGTTTGACTTGACTTAGCCATGTTTTATTTAATTCAGAAGTTTTTAAAGTCTAGGAGTTAAAAAAGATCTTAGTCGTTGATCGTTCTTTCTTTTGGTCTCTTCTGGTCTCTGTTGAAGCCATATAAGGCTGGTAAACTGATCAGATTCAGAAAGTCAGACACACTTGGTGAACAAGTAATCTTCTCAAGTAAGGAGGAGCGCTGCAATCCTCTTTTTGCCAAATCCTAATCCTTTTTTTCACCATCAGGTAGTAGTCGTGCCATCCTGTCTGAACATGATCCTGCATCCTTTTTCTTAAAGTTGCTCTTATCCAAACACACATGGAGCCCTAATTCACAACCTATTATTCCTCCATTAGTATTCTGCAGCGCTGCCTGTGCATTAAGATCGGTGCTGAAGTACAGTGGGGGCAGTTGGAAAGGAGCCCAGTGTTAATCTGTGATTTATGTGGTTCGGTGAGAGTTTGGACGGGACTGAGGAGAGCGTCACGCTCCATCTGCCCATTGTTGGCGGAGTCGAGTGGAGAGCTGGCCTCAAGCCTCCAGCCTCTCACCTTCCTACCTCACTATCTCTGAGCTCCCGGCTCATTATTTCTCCAGCTCTGTGCCTTGCTGTTTCAGTCCTTATCTTTCCCCCTTTTTTGTCTTCTTAAATCCTACTCCCCTTTTTTTTCCTCCATCATTACAAAAACAGCCCGCTGCACAATTTTTTTTTTTTTTGTCTGCTCTCTCATTGTCCTCCAGCTCTCCTTTCTCTGTAAGCCTCTCCACTCGCTCTTCACATGTCCTTGTAGGAGAGCACAGATTGTCCGGTCTCTTCCTTCCTGCTCCTTCTCGCTCCTTGTCCTCCCTCCATTGCGTCACTGCAGCTCTGTGCAGTTTGTCACACTTCTTCAGCGTGACAGTCGGAGGGAGTCGGGTGAAGGGAAGAAAGGGCCCGGACAAGCAGCAGCTGAGCAGAGGAACTCAGCGATGATCAGCAGGGCAGCTGAGAGCAGGGATTAAAACAGGATGTGTTTTGAGGCTTTTTTTTCTCTCTTTGACACCCTTCCTAAAGGTCAGAGGTCAGGAAGTCTGGCCTCATGACTGGATCCCTGCGGAAACATGAATGTTGCTCGTGTAAGGAAGTTTTTAAAGAATCCAAGATGCTCATGTTGCATAAAGCCTGACACTTAAATTTAGGACTGCAACTAATCAGTGTTTTATTTTTCAATTATTCTATTATTATTTTTCTATTGCATCAGCAGCTTCACGTGATATAGTCAAATCTGAGATAGATACGACACGGCCTTAAAACAAGTCGTCTCTGGTTCTCGAGGAGCTTTGTCAAGTCAGAAAAAATTAATTCAGAGAAAGATTTTGGAATCGAAAAATGCATTTTTGACATAAAGCCTGGTGTCACCTATAAAATCTTATACATGTAAATCTACATGTAATATTATGTCAAACAGGATATTGATAAATTTCTATAAAATAAATTAACAAACTGTTTCTGAACTGACAGGATTTTTTGTTTTTGGCTTATTATAAACAGTAGCTACAGTACTAAATTTATATCATCTCACAGTAAATACTGCCATGCTATTGAGATGCATTGTGGGAATTGGATCTCGATTAATTCTCTGAATTAAAGTTCAAGTTCTGACATCATACAGTCTCCAGAGACCACAGATATTTAGTTTGGCATCTTTACCTAAAAATGATTGTGTCATTATTTAATTCTTAAAGCTTTTATTAATAAGTTAGAATATGTTTCTAAATGAGTTGTAATGTTGAGTCAGAGGCATATTTTTCCCAAATCTCACAAATCCCTTATCTGGAGTGTTTTGTGCCCCTCGGTGAAGTCGGTGGATTTATAGATCATTTTAGGTGGCTCCATGGGGATAATTAAGCAAATCTAACATTAATTATCCCCATGATAATCACTATGTAAGTATTTCTTTTTTTTTTTTTTTTTTTTTTTTTTAGGGAAGCAAGTTTTACACATCTCCAATGTTTTCATCTTCACCTGCAGGAAAAGAAAGAATGTGTATCAATCAGCGTCTTTTTATTTTACCTTCTGTCTGTTGCTTTGGCTGCACGTTGTAAGAGGAGACTCCCACGCGGTTCGTCTCACCTGCTGCTGGTGGGTTTACGGCTTTTTCTCTGTAGGACTCAGGAACAGGGGGGAAGTGTAGCGTCTTGCCACACATTAACAGATGTGCGTGAAAAACGTGTGAAAGAGATGTTAATGTCTTCTAATGAAGCATGAGCGTTGTGTTAATGAAGCCACCGTGGATTTTGCAGGTTTATATCCAAGGTAAAGTGAAGGCTTGGAGAATGTACTCTGATTACCAATGACCCGATGACAGGGCGACTCAAATTAGACAAAAAGCACGAGTGACAGGACAAATCGGATCCATGTCAATGTATTAATCGGACTGTTTCTTTCTCTCAGCTCTGCCCCTGCAGACAGAGTCTCAGTCCATCCAGAATGGGGACAAGTCTTTGGGCAAAGACCTTCTGACCCCAGACGACTCGGCTGTCACAGACCTCTCTCCTAAGACAGACTCCAGCCCCAAAAGCGAGACCCCCACCAAGACAGATGACTCCTCCAAGACAGACGTCAGGCCATCCACCCCGGGCAGCAGCAGCAGCCCTCAGCCCAAGAAAGGTAGAGTGGTGGATGTTTTTGTTGTTTAGTGTTGTTGTTGTTATTTGATTCATTGCAGTTGATTTCAATGTTATTTATGGCACATGGCCAAAAGTATGTGCACACCTGAGCATCCCACCTTATTAGGTACATCTAGGTGAAACTAACGCAGTCAAACAAGAGTCCTGCAATCATCACAGTTCAGTTTGTGTTGAAGAGGTGTTCATTCAACTCTTTCATTGTACTAGGGGGATGCAGTTTGTGGTGCATCATAGAGACAGGTGTTTCTATTATTTTGTCCAACCCACTTACATCAGTAACACAAACTAGAGCTCTCGAAATAATCACACAGTTGAATCGACAACGTTAGTGATGTCAGACGCTGATGTTGGGCTGTAAAACCTGGCCCACATCCCCACATGAAGCTAATAACATGTAAATCTGTGTGTTTTTAAACACGAATGTCCACTAATACTTGCATAAGTGAACCGAGTCTCCCATAAGTCCTCAGGCAGCAGGTATCAGGAGTTATAACAGGCTAATGAGCGTTGAGTCTCTGGTCCGACTCTGGTACACGGACGAATCTGGTGAGAGCCCAGGTGGTCTCTCATGTACAGGAAGTGTCAGGGGGCAGTGAGTGCACAGAGAGCTGGGATCAAGTTGTACGGTTTGTATAACTGCACGGTGTCAGCACCAAGCACAGAGAGCTACGGTAACTTGATTCAGTCAAGTCAGTCTGTAACACTTTAAAGGGTTGCAATGGTGAAATAGTTCAAAACTCCAGCAACACCTGAAGTAAACAAAGGCCTTCATCAGGGTCATGATGTGATGCTGGTTTTTCTGTGTCTCCATGCAGCTTGGAGTTGTGCCACAAACAGCACCAGGGCTGTAATGCTTTTATTTACTCGCCTGACAGTTTTTATTACATATAAATAACAGAGTAGACGAGAGAAAGAGGAAGCTTTTGTCAGTGTCACACGTGTGTAAACATAGGGCAGCATTTAGCAGCGCAAACCTGATTCTAGTTGAACTCACAAAAACACCAGCAGAAAAGATGGGTTCATATTTTTTATGAATGGGGTTGAAGTCATGGCTTTGTAAAGGTCAGTCAATTTCTTCCACAACAAACTGAGAAAACCTTTTCATTAAAGATCTGACTTTGTGCACACATCGACTTTCGTGTTGAATCGGTAGAGGGGCTGTGCTGTAGCTCCTGACTGTAACAATAAAACCAAAACAAAAGTGCAGAGAACAAGAGTTTGTGGACAGGATACCTTGCAACTGATTGATTTTCTGATATTAATACTAAAATATCAAATGTATTTGTTCAGGATAAACATTTTGAGATGTATCTTCTAGTTTTCTGAAAATAAACACTCAAAAGAACAAACAAAACAACACAAAAGAGCAACATAAAACAAGAAGTCAGACAATAGAACTTAATATACATATGCATAAGCAATAAAACATGGGTGGGGCTGCTCTTCTTCTTCCACATCTTACCCCTCAGCTGTTTAGTTTTAATTGGCTGTGTAAGTGTAAAATGTGCAGTCAGCATGTTCTCCTCCTGCTGCAGGTTGTGTGACTGTGTCAGACTTTGGGCTCCTTTGTTATAAAGCAGGATCAAACTCTGCCTCTCGTTTATCGTCCACTTGCTCCAATGAACCACTGCAGTGCCGCCTACATTCGCTTTGAATGGGGGTTAAAAGTGTAAAAGGACACTGTAAATGAAGGCGGGGTATTTTCATCCTTCACCTCTCATTCGTGACTTTGCTTCACAGACAAATCTACACGTCACACGTTTAAATTTAATAGGATTCATGAGTGGTTTTCATGATTTTATGCCGAGACAGAAGTCAGTGACTTGAGTCATTCCCAGCAGACAGATGGTTGTGGCCGAAAGCCAAATTGTCATTTGTATAGCGTGGAGGGAGACTGACAGTGGAGGGGTGGGGGAGTTAGGGGGTTGGGGGGACTGGTGCATTAAGTGACGTATCAGTGGCACAGACCCTCCAGGCTCACGGGATTTATTTTTCTCTGCACTTCATGGCGTCTGCATATCGGCCAGACCGAAGCTGTGGAAAGAAACTCTCTGAAAAGGTGGGGCGGCAGGAAATTCAGGTTGCCATGGAGACGGGCGGGCTGCAGGGCCCCTCTGCGATTGGCTGAGAACATGCGGCATACATATTACATAGTGCCAAGAAGAGCCACAAAAGGAGAAGGGCTCAGCCAGCTCCCCCAGGGGTCCTGGTTTTCATCGGTGTGTGCACAGCTCTTCAGTCGTGGCTTTTCACAGCCACACAAATCCTTGTGTTAACACCAGGGCGTCTTTCAGAGTGAGTCAGGATTCATGCTGATTGTCACTGCAGATGAGGACAGACTAGGTGCACCTCACAGTTAAAGCTCAGCGACACATGTAGTCTGGGAAGAGATGGAGCTTCATTGACCTTGAAACTAAATCAATAAATTGAATCCCCCAGGACTGAATAAAACTTACTGTGGTATTTTGCCTTCCATGTTAAGTCTTAGTATTTTCTAGTATTTATATTTCTGTAACAGGTTACAGGCTCAGTTTAATGACAAAATAATTTAGTAATTTTCTCAATTACCTCTGACAATTTTGATTTCCTATTTCCCAGTTTGTTTTCCAGTATAACTTGAGGCAGGTTAAACGTTTTTCCCAGGCGATCCTAATGGTTTCTGGCTGGAGAACATCTCTAACTTGTTCCTCCTCTTTGAGCGTCCTTCCCCCCAGCTATCTCTCCCAGCTCCTCCTGGGCATCCTCACACGTTCCCAGGCCAGATGGGATATATAATCCCTACAGAATATCCTGCGTCTTCCCTGTGGTCATAACTGAAAGCTTTGTATTTTCTTTTCCCCTGTAGATTCGATGAGCTCAGAGCAACGTCAGAAACTTGCCAAGGAGCGGAGGGAGGAAAGGGCCAGATACATCGGTGAGAGATGATAAACTAATATGGACATGACAACATTTTGGCCAAAACTCCTTTTTAGCTTAAAACCAACTGGATTTTCCTCCAAATAATTCTGGTGATGCATGAAGCATGGATTTATTGTCACTAACTTGATACATGCACAAACTTTTATTCTAATTTTAACCAAGTATCAACTTCCCTCTTTCTATCTTGTCACTCTGCTGTGAGGTGACTGACAGATATTGACATCTCTTATTGTTTCTCCTTGCATGGCTCTCAGAACAGCAAACTCAGCTGCAAGGTAAGGGGCTTTACTAAAACCCTCAGCGTTCGCAGCGGTCATGCCATTCGGGAATAATCAAACATGTGATGGGAATCCCATTTCCTCGCATTTCCCACAGATAAGGCCCCGACACTTGCGCCCTTATTTCTTCCTCCATGAATCAATTATCTGGTTTTCTGTCACTCAGGTGGAACTCATGAACCATGTGAACCCGCCACTGTTTTTCACTTTTCACTCAAATTTTTCTGCTGATGTAAAGTTTAAATCTATCTTGACTTTATGTTTCCTGCATTCCCATCCAGTGTGCATGTCCCACACCTATAATCATGGTTTTACTTTGCGGCCGCAGAATACAACTTCTTCTTCTGAAAATATTTTGCTAGGCCAAAGTCGTGAAAGACTATATCTACTTTTCAAACACAGGGCTTCTCCCTGTGGATGAAAGGCCAAAAGAGATCAGCCAATCAGAACAGAGTATGGTGGGCGTTTCCCTGCAGAGACGTCCCTTGGAGCCCAAGGCACTTGGCGTGAAAAATGATCAGTCATTACCATGAACTGAGACCAGGCCTCTCAGACAGATTAGATTTAATTACTACTTTCATTAGCATCAATAATGCGGTCATGCTGCAGCCGCACCACGGTTTAAGGGGAATTTTGCTGCCTTTTTATCGATAATACCTAAGGGGTTTACTCAGCTTCACCCGCTCTGAGATAAGTTTAGTTTGCTGCAGTCTGCTTTTGTGTGTAATTACATGGTGCCATGTTAAGGCTCTTTTCATGCCGAACAGGCAGTTTGTTGCAAACAGGATGCACACAATTGTATGTAGGTTACAAAATATGATGTTGACTGCATGCTCATCCCTTAAACAACAAATAAATCAGAGCACATTGTGAAGGACTGGGTCTTATTGTTATGTAAGAGCAGGTTTGCTCAAAATATTTTCTACAAATGTAAATCTCTTCAAAAATGAGAACATGAAAGGTGCACTCAAACACATTAACGCAACATATTTTTCTATTCTGCTGAACAGAATGCAGGCGTAATTGGATTTTTTCAGGGATTGGATTTATGGGGGAGTGAATAAAGGCTTTCTCATTGTCGACAAGGCTCACACTTGTGCGCTTCTTTGGCTCATTAGCAAAGATGAGCTGCAGAATACTGAACTAAATACAAAACAAGTCTTTCCTCGCAAAAAAACCCCCAAAAAACACAGCTACATCCTCACAGAGCTGCTCAATCCACTGAACTGCGTTCCCTAATGCTGTCTAACTTACAGCAGTATGAGATAATACTGAGACATTTCATGCCATCTCTTTGGTTGGATCCAGCATCTAACCCACCCACATCATCCACCTCCATACTGAGCTTGTCATTGTTTAAAATCTTCAAACTGCTAAAAATATGTTCTGGTATGAGGCAGAGAGAAACAGATGCTGTCCAACATAAAGGCAGTTTAATGTGAGAGGATTGATTGCTGTTTAATTGTTCCTCCAAGAAATGAGCCACAAGCAGCGTATGTGCAAAGAAACTGGCATCTGCTGGAGGGTGCTTTAAAACACAGTGGGAAACCGCTGCTTATTTACTGTTGTCAGGATTACAGTGTAATAAACGTACAGTCTTCCATCTGTTTCACCCGTGCTGTTTGGGTATTGGTGGTTGAGGCCGATCAAAAGCTTCAAGTGATTATACACTGTCACATTTGAGTAACGTTGGAAAATTAGGGCAAAGACATCATATTCTTAACTCTAACTCACCATTTAAAGGCCATGATACAAATTGATTGACTCATTGTGCCTTTGGATAACTACAGGCATTCATGGTCCCCAGAGGATTCCTCTATAGCTCCCCCAGCAGGAGAAAAGTTTCATTCACACACTATAATAGCTCCTCATCTACTGGATGAACTGGCAAAAAATTGTACATTTGACATTCATGGTTTTCAGAGGATGAATCCTTTTCAGTTTGATGGTCTTCCAAATTTCACTCTAGCGCCACCAGGAGGTTGACCTTTACAATAGAAATAAAGAGGTTGTGAAAAATTAGAGGAAAATAATATGACTTCTCTACTAATTATATCTGTTTTTAGCTCATTAATAATAATTAATTGTCATTAATATTGACAATTGTTTTGTCCTGTATAAAAGCTGTATGGCTGTATCCTGGCCAGGTCTTCCTTGGAAAAAAAGGATGCTAAGAACCTGGTTAAATAAAGATTGAACAAATCTGAGTTCTCTTCCTGTGGTGACCCTCCAGCGGCGAAGAAAGCCCAGTGGCTGGAGAAGGAGGAGAAGGCCCGACGCCTGAGGGAGAGCCAGCTGGAGGAGCGCAGGAGGAAGCTGGAGGAGCAGCGGCTGAAGGCTGAGAAACGCCGAGCTCTGCTGGAGGAGAAACAGAGGCAGAAACTAGAAAAGAACAAGGTGGGAAAGATTCAGTGCAGCCAACATTTAGCTCAGAACCACTGAAGCATGA
Organism: Rachycentron canadum; assembly: GCA_038496675.1. NCBI lineage: Eukaryota > Metazoa > Chordata > Actinopteri > Carangiformes > Rachycentridae > Rachycentron > Rachycentron canadum. The sequence continues at coordinate 6,067,117 of CM076663.1, read as the reverse complement.
CGGTTTTAATGAATGAATTATGGATTATAATTATTAACAATGAGCTAATGTGATTTTAATGTGAAATCACTGGTGTCTTGTCCATAATTCAGTAATATTCAGTGTTAGTTGATGTCAGGTTGGAAAATTTAATAATATGCCATAAGTACATTCAAGCCTAATGCTTAGCATAATTTTGACCACTGGAAAATTTGGTCCCATCTTGAATATCAGCTGTGATGCCAAGTATTTGCTGCGCACAGCCAATTTTCCACAGGGTCATGACTGTAGATTTTTGCTTTGGGGTTGGAGTCCACATTTATTGATCACAGCAGTGGTTCCTGACTTGCAACGTCTCAAAATGAAACATCCTCTTGTGGCTTCTTACCGCTCGTTGCAAACACCCGTGAGCTGTGAGCAGTTCAGAGTCAATTTCCCTTCTAACAGCAGTTTGTTTCATTTCAGTAAATGTTGAAGGTGTAGTTTGACATTTTTAGGAAATATACTTAAAATTATTTTAGTGTTGAGATGAAGGTGAAAAGTTTCGCATAAAGACTGGAAACACAAGAAAACAGTTCAAACAACCCTGAAGCTCATTATATAACATTTTGCCTCTGTTTTTTGTTCTGTACTTAAACAGAAAAGTAAAAACAACAAGTTGTATTTTACAGGTGTTTGCATGTTATGAATTTCATGGCAGACTTGGCCAAAAGTGGGTCTCAGGACCATTTTGTACCTGAAGAGCCAGGCTAGCTGTTTCCCTCTGTTTCCAGTCTTTATGCTAAGCTAAGCTAAGCTCTCAGCAAGAAGGCAACAGGTGTGTTTTAGACTGTGAAATGATATGTGATTGGTTTAACTGACTCAGTCTTGACTGTTTGGTCCTGCAGGAGAGATACGAGGCAGCTATCAAGAGGTCCACGAAGAAGACGTGGGCCGAGATCCGCCAGCAGAGGTGGTCCTGGGCGGGCGGACTCAACCAGACCTCCCGTAGAGAAAGTGAGTTTCACGTGAACCACAACAGCAGGGACACTCAATGAAGCCAAATACAATGACAGGAATGTGTTACGTCCTCACTGTAACTCAAACCTTCATGTTGAGCAACGCTGCACAAACTGTGACTCACTGGTCCAACTGATGCAATTCAAGGAAATAGGGTTTGATGTCATAGGGGTGGGGTACCAGGGGCAGATGACCTACACTGTAATTTATGATGTTAAACCTTTGTAATTCTTGAGCGAATGTTTGTTTTTGTTTTGGTTTTTTTTGTTTTTTTGGTAAAATTGGTTTCGAGTACCAATTTTCACCATTTAAAGGTGACCGCAGAGGCAGAGAGAGGAGCTGTCAGGAGCATGTTTCATTAGGTCAGCGGTGTGAGCAGTGTTTTTCAGAGAGCTGTGAGCTAATTTCCCCTTTTCAGACTGTCCTGTTATTGGCGTCTGACGTGACGGGCTGCTTCTGTTGGACCCGTGACATTGAGCAGTTTCTCTCCTTCAAAGTGTGGAAGATCCCGAATGTGTGCGAGAGCGTGTGATATTTTATGCAAATTTTTTGGCAAAAGAAAAAGCTTCAAGTAGCTACTCTAAATGTGATGTCTAACTATACCACACCCTTCCCATGCTTTCCTCTGAGTTCCTCCCCTCTCTCCCCCATGTCTGAATTCAAATTAATCTCCCTCTAAACTATAATGAGAAGTCAGTTTGACCTCAGAGAATGGTGAGTCCCTGCTCTGCTCCAGATCCAGGCCGAGGGAGTCGGTCCTCGCACACCGGCCGCCTTGTGAACAGTTGTTGTCTGTTGCGTTTTCTCCGGTGCAGGCAGATGCTCGGCCTCCACGGTCAACTTGCCGAGACAGGTGGACCCTGTCATTAACAACAGGCTGTCCAAGTCCTCTGCCACCCTCTGGAACTCCCCCAACAGAAGTAAGGACGACCCGACGTCAATGTCCACCAGGCTCCCTCCTCTTCCCTCCCTCCTTCCCTTTCCTATTCATCCCCCTCCACCTTCTTCCCTCCTATTCCCTAATCTTTTCTTTTATTATTATTATAACTGTCGTCTCTGGTGGCCTGCCTGCCTGCCTGTGCTTGGTGACTGGTCATTTACCACCTACTCCCCCACTCTTCTCACGCTCTCGGTCTCGTATGCATCGTGTTTTTTTTTTTTTTTTTTTTTATTTCCGTTGGTGGTTGTCATTGATTTAAGTCTCCTCTGCATTTTTGATCAGTGTCCCTTTCACCTCAACATCACTGAGCCATATTTTGTGATATATTTTTGGTACGTGTGTTTAACAGGTTTATAAGTTCACATCTTGTCACGATACCTTTTGTTTTTGGTTGTCCCCCTCTACTTTACTGTTGGTGGTTTGGTGTGGTGGTGGTGTTGGTGTTGGTATTGGTGGTGGATATTTTAGTGTGACTGTCGGAAATGAACCAAGTATAAACAACTGAATGCACATTGTATGTTTTTTTATGTCTTATTTTATGTAAATCTATAGCATGTTTAGTTATTGACTGCAGTGTAATTAAGCCAACGTGACAAAAAGACATTTGCTGAGTTTCTTCTTGTAACATGAAAATCTTCTCATTCTGACACAACCTGCTTCACATAATAACAAAATATTGCTCATGTTATAATTACTACAGTCTAGATTATTATACCTTTATAATAAACTTTTATCATAACTTTATGTTGTTATATCATGAACTTCTCAAGCATTTCACAAACGCAGCAGGTTAAAACAAGAAATTCGCATCATAAAATAGTTGATGATAAACAAGATTAAGAATCTACATAGCCATGCTAGCAGCCCTGTGAAGCTGCAAACGCAGTGGTGCTTTGCGCTAAATGCTAACACTAGCATGCATACATGACGTTAAGGACATATACAGTAATGTTTACTATGTCGTTTTTTTGTTTTACTCATTTTAATCAAGCTATTTCCTAACTAGCACTAAACATAAAGCACAAGTGAGGATGTCATAGGTTTTGCAGGTATTAACCCACAAGTACAGGCTATTGTTAAATGCTAAAATGTAGAAAAACAGTAACACAAGCAGAGGAATAGTAATGTAGATGACAAAATCACTCATTAGTTGTATTTTCAACCCATCAATAACCATGTTGGGTAAAAAATACACTGCAGACACACTGGTTCTTTGAGATAAATGCTGTACACTAGCATGCAAACATGACATTTAGCACATATAATGTTTACTATGGTGTTTTTTGTCAGCACAGGTATTAAAGAGAGACTATAACCTCAGGAACACGTAGCACAAAATACAAGCTAATGTTAAATGCTAAAATATATGGTTGCCAATGGTTAGTTTAATGTAATAATTTAATATGTAATAATAACAAGAATAATATCTTATTATAATATGAAACAGATACATCAACATTAGAAATTTTTCATGTTGTAAAATGAAACTGGGCAATTACTTTTTGGTCATGGTGGCAGCAACACAGTGTCATAACAGATTTAACGTTCAAATGAACTTGTTATATCAAACTCATTCACTCCTGAGTTGCCACATGTACATAAGCAACGCTGTCTCCATCTCAGATCTGTCACGCCTCATAACACTCGTCATTATAGATCGTATCACCCACAGTGCAATCAGCAGTCCGGCTCCCAGCTCCACCGTCACCACAATAGAGACTCAGATTTCCTGCTCGATCATCACTAATACGGATCCTCTGATATTGCAGACACATGAAAGGACAATTTGGAGCTGAATCATATTTCTGCGGGACGACAGTCAGTAATCAGAGCTGGTGTTTCTGGCCTAGGGAGATGCTCTGCACAGTGTACCAGTAATTGCGTGGAGGAGGGATGGTGACGTTTATAGATCAAGGCATCAATCTACCTGCAGGTGGAACAGTCGATCACCAGGCAGCAGCTCAGCCTCCTCTTGCCGCATTGGAGAGAGGAGGAGGAGGAGGAGGAGGAAAACCACTGTTGCCAGGCAACAGGAAGGAGGTAGTTGGGTTATCAGTTAGTTAGAAAACATGCTGTGAAAAAGATCCAGCAAACAGCAGAGGTGATTGCCTGAGAAAGGCCGGTCTATGACGCAGACAGTGTTTTTAGTGTCTGTCCATCTCGTAAAAAAACAACAAAACTCGACACCTTGTGTTGGTTTTGGCAGCGCTGTTGTGATTGCACTGTCGTCATCAGTGTCCGTTGGTATCATGCATACCTCTGTTGTGACACACTACATCAGAGCATCGAAAAGAAGCTGATGTTATCTGTACACATGGCCGAGCTGTCACTGTGCACAGCATGTTGTCCGTCAACTTGTCATGAGAGACAGGAAATCCACACAAACTGGAATTTCTGTCACGATTCATTCGATCCTGTGTTGAGATGGTACATTTTGTGTCCATCTGTTTGTTTTCGTCTCCTGTGCACCTGTGTGTTTTATGTTGTATTTTACTGTGGAGCAAGTCTCTTCAAAGGAGCTGGATATAACAGTAAAATCACTTGATGTCAGTCACTGAGATGCCTCCAAAGGCTTAGTTTCATATTGAATGGACAGATATGAGAGTGGCATTGTTCGTCCCATTTAACACTCGACAAGAAGGCAAACGTTTCCCAAAAAGTCAAATGGCCGAGTGGCTGCTGTCACTGTTACGTTATTATATATTATATCATAAAATCCTTTGCTGCTTTTATTGATGTTGGTGCCCACTGGTTGGTCAGTCATAACAAACTCATGCTCGATAAGCCCAACATTTTTCAGCTGATCCCAAAGTTTCCTCAGATACCAACCACGTCAGGCTGAGGTTTGGAGAAATAAACGTCACATAGCTTTAACAAGGAGCTTAAGCTAGAATATACCAGTGTGATACTATCATACAATGCAGAATATGATGATTTTGATAATATATAAGGGGGGAACAAAGGCCGTATGTTCAGGGGTTCATGTGTAAGAAACACATAATGCTGTAGCTTGTTGCGTTTCGGCTCGTTTTCACTTCACATACTGTTGGGTTTTATCTCCGAAATAGATAAAATTTTTTGTTTTTTTAAGGAAATTCTTCATCTACAGGGCAACTGTAGCTGTGAACCAAATATAGTGGACATGTAGTAAAGCAGACGTATAAAATAGCAAAAAATTAGAGGAAAGTAAAGCTAATTTATTGATTTAATTGGGACAATGTGGTTTAACATAGTTCCAGGACGAGGTGTGAAACTGACATATTGCTACTGATTTTCAACTCTTGTCCCTAGTTGGGATTTTGCATGTACAGTGTAATTAAAACAGTTAATTTTAATGATCATAAACCTACAATAAAATGACAACAGAGTAAGATACTAAAGTGAAATGCGATGCGTTGTCAGACAACAGCAAAAGTAACACTAGGCAACAGACATGACAATTAATTATATCATCCCATTACCTAAAAATATACAGTCAAACCAGAGCAACTAACAGTAATTATGCAGCTCTGGTTTGCTTTTAGCCAACGCTACGAGTACAGGACCTGAGTAAATGTGCTTTGCACCACTGGTAAAAAAGTTGTCCATAAAGTGCTGCACTGCAGTGTTTGTGTTTCAGACAAGTTCCTCTTCTGTGATCTTCTGTGTGAAGAGTCTCAGAGTGTGAGCTCACACCCTGCGTCATTTATTCATCTTCTTCTGTTCCCTCTCTGGGTTTTCTAGTATTTGTCTTATGCTTTATAAAATTCATACAAAGGCCTCTGTAGTTTCTAACAAATATTTTCAGACTGGTTTCTGTTGGACTCAAAGATTAATCTGACCTCAAGTTTGCTTTGCTCATGAGAGACTGTGCTGTTGTTGTTCTTCCATCTGTCATTACAATGCATCGGGTTATTTCCTGCTGTTGCTGGACGTTGTGTGTGCTGAGTCTTCATCACATGACGCCCAATAACAGTCAGATACACACTGCATACTCACTGAATGGGGTTAAGATCAGAGGAGTGTGTGTTGCTTGTAGGACAAACAGCACTAATGTTGAACTCACCTGAAACTGAAAGGCCTCTGCACTGCATTGGGTTTGAGTGAGGTCGAGTTGAGTGAACAGCCACTGTGGCGTTTGTGTGATGTGTTTTTTGAGTGGTAAGTAATGACAATTAACTTGGGTTTGCTCCTCTGTGTTTTGTTATATAATGTCAGGTTCTGTGTGTGACATGTAGGCTAAAGCCGTTCATCTTGCACAATGTTTGTGTATCTTTGAGTCTGATCGTGTCTGACTAGCAGACTGGGGTATGACTTATACAAACATTTTATAGGAGCAGTAATAATCTCAATGGATGACTGAAATTTCAGTGGGTGGAACACAAAGTTATTTATGTACGTCAGGCCATAAGTTACATCCGTAATTATACCATGTGCTCACCAAGAAATCCAAGCAACATCACTAAAAACGGGTCCAACAGGGCAGGAAACACATGATCAGACAGGTTTTTGTCGGCTCTACCAGGTTAGTTTAACATATTTGGCGCAAAAAAACAAAACCAGAGGGTTCAACTCATTCAGCTTTGACCTATGACACAGTTTCCCTGTGTAATATTGGATTATTAATCCATTATTAATTATCATAACCAATAAAATCAATCGCCAGAGCTACAGGAATAAAACGGCTGCAATAAACTCTACTTTTTCTTTCAGAGGATTCTCTGTTTGGTCTTACGTCACCTTCAGATAGAACATGTGAGGTTATGTTTTTAACTCAACAAGTCAAATACATGTTATGATTCCTTCATGCTTGAAGTTCGTGTGGTTTCAGACGTGAAATCACTGATTTGTTAGGATAGACAACACCAACAAAAGTAGTTAAAAATGTTGGGAAAAAAGCAAATAAATAAAGCTAGTTAGCTTTCCAGCTAATCTTCCTAAATCATGAACTTCATGAATAAAGAGTTCTTTTCATTATTCTTTTCTCTATTCTAAGACTGTGACTGTATTTTCAGAGGAGCTATATCAATAAAGCTTTTAATTATTGTTATTATTATGATTATTTATTTTTAAAATCACATGTACCAGTTAGCTTACTCACTAGCAAAAAACTGGCTCCACCCCCTGATTGGTCAACTCAACCAATGAGATTTTTCAGGCTTCCAGAGCAGCAGGGCCTCGAATCAATGTTTGTGTAATTGAATGTGCATTCAGGTGCCGGTGGAAAGATCTGTGCAGTTCATACATTTTGCCCATGTGGAAAAATCCAAACATGGAAGACACTTGCTCCTTCCTGTCGTCAACTGTCACATCCCGGTAACGTTTCCTCACCTCGCCGTCCTGAATCAAGTTTTTATGATGTTTCCAGCAGCACTTGAATGCAATGTGCAAACTCCACTCTGCATCAGAAGGAGGCAGACCGTAGTCAGGGTGTGTGTGTTTGTGTGAATATGTGTCTAAATGTGTATATGTGAGAGAGAAAAGTGAGGTTGTGCTTCAGTATCTTCGGCAAGGAGCGATTCATCTCCTGCAGTGAGTGTGTGCGAAGTTATGAAGGCATTTCTGTGTGGGAGTCGAGTACTTACTGTGTGTTCACATGCGTGCAGTGTGTGTAGCTGTGCACTGTAACAGTAACCCGACACTGACAGCGCCCTCTTGTGTCAGCCCGCAGTCTACGTCTGAGCCCGTGGGAGAGCAGGATCGTGGAGAGGCTCATGACGCCCACGCTGTCCTTCCTGGCCCGCAGTCGCAGCGCCGCCACCCTCCTCAACAACAGCGACACTCGTGAGTGTGAGACCCCGACCAGATCTTTCTACCCAGCGTGCTCTACTTTTCCAGTGTAGGATGAGGGAGAAACAATGTGTTTGGTCTCTTTTAGCTCACTTTTTTAGGGCACGCTTGTTTTTCTTTCTCTGCTTCTATTCATGTTTTCATACATAATCCTGTGGTGATGCTTGTCTTTGGAAACAGCAGAAAACGGCCCCACCAAGAGGTCCCTTTACCACCATAATCTTCCAAAAGTCCAAAATAGAAACAGACCTTGTGGTGGGACTGTTTTTGTTACACTTACGTTCATTATGTCATTTATCGGCACGATTAATCATTTAGTTTACAAATGTCAGAAGGTGAAGAGAACTGAAAACCACACTTCTCAAATCCAAAGATGATATAGCTGAATGTCTTGTTTTGTCTAAACTGTGAAGAATCTCAAAAAATCCCATTTATAATAAAATAAAACACTGAAAAGAAGCAAAATCTCACATCTAAGGATCTGAAACTAACAAATATTTGGCATTTTTGCTTTGTGGATCACTTCAATCCAAATGTTCTTCTTACTCATTATCTCTGTATCAGTTTATTCATCTTTTGAAATATAATTCAGTGGTAAAATTTGGTTTGACTGAAGTTAAGGCTGGAGCCAACAGTTATGTTCATTATGAATTTATTGCAATAATAATCATTGAATCCTTTGGTCAAGATGCAAATCACAGCTTCCAGACCCCAAAATTGCTTGTTTCAGCCAAACAGCAGAGCAAAACACACAGAATAAATAAGTTTACATTGATAGAAACACATCAAAGTCTCACATTAGAGAAGCTGCAGCCAGCAAATATTTGTCTTTTTTGTATTAATAACTTCAACAATTGATTGATTGTTGAAATGGTTGATTCCTGTGGAGAAAGGGGGACAGAATAAAGCTACAAAACCAAATAATGCATAACAATAAAAAGAGGAATGAGCTTGTGAGTAAAATCAATAAGATGCCAGTAAAATAAGACGCCCCCTCCTCAGCCATCATGACTTCATGTGTCAGTTGGATTTGAGTGATTGTCTCCTAGCATGTTTTTATCACTCTGCATGGTGTGTATGTGTGTGGGGGCCCTGACCTCGGCCCTGCCGCCGCTCTCTGCATGTTTATGTGTCACTCAGACTCTCACCACTGCTCCCGTTCAGCCTCTGCCAGCCCGCTGAACGCCTCCTCCCATCACCACCCGCACCAGAACGCCGCCGAGCGCTGGAGGGTCTCCTCCGCCAGCACGCCAGACATCACCCAGCGCCAGCGCCGGCGAAACTCCACACCGGTGAGTGTGCTCCGCCCCAGAGAGCAGACAGATGTGGTTACTATTCTGTGACCATTGTGGAGCGTTTAGCAGCTGAAGTACCACATATTTCCTTTAAGAGTGAATATTGCTCTGCGTTGGGTGTATAAATGTGCAACAGTGTTGTGTTCACAGCTTTATGTGGAAAAATGAAACAATAAATACAGATTTTAAAAATGATTTTACATTAATTATCAAACAATTTAACTACGACTATATAACAACATTTTGGCCTGAGGTCATGCTTGGTTGTGTGTTTCACCTCTTTCCTCAAGGTGGATAAAAAGAAGAAAGAGAAGAAAGACAAGGAGAGGGAGAATGAAAAAGAGAAGAACGCTCTCACAAAAGATAAAGTGCAGAAGAAGAGACAGACGACATCACCGGTCCCGACGACCACAAGATCCAGGCCAGAGACCAGGTATGGTCTGGAAGCAGCGGCTTTAATAAACTGGACTGCGATTACATGTAAACTGTGTTTTTAATCTGGAAAATGAGTTAATGCAGGAGAGAGGCCGAGCGAAGGAGCTCGTGTGTCCTCATGCTTTATCCTTGGGGCAGTTTAATGTCTGACAGATGGTCCAAGGTGCTATAATCTAACCACTAAAAGAGACTGTGCTGGACACGGTTCAGTCAGCAGCCTGCCAACAGCAGAGAGCAACTGAGAGCAAGGAGCCTGTGGACAGAATGGGGTTTTCCTGACTGATGCACAGAAAAAAATAAATGGCTCCCTGCCTCCCATCCTCTCATGTTACACCCCTTCAGCAAGAGAGTTATGGTGACCGACTGTGGAGTTTCAGTCCGAGTCATATCTTCCACATGACCTAGTTATGGGCTTTATGCACTGCACTGGGAACCTCATTACCTTTTCCTACACTGCTGTGACTCTCACTCTTTTTGGCTGCTTCTCCCATTTTTCCGGCCCATATTTCACCTCCGCCCCCATTTCCTCTCTCCTCCTCAGCACCCCGAAGCCCAAAAACAGACCTCCGTCACCTGCTGCCCCCAAAAGCCGGCCCTTGTCCCCCTTGGTGCCAGCAGCAGCAGCAGCCTCCAAGACCCCCATAGGCAAAAAGACACCTCCTCCTGGCACCAAGACCCGGCCCAAACGGGCCCAGACGCCCGCCAGGGTACAGCCCCAGACAGTCACTGCGGTCACGGTGGAAACAGGCCACGAACCCCAGCAGCCCGACACCCCAGAGGAGCAAAAGAGTGAGTGTTGTTGCTATTGTGGTGATATCCAAGCCTCAAGGTGACCTGGAGATTTTGGCCGACACACACACACACACACACACACACACACACACACACACACACGGTCATTGCAGAGTGTGTCAGTAGTCAAGGGTTTCAACTTTTACAGTTTCAGTTTCATTTTCTCACTAAAAATTCTCCTTAAAACAGTTTCATCCGTCTCCATCTGTCCAAACATTTTCCAGAGCCTTTGTTTTCCCTGGGTTTTGCCTGTCAGGCTTCATGCACCCTGTCCTCCAGACTATCTGACTGGTGGAGGAAGATGGGGCTGGATGAAACCTCCCAGATATAAAGTAGATCTCCTGTTTAATATAATAATCCAATTAATAATCCAATCATCAAAAGACAATCCAATTTAATATGTTAATTAATGAACTAGAAAGTGAAAAAATAAAATAAAATAAAACCTTTCTAAGTAATTTAACATTGTAAGCACAATATAAAACTGTAATAAATGGTTTATGAGACAGTCTTAATGTATTTATCAGGAACTGTAACAACCCCAGAAGTGAAGGCTGCTGTATAAACAGATAATGAACGACAATATAGTAAAACGTAGTTGTAATAAAATATAGGTCTTGCCGAAAGATATTGTACATTAATGAGAATTTAAAGCTGTCCTTCTTACGACATTATAATGTGTTATAACTGATTTATTAAATGTTTACACACTGCTTATAAATACTAAACAATGATATTAATGATACATAAAGATTAATGATACAAGCTTGTTGCACTGCAATTATTGTGAAAAGACCAAAGACCAGCTGAGTTAAAACCATCAGTTTTTGTATTATGTTGTATATTTTCTTAAATCCCTGACTCTATGCACCATCATCACTTCACCACTTCCGACACCAAACCTTTTCCAGCAGTTAATGGTTTTAATGGTTTTGATTTGTGTGTTTTGAATGAATTAGCTTCACACAGTGGCTGTAGATGTGATATGGTGTTGTTTCGTGTTTCGTGGCGAGTGATATTGACAACAGTGTTGTTGGCATTAACCTGTGTGCTTGTGTTTATTTGTGACTGTATTGACTGCTGACTGTTGGCCAAATTGGCCCCTGGGGACGTGGAAACTTTCCTGTGCTCTATTCTGCAGTGGACAGTTTACTGAGGATTGTTTATTTGTTGTTTATTTATCTCTGGGGATTTTTTCCTCACTTTAATCTTAAATCATTTGTAACCCAGATGTTTGCCTGCTGTTTTCTGTGTCGTGTCTCCAACAGGCTCCGGCAACGTTCCTGCCATCGTGGTGTCCTCTGCTCCGGTTACACCTCCTTCCCTCAGCCCGCCGGTTGTATCAGCAGCTTCTCCTGCTGTGCCAAGCGTAGCGCCGACTGCCTCAGCTGCTTCTCCTGCAGCAGCCTCCACCAGTAATCCCGCTCCCACCGCTACACCCGCCTCCGCCGCGCCGGCCAGCAAGCCGTCAGCAGGCACCAACGACCCGGAGGAGGCCGCTCGAGCCCTGGCAGAGAAACGTCGACAAGCCCGAGAGCAGCGGGAGAGAGAGGAGCAGGAGCGTCTGGAGCAGGAGCACAGGAACAGGTCAGACTCACTGGCAGCATCAACCAGTCTGTTGCCAAAACGCCTCTTCATTCATCATATAACATCATCCAAAATGTATGAGCGGCGTCTGATAGTTGTTTCATTTTCTAAGGTTACAAGATTGTCAACAGTGTATGAAATAAAATTTTAAAATACAGGGATTTGACAAAATAACAGAAACACCTGACAGATGATGTAACTCAGAACAACAGTCCTGCAATAAAACAACCTGTATACTTACTTTGTGTTGCATCACACTGCAGGTTTATTTGTCTTTTTCTGAGTAGGTACCTGACTACATTTATTTATTTATCTAGTTACTTACTTATTTATGTATTTATTTTCATTTAAATATTATTTGTTTGTTCATTTTTTTTATTGGTAACATTTTATTTCACAGTCCTTGATTTCCAAATAAAATCTTTAAAGCTTCCTGAGAAGAGCTGTAACATTGATCATAGGGATTATTGGGGGGGGTCTCCTAAAAGAATCAGAATCAGAAATATTAAACCAAAATAAATAATAACAGAACACTGTAAAATTAATAGAAAAAGATCATAATTAGAATTTGGAGAATAAAAGGAAGGAAAACAAAACATTACCAGCTTCTTTCATGGAAACATGCCACTACACTTATTTTATAACTTATTTAATAATTTATAATTTAAAGTTACTCAAGAGAAGGGTATTTTTCGTGTTTTTATCTTTTTAATCAAATAAACTCAAACTATAATCAAACTGTCTGGAGAGGCACATAAAACAACATAGCCACTGAGCTGCAGCTGATTCCTTTTACTTTTAATTTAAATTTAATCAATAAAGTGGCTCCAAATCTTAACAAGTCAGGAGCAGAGTCGAGTCTCTCCCAAATAAAAACAGGAAATCCGAGAGGAGGCAGATTTTAAGTCTCTTAAATTGACCCTTTTAACTATAAAACAGGTTGCTCTCAGGTTTAAAACCCCACAAACTGCTCGTTCTTCTGCAGATATATAATATTGCAAGTAATGAATATTGCATACACGTCTGTTCAGGATCCTGAGGGAGGAGGCGATGGCCCGGGAAGCCGAGGAGAGGAAGCGCAGAGAGGAGGAGGCTCGATTCATGGCTGAGCAGCAGCGTCTGAGGGACGAAGCCCAGCGGGCTCAAGAGGAGAAGGAGGCGCAGGAGGAGAACGAGAGGCTGCAGAGACAGGTCAGTCACCAGGAACCATGTGAACTTTATTGCCCAAGTGCTGTAAAAGTTGCCTCATAATGCAAGTACTTACAATGTAAGTACAGGAATACATTATTATTAATATAATTATATTATAGTGTTAGAATTTGCATTCGTTGTAAAATTTCAATAATATCAAAACATTTCACTCAGCTTTTGTTCACATCCCATGATCTTCCTCAGCATGTGCCCCGATAGTCATGAAATTATTTTTAAGCCAACACTGACAGGAGGGCCTTCAAGAGTCGCTCACAAAAACAAAAGTTTGAATATTTACTATCCTACAGGTACTGAGAAAATGAGGAATATCATTTAAATAAAATTTAAAATATAGAATATTGTAATATTGTATAAATATTGTAATTATTCTTTTAAATTAGTCCCTTTATGGGCTTTTTTCTTCCATTATATGTGACTTAGTACAAACCTGCTTGATTTCAGTGAAGCAAAGTTAAGATTTATTAATAATTCAGTGGGAATCAAACCCTCAACCTCATACTGTGCTCACTGATATCAGTGAGACAGATCATCACTTCTTGTTAACTGTAAACACTCAGGACACTGAAAGCCCTTTCATTTTCCATTAACCAACACGAATCCCTGTGATCCCCACATGCAGTAAGCCCATTTACCATCTGGGCAGATTAATGCACACGAGCTGCCGAGAGGGGGGGTTCTTCTCTGTACGTGAGCCCGAACATCAGGGCCCTTGGTGTGACTCCCTCACCCCCTGACTGTCTGGCATCTGGGCAGATTAGAGGTGCAGAGTAAGTGCTGCTGTCAGGGACGATGTGTGAGCCCTTACAGTCAGAGAGCCCCTTGTCTGTCCGGGCAGATGCCAGCTGGTGAACTCCATAATGGTGATGAGCGGAGGCTGTAGGGACCTATTGTGATCCGGGAGATAGTGACAGGCCTGTGTTGCCTCTGTGTCATACATTCGGCTCTGCAGTGGGCTGATAGATAAGCAGCATCAGTGCACACCACGCCTGAGGCGCTCAGCTACGCTCGACTCGCCTTTTACCCTCAATCGGCCCATTGTTCCTCCCTGACAGCAGAACTCGCTCAAGACTGGAGGGGCCTCATATTTCTTAGATCTTGCTCTATATGTAAGCAGCCTGACAGTTAAATGGAAAGGCAGATTTTAAAGACAGAAGACTGCAGCTCCACAGATGTGCTTTAAACACACACCATGCATTTTGTTTTTAACTCATTTGTTTAGTTGGAGCTGGGTCTAAATACCCAGTGAGGAGGGTAATGGAGTAACTCATATAATATCAACCTTGGCCTGAAGTCTGCAGAGCAGGCTGTGCACGTGCTGCCCCCTGGTGGTTAATATTTATCAATTAAAGTGCGTTTACACACAGGGATCTAAATGGTAAATGGCAGCATTTATACATCACATTGATTCAAGGCACTTTACAGTTTGGTTATTCATTCATTCACACTCTCTATACACCAATGGTGGGAAGCTGCCATGCAAGGGCAGTTCGGGGCTCTTTCTTACCCAAGACACTTTGACATAGACAAGAGAAGAGGGAGGTTGAACTTTTTTCTTTTTGTACAAATCACATCGTCTGAGGTATCGTCCGACGTGGAATTTTTCACAAGGTTAAACAAAGTTTTCTGACCAGGTTTCCTTTGAAAATGACTCAAATGCTGTCTCTTTGTCGTTGGCTGCACCAATGGATGAAATTAAAAGGGATTTTATTCTGAAAGTGTCATTTTATTTAATTTTTTATGTTTTCTTTTTGCAGAGGGAGGAGGCTGAAGCCAAAGCCCGTGAGGAGGCCGAGCGTCAGCGCATTGAACGGGAGAAACACTTCCAGAAAGAGGAGCAGGAGCGACTGGAGAGGAAGAGGGTGAGGACAAAGAGAGAAAAACAACTTTTGTTGTGTTCAGAGAGTCACACATGTCACACTCGGGTTCATCCGCTGCTTCTGCCACATGAATAACGTTAGCAGCTAACTCACTGCTCTCTCTGTCTGATCTGCACAGCGCCTTGAGGAAATCATGAAGAGGACTCGGAAGAGTGATGCAGGGGATAAGGTCAGGGTGATTCATTTAAAATAGGCCTGAAGAAGCTACACTTCCTCTTGTCTCACTGAAATAACAGAAGTCTTTTTATTCTTTGTTATGGCAGAAGGATGTCAAAGCCTCTCCACAGGTCAACGGCAAGGACACAGAGGTCAATAAAGGTTAGTTGTCACATGTCACCATAATGTGCTTGTACCTCAGGAGTGAAGTGTTTATTTGTTATAACTTCATTTGTCACTGATTTTTCTGCAGCTCCTGGAAACCCCGGCGCAGCCGTCCTCAGCCCGTCGCAAGGTGTTTCTGCTCCTGTTGTGAACGGCGTCCAGCCAACCGCTCACCAAAACGGCGTCTCAGCCAACGGAGAGGCGGCGGACTTCGAGGAGATCAACCAGCTGAACAAAGGCAGTAACCCCGGTCAGCAACAGAGCGGGCTGGTCAGCGAGCCCATCCTGGCGTTCGAGGGAGGGGAGCCCTTCCTGATGAAAACGGGCCCGATGAAGCCTCAGCATGCCGCAGGTACAGTAATGAGACTGTGAGGATGCAGTGAATCTATTAGGCTCACGTCATGTGGATTCAAACTTAATAATGCCAACAAAGGCAATGTGTTTAATGACAACTCACACATCTGATCTAGAGTCAGTGTTTCTCTTTGCTCAGGGCTCATTGGTGTGTGACCCACAGTCGCAGTTTAATGTTGTGGTTTTGATTATTCCAACCAAAACTGATTTTCACTTCTCCCTTCTTAACTTCTTTGTTTCATTTGAAGGAGTTTTACAGATTTGAACAAGTTGGATTTTTCAATATTTCATAAGAGAAACATTTGTGACACAGCACAATGAAATCTGACCCACACTTAAGTTCACATTCACTGCTGTTGTGCAGATTGTGAAGATTTTTTAAAAAATAAATGAGCTATTGGGAAATATTAGTTAGCAGCTGCAAAAAAAGTGAAAAGAGTCCTGTCTTTTTGTTGCAGTGGAATCTTAGTTTAATAAACAAATATGATGCTTAAAAGACATAAGAGGTATCGAGTGTCTAAACTCTCAGGCTGCTTAAGCTCAGGTTCTACTTTCTTTGGCGGCTTGAGAAAAAACTGGAAATCTTGCTTTGTGTCCTCAGAGGCGGCGATGATGAAGCTGGAAAATAAAAAACATGCAGTGAGCTGTCAGGCGTTACAAATTATGAATTGTAAAATAATAAAAGGAAAAAAATCGACTATTTGTTTCAGCTCTGCTCTGAAACAAAATGAATGTTTACCTAATTATGACAGGAGCATTGACTGCAGATGGAAATAAAAACTTGATTTCATATTAATCAGACAGTATCTTAGTTATCAGCTCACCTGTGTTATTCCCTCTCTCTCTCTCTGCAGAGGTCCTGTGAGTCCCCACACATCCATGGAGACGCGCCTTATGTCTCTGCTTGAGCTATGAGATTCATGCCACACCACAGCGGCTTATGAAAATAGTGTGCCAAACAAACAGTGAACTGCGCTGAATTCACATCCACAGTATCTGCCGCAGAGGACAACGAGGAGGAGATCAAAACTGCCTGGAAAAAGAAAATACTCATCTGACATATAAATATATATATACATATATATACAGTATATATATAAAAAAAATGCAACAACAAGTATTCTCTGTCTTCACCGCGTGTTATGGTGCAGCATCTGTCAAGTTTTATTGAAATGTCACATGCAGATTTTATGGTGCACCTTAAAGACTGACTGTGTAACAAATTTTAGAAAATACAGCATAAGACCCTGGAAATACATGATATTTGACAATGGCTGTTATTATTACTGTCGTTATGATATTGTTATTGTTATCTTAAGTTGAACAATGTGTGTGTGTGTGTGTTTGTTGTTTTCTTGTCTTGAATTATTGAGTTATTTAACATGGGGAGCAGCGTAAGGACTGACCACAGACAGTGTATGTAAATGTATAATGAGCCTGGCTGCCTAGGCCTCCTGTTACAGGGGATCTGTGAAATAAAGCTTTATGAAAGGTGGCGCCCTCTGAGCACTCATTTATGTTAACACATAAGACACCTTTAATGAAAACAACAAACTTAAGTATCACTGTCCTAATGAGCCATTTATCTTTGGAGAGTCCAGTGGTGGTAAGTAACTAAGAACATCTACTCCAGTTACTTAAAGATCTGTGCTGTTTTAATATTATACTTCTACTCCACTACATTTCTAAATGAAATATTATGCTTTCTACTCGATGACATTTATCTAACAGACATATTTACTGGTTACTTTGCAGTTATTATATACAAACTTATGATGAGTTTATAAAATTCAGAGCAGTATCATAGTTTAATCTACCAACAGTATATTCATGTCATTTAAAATACATTTGAATAATAAAATTGTGCCTTCACGTTAATGAATAACAGCTGTATTATCTACGTATTATCAATGATGTTATAGCACTGACAAGAGACATTTTCCTTTTTACATTTAAGAGTGACACTTCAAATAAATATATCAATAATCAAATTACAACGATAAAATGCTACTGAAATGGATCCTTCAGCATTAGTATCGTTCCTTGAAGTTTATTTTAATGCAGGTACATTTGTACTTTTACTTTTTCTGTATATAATAATATATAAAGACTTGTATATAAAAGACTTTACTGCCCTTTTAGTCATGCTCACACTCAGATCCAGCAGGTGGCAGCACTGCTTTGAAATACACAGTTCATTGTACCTATTTCTGTGCTCACTTAATGTATTTGTATGGAGTAAAAAAAATGCCATATAGGCTGTAAATATACACTGGACACTCTGACTATAGCAGTTAAATTAAATCACAGTGGCTAGATTCAGTTTTAATCTTGTTTGCTTTGTTTGAATTGTTTAATTTAATGGTTTACGCTGATCGAAAATGAGGACCAGTTATAAACAATGAGAAACATCTTATTTATTCAAATTCAAATTCCTTTATATGTAACAGTAAATGTCACTGTCTGCGGTGGGATTCGAACCCACGACCCAATGACTGGATTGAATTATAATAAGTGAAATTATGTATTGAATCGTTGATGCACACAGAGGATGTGACCAAAAAAGCGCTGAATGAATGTCACTGTTTTCCTTAAATAACCCACAGTTTTTTTTTTTGTTTTTTTTTTTTAAATCTAAAAACATTCAGAATCATTCAGCACATGACCATGTACAGTCATTGTTAACCTCATTTTAGCCATAATTTTTCGCAGAAACAGGAACTACTCGAGATAAGGATGGTGTAGCCTCTGGGCTTGTTTAATTTGTTTATTGGATCACAAGAGATTAAGAGCAACCTGGTCTGCTGGATTTGAATCCTAGCTTTGGAAACAACTACTTTTTATCCCTTTTCTAAGATGTTTATGGCCTTAATAAGAAACGTGTTGAAGTGCATGCCCCTGGAAAATGGGTTTTATGTGTAAGATATTAAAATCAACTTGTATCTAACAGGATCCCATTGTTTTCAGGAGCAGCTTGTGTTTGTGTGGCTCTAGCCTTGGGTGGCACAGACATGAGAAGTGATCTCAGACAGCTTTGTGGCATAGTCCAGCCCAAGGATCAAAGCTGTTTTCATGGGATTTTCTGTCCACTTGCTATGAGGCACTCTGGCAATCAAATATTAGAGTGCCTGTGGCCACTGCTGTTTTCCCTCCAGCTCTTGGTAACTTTGCCCACAAACAGAACCCTCATTGCTGCAGAAGCCAATCAGAGTCGGTCACAGTGCATCTGTCACAGGGCTGTGAACATATCAAATGTCTAACAAAATACACTGGACCTTGTTTCACCGTGACCACTCTGCCATTTGGCACAGAGACGTGATTCTTGATATGTTGTTTGTGTCTATTTGCTTTGGTTTTGATGGTGATTTTATAATTAGAAAGCTTACTCACCATACAATGCAGCGCTGAATACAAAGAGGGTCTCACGAATAATGAGACCCTATTCACTTCCCTGTCTGAGTAGAGCTACACTGCAATTCATACTTCTATTGTGTTCTATTGTCTAGTGTTTCAATGGGCGTTTGGTTCCACCTGAACATTGTATTTAGATTTTCTCAGGTTTTAACCTCATTTGTAATTCAAGTAATGGTGCAACGTGCTTATGGTGGCATTACCAAGTTCAGTATCTGCTCATTGGGCATCAAGAGTGTGTTAAATGACAATGAACCAAGCACTGAACCTTGTGGTACACCCTTATTTAACAGCAATGCTAATGCCTAAAATATCTCAATAATCAATGGATGGATTGCCATGGAATTTTATACAGACTTTCATGGTCCCCAGATGATAAACCCTCCAATTTTGGTAATCCTCATAATTTCACCATGAGGTTGATGTTTATGATTGAGTGAAATTTCTCAGCATTTATTGGATAAATTGCCATGAAATCATTTAAAGACTCTTATGCCCCCATGATAGATGAGGTCCAACATCTCAACTTATCCTCCAGCGCGTTATTGATAATGTTATTAATTCAATACATTGGTTTACAACCAAACACCGCCAAACAAATTACTTTCAATTTACTGTCTGTAGCTTACTTTGTGTTTCATGTTCCTGAACAGTTGGGATTTTTGCATAACCACTTTATTACATTCTGCGATATGAAAGGTTTGTTCAGGTCCAACAATGTGAGGCCTCTTTTCAGGCTGCTACCTCTGGCCAACTGGTTTGTTTCCCAATCAATGTGGGGCCAGAAACCAACTGAACAGAAGCGCTTTAGTGTCTCTGTGAATCGGCAGAGGCTGAGCATGAAGTACAGCATTAACTGGATAAATTGGCACTGGTCTTCAGCCAAAAACAACAGGATGCTAATTTCAAAACACATAATTCAACCTGTCCATCCTGACATGACAAATGAAATAAGATCACTCATCATATCAACTCATCCTGTCAGTCAACCACATACCTCTGCAGTTTTCTCTTCACCAGCAGAACCCACAGGCATATAACACATACGACTAGCAGATTCTTTCAAGCGGCTTTCTTCAAACAGCATTATTGAAAACGCTTTCAGAGAGTGAACTATTTATAATTCAGATGTGATTTCACCAAGTGGTTGTCAGAGAGTTGGTTGCAGGAGGCTGTGCACGTTCTTAGCACCTTTTACTGGGGCTTCATCTTCACATGGTTGTATAAACCAGGAAGCAAAGACATATTGCTCTTCCCTGACCACGGCACTTTCACTCTCCCCTGCAAGGTGAGCCATTTTATTTTCACTTGACACATGTTTTACATGTTTTATGTTTTTTTACAATAATCTTTGAAAACATTTCAGGCCCCACCGAGTTGTTTTCTCAGAGAACGTTGACTTTGTAATTTGAGTTGTATAAATCTATGATACTTCCCCCCCGTTTCTATTCTTTATCAAACTGAATTAAATATATTTGCAAAATCACAATACCAGGAGAAGAGAGTTAGAAAGTAAAAATACTATATAATATTTTATTATTCATAAAATATAAACAAATTACACAATTTTTTCTTATAAGTGTAAGATCTGATGGTCTCTCAGGAAGTTCAATATTGCTTAAAAGACTTTTTTTGCATTTTGAAGTGTTTTTTGTTATTTTTGGTTGTTTCTTTTGCTCTATTTTGAACGATGACACGAATGCTCTACAACTTTCATTATGTAGTGAGTAATATTACTACAGTCCCTTCAGTCTTACTGGCTTTATTTTACTTTAATCTTATGACTTCACTGTTCAAAGTTGTCCTCTGCGCGGTGGAATCCAAACCCCTGGTGAGACCATAAACAGCTCGTAAGAGTGAGGAGCCATGCGTGGTTCCACATTGTGGCCAAAGGAGAGATTTGTCAGGGTTAATTTTAACTTTGGCACATCCAAGTGTCCAACACCTGTGCTGCAAAGGAAAATGACAGTGAGTAGGAACTGTTTGCATATCTTTCTCGAAGGTCAACGAGGGGTGACTTGATCACTGCGTGCCATACTGAGTTGTGAAAATTCAACCCAGGTCTTTTGTGCAGGCTGTGGATTGGTTGACATATTATTGTGTCAGACGTTTGGGTTTAAGGCTCAGCTGCACCTCCTCTCAGTCCTTGACACCGTTAGATCACAGTGGAGAAAATATCTGAACTGTAGCTTCAGGGCCACGATGCACTAGATTCTCAGTGTTTGAAAGGAAGGTTTGTAAATCTTGGTCCTCGTTGGCAAAAGCGTGGATTGTCAAAAATAGAAGAAAATGCCTTCCTATCTTTCAGGGTAAAGTAGTTATAGATAAAACAGTGACTTAATTTGCCATTTGCAAAGGTACAGAAAGACAAAGGTACTTAATCCACTTTGGAAATTATTAAAGACAAAGCACCTTTCAACAACAAGGTAACTTAGAGCTGTAGATATAGTCATTAAACACGATATACAAGAACCAAGGCAATAGATGCAACAGGATTTAAAAAGGAAAATGAAATAAGATATATTAAAAACCTTTGGTAGAATAAAACAGGAGAATTTCACAATTTTCTCAGGTGGCCAACAAAGCACAAAGGAAAAGGAAGAAAGAGGGGTGTACAAGTCACATGTTAAATTAAAAAGGGTAATAAGAAACCCCAACAAAAGAAAGAAATGACTGAGCTCCTAAAGGGGACACTATCAGACAACACTTATATGAATAGAGGCTTTGAAATAGATCTGATGTCTCTTTCTGACTCTTGTGTTTCCAATAAAATCACATCAGTGAGATGAGACAGGATATAACTTTAGTAACTAACTAAGTGTATTTGTGTTGGAGTGGTGTTCGGGCTGGAATCTGTCTCTGCGATAGGAGGCATTATGTGGCTCAGTCTGGTAAAAATAGTGCACAGCTCTACAAACAGTGAGGACACTGCTGATGCCAACTTAAAGCTGTGCTACAAGACATTTGTGTGTTTGGGTGGAATTCAAACACCTCAATATAAATCTGGATTCACACGTAATATGGTTAAACCTTTCTTATTTATTTTTTTAGATTGGTCAGGAAAACTAAGATTCAGGTCTTGGAAAACTAGAAGTTCATCACATGATGGAAAAATGTAGCATCGCTTGGTGGACATTTGTTTGGTAATACATGAATATGCAAGACTAATTCACAATACCAACTTTTGGTCTCAAGGACAAAGATGTGGTAATAAAGAGTGATCTGCAGTTAAGACCATGAATAGTTCACTTTCTGTGCATATAGGTGCAAATTTCTTTAGGAATGTGTCTTTAATCAAATGGACTTAGGGACCAGGGTAATTATTGTTGTGGGGCCCAATAATTACCTGCAGTAATAACAGCTTCTATAGACTAGACTAATATGACTTTGTCCAAGGTTTTTATGCAGAATATTTTGATAAAACACAACTTTATAACTTTATAACTCTATAATTTTGAACTAACAAACCTGATTCGACCCTTTACCAAACAAGGAGGATGGAGGATGCATTGGGGTCGACATTCAGTGATGAAAATGTTAATCAGTTAATCAAAATATAATTATAATAAATAATTATGGCTTCTGGGGCCCTTTTTTTATCCTTTGAAGAAAGGCCTGTACTTTAAATGATGTCTGATGTAGGGTTAAAAAAAATCAACAATGTAATTGGATCCTAACTTGCATATACCTGTGTATGTCCCTGTGCCACAGGTGGTACAGAAATACAGCTCCAGATAATGAGCCATATTCAATTTCATCCCCAGTGTAAACAAACCAGCTCTCTCGCCAAGTCACACAGAATCTCGCGTGATTTGGACGTAACGCTCAAATATAGATAGCATCGTGAGCTAATCGATCGTTAGCTGGTGTTAAATCTCGACGTCCCCGCAAAGCAAACATTTAGCACAGTTTTAAACCACTGGGAAACATCCCCTGATATGTCCAGTGGGGGGTAACACAGTAGTCCGACCGCCTGGCCTCTTCTGAAGGCCCAGTCCGCTGTGTTTCCCCAGCTCGTCGGCAACCGCGCTTCTTGCTAAGCAGCTAGGTTGCTAACGTCCGTCGGTTGGCACGGTAAAACCAGGAAGGAGGGACCAGACGATCAGCCAGGCAGCCTGGCCTCAAAGGTTGCTCCACTTCTGCAAACATTTAATCGAAATCATCCAAGCCCGTCCGGTCTGCTGAAAACGAGAGAAAGGTAACTGTCGCTCGGCTTCGTGTCCCAGCTCAGCTCACGATAGTTAAAGTTGGTTGACCGCGGTCAAATATTGAGCAACGTGTGGTGTCGTTAACGTTTGTGCTTTCAGGAGCACTAGCGACAGCTTCAGTCAGTTTCGTTGGACTTCATATTATTGTCTGCTGCGGTTACACAAGTCAAAATAAGTCTTAATACCGTTGACGTTATTTTGTCCCCAGTCGTGTCAGTTTATTTCGTTATTTACATCAGCGAAATTAATTGATCAAGATCAGAAAATGAGAAAATGAAAATGAAGATTCAGCCCAACGTGGTTTGTGTTAGTGAGCTGTTGCCAGGCACAAAATATATGTCTGCCCTGAATTTGGGTTTATGTTAAGTAAAGTACATGTGGGACAGTTTTGTTGAACATCTGATAACATTATTTGACGATTGATCAGAAGGAAGCAGCTTTTTTTTTTTTTTAAAATCGATATTTGAATTCAATTGGAAAAAAAGCCACATTTTCAGGTTTCAGCTCCTCCTAAAGTGTGTTTTGCATTTTTCTTTCTTTTTTTTTCAATTAAAAAAAAAAAAAAGTTTTTCATGATAAGAAACTGAATATTTTTGGAGCTTGGATTGTTGGTTATGCAAAACATTTATGTTTTCACTGTTTTCTGACTAGTCATACAACAAACAAGTTATCCATGGCTCAGTGGTGCCTGTCCTCTGCTGTGCATAAGTAACTTTGTGTCCTCTATTTGCACACAGCTGTCAATGGTGATGATTAACTAAACAAAATAAATTGGCCAAACTGAACATTGAACTGTTACCCTGACCTTTCTGTGTTTGGCCAGGCGAAGATATATTTGTACATTGAATTTAAGATGAAGTGCAATACTTATTCTACAGTTGTATTATTATAGTTAACTGATATTATAAATATTATTGATGTGGATTAATACTAAAACTAAATGAAACTTGATGTTCCTCAGTAGAGCAGCTTCAACCCAGTTTTCTGTGCACGTTGTGATCTTTTCGAGTTAACACGTTTCAAAAACATATTTATTTCTCCTCACATGCACTGTTACATTGTCTGTGTCTTCAGTTGGCTGGTGCTAACGCTTCTCCACAGAACCTCAGACCACTCAACCAGTCGAGCTACTTTTCAGGGTGAAGCAGTCCAGTTCATATTTACCTTTCACAATGTTGAAATATGTTAGCTGCTGACCACACGCCTATCAGATCTTTGCTGCCTTTACTTTCAGAGACAGCATACATACATGTGTGTGATGAAAAGGAAAACTTGAAATTAATCATACTTACTTTCACTTCCTTTTGTGGTTTAACGTCACAGAGAGAGCTACACTTCAACAGCATACAAGAAATACTGTGGTGAAAATCCGCTAACTGATGCTCCCCACTGTAATTATTATTCTGGGCATAAATAAAGTCTGCAGGCCAAAATCAGGGATGATGCAATGAATACAAACACTTAAAAGACCGAATTGTTAACCATAAAGCTCATTACGCACTTTTGCTCTCTATGCGTTTTTATGCTACTAGCACACACTTCACAACTCTGCATATTAAACTCACGGTTGTTGAGAATGTAGCCACACAACCGGTGATGATGTTTTTACTGTCAGATTGATAAGCATCAATCTCACACCTGGTTTATCATGGGACTAGAGTGGTTAAATACCAAACAAACAGAGTGACCATGGCATACAGAATAACTGTTTATTGAAAGTTCGGTGTTCAGACGTAGAGCAATGAGGGGCTTTTGTCCCCTAGATTGGCTTAAGTGGCCTGCTTTAGTTGTGGACAGGCTGGGAAAGCTGGGAACGAACAACCATTGTCTGGCACATAGCAACTGTTGCCCCCCCCCCCCAAAACACGAAATAAAAAAGGCATTCCACCACATTCAGTGAAAGACCTCTGCTATGCATTTGAATGGGTCCTCAAAGGGAACCTTAAATAAAATGCAAACGCTTGAGACTTTGACTTAACAGTAGGAATAGTAGATTGACGTCATACGTAACAGAGCTACTGCCTTGTCAACATCCTGGTTACATTCCTGTAGTAATAAAAGCATTATCCTTGCCCAACTGCACTAAAGCAACACTAGCTGCTCCGGGGCTGCTGCTTTGTAAGAGATTAATGCTTGCATCTTTACTTTGAAGAGGAAATGCTCGCAGATTTTTTTTTTTTTCCCCCCCAGCCCTCACTCAGGCCTCCCTGTAAATAAGGAACAGAATGGAGAAGAAGCAGCTCAGTTTAGTTAGATAAGATTTTTCATTTTGACAGAAAGTAGCATGTCAGTAAAAGAGTCACGTGTTCTTAACATCCTTAAAGTCAGACCTGTCATTTTGAAAGTTGTGTTTTCCTAATTTATTTTTAATTTATCTGTCTCAAGGATTTTGGGAATGAACTTGTATGGTTTGTAAGGTTATTTTTAGCTGCAGAAGGCACTATGTAACACATTTTTTAATATTAAGGATATTGGAGTATTCTTACTTTCCACAGACAATCACACACAGAGCTGACATGTATTTCTGATTAGACTTTACAAAAGATGACAAAGTCTGATTCGCTGTTGCGGCGGCGTGGTTGAAGTGTGTCTGATGTTGAGCCAACCGTCACTCTTCAGCAACATCCTGAACATCATGTGTGCACGGAAGCTTTGCTCCTTCTGTCTCATATTGCTGCCGGCTCCTGCACACATGTTTACATGCTGTTCCAGCCGTCTGCTGTAGTTTTAAAGTTGAGCTGTTGGCCTCTGTGTGTTATCAGCACGTTGGTTTTGATTTATGTTTCTCTGACAGTTCAAGGACATGTGGGACTTTAGGGGCTGTTGAGGGCAGGCTTGAAAGCAGCTAGGTGCAGAGGTCTTGATGACGGGCGACAAGGTGTCATGTACAGTGTCCAGTCCTGGTCTGTCAGCAGGTCTGGAAATGTGTAGCTGTACAATCCTGATTAATGTTAGGGATTTGTTTGCTTTTGAAGAGCATTTTTACCCAACATTGTAACCTTTGGTATCTGTTGTCAGTCCCGTACTGAACAGTGAGTTAGTAAATTGTGTGTGCAAGCAAAATATTACCTTCAACAATACCTTTCTATAAATAACTGAATCCACTTGTTTTTTTTATGTTTTTAAGGAAAAGAATATTGACACTGGTCTGAGTTCAAAGATGTCGAAGGCTCCGGATTCTCATGCTCAGTCCCGCTCCAGATCAAGGTCCAGGTCCAGGTCCAGATCCTACTCCCGATCTCATTCAAGAAGCCGCTCCCGCTCAAGATCCAGAAAACGTCGCTATAGGTAAATCTATCAACCATCAACCCCTCTTTTTATTAATGTTGTGAATATATTCAGTGATAGACTTTTAATCCTGATTATAAGTTGTCACGAAAGGAAATTTAATAAAGTGATTATTAAGCAGCTACTATATGCACAACAGACTGCCTTAATATTTTTTAAGTGATATTGATTAAATTATGTTTTTTTAATATCCACCACAGTTGTTAGTTAGCAGCCTTCATTTTTTAATTATTAACATATAACAGTACAAGTGTTACATCTGTTATCCATGACTAAACCAACTGAAACTGAAGAGCACATCTAATTTGTTATAAATAAATTAGGAAATAGAGAGTCTGCCTGTTTTTTGGTACAAGTCGATATCATAAGTAAAATTTGTTCTGTGATATTAGTCACAACATAGATCAGCTAAATAAAATGTGTTAGTATCTGCTTGGGTCTGGTCTTAACATTGTACAAAGCAACAAGGAAAAGGGCAGCTTGTGTCTCAGTTGTGTGTTAAGTCACTATTTGCTTCGTTGTTCATTCAGTGATGAAGCACTTCTGCAAAGGGCCACTTTTAAACCTTGAAATTATTACTTGAAATAGTTACTGCTCTCAAATAATCAAGTCATCAGATATTATTTTGCTGGGTTTTGAATTGCCTCAACATTTAATGGTTTGCAATTGTTCTTTGATGTTATAATGGGGTAATATTGGGAGAGGTATGGGGAGACATGGCTTCTGACTCTAGCTGACTGTCCAACAGCTTTGTTGTGCTTCTCTTGCTTGGCTCAGCTCACTCTAGGTTTTCTCTTGATTTGCATAAATGTTTTTCCTTTTTTCCAGGGGAAGGAAGGCTGATAAAAAAGCCTCGAGCAATTTGCATCAGCTCACCTTCAGTCTCGTTTAGGAGTCTCATCATTTGTATTTGTGGGGTGTCCGAACTCAGCACGTGAACCAATATGGCCAATATAATCTTTCATTTATTTAATGTTTTTATCATTGTTTTAAGTGGGAGTGCTTCCCCCACTGGCTGCCATGTTGTTCTCAGTCCATGCCAGTGTTTGAAACAGCAGTGAGTTTATGACGTGGATTGTTTCTCTGAAGACCATTTTCATGCTGCAGAACATTAGGACATATCAGACATTGTCTTGAGAAACGACGTTGGGAGAAGTTTCATTTTCTCCACTGTCGCTACAGCAGACGCCTTAGGCTCCATCTGCTGGTCAGATAACAGTCTCTTGACACAGTATAATAATTTTTTATTACCTATTCATTTTCTAAAATGAAAATTCAATCAATCATTTGTCCATCCAACGTGTCAAAACCAAATAAATTCAATTTAGTCAAAAAAGACCAGTAAATATTTAAGCAACAACGAACTACTGAATTTAAATCTGACATTTTTCATTGATTAGTTAACTCTTGCTGATTGATTTTCTGTTCACAGAATTATAATGTTATTTAGTAATTATTTTAGCTCATGTATAATGTAGAAAATAAGAACAAACAAAATAAATAGTATTCTTTGTTTGTGATTTGTCTCCACCTTCTTGCTACAATACATTTTGGGAAGCCCTCATCCTTCAGGATCACTCTAGGGTTATATAGTTGGTATAGTAGAATTAACCACTGAGTGTAATGTAAAGTTGCCAATCCAGGACTTTTTTGTCTTTTATTGCATTTGTCCTTGAAGTAGACACTTTATTTTCCTCTTGAATGTAATTTCTGTCTACAGTTTGTAAAAGTAAAAGAAGTAAAGCTTTCAGGTTCATTCTTGACCTTGGGAGAAGCAGATTGAGAAAATAAATTCTCAACACATTGTCCTCTTTAAGATTTACCGTTCAAACGCACCTCGAGTCACAGTTTCACTTAGATAGTTTAGTTATTTATTACACGAGCCATGTATGGAATTTCAATCAGGTGACAGGTGCTTTAATATCAGTTTTGGTCTGGTGTTCACAGACAGGTGATGTTGTCTGTTGTCGGAGTTTCACTGATATATTATTTCCTGCATGAGAAGTAGGTTGGTTCCATCTGGAAGTTGAAGACTAAAAGCTTTTCTCATCTTGTTTTTCTTCTGTCTTTTATTCTGTCTCATTCAGCTCAAGGTCTCGTTCCCGCTCCCGTACACACTCTCCATCCTACAGAAATTATCCGACCAGGGACTACAGAGAACAGAACAACAGAGGAGGGTTCAGAGGCTACAACCGAGGCTATAGGAGGCCGTACCACTACAGAGCCAGAAACCGAGGCTATTATCCACGTGGTCATTACCAGAACAGAGGAGGTGGTGGCTACAACTATAAATCCAATTGGCAGGGGGGTGGTGGGGGTGGTGGTGGAGGTGGAGGAGGTGGAGGAGGTTGGCATGATCGCCACTATGACCAGGACCACCACTCGCACAGTCCACGGAGGGGCCGCTCTCGCTCCCGCACACCCAGGAAGCGCTCGGCCAGCCGGAGCCGCTCTCGCTACTCCGATCGCTCGTCGTCGGGCAAATCTCGTCGCTCGAGACGCTCCAGCTACTCTTCTCAATCCCGGTCCTCATCCCCACTTCATCGTGGCAGCAAGGGCAAGCCTGGCTCCAAGGATAAAGACAAGGTAGCAGAAAGTCAAACAGAGAAATCAGGTCAGGCAGCAGAAGGCAGTGCCATCGAGAAGGCATCTGGAGGCAAATGGATCGACTATGACGCCAGCCCCAAGCGCAGCAGCCCAAAGAAAGACGATGCTCCCTCTGGTCCTGAGAGCAAAGGGCCCGGGAGTGGAGGTCCCCTGTGGAAAACCATCGGCAGTCCGTCACCCCCTCCAACCAAGAGCCCCACAAAGTCGGGACAAACCGCCTGCTTCAGAGGCTTCGGGTTCTTCTCAAAGGAAGATGCCAAAGCTGGAGATAAGAATGTGATCTCTGCTGCCTTCAAAAAGTATGTCTGTTACTTCTCTATTTATTTAAACCTAATTACATTGTTTTCCTTTTAATTTTCCTAACAAACCATGAACGTTATTTTTCTTTCAAACATGTTTAGCCCTTTTCAAAGATCCTTGGAAGAATACAGGTTAAAAAGGAATGAAACATAAGTCTCCTGATTTTAAGTGCATTGAAAATATAGCCGGCTATTTTCTGTGCACTGAGAGGAAGTTGTATGAAATCCCACTTACTTAGGAGGATGGTGGTTACGTGAGTATAATTATTGCAATTTTAGTCATGGTGTGTACTTTTTGCATTAGGGATGGGCATTTTTCATAAATGATCAAGATATAAAATAAAAACATTGGTTTAATTTTCTGGTATTTGGGTGAGAAGTCAGTTGGAAGTTGTAATTTTAAGTTTCGATGTTACTTTTAACTTCAGGCAGTGTAACAAAAGTGAGAATACTCATCATAAGGTCCAGACAGTGTAAACCAGCATTGGTCAGATGAACTAAGCTTCTGTGTGGCCATGTTAACCGAAAGGACAATTTTTAAAGCTGACAATAACTAATCAATATATATATTTGGTTAGGTTGGTGGTTAGGGTTGACAGTGTTTTCAAACAAGAGTGATCCCCAAAATGTTGAAGTGTTTGTTTATTGTGTCTTGTCTAGTTTGTCTTATTTTACTGGGAAAGGCATGTGAATAGTTTCAAGGTTATGATACGAATGTGACACTGTTACTGAATGTAGTGAAAAATGACAGGAATGAACACTCAGTGTTGAACAAACAATTGTGAACTATTTCAGAAGTTATAGTCCAATATATGACATAGATAAGTTTTTACCATGCCCATCCCTGGTGTGTATAACATTTTTCACTTTCAGCATTTTGTACTATGTTGTATTTTTTTTTTCCCCCCAATGTTCATTGTTTGACTTGATTTGTCTATGATTTGTTTAATATTTGAGTGTACCTGGCTTGGCAGGTACTAAAGCTCAGGTTGGTTCTCTGTTTCAGGTTCTTGGCAGAAAATAAAAACAAAAAGCAGGCAGCTGAAAAGGAAAATGGCCGTGATAAGGATCAGAACACCGCGGACAGAGAACTGGAGAAGGGAAACAAGTCTGGAGATCTTTTCAACATCTCGTCTTCTTCTTTCGGCGACGCCAAGGAAGACAAGGCCCATCCCTTCTTCGATGCTGGAGAAGAGGAGTTCCTAAAGTCTCACGGGCTGAAAGACCAGGAAATTGGGGAAGATGGTGACATCAAACCAACTTTGACAGCTCGGGACATTTTTGGGAAATGGGGGGATGAGCCAAGCTATTCAACGTCATACTCATCAGTTAAGGAGAAAAGCCGGAGAGATGCTGAAGAGGCTGAGCCCATAGATCACATGGAGGAGGATTTGTATCGAAGCCGCAAGCACAGCTCAAAGAAAGAGGAGAAGTCCAAGAAGAAGGAGAAGAAAGAAAAGTCCAGGAGGAGTCCATCCCCTCCCACAACTTCTAGAGAGAAAGACCGCCCACTGTTTCCTGTAGCGTTCCCACCTCATGAAGAGTCGCCTGTACGACGACTGACAGCTTCAAGGGAGGACTTTGAGCTCAAAATCGGTTCTTTAGATGAAATGCCCAGGTAGTTATAGTCCTGTAATAGTAATGCCATTCATATACTGAACACTGTAGTGTTGTATTGGCCCAGATGTAAGACAACTCTTCACTTCTAACAACAGCCTTGTCTCGTCTTAAAACATTGTAATCCTGCATCATGGGATCACATTGAGCTCCTCATTATAACTTCTGGTTCAAAAAGTTAGTTGCTTATTATCAGAATTAGATGCAACATGTCTCCAGTAACAGAAGAAACTGCAGATTAAACTGGGCTTTGTCCTGTTTGGATTTTATTGATACACCGAATTTTGCTTCTTAGCCAAGCATAAAATGTAATATTTTCATTTTTTTTTTTTTTTTTTTTTTAAACTTTCACTCAGGTTTTTTATGTGCACATTGAAAATGGAAACTCACTTTGTAGGAGCTGGTGGTGCAGGTGATATGTATGATTTCATATAGAATTTTTGATGAGACAAAAATGCAGTTGTCTAGTTCACATAAAATGTGACCTCTTTGTCCTATATTTGGGTCAATACTGTACATTTTTACATCACATTTTACTTACACGTTATCATACTTCTTTCCTCACCGATTCTCTTCTCTCAGCTCTTCCCTGTCAAAAGATCGCCTCATACCCCGAGATCTGCTGAATCCGTCTAAGAAAGATCCAGAGTTTCGTTCCATTTTCCAGCACATTCAGTCAGCACAGCTCCGTCGCAGCCCCTCTGAGCTGTTTGCTCAGCACATAGTCTCAATTGTGCACTACATCAAAGGTATAGTATGATCTGTGCAGATTTGGTCCAAACTCAAGGTGAAAGACAACATGAGTTTGGACATTTTGTTTATTGGACATTTTGAGATATATATATATATATATATATATAGAGCGTCTGTTAGTTGCTGCAGTTGTTTCCTCATGTGTGTGGAATAATACTTTTGTCATTGTGAATTTGCAGCTCAACACTTCCACTCCTCTGACATAACTTTAAGTGAGCGGTTTGCCATGTACCAAAGAAAAGCTGCAGAGGTAGAAATGATGAAGCCAAGGAAGAGCCCAGAAATCCACAGGTATCCACCACATCTAACATCAACTAACTGTCCCATCATATGTCATTTATTCAACAGCGTTTCCCATGTGCAGTGTTTATTTTTTCTCATGTTTGCCCACTGACGTGAAGGCTTTCCCTCTTCTCTCAGGAGAATTGACGTTTCCCCCAGTGCTTTTAAGAGGCACTCTCACCTGTTTGAGGATATGGAGGAGACAAGCTACAAGGTGACCAGCACTTTTGAAATTTGACGTATTTGGAACAAGCAAATTTGAGACGATCCAAAGCAGCAGTGTTCAGCTTTGTGCTTTTCTTTCAAAGGATGCATATTTCTAAATCAAAAGAGCCCAATTGTGTTTTGTAAGTGCCAAGCAAGCCCCCCAGCCTATGAGATATGGTTATTGATTGGGTATATACGAACCCAAGCAAAGGCTAAAAGGAAGTGAATTAAGATCCCGAGTCCAAGCCTCTCAAGGGACGCTAATCAGTGCCTTTACCTTGTAAGTATTTTTCTTGAAAAGAAAAAAATCAAGCCACAAAACAACTGTGAAATTCAGTTTATTTTGATATGCTACATGCATGCTGCCGGTTGCCACAAATACTTTAATGTTGTGAAAAGTATGCTTTTCTTTTTTCTTTTTTTTTTTTTTAATTTTTTTTTATACAAAATAAGAGTTTTATATTGTACTACATTTTATCTATCTATATCTATATATATCTATATATAGATATATATAAATAAATAAAATAGTCACGTTTTAGCTTCACCACTGGAGGGAACACAATACTTAAATGTTGTCTGCCATGTTTATCAAATAATGTGTAGTATTTCTGAACCTGTGAGATTATGTGCACTTGATTACCTTTTTCACAAATTGCCCATGGCTTTTGCAAACAATTGGTGCAGTGGTAAATAAACACTGATCTTTCTGCAGGATCCAAGTAAAAAGTTCAAAGGTGACGTGATGGACCTTCGACTGGACATAGAAAGACGTAAGAGGTTTGCAGGCAAAGAGCGTGACTACAAGCGTGAAGGCGTCAGGAGCCCGGGAGGCTCCCGAGGGCCAAGCAGAGAGAGGTCCTCTGAGAAAGCTGGAAAACACCACAAGAAATCCAAGTACGTTCATTCTGCTGAGTCACTTTTTCAGAGTGGATTATGTGTGGAGATTTGGAGCAGTGGTTTACTGCATTACTGAGCACGTGCTGCTTTAGGCCAAATGTCGCCCAGTCAGCTGCACTTTTGTTTTAAATAGAGATCATAAAGTGAATATAAGAGACGAGGGACAAAATCTACAGGTGCCATTCAGTGTTAAAATACATTTGACACTTACTCTGAGTCAGACAGGCCAAAGGTACAGTTGTTATAGTACAAAGTCTTCTCTTTGTGTCACTATTACCTTGACCAGAGCCACTAAAAATAATGACTTGAAAAATAATGAGGTGAAAATATTCACCTAATTTGATATCAAATCTCTCCAGATAAGCGAGTGAGTGCTACAGTGGACACAGGAAGAGCTCTCTTCATGGCAAGAATAGATGGGCATAATGAACATTTTTGTTTGTGATGCAGCAGCAGGAGAGTGGATGAGAAAATGTTGAGGCCACTACCTGTTAGTTAAAAGTAAGAACAGGAAGGTGGCAAATAGAGCAGAACAGTCTGCTCCCAAGCAGGACCACAATATCAAAAATACAGCATTTATTAGTGATGAAAGGCAAATGTAGTGGTGTAGTGTTACTCTACACATGCATATACATTTCTTCGGCTGCTTCCTAATAATGTTTTTATTAAATCCAGTGGAACTTTTATGATTGTGCAGAACCAAGAAGCTCGTTTTGAGCTGGAAACTGCAATAATGTTATGTGTGAAAGCCATAAACATTAAGAGAATCTAATTCTGGTTTGAAGTATGTTTTATTTAAGTAAAAACTCTACTATAAATATATATATATATATATGCCTATAAAACTCATGATGCTCATATTTTTCTCACAGGAAGGGTAAGAAGAAGCGGGATCGCTCCCCCTCCTCTTCTTCCTCCTCATCTTCTCCATCCCCTTACCCTCCACCATTCAGAGGTAAAGAGTACATGGGAGAGGGGATGGAGCACTCGGAGGAGGGCTACGGTCACTCACGTTATCCTCCACGGGACTGCAGTGGACCTGGAGACAGAGGCCCTCGAGATTACGAGGGCCACGGCGCAGAGAGAGGCAGAGGCCGTGGATTTGTAAGTTCCTGTCTGAGCTTTGTTCATTTCTTCTGCTGTATGTTTTTTCCACTGAGGTACTGACATCTCATCTTCTTGCAATTCTCTGTCCTAATGGCATCAGAGTAGACTGCGCTTCTCTGCTCTGTTCCTTCCTCCTAATGCTAAGGAACATAATGTGGATGATGATGATAATGATGATGACACTCTATCATACATATTCCATGCACTACCTGATTTTTATAAAGGTAATGTAGCGCAAACCAGTGAAATCTCACCTCATCTCTAAGCTAATGCCTGATTTCCATCAGTATGGCCTTTTTAATTGTGTGTTCTGTCGTTCTCATCATCCTCGTGTCTGGGTTCTTCTGACACTGACTTAAACCAGGTTTATCAAAATATTCTTCCATCTTGTTGTCGAACATGTTTGTCTCCTGACTGCAAGTTTTACCTGTTGTTTTGATTTCAGTTCCCCAGAGTCAGAGGAAGAGGTTGGAACAGGGGAAATTATCCAGGCAACAACAGCAATGGAAACCCTGCCAATATGAATCCTCCAGTGCGCCCTCCAGAAGAGGAGTGGGACCCTGAATATACTCCCAAGAGCAGGAAGTATTACCTGGTGAGTCTCAGCAGCTACTAATTCATTTTGTGGCACATCTAGACATTGAAGGCCCTAAAACATCAGCCTTTTTTTTTTTTTTTTTTTTTTTTTTTTTAACCGAAGAAGAAATAAATTCCATTTCGCAGCTACACTTTCAGGGCCCAGTATTGTTCATGCTGGATCATGTCTGTTGGTTGGGGGCTGGAGCCAATCCCAGCTGACATTGGGTGAGGGCGGGGTAACACCTTCAAATTCAACCGAAACTGTGTTTAGACTGTGGGAGGAAGCTGAAATACCCAGGGGGGAACCTAACCCCCCCGCCAGGCCTGGGAATCTAACTTCAAACCTTCTTCTTCAGTGCTAACCACTTCATCACTGTGCCACCCAGATTAAACAATAATGAAAATAATTAGTTAGTTCTGCACCAGTTTAAAACATCTTTATTTTTGATTCATTTGATACAGATTATTTATTTATAAAATTCATTAAATGTGTGAATAGTTATCAGGACGTTTCAGTTTAGATGTTATTAGTCCTGATTTGTACTTTTCTTAACCTCATCCTGACCTTTTCAATGTTCCCTCATTTCCCCTCCAGCATGATGATCGTGATGGAGAGAAAACCTGGATTGACAACCGTGGAAGAGGCCGGGGCTCCTTCCCGGCTCGCAGGGGGCGCTTCGTCTACCGAAAGGGGGGCAGCAGCCCCAAGTGGACCCACGACATGTTCCAGGGAGGAGAGGAGGGGCAGCTGGGAGACGACAACATAGAAGTAGACCACAAGGACTCGAAGATGGCTGGAGACAACTCTGCCCTGAAGCAGTAAACCGCTTCACGCCATCACCGACACATCCATCAGCATCTCAGTGTCAGAGTGCGTACAGTGATGATGAAGGGGTTATTGTCCTTTTTTTTTCTCCCCTACATTTAATTTCATCATTTAACAGTTAAAGTGCGTTTAGCGTAAGTGAAGAAAATACTGTAACTGGCTCGAAAGAAAAGCAGCACTCGGTTACATTTGATTGTGAGATGAGCTTAAATTCAGTGTTTTTTTAATGTAATGGTGAGTTTGGTTGGTTTTGATTTGCAGCTGGATGATTACATGTGTCTTTTTAAGGGAGAGATACTGAGGCATTAAAGCTCTAGAAAACATGAAATAAGAAAAGCGTCTGTGCCTTAGAAAATAAAAATAAAGTGGTGTGTACTAGTGTAACCTGTTTGGAGGTACAGCCCCAGCTATGAGAGTTATAACTGTACTTATCTTTGTCAGTGTAGGGAAGGCGTTCATGGTTTTCTTCTTTGTTTGGGGCTGTGATAAATCTTTGATGTGACTGCATGAAACGTTTGATTCATACCTCGCTCCATGGGACCAATCAGTTGTGGGCACCGGAATCACTGGGTGTGATCTGTCATTTACAAACGATCAAACATAAACGTTACTGTCTGTTGAACCCCTGGACGCTGGATGTTTGTCACTTATATTATTCAAGCTTTTTCACTTCACCTGTCTTTCTCGTTCGGAAGTGAAGACGTTAATGTGTGTGTGCTACAGTATATTCTCATTGATTGTGGGTGTTTTCAGTTAAAAACAGTTGTAAATTGAATAGAATTGGCATCAGAATCCCCTGATTTGCTTTAGACAAACACAAGCTTTTCCTGCCTCTCATACTAGTGTAGGTTAAGTGGCAACTATTTGTTTAGGTATTTCAAGAAAGAAATAGTACATGTATAGAATTATACAACCTAAATTATTGTAATGTTTGGGGGCAGGAAAATAGAAACTTTTTTTTGTTTGTTTTTGTTTTTTTTCTTTAGATGCACAAACTGCAGTTCAATCCTGAAAATGAAAAGGTGAATTAAAAACGTGACATTTTGTGACAAAACATTTTTGTCAGGAGGCAAAAGATGAAAGTGTATTTTTGAGAGGAGTTGACACAAACTAGCAGAACTAGTTTTGTGAATCTCCCTATGCTGCTTTGTCCCATTTTTGACTGTACATACTGCATGTACTAAACAGAACTGCAAGACTTCTTCTTTTTTTTTTTTTTTTTTTGTTTAATCAGAAGCTGAAAACTTTTTTACTGTTCACAAGAGCTTTGAATTACTTGTCTTTTAATTTTCAATAAAATTTTCTTTGATTCAGGGCTATTCTGTGAGTGTGATTTGAGTTTTCTACATTTTCTATGAGTTAAACAGAAGGAAAAATAGACAGACACATGTAGTTTGTGTTAATGTGCTTTGTTGACTTTGGCTTTGCATCATTATTGGTTTCCACTTA
This sequence comes from Rachycentron canadum, assembly GCA_038496675.1. Taxonomy (NCBI): domain Eukaryota; kingdom Metazoa; phylum Chordata; class Actinopteri; order Carangiformes; family Rachycentridae; genus Rachycentron; species Rachycentron canadum. Next base: position 6,030,024 of record CM076663.1, on the reverse strand, counting down.
CAGATGTGTCAAAGCATTGTTAATAATTGCTTTTACTGTTAAAGGTTCTGTAAGTGAGATTTTAAAAAATAACACAGCAGCAATGGTTTAATGGCTCCTGAGCCCCCAGAGACCCCTCAGAGTTGACCCCACCATGAAAACATCCACAAGGTTTTAGGTCTTTTAAGTCTGTCTTTACTGAGACAAGAGGCCCTGTAAGCTGCTAAAGGGCTTCACCTTGTTTCAGACCTGGTTTTCTTTTTCTTTCTACGTGTCATTTTCATAAGTCACTGGATACAGTAGCGTGGTTGTGGCTGAATTACTTTTTTTAGTGTGCAGAGGATAACTTGATTCAGTTGTCTTGTGTTATTAGCATAGACTGTATTTTAAAAATGGACGTAGACTCCGGGGCTGAAGAGTGAAGCCAATGCTGAAGTGTCTTAAACCTGCGTTCTGTCTATTGACCATCAGGGGGCAGAAGAACTTTGTATAGAAGTCAGTGTCAAAATGTCCCGACTTCTCACTTGATTTACTAACTCAGTAAACATTTTCCTGATGAGTTTATAGTCTCAGTCTCTAGTTTCAAGTCTTTAATACAACACAATGTTTAATTTTTAAAAGATTTAGAGGAAAATGAACCATAAAGCAGGGTATACATCAGGGCGTGGATACACTGTGATTGACAGACAGATATAATTAGTTATAGCTATGTGACGGCCAAATTAGTAGTTACCAATGGGTTATGGTGGGTTGCCACTTGGTTATTAGTGACAGGTCTCATCGGGATTTTCCTGACGAAGGCTTTGCTTTGGTCTGAGATGCTGGTGGCCAACGTGAACGTCTACACTCTTTTCACTATATAAAGCAGCAGACGTTTTTTATCGTTTGACCACAAACTGGGCCGGCACATTTGATGGTGGTGACAAAATACAAAATTAACAATATTGTACTGGTTATTACAGTAAGTAAGTAAATATTTAATGTTCTGAATGTCATATAGGCTTTACATGAACAACATTTCTACTATTCTCACATCTGTCCAGTGGCTGGTTTGCACGGTTTAACATAAAGACTGAGAACGGGGGGAAAAAGGCTGTTGGAAGGTTATATCATGGAGGTTTTGTGTTTGTCAAACTTTCCCAGACCACAGCGTATACATGGCATCATCCCAATATAAAGTCAATGGATTGAGAAGGGACACAAGTGGATTCAAGTGCCTGGATCCCAGGGGTGGGATAACATAACGTAATACTTATCTGTATATACAGCACGATTTATATTTTGATATTCCACTTAATCTTTACTGATTTATAGCCCATTCACACTTATTTTTATTTTGTACATATTTTATATAGTTTTTTATTTTTATATCTATGTTATACCTCATATATACTCTAACTCTTACAGTTTTCTAGTTATATTTCTATTTCTGTTTTGTTGGAGCCCCTGTAACAAACCAAATTTTCCCTGGAGGTTAATAAAATATTCTGATTCTGATCTGAAGGCCTCGTCCTGATCGACAAAATACAAAATTGTTCAACTCTGACACAAACAAATCTCTCGCCAAACATTTTACCTCCCCTCAGTCTTTCCTCACTCATACTGTTGCCACTAGAAAGTTTAGTTTTTCTGTGTTTCCAGCCAGCAAAAGATAACAAGACATGTTTAAATTAGAGTCACTTTAACCTTAAGTCGCTTGCAAATGTCAACAGGAAAACCTAATAATTTTTTAATTGATGAATAATTCAGGTTCAGTGAGTTACTGTCAAACTCTGATTCATCCAAACACCAGTACATCTACCTTTGGATTTCTTTAAATACTTTGGACAGAGCTGGACCAGCGTTTCCCCCCTTTTTCCAGTCTTCATGCTAAGCCAGGCTAAGTGCAGTGGTATTGATATGCTCTTTTAATGTTGGTAAAAAAGCATATGCCAATCTTTAGAAGTGCACGTATTATTTAAAGGGAAGGTCCAAGAAAACCAGAAAAGGTGATAGAGTATCAACTTGAAAAGTGTTTTTTGAGCTGTTGAGGGAGACAAGCAGGGGTAATAATCCATAACCATTAGGGTGAAGGATAGTTTCATTCAGACACATGTGAATAAACAATTTGTCACAGATTCAGAACATACCATCAGGACATGAGTGTCTCATTTTGTCTGTATTGAGAGTTGTTCTTCTGCAACAATCTCCTATTCAGTCACTACCACTCATGACCCTGAAGGAACGGTCGTAACATAATCAGTCTTTTTATGAACTCATGAGGAAAATTCAGCCAACAGAAAATTGATGGCCTCTTGGGACATTGCTTTGATTTGTTTGGGGAAGCTCTGCATTGGTAAAATCTACAGTACAGCGGAGGTAAATGGCCCTTTCATAGCCCCAAACAGACATGTCTTTACCAGAGAGTGGGCAGTGCTGTAGCTGGAGCAGGGAGGGAGGTGCTGCGAATTGTGGAAAGAGACACAAACTGATGTAGAGGCTGGGACAAGAGTCTCCTCAGACCAGCCCAGAGTGCTGGGTTACACATGGCTGTTTGGGTTGGATGGATATTCTGATTGGTTCGTTTGTTTACAGCTTCATTCTGATTAATTATTTGTATTGTAAATAATTCATACTGATTGGTTGATTGATAAGAACCTCGACCTAATCCTAGTCTGGGTTGAGCTCCAAAAACTAGTCAATTCCCATGAGGCAACTTGGTTTCCTCCTTTGTCAGACCCTCCCTGACTGGCCAACGCCCACGTCTTTTAAACCTTGCCTTCCTTCTGGTATGAATTTGAATTTTTTACTGTTAACACCTCCATACTGAGTCACAGAAGACATGAAACAAAACTTTTCACAGGCTGAGTTTCATTTGTTGTGATGAGTGAACCAATATTTATGTGCACATTCGGTGGAGTTCCCCTTTAGCACTGAACACTTGGGTCTCCATGTAAATCAAGGTGAATATGGTTTCTGTCCATTGTCTGTCTTCTATCTGTGTCCTGTTGTTTGCAGTCTGCCAGGTGTCTTTTTAAGGCGCAGTCAAAGTGTCTGTTAGTGGTAATGCACTCGTCCAATAGTCCCTGTCCCTGTGACCAGGATGTCCGGCTGCCCGTTCCTCCAGATCTCCCTGACGATTCGTTCCCTCTCCTCCAGACGTCTCGCCTTCTCCAGCTCCTCAGCTGAAGCAAACACGTTCACGCTCCTCAGAGTACCGTTGGACTGGCTGCTACGATCACTCATGGGCCCCACTGTCACTTTGGGGATCTCTGCTTCATCCCCGTCTTCGTCTGCGATGCTCTCTTCCTCCTCTTCCTCCTCCTCTTCCTCACTGGACTCCTTCAGCTGTCTCCTCTCGGGGGATGGAGGTGGTCTCCTGTGGCGCCGAGTCCTGCAGGCGATGCCGGACACCAGTAGGCAGAGCGCCATGAGTAGGCCGAAACAGACGCCCATCATGAAGTAGAGGGCGAAGCTCTCTGGATTGGCTGCGTGAGCAGGAGAACACAGTCCATCAGTCACTTTTCATACAACAGTGAAACACTAAGTGCTTAATAGAATAAAAGTGATAAAGAGCAACTCCCTCACCCCTCACCAGTGTATACGAAAAGCATTAGAATATATAAATAAATAAACCTATAATTAAGTAAATAGAAAATTTGATTAAAAGCCAGATTAAAAAGGCAGGTCTTGACTTTGTTTTGAAAAAAATCAACACTTCCTGCTGCCCTCAGATCTTCAGGGAGACTTCTCCACAGACCCACTTTAATAAAAGGACACTTCAGCTACAATAAAAAGTAAACAGTACCACTTAAGTGCAGTACTTGAGGTACTTATATATTAGTTGTACTTCTAATACTTAAATTTTTCTGCCACATCTAGAGTAGCACTACCAAGGTCAAAGTGTCCCATGGGTGAGATGATATTTAAAGCAAAACAAACATTTCACCAATAAGATATTGATATTATAAACCTCTGGTAGAAGAAGCACTTTGATCCTTTACCTAAGTAAAAGTACAGATTCCACAATGTAAAAATACCTGACAATAAATAAAAGTAAATTTCGGATGAGTAAAAGTACATAAGTAATCGTTTATTTACTTCAGCCCCCGTGACTGAAATATTAACTTAGGTTGTTAATCCTGATGCACAAATGTTGTAGCAGTTGTAGCTGGTTGAGTTGGAGCTAGTTTGAACTACTTGATTTATAGTTTTGTAGTTTTGTCCAGTGGTTGTCAACCTCCAAAGGGTCAAAATAAATCTGAGGAGTTGTGAGATGTTTAATGTGGTGTGAAAGCAGAGAACAAATGCTGCTGCTAAAAATTGTTTTCAGCTTTGGACTTTGCATTGGTCTCCATCTGTGCTTTTACTTCAGTAAAGGATGTCAATACTTCTGCTGCTGAAAGTAAATGACGTGTGGCTTTGTTTGCTTGACCAGAAGCTAAAAAAAGACCTGAGCTATTTCTTATTTCTTCTGGTGATTTCTGAGCACCAGGAATTTAGCGATGTGAGCGGAGATGCCGTCGAAGGGCAGCAGATGCACTGAAGTCTGAACTGATTTAGGCTAAAAGGGCAAATCAAATCTTAAATCATGATAGGAAAGTATTTTTTGATATCTGCACCTAGACCAGTGTTTCCTAATATGTTTTGCTTGTCACCCCTTAAAGGTTAACACAACTTTTTGCAATGTTTTCTACCTTAAAACCTATGGTCACTGTCCACACTGATCGTATAGAGATCCTCTGTTAATCTGTTTTCAAAATCATCTGAGATCAGATTTTCTTATGTTTGGAACAAACCTGTCCCCAGTCTTTATGCTAAGCTAATTGACCTTTGCCTGTAGCTTCATATTCACAACAAAGACAAAGACAAAGACAAAGAGTGGTGTTAGTTTTCTCATCTTACTTTCCCCAATCATTTCTTTTCATATTTTTTACAGAACAGTATTTGACAAGAAAGATTTGAGAAAAAAAATGATGATTTATAATTTGGTAGTTGCCTTGTGACCCCGTGTATTAATTTCACGACCCCTCCAGGGGGTCTTGAGTCCAAGGTTGAGAACCACAGTAATAGCCACACTGCGGTTTTACCTTTGATGTGAGCGTAGGTGGCCATGCTGTTACTGAGCAGCTCCATGTCTTTCTTAACAGGCTCCATCCTGGTTCACTGTGGGTTCAAATATCTACCATCTCCAGGAATTTTTACGCTCCCAACTCCTGCAGCAGCAGATCCTGTCGCACAAAAACACAAGCAGACAGTCGGTATGTGCATCTGAAGCTGATCTGTTTCAATCGGGAACAAATAGTGTCACAAGTCTGAGCTCATACAAAAACTTGAGAAAATGTTGCTACAAAGCTCCACCCATTATTCCTGTGGTTTAAACCGGTGTCAGAGGTCACTACGGAGGGACATTGTGTTCCTTGTAAGTGTTTTGCACTTGGGTGAAGACACAGCAGCCTGAGGTCCTCTCTGTCTAACAGGGCTGTTTATGTTAATGACATCAGGGGCTCTTTCCCTTTTCCGTTCTCAAGGAAATGCCACTTTTTTTCCCACAGAAAAAATTGTGACATGACAGATTTCACACTTTACTTGGGCTTTTAATAGCATATGAATTGACCACAGGACAAAGCTACATCTTATAAAAAATATTTATAATTACATTACAATTACATGCGCTGTGTATTTACATATAAACTTAAAACTAGCTCAAAACTGATCTACAAACCACTAGTAAACCATTAATTCGCCATTAATTATCTAAGTAACCAAATATTACAAACGTAAAGGATGTTTTATTATAAAGTCATATCTAGATGATGTATAAACAAACTGTGTATTCAGTTTCAGGAACAAAATGAAAATTGCTATTAAATCTTTGGAAAACATTTAATGACTATTTGTGAGGTTTAATTGGCAGTGACACATGACAGTGACACGTCAAGCAAGTTTAACATCTATTGTGTTAGCGTGCTGATGCTAACTAATTATCACTAATGCCCTGCTCGTGTTAGACGAGATGGTTGGTAGACACTGGAAACCTCCCCATGTTGTCATCTGACAACATGTGATTTTATTTCAGCAGTGACTGTGACAGTTAAAAATACTGTACATTGACCGTTTACCACCACATCCATTAAATGCGGGTTTAATTACACTCAACAACAGTTGTTGGCTGATGTGAGACATCCATTCATTTTGTTTTCAGGTGAACGCATCATAAACACAAAGCACAGTTGAGGCCGGTGGGAATGTCCTTCGTATTTCATGAATTCGTTCACAAACTGATGCACTAGGAACAAACAAATAATTCATCCTCAGGAGAACATGAATGTACAAAATTTCATGGCAACTCATCCACTACTTGGTGAGATATTTCACTAAAAACTAAAAATGTGAACCTCGTTGTAGTGCTATTATGAAAGTCATAGGATCACAAAAATGATTAGGATTCATCCTCTGGGAATAAACATTTAATGGCAAAACCATCCAAGAGTTGTCGACATATTTCAGCTTGGTCTTTCCAGACAAACGATAATAATCCACAGACCTCGCTGGAAATACTGAAGAAATAGTATTTTGAACTAAACTGAGCTTTTCAAGGAGACTGAGGCTTATTGGGCTAAAGTCAGGGGATTTGGTTCGAAACCCTGTCACAGATGGTCTCACAGTTACAGTAAAGCTTGACGTAAACATGATGACTGATGTTTCCCACCCCCTCACATTCCCTGTCATTACAACAACAATGTGCGTGGGAGCCAAATGTTTTTCTTTCTGCTGCTTTCTCTCCAGAGAAAACAAAACTTTGCCCTGCTCCAATCGCTGCCACTGGGGGCCTGGGTTGGTCTCCCACCCTGATCTTTATCCTGGTGACTCTTGGCAGACCCTGTGTGCTCGCTTTCTTTCGATTTATTTTTGTTTTAAAGGAAAATTACACTGGTAGTCTCTTCAGTGGGTGACTCAGGGGTCCACTGAACGCTGGGTCTCAATCACCAACGCTGCCCTCCGTCTGACAATTAACTCACAGAGAGAATAGGCATGACTCCATCTGCACCCTCAATTTGCTGCCCCCAGACCTTAACAACATAAGTGGACAATTTAGTTTTCAGTTCAGTTTGTGTAAAGTCAAATAAAGTTTGTTTTAATTGAAGACTGGCCTTTACACCCGCTAGTTCTCTACATGCCCACATATCGGGCTGTTTATCAGACTCCTAGTATTTATCACACTGCAGATATCACCTTCTTATCAAGTCCTTTTTGTCTGTAATTTGCGTGTTTGAAGGAGTCGTCAGACGTTTGGGGAAATACTTGCCCCACCTAGCAGCACAGTCTCTGCTCGCTAACTAACATGTTTCATCTCATTTGTTTAAAACCAGAGCATAAAAATAACTATTCAGCATTTTATGGGGGTCACGCAACAGTTAGCCCCCTCCCGACAGTTTGACACAACACTTCGCTTTTTGAACACGTTAAACAAAGAAGATACAACTAGTGAGCTTTAGAAGTGCTGGACAACTGATCTTTTTTTTTTTCCTTTGCTTTCATACAAAGCCGGACTTAACTGTTTCTCCCTGTTCCCAATCTTTATGCTAAGCTAAGCTAAGCTAAGCTAAGCTAACCAGCTTCTGGCTCCATCTTAAATTTGACTGCGTAGACATGTGTCTTCCATTTTACAAATGAAAAAGTTTGAAAGTGAATTAAGAATTATTATTATTGTTATTATTAGTTATTTTTTCAGGTATTTTGTGATAGTAAAATTAATTTTTTGTCTTGAGTTTTAACAGCTGCATTTTTCATTAATTTATTAAACTCAGGCACGACTTTCTGTAAATGTCTTGGGGCAAGTTGATTTCTATCAGGAAAATGATCTCCCTCAGGATTGTTGAGACAACTTTTAAAACATAGTTGTAAACAAATGTACAGTCGAGTATTTGTATAGACACTAAATCAGTTTTTTTTTTAAATCCTGGTAGAAGGACACTAACACTCCTCCTGTTAACAATAACACATGCAGCTCCACAGATATTTGACAGTTTGTGGTGAAGTTTATTGGATTTGGACGCACAACACAAATATCAGAGGGAGACAAATGTCTGTTTTATGCGGCCACAGTCTCGGGCAGACAGATTTAACACCTAACATTTCCAGACAAGTCCAATAACTCCTCAACTTTAACTACACACATGCAAAGCCCAGCGGCTGTGGCTGTTTATGTGACCCCATAAAACACACTCCCGATCAACCCTCCCACATTTCCTGGTTAGATAATCCTATTTAAGTCAAAAGATGGAACCTGAAACCCCTGAAAATATGGCGTTATTTTACAGTAGTCAACCCTGCTTCCACTTCAGTCTCTCAGAGGGGAAGTCACTGTCAATGCTACTTGGATCTAGAGCTGCAGAAAGGGGGCTTGAGAAAGTCATAAAACACATGTGACAAGCAAAGTTTTCTGTGAATTTATATTCAAAGTGTTATTGATTTTGGGCTATGGCTCCTATAGTGGCTTTTATGGACCTTTAGAACAACTAATAAACCAATTTGTTGCCTTGTTTATTGCCTGAGAACAGAGTAACTACAGTATATGTGGACCTGAGTTTGTGAAAAGGTCTGAGACATAAAAACCAATGTAATGTGTAATGAAAGCTTGATTTACATGAAAATGGAACATATTATGACAAAAGATGATCTAAAGTCAGAACATCACTCACCTCAGTCCTGGATGTCGGCCGCTCAGCTTGACCAACGCACAGTTTCCACTGAAAAGCAAAGACTTTAGGTCCAGAGCTGGACCTGGTCTGTCAGCCAACACTTGGATAAGATCCCATTTCTCGGGCAGAGAAGCAGTGAGAGGCTGTTGGTCACTCAGCGTTTGTGACAGAGGAGCTGATGGAGCAGCTCCACACTATGATCCACTCCCTCTCATCTTTCAGAGGGAGGGGAACCAGCCAGAGGTTGAGGAGGTGTTTCCTTTTTCCTGAGAGATAAAGCGAAGCTGCCACCTGACTCCAAAATCAAAGCCCTAAAATATAAAATAAACCACAATAGAGTTCTCACTTATCTAAATCTGAATTTAGTGGACTTCATCCTGCCCCTGTGCAGATCCGAGCCTCAGTGCTGACCAGAGGGAGGTGATCTCACTCCTGCTGGCCACACCACACTGAGCTCTGTTCACTGTTCAGCCAGGAGGGTGGGACAGGAAATAGCTCGTCGGCTGCTGTGGGCACAGAGCCGCAGGGGCCACGGGGGCTCGTGGATTAATTGGACTCTTTGTATTTTAATCTCAGGTTTGAGGGAGTGTTTGAGGTAAAAAGAGCTCAGCAGTAAGAGTTTCTGGCCCTGACAGAGTTTATTAAGGAACGAGTGGAGCAGAGCAGCATGTGATGTTGTTTGCTACTTTACCTCAGTGCTGTACTCAAGTCTAATCTTCACATACTTAAGAGTATTTCTATTTTATGCTCCTTCATACTTGTACTGTCCATGTCTGAGGCAATATCAAACTTTCACTTCACTTAATTCATCTGCAGTAGCTGAAACTTACAAAACTACATTTTCTCAGCTGTTGTACTAAAGCTGAGGTACTTGTACTTTGATATAATGCAACTTAAACCTTTTATTCCCATTTGATTGACTCTGTAGTTATAGTTACTAGTTACTTTACAAATATCCGTTTTACACACAACTCTAGACTCCACCGACGCAATATACTACATTATTAAACTACCCAGCAGCTACAACAGCAAACAGCTGCTTCACTTATTAATGATCTAATATCCAACAATATCTATATATACAATATCTGCAATTTTCATGCATTTTCAGGGTCCTTTTAACTTTTCATATATTTCGCTGCTTTTACTTCAGTAACATTTTCCTGTAGTTAATTGAATATTTTTTACAGTTTATGTGACAGCTATAGTTACTGTTATTATTATTGTTATGTTATTATTTTTCTTAGATAAAGGAAATATAAAATTAAAAGTACTGTTAAAGATTAAAAAGTGGTTTCCAACATTTTGGCCAATGACTCATAAAACATAAAAATGCCCAGTAGCAGCATTTTTGTCGTGTTTCAGAAACGTTGATCCAAAACATGTGCAATATTCTAGTGCGTCACCAAAAAAAGTGAGCGTAGATCATCTCTCACACTTATATTGTTTGACTTCCCTCCTTTCTAAGTAAAAGTTGTGATGCCACAGGATAAAAAATGCTCAACCCACTTTTATTTTTATCCCACGTAAAAATGCAGAAGCTTTATCAACAAAATACACTTTATTCAGTCATTTTAAATTAGTACTTGCTACATACTGAGGTAAAGGATCTCAGTACTTGTCTGACCACTGCTGGGGTATGAGACTAACCCAGGCTGTGTTATGCATGTAAAAGAATTGTTTATGCAGTCAGGCCTCTGTAAAGTGCTATTCTGAGCTCATTGAGTGTTGATGTGGCACTCGGTGGTGTTTTTAGCGAAGCAGTAAGCAGTCATTATGTGGGCTGCTGTCATTCAGATGCTCTCAAGGTTGGTTTTTAGAAAAAAATATGTCCCTAAAAACACACAGAGGCCACAGGCAAAACAATGGTCCGACCACAGAGGGACATTCCTCCATGCATAGTCCTCTTACTTTAATGCAGCGTTTCACTTGGTTTAAATGATACAGCTGCTGAGTGCACACCCATCTACAGTGCAGGGTTTATCTGCACCAGCTGCCTCCGCCTGTGTTATGTCAGGCGTCCTCTTCCCAACACTGGAGGAATAACATACCCCTTTACAAATTCCTCAAATTCCCAATCGTATTTGTGCATCAGGAGAACACTGGGACGACAGTTTCCAAGCGAAACACTCTCTTCCTTTCAGCTGCTCTGCTTGTTTCCATTGGTGAAACAGTCACATCCAGCTCGGCTGCACATCACACCCACCACCACAGGAAGAGAGTGACGGCTCACTGATGCTTACTGTGGGGGATGTTTGTGAGGTGGAAGGTGTGGAAACATGACGGTTTGTTTTTCCCTCCACCACACTGGCACTGATCATGACTAATGTTTCCCTGCATATGGTCAGTTATTAACTTTGGGCTGGGTTCACAGACAGACAGACAGACAGACAGACAGACAGACAGACAGACAGACAGACAGACAGACAGACAGACAGACAGACGGATGGGCCTTGTGGTGCAGGTCAGGATTACTCCAGAGCAGACGCACCCAATTAATTGTAACATTTATTTCATTTTAATAAAGCAGTAATAAGCTATAATGGAGAAGTTATTTTTCTTTTTAATAATGATTCATATCCGACTTGCACAGTAGTGAACCTCTGCACCAGTGGGATGAAATGTGTGAATGTATTGATTCACTAATAAATGTCAGACACTGTATGAAAATCCACACATTTAAATTTGCAGTGACTGTCAGTGTTTCACTAGAGCAGGGCTCATGGCAACATCACTAAAAAAAACAAAAAAAACACACTGGATAATAACAGGGATCTTGGTACTGACAGAAAATCATTCACCAGTTCACCAGCTCTTTTAAAATCTATTTTTAAAATGTGCCCTTTTAACGTTTGTACATTAATATGACTCATTGTTCACTTGTTGCACTATTTGATTAAAAGAAAATGAAGATGGTTGTTCATTGCTGTTTTTTTCAGTTTTTTCAGATCTCAAGCTCTTCAACCAGTGAAGTGGGTCCCAGCTAGAGCCGGACTGGTGCGTCACCAAGTTACATTAAAGTCTTTGTTCGAGCTTTTTAATAAAAACATAGAATTTAATTTTAAACCTGTTTCACAACATTAACATTAACATCATTTGGCTGCTCAAGGCCGACAGAAATGTCTCGCTCAGTACAAATCGTGGTCACAAAACTCATTCAGGATTCATTATCAAAGTTCTGTAGAGCTGCAACATTTAGTCATGTTTGGAGCAAATATTCTTTGGTTCTTGCTTCTCAAATGTTAACGTTTGTGCGATATTGTTGGGTTTCCCACTGTTAGTTTAGAGGATTTTTTTGTGACATATTTCAATATATTGATCAATAAATTAATAAAGTATAATAATAATTTTTTTTAGAAAAAAATAAATATGATTCAGTCCATCTACCATGTATTTAATTTTCAAACTTAAATATTGTTATTGATTTGAGCCTCAGAAATAATGGATGTGTCAGGTTAGACTCCCAGCCTTTTCAAACTGACTCCTCATTAACAGGTTGTGGCCCTAATGTGCACACAAGTTGGGAGCAGTTCAAGCAAAGAGCGATTTTTTCCTTCTTGGGTTGTTTCATTTAAAAGATTTAAGAGGCCTGGAGAGGGGAGAGAATGAGAAAAGCCAAAAAAACATCATGTATTTTTCTGTGAACTGAAATTGTTCTTTTATTCATATTCCTTGACTCATTTTGAGTCAGACTTTATAAGTGTTACTGATTTACAGCGATGCCTGACCTCAAATCTGAAAAAAACCCAAAACAAAAAAGAATGGGTGCTTGTCTCTTTGGACTTTAACTTGCATCACCCACTAGAGTTTTGTTTCCTTGTACAAAAAAGAAGAGCTTATTTTGCTTTTTTGCCGTACTCCTTTCTGCCTCCTCCTTGACTGGCAAAGTTGCGGGCTCTGTGGATCTTGGCCAGCTGGCTCTGTATGGTCTTCATTATGTCCATGTGGTCTGGGATGTGAATGTAGCGGATGTTCCTGCCTGTGATAAAAAGGTCCTGTAGCTGGGTGAGCTGCCCGCGCCGGTCTCGGTACAGCACCTCCTCCATTCGTACGTTCATGAAGGCGTCCACGTTGACCACCCGTCCCCGAGCCGTGCTTTCGTTCCTCATGTCGACTGTCGTCACCTCCCCCTGCAGACCCTGCAGCAGGACCACCATGCTGTTCTCTGCAATCGTACGCTCGCGAATAGAGTGGAAGGCTTCAAATGGCCCCGAGCCCGATGAGCGGGACTCAGCTTCCTCTGAATCCATGGTCTCTGATGAGGATGATGTCCAGACTTCAGGGACACCTGCAGGTAGAGATAATTACCTTCAACCATAAAATTCACCACCAGAGGGTGGTCTTTGCACTTTAAACTACTATATTTCCAACAATGTAACTGTCAGCACACAAACTATTTCTATTGTTATGGTGTACTCTTATTTGCCTAATTTCCCCATACAGACCAGTAAAGACTAGATTGAACACATAAAATCTCTCTCTAGTTAGACATTGCACACTTCATGAAGATGATAATATTATTTAAAACTTCTTATAATAAGATTGGCCTCTAATATTTAATCTGCCTTCAATGATATGATGTTAATAGGGTGGACAAAAAGACACAGAATACAGTTCAAATGCACCAAACTCTGCACCCTCAAAAATGATGACAAGGTCAATCAGCATCTCTATAAAACAGCTTCAACAACTAACTATCATTAAGGAGGATTTATAGGATGATGAGTGTATAACCATATGTTTATGTGCACCTGCATTTCTTGGAAATATAACCATTCATCATTCACCACTTATATCCAAATATATGGACAGAGAAAAGTTAAATGTAAAAAATAAAAGTATAAATAAAAAAAATAAAATAAAAAAAGTTTTTTTACTTTGAGAATATAAGTATTTATAAGAAGCACCCATTATAGCATTAAATGGCAAGTAACTGGAATGAATTTATAAAAGCAGCTTTGCAAAATATCATCAATCTTTTGGGTCAATGCACACATTGTGCTTTCTTTACTTTAGTTGTGCTGTTTCTTATTTAATTTGTGTTGATGTGATTTTGGATTTCAGGATGTTATTGTTTAGTTTTATGTTGTAAGTCTAGTGTTTTGTTTCACTACATGGGTTTATGTCTAAAATCAACACGGGGTAGCCTTAAAATTATATTGCATTACATTTACTCATTTGGCAAACGGTTTTATACAAAGCAACTTAAAATTACAGAAAGTTAGTAGAGCAGCAGCATGTTTATAACTGAGACCTTCCCGATTAATGGCCTGGCATTAATTGAGATGAAAACTTTACCTCTAAAAACTATATCAATTTAAGTGAAAGTGGATGTTAGCTTCACGACGGACAAAGCGATAGAAGTAGATCAGTTTATTTATGTATCTTTACCTCAAATTCAGCACTAACAGGGGAAAAAAAAAAAAGGTTTCAGTCTGGTCGAAGCTGAATTAGCTTCACTGTTAGCTTTAGCAGCAGCACAATAAACCGCGACAGAGCCCGTAGAAAGCTCATATTAAACCTTTACTGACGGATGTTGTGTGTAACATTTACCTGTAACCGTTAAATCCCCGTTTCATGGGTTAATTAAAGTCAAATCTCCGCAGGTGAAGACAAACCGCTCAGGGTTTGTCAACAAGTTGGTTTTCGCGCATGAAGAGCGTCACCGAGGAAACGGCAGCGTGATGACGTTTTACGTAGCGTCACAAAATGCGTCGCTACGCTGCCTGCAGCGCCCCCTGCATGCGGAAACAAATAACCAAGCAAGTTTACTTTTTCCTACATTTCCTGTATCAGTTTTTAAAAATATCTGAATGTAAAGACTAAATTATATATATAGTTGAATAATCTTTGAAATTCTAACTTTACGTGTTTTAAAATCTGTAATTATTACTATTATAAAGAATCTGTGTAGACAATTCTGTGATGTACAATATTTGTCGTATGTGTCAACACATGAAGACATGTAACAATGAAATATATTAATATAATAATAATAATATGGATATCTTCATATTACTGTATTATGTGGTAAAAAAACACATGAAAATATGAATACATGCTTTATCGGAAACATTAAATTGTAATACATTGTTGAATATAGTATGTCTTATGTAATCAATTCATTGTCTTTGAGGTGCTAGTAATTTGAAATGCAGTAGAATAAACTGTTTTTTTTGCATAGGGGCTATAAGTCATTGGATTGCATAGCCTATTTATCTTACAGTCTAGGTTTACATGAGTGTGAATCCACCAGGTGAAGAACACACCAACAACTGCATATTTTAAATACACAGTGAGAGATTATGTGATACTGATACTGACACAAAATGCAATTATACCGAGATGTGTAACACTGGCATCATTCATTTAGGCCATGAAGTCAAAACAATAAATCCTGTCAAAGCATCTTAGATTTTATCACCGACTTCAGTGACCGTGAAGAACCATGAAAATGAAGAGACGGCTTGAGAGTCAGAGGTCATCCATCATGGCCAGCAGGTCATCTCCTTTGTTACTGCTGGGATTTTCAGACTGTTCTTGTTGTTCTGTGAACTCTCCAGCAATTCGAGCCAGTTCTGTAGCAGCCTGTTCATCCTGAACCAAGTAAACAAGTAACATATAAACTCATAATAAACGTATTGATGAGACAGTCACATATGATGTGATGGATATTAAAATGGTGGCTAATAGTTGTTTGCAGTTTCTAAAAATGTAATACAGTATCAAATGTATATCAAAGTTTAGTGATTGTACTGATAATGTGATACAAATTTATATCAGTTACAATTTATATTACCCAACCTGCATTGCTTGAATATTAATCACTCCTAACAAGGATTCCTCAGCTTCACACGAAGCTCCCCTGTTAACCAAAACAAAAGCCACATTTCTGGTAACTTATACTTATTTGATTGCATGGAAATGAGCTAAAGAAAAGCACTCACGCCTCCTCCTCCTCCTGGTCTGTAATAAACAGGTTGATCCGAAAACCAGTCTCGGCTTTGGCCTGGTTCTCAGCTTTCATGCTTCCCATCAGACGAGCCAGCAGGTTGAGCTCCTCCTTGGCCAGCAGGTTGGGAGTGTCATCTGTCTGCAGGTTAGGAGTAAACAGAAGGAAGGACTCAAATCTAAAATATAGTGTATGTGATGCATAATCAAAAGGAAAATATAAGATGACTCACTACTTAATATATAGTTGGGTAGTAATAGACTAATAACATAGTTTGTATATAAAATATAAAGATTGTGAAGATTTTTTTGTTGCATAATTGTGCAGTTGTGCAATTGTGTAAAAGTACAGTGTGCAGTGAGAATCTTGGTTCATGTCTACATAGAGTGTCCATAGTGTACATATAAGCCAAACAAAATGACTTTAAGTAGATGACATAAGTCTACTTATACTACATTTCAATGACACACACACACACCTCTAGTTCTGTTTTCTCTCCAATCACATCCTTTGTCTTACGTCACCTTTTATTTGCACCACCACATGAACCAATTAGCCACAGCAGTTATCTAAGAGCATGACTGTGGAACTGGAAAATCTAAATGTTTTGTTTAACTAATGTGATTAATTACACATGTGGCTTTCATTACCTTGACAGAGGAAGCCCTGGATGTGTGCGTCTCCTCTGGGTGGTTCACTGTGTACCTTTGAATTCATGAAACGCAAATTGTGATCACTACAGTACTACACAGTAGTATGTATTGAATTGTGCATTGCACCACACAGCATGTACATGTTCAGGCCCAGTCTGACGACTCTGTCACCATGAAGTTCAAAACATCCCTCTCTGATGGGGCTGCTGTAACTTCCTCCATTGGGGAACTCGCTTCGTCTCACTTCTCTGCCCTTGCTGTCAAAAGTCCTGTGGAAACAGGAAGAAGATGATGACACTCTGGAATATAAACTGACTGATATGTCAGAGGAAATCTGAGACTAAATATGAGAAAATTTCAAATTAAGACATTATAGCTTGTCAGTGGAGCCTTTACAGTTGCATCAGTCATTTCCAAACAATTTTTATTTGGTCACACTTTGATATAAACATTCACTCTTTATTATTTTATTCACTTTTCTTCTTGAGTTCGGGCAGTTTCTGTTCAAATGACAACTGGAGATCAGACTTCAAGGGTAAGGTTATGTTATAATGTTATGTTTAGTTGTGAAGCAGTAAAACAGTTTGATCTATTCAAAAAAGAAAAAAGAAAAAGAACTGATTCACCAGAAATTATAGGATCTATTTACAGAGTAAAGGAGAACATAAATTAAACATGTCAGTTTAGTTGTATTGAAAAGGCCACAACATTTACTCACATCATTGCTTTTAGCTAAATGCTAAGCACATTTGTGCCTGATGGAAATGTCATTTTTTAAAACTGACAGCAAATTTCAAATTACTAGATAAATAAAAAATTCAACCTGTAGATGGTGCCGGGTTAAAAGTCAGGGGGTGCAATATCTCCACATCTGTATATTTTACTTGGAAACAACTTCTTGATAAATATTCAGTCAATCACTCAAACTATTCATATTTATTGAGTGAAGTAAATCTAAATAATTTCATGGCATTCTATCTAATACCGTATATGTAAAAATTTAACACTTTCACTTAATTTAACACACTTCACTTTCTAAAAAATAAAATTATTAGTGTTCAACGCTCAATTCTTCCTGGTCAGTGGGATTGTGTCAAAGCTTCTTGGGAGCTGTAGTTGTTGCGAGCTGGGGCTTGATGCTAGCCAGAGAAAGGGAAGTCCAATCACAGTCCATACCACAATGATGGTATATTCACATGCAAAAGAACCTGATAGTGATGATTCTGCAGATTTCTACTCATCAGAGTCCCGTGCCTACCTAATTAACCCTGGAACATCTATCCCACGAGGCACTGGGCCTGAGGTCGACAGGGCAAAACGTCCGTTGGGATTCTGGACTTGATTCTTGAGGAAAAGTGACACCTGAGAAACAAATATAAATAAGTGCTGATTGACAAACAAAAAGTATTTTTTTATTAATTTCAGTTGCATGGGCTGAAGAGATAATCAGAGATAACTCACACGAACATGCATGTCTTGGAAAAATATGAGCAGTGTTTGTCTGATAAGCTGGAATTCACCTTCTGATAACGATGAGTAAACCTACACAGAGAGCAACGAAAGCAGGTCACACAGGATGTAGCTACAGACAAGTGATAAAAACACAACAGCTGGAAACTAGACAGCACAGATGAACTTGACTACTGTGGAAAATATGTCTGTGGGCTGTATTAGAATATTTCAGATGCTCTAAACAGGAAGAAATAAACTTTAATGTGAGGTTTATGTCGTGAAAATACCTCAATGATCTTCCTGTGTGTCTCGTCCACTTGGTTCACGACCACAGGAGTGTCTTTGACAAATTCTCTTATGGTATCTATGTGATTGTATGAGATGAGCAGCAACTCTTTTGGCCGTGGACAAAGGAAGACTTGATATTTGAATGCCATAACCATCAGCTCGTAAAGCTACAGGAGGAAAGAAATGGATAAAAGACTTTGGGCCGTCCGACCTCCAGCCAAACTACCACATGAATATATGAATGCATCTTGTCTCAATGTTCAGCTTCAGTCAGACTGAAGTTATAAATCACTTGATTTATTTTTAGATTTTGTCTCTAAAAAGGAAAATGTAAATAAAAATAAACTGAATTAACCATGGTTATTTTATTATTAGGCCTTTGGATTGAAAGTACATTGCCTTAGCCATGTAACTTTACTTTAACTTGTAATTTTTAACATCTATTTTAAAGAAAAATTATGTAATTATTGCACCACTTTAACGGACAGTATTCAGAAGATTGATAGCTTAGTTGACTTGAAAAACTTGAGACTTGGATTTCCCCTTAAAAGACTTAAGATGGCCCGTTCTGATACCCAGTACATACCCTGTCCATGCTGGCGGGGTTCAACCTCATGATGGAGGTGTGTGCTAAGCGCGTTAGCACTGTTTTCATTGTTCTGTGAGAATAAAGCTGCTGAGGCTTGAGAAGTTCATCCATAAAGGCTTTACTAAACATGGTCCCAACGATGTCATTCATGACTATAAGTAATATTGGAACAGACAGAAATGGAAAGGTGGTTAATTCTGGAAATAATATACTTTTGAAAATCTCTGTATTTGTAATCTCTATAACAAATAGATTGCAAAGCTTTAATTTTTATTTCATACTGCACACATAGGCAACCTTCTATTCATTTACTTTTGATATTTACTGTATATTGAAATAAAAAATAACCTACAATTTAATACATTTAAATATGTGATTTAAAGATGGCAGTTACTACTCAAATAGTTACCGTTAACAGGAGCTATAGGTTTATTTCTCCAGTAGCTGAATACGTCAGATACTGGAGTATTGTATTGTAATGTATTCAGCCATTCAGATAAAGACCATGGCTGGATTATTCTTCTACAGGGTCCCCAGGGTGATTGGCTCCTATTGACCCCCACTATACATGAGATTTTCAGAAACTAAGCAGTATTCTTGTAATGAAGGTTTACTTTTTATTAACTGAATTTGAATATTTTCTAATTTCCTACAATATTGAATTCCCTTATTTCTTGTTTGTCGTTCAGTTCAAAAACAAAAGTCTATTTGAATAAACATTTTTTCACCCATTTCTAATCATTTTTACACTGAGCAAATGATGGATTAACTATTATCTAGAAAGAAAATAATAAAGGGAAAAACAATGTATGAAATAAACTACAAACAATAAAAGTCTTAACTAAATAGATTTAGATTTTTAGAGTAGTTGTAGAGTCCCTCTACACAGAGGATTTGGTTAAAATCATAGTTGACTATGATGGATCAAATTGGCCTAAAAAAATTGTAATGAATCCAAACATATGGTTTCAAATCATGGGGCCCTGGGTTGTTGCCCACTTTGCCTGGATAATAATCCAACCTTGTCTTTCCTTACCTTATTGTAAACCAAACTTTGGCAGCATAAAAAGAAATTGGTGTTTACCATGTGCTGCCTGTCCATCATCAGTTATATATATTTATATATCATTTCCTCTAAATTTCCATTGTTCTTCATAGTCTTATTTTCTTACACTATGTGTATCTTTATTGGTACTGGATTCATACAATGTAATTACCCTGTAAATTGTGGGCTGTAATGAAATACACAACTAAAAGTCAAAGATACAGGCGCAAAAGGAGCTGACTAAGCAATATTATGCTTAAGTATGGCACATATACCTTTTTTTCTGTCATTTTCTGACCACACTCCTGCAAGAAAAGATTGAAGAGAGAAGAAATGACTTGTTTGGGGTGTTGTGGATGGGAAATATGAGTTCAGTTTATGAACAGACAGCTACAGCTTGTCAGGGAGCAGGGATGACCAGCAGCGAAACACATACACACCAAGCTAACCTGTCAGTTCTCTATCTACCTCTACCTTTCTCTGAATTGTCCTCGGACGTGTTGTGCGCTCGCAGGCGTTGGTCCAGTATGTAAACCATCTCTCCACCAAGATTAATGAAAACCAGGGGCAGAGTTCTCACAGACATCTTGCAAAGACAAAGAAGGGATTAGCTCCAAGGCAAAAATCTGATGCAGAGGTTGGTACTAGAAGGAATTGATTCCCTTGCAGATCAATAACACTCTTCTCATTTCAAAGGTATTATCTGCTTGTTCCTGTTGTGAATTACCACTAGAAACAGAACTGCCCATGTTAAAGTCTTATCTGATCATACTTCTGCAGATAACCTTTTGCACTAAGATGCAACAGGTGGCCAGGAAGAGGATCAGCAGAGGCCAGACACAAGCTTATTGGCCAGGATAAGGGTGACGTGACGGCACAGCACAACCAACCACAGGAAGTAAAAAAGTACAGTGTGTACATTCAATACATGGAAAAATACATAACAACAAACCCAGGTGCTTTTATAAACCTCTGTTTACAACTATTCACAGCATGAGGAAACATGAAAGTCAGAAATTCAATATTTTATTAGGTTATTATTATGTTACACACAGTAAAAAAAAAATTGGTTGCTTGGTTTTCAGCTGATCACAAGGCGTTAGATGAGATTGAGATCAGGGTTTGGTGCAGGCCAGACAAGTTACCATATAGGCTCAAGTTATGGGCTATTGTCTTGTGAAGGCACATTGTTTGGTAAAATATCATTATATGATGTAGCATAAAGCAGCAGTTTGACAGTTAGGGAAATACGCTTATTTGCTTTTTTGCTGAGAGTCAAATTATCTTAACAGATAGATCGGGGTCTTCGCTGGTCGGCTGTTGTCTTCACAGTGATGACAAATCACCATGGAGTCACTGCCAGTTGTGAAAAAGTCCAACACGTAATCCTCTTTAAAACCAAATTTTGTAATTTTGAAAGTTGGGTAGTTATAGACTTCTAGACTATAGAAAACATGTTAATTAATTAACTTCACAAATATAATAAAATAAGTCCAATAATGATGTCAAATATCAAAAGGCAGAGAATAGCTTAAAATGTAAACAAGAACAAAAACAAAGGAAGTGAATGAGCTTATTTAATTTTGAAATTTTACCAGAGATCAAAAACACACAAACTTTCAAATTGTCATATAGGCTAGCTTCACACACAGATGTTGTAAAAATGTAAAAATATCACATCGCGTTTCGTGTACAAAGAACAGCCACCTGAACTGACTTGAGTGTCTCAATGAATGTCCCTGCAGCCATATTTTACCAAGTTACAATATCTGTCACCGGTTTTACGATGCTCATGTCTTTGTCTCTAGTTTTCTCTCTGTCTCTCTCTCTCTCTCTCTCTCTGTCCTGCTCTCATTCCAAATGAAAGATTAGAGAGTAGAAATATGCAAACGAAACTATATCTTTGTTCTCACTGTTACAGCATCTTGACTAGAAGGGAGACAGCTGTCGATTTGTCATAGTCACATACACAGTTAAAAGCTTTTCAGGGCCAGTAAAACACTTTACAAATAGATAGTTGAGAAAAACATGTGTATACAACTTGGAACAAGAGCTGGATAAAGTCTTACTGAGTTCACCGGATAAGATTGACCAACAAACCAATTATGGAAATCCAGCATTACCTCTGGCTTCTCTCTCTGTAAGTTGAACAAAATATTGATGATTATATTGTATTTTTCTCACTATTTCCCTTATTCTGCATATAATATTGTGTGTTATTACATCACTTCTTATGGTTTGCTAACATATCCAGCTAATATTGCTTTAATATTCAATTTAATATTCAACAATATTTAATATTCTTTTAATCAAAACAAGACTATTTAAACTTTTGTGTTTGTGTTTCCAAAGAAATATTCCATTTAGAAAGTTTCATGTCTTTCCCCCCAACAGAATAACCTCCTCTTTAGGTTCAGAAGCATTTTTCAATGATAAACCAGCAATAGATTCAAGCTCTCAGAACACGGACTGGATGAAGTTTATACCTGATGAGACTCCAGTATCTGCTATCACCATACCTGGAACACATGAAAGCTTATCTTTACATGGAGGTCCAATTGCTTGTCAAGTTTGGAACGTGGACAACCAACTTAAAGTGGGAATAAGGTTTTTAGACATACATGTTGGGATTTGGTTGCATGGCCAAGGATACATTTATGTCTGGGATAGTCACTGGATGTTATCGCAACGCATTCACTTTGATGAAGTCCTCAAGATCATTTTCAACTTCTTAAATAACCACAAAAGCGAGACTGTGCTTATGAAAGTAACACTGCATGGGATTTACAAGGGGCAAGTTACAAAATTGATGAAGAAAGCTTTTCAAAAGTACAGCTCAAAAATATGGACTTTAATTCAGGTACCAAACATGCAGCAAGCAAGGGGCAAGATTGTTCTTCTCCAGAGTGACACTTTCCGTCATGGAACAAAAAACCAAGATTCAATGTTTTTTGAAAAAACGCGACTAATCGATGTTGAAAGAAAATTAAAGAAGTTCCGGCGAGGCCTCTGCAGTGATAACATTGTGCTGACTGACAGTGCAGCATCACATTTTACCAGTCCTAAAAGTTTGGCTCAAATAATGAACAAGCAAATTTTTGACTTTCTTATGCAACATAAATACCAAGGTTGCTTAGGTGTCATCAGCATGAACTTCCCCAGTGTTGATCTTATTAAAAAAATTATTCAACTTAAACTGTGTGATTGTCAACAGCCAAAATCAAAAACACCTCAGCCAGGCAACCCTGAAATAGTTTTGAGCAGTACACCTGGAGCAGCCCCAACAACATCTGGACTGGAGGCTGAAACGACAACTGAAACTGCCCAAGGGCCAGAGGGGGAAATAACAACTGAAGCTGCCCAAGGGCCAGAGGAGGAAATAACAACTGAAGCTGCCCAAGGGCCAGATGGGGAAATAACAACTGAAGCTGCCCAAGGGCCAGAGGCAGAAACCACAACTGAAGCTGCCAAAGGGCCAGAGGCGGAAACCACAACTGAAGCTGCCCAAGGGCCAGAGGGGGAAACCACAACTGAAGCTGCCCAAGGGCCAGAGGGGGAAACCACAACTGAAGCTGCCCAAGGGCCAGAGGGGGAAACCACAACTGAAGCTGCCCAAGGGCCAGAGGGGGCAACTACAGCAACAACAGACAGAACAGCTGAAGCAACGATGACTGAGCTGGATTCTAAAACAGAAGCTGAGACAGACCCATATTTCGTCCTTCCACAGACTACGCCTGAACATGTACCAGAATCAACAACATCTCAGCAAATTTCAGAGCCATTACCTGAGTCACCAACTGCAAACAAAGGTGAAAACTCACAAGAACCTGCATCAGCAGAGCCAAAACCGCAAGTCACACATCCACCACAGCTTCCAGCAATCATTCTACCCAACATCCCTCTTCAAGTGAAACATAAGATAAAACCAGAGTGGAGAAGACGCAATTGTCATAGAGGAAATCCAATATGATATGATGTTAACTAAAAGAAAAGAAAACTGTGGAAGAAATCATAAACTATAAATGATGTTTGAGAGAATATTACTTTGTCATTTGATTTTCTTTTAATATTCACATGCATCATAAGGAACATGTATCTAGGCCTGGTCCTCTCAAACCAATATATTGGATTTCAAAGACAAAGCCATCTTTTTAAGAACAATGCATGAAATCTGACATATTAGCAATAATTTATCTTATCTACATGAAAAAGAAAGAAAAAATACATATCTAAGGCAGTCCACAATTTATAGATCCTACTTTATATTTTACCTGTCATTTGGTCTTTGATAGTCCGTGTGACAAAAAAAAAAAAAAAATCCAACTAAAACCAGTTTATGGCCCTTAAAATTTTTTTTTTTTTTTTTAACAAATTACAACAACAGAGCTAAGAATTTTCTGACGCTAAATAAACCAAATAAACAAAAAACACTATATTGGAGGTAAAAATAGTTTATGTGGGGAATGTGCTCTACTGAGTTAATTCCTAGTTAATGCACCAAGTTGATGTGTGTTCATTAGTGAACCTATATCTCATCTAAATCTTGACAAGCAAACAAATAATGTCAAATTATTCATTTAAAATTTGAATTAATTTAGTAACAGTAATCTTATTGGCCTGTGGCCCCCTTGTGGCCCTGCACGAGCATGAACTAAATTAAATAATAGATTTAAATAGTCATTATTACCCTGTACCATAATACAACAAATGTGGGTTTAGAAAAATTTTTATTTATGATGAGCAGAAATTGGATCCATATTCAGGCTCTTTTGAATGTATTTTATAATGATCTCCTAAGATGCTACTACTTTATTATCTGTTCACATTGACAAAAAAAAAAAAAAAAAAAATCTAATTCAATTGAATATGATTTTCTTTCGTAACAAACAGCAGTGAAATGTAGGGACACGGATGGTGTGAATTTATAGTTTTATTATTTTTACTGGAATCCCTGAACGTGACGCGCCCACACCTCCTCCTGTGTCGCCTGCTGGTTGTTCGCTGATGTCAAAGAAAAGGAAAAACCCCAACTTCCCTGTTACCGGCTCACAACTGTACAAGAAGCGCCTGGTCGGCTCGCAGCGGCAGTGAGACACTCTTCACCTGAAAACCTGAAGGAAAAGACACGTTTGGAGGGTGGTCTGTTTTTTTCTCCACTCATCCAGACGCACAGGTAAGTTCACTTGTCTTGTTTTGTTAGGTTAAAGCCGAGGCGGAAACAGCACCAGCGACTTTTTAAAATTAGATTAAATTATAAGCCACATCCACAACACACCACAGACTGAGAAACGGTGGAGTTTCATTGTTGCTTCATTCATTTATAAAGCGAGGGGATGTCAAGGTCGTTCATTTTAGTCAGACAGTGCTGCCTGGGGTGATGTTTCTCCAGCTGTTTATTCTACATTGTACTAACATACATAAACATAAAGTTTTCAGCAGGTTGATTCAACCCCAGGTAAGAAATGCTTGCAGTGTAGTAGACAGTGACTACCGAAGTTCACCAGCTGTGAAACTGTTCAAGTTCCCAGAGGACCAGTTTACAGAGAAGGAAACATGGGAGGCAAGACTGAAAAACACTTATTTTCAATCATCTTTTAAGTCATTTTTGTCAAACTTGCCTAAATTCTCTGCTCCCAGCCTCTTAAATGTTGAGGGCTTTGTGGGGGTGATGATATTATGTAAGTATGGACCTTTTTGGGTGGTGGGCAGACAAAGAAAGTCAGGTCATGTAAAGTCACCATTTGCAATAGAAAAGTCACCTAATAGTATAAAATACATATAAATATCTCTACCAAACTCTATATATTACAATATTTATATGCTTCTTGCCAATTAATGTACAATAACAATAATAATATTAATAATAATGCTAATGATGATGATAATAATAATAATAATAATCAGATAGTAAAAAATATGAGTGCTTTTTACTTTTATACCTTTATGTAGGCTTACATTTAGCTGATGCCTCACTCAAGGTTTTGAATGAGGGACTGACTTGTAACAGACTTGTATTTTTACATTTTGGTATTGCTCCTTTTACTTAAATGTCGAAAGCTTCTTTCATCACAGGTTTTCTGTTAATCAACTACTTGATTTATTCACTAAGATTCAGCTCTGATAGAAACAAAAATACAGAAACAAGTGAATGTGGTAACATAAGAAACTACTGTTGTCTTTCAGGACTGCAGACTGGACACCGGGACAGTCATAATGTGAAGAACATGAATGGGCAGCACAGAGGAGGAGGAGATGAACGCTGACGTTGTTTTTCCATCTGTTCACCTATGGAGTAAATTCCCCACCACGACCTGTCTGAACCTTTCAGACTCTGACACTCCTGCATGGGTCATCCCTTCGCTTCCCCCCGTTCAAACCTCTTCCTTTTCTTTCTGTGAGAAAATGTACCAGAATGAACCTGAACCTACCCCGGACCCCCAGGACCTGGAGGCCCAGATGGACTTCTTCCACAAGCTGGGTTACTCCACGGCTCAGGTTCAGGCTGTTCAGCAGAAGTTCGGCCCCAACATGGACACAGATAAGTTTCTGGGGGAGCTGGTGAGGATCGGTGCCAGTCGCAAAGCCAAACAAGGGCCCTTGACTACAATGTCGATACTGGTGGCCAGAGGGGACGTCCAGGCTGCGGGCCCCACGCTGCAGCTGCCCGTTACTGTGCCATCTTCTCAGGGTGGAGAGGAGAGCGTTGAGGATGAAGACGCCCTGAGACCCGTTGTTATAGACGGCAGCAATGTGGCCATGAGGTGAGAAACTTGCTGAGCTCAAACAGTTAGATGATTGATCAGTTGACTGAGTTTCTAGCAAAAATGTCCAAAATTCACTGGTTCTTTATTATAAAATGTGAGCTGGATCATTTAGAGCTGGAATAATTAGTCAAAAATTAATCAAATACTCGATAAATCAAAAAATGACAGATATTTGCACCTTCAATTTGTGAATATTCTGATTTTAAACAGTTGGCATTTGACACTTTATAGACAAAACAGTGAAATGACTTGATATTGAAAACAAGCATTATTGGGAACACATAGGGCTTGTTTCACCATCTTGGTTGTTACACCAGACAACTCATTAATCACAGAAATAACAGATTAAACCAGCCTGTTTCACGCCTGCTTTAGCTTTAGAACAGGTTGTGACAAATGAAGTCCTTTTGTCATTGGATTTGGTTGAGAGAAACTCTGTGTGTTTTTTTTTTTACACTTTCCCACAGTTGCTACTATTTTACGTGAATTATGGTTTGTGTTACATGTCTGTTTTTCAGATGAGCAGTTGTCTGACAAGCAGTTACTCAGTGACTCATGTTGTTTGTTTTCTTTAAATGAGGTGAAATGTGGCTGAAAGTAGATTTTCCTGATAGGCAACAAAGGCAGCTTTTATCATCTCAGGTATCTGACTCGATTGATTGATTGTTTGTGTTTTAGTTACAGAGTGTGATGATACAAAGGCTGATAAACAGGACGTAAAAGGATAAGGTAGCTTTCAGCTGCACTCTTTCTCTCATTTATATTAAAAGTTTAACACTTCAGATGTTTGATTTCTTATTTTAATTCAATAAAAGCAGGACTTTAACATGAACATGTAATTGAATCATATATGTTATTAGCAATATCAGCAACACAACAAGAGTTTTGATAATATACAAACAAATTTAGCACCTGCACCTTTCTCACAGCAGTGCATTGACCTAAATGTTAATGTTGGCATCAATGCTGGGAAAAAAAGTACACCCTCCACTTTTTCAAAACCAATTTAACAAACAATAAATATTGTCAGCTGCATTTTACACAGGTTAAATCTACAGCCATGTTAGTCGCCTGAAGTATTAGCAAGGTAACAATGAAAATGTTAGGATGTTGTAGTCTTATAAAGACTACAACAGCATAGGCGCTATACTGTACCTTTGCCACCTTGGTTTAGCATGTTAGACTTGCTAGTTAGCACTTAACACAAAGCACAGGTGACACTGGTAGGTATGTTATTAGTGTCACAGGTATTTGGTCATAAACTGAAGGCAAAATAATAAGAAATTTGAACCTGATAATGGAGCTATGAGAAAAGTCTAATCATCTAATTCATTCCAATTCATCCTGTAATTGCAGAAACAATTCTGTGTGGACCTAAGTGGAGGACTGATTTCCAAACCTCACTGTTTCTAAATGACAAATTACTTTGATGAATAGGGTTAGTTTCTCAGGAGTTACATTAGCTATTTGCTGTTGGTTCTGTGTTTGCATTCCACATCACCCGAGGAATGAATCAACATCAGTGACGATAAGGACAATACACCTTTGCAAACACTATTGCAGTGATGTCTATTATGTGGTAGGCAGGAAAGATCAGCATGTTCTTCACTGTATTGGAAGGTTTTCCCTCAGTGCTGGAGGCTGTCATAGAGGGAGATACAGGAAATGTTGTGGATTGATGTATCACGAGTAATTCGGGGAACTCTACCTGTGGGTGTGCTTGACCTTTTAACTAATTCACCTTCTTATACTGAATCATGCAAAACTAGTAGCAGGAACAGAGGAAGGCTTAATGGGACAGAATATGGGTGGTGGAAGAAAGAGAAAAAATACAGCTCTAAAGTCAGTGTGTGCAGAGTGTACACACCCCTCTGTCCCTTTGCCTCTCCCTGCCGGGAACGCCCGTTCAGGCACGTTGTGAACTAGCTGCTTTAGTATGCAAATCAGAGCATACATGTGTGCCTTCTTGTTTCTTTGAAGACCAGCAGTGTTCAGAAAGAGAGACCTTATTTCAAGGGGATCAGGCCTGACAGCTTTTTATTCTGCAGCTCTCCAAAATATATTTTCTATGTTCTTGCTCTCTAACAATTCTCTGACAAAGCACTGACAGCTCTTATTCTCACTTCATCTCTTACAAATCCTCAGGTCTCATTCTTTGATGTAACTCCTGATTAGTAGATATTAAGTGGGTGATAATGAAAGTTTTTTCTGATAACGGCCTGAGATGTGGTTGAAAACGTAGCCTTTGTGTGATTGAATCAGGATTTCTGCTGAGGCAGCAGATGTTAGGGTCAGAATTTGGCAGCAGCATGAATCAACCTGCCTTGTGTCAACAATCGAGGCTGCTGGTGGGGGTGTGAGTGTGACGGGCCTTTAACACCAATCAATCCATCATGGTTTGAAGGCCACAGTAGAGTATTGTTGCTGACCATGCACTTTACGGACCCAATTTACCTTTAACTTCGAATGGCTACCGGAGTTCAGTGCGTTTTAGTGGCCTCTCCACTGACCAGATATGAACCCAGCAGAGCAGCGTTAGGGTTAGGGTTAATAGTACCCTGTAACAGGAAACTTAAATCTGCTGCTGACAAATCTGCAGACATGAGGTGATGCAATCATGTCAACGTGGAACAGACTGTGAAATGAATGTTTTGTGGAATCAACGTAATGAAGAACTGAGGCTGTTCTGAGAGCAAATGGAGGCTAAACTCATCATTAGTTTGGTGTTCCTAATAAAATGCCTTGTTAGTGCAGATTTTCTGTTTTTACCCAATTAAATCAGTAAATCAGTCCATTCTAGCTCCTCAATATTTGCCTGTTTTTCCCTTGTCTGTGGAATATTGAATATTAAAATTAAATATTTTGAATTTCGCACTGGTTGTCAAATAAAGTGCGCAAAAGTCACTTTGGGCTTTGAAAACTTGTGAAAGACATTTTAGTTTAATTGGTTAATTTACACAGTAATCACCTATAATTGTTCTCTGTATCCTCAGTAGTTACAGTTTCCACAGTGAAATCGTACAGGTGAACCTGTTTCAGCTTGTTCTATTGTCATATAATTTACATTGCAAATGTAGTGATAAGGTGCATTGATAATAGCTGTGTTGTAGTTTGAACATCAAAGTGACATTATCCAGGACACTTCAGTCATTGTTGTGAACTATCTCCGTGACGCTTTCATCTACACTTTGTCAATGTTGATTTAATTTTTCCCGGTTTTCTATTTGTTCACTCAGCCATGGAAACAAGGACGTTTTCTCATGTCTGGGAATCCAGTTGGCTGTGAACTTCTTCCTTGATAGAGGTCACACAGAAATCACTGTGTTTGTTCCCTCGTGGAGGAAGGAGCAGCCCCGGCCAGATGCTCCCATCACAGGTACAATGGAAATTCACATTGTTAGATTAGTTAGTTCATTGTCCACTCATGTCAAACACTGTACTCACTGTAAGGTGAAATCAAGGTTAGGATTGCTGTGAGCTTTTTTTTTTTTTTGCTGATTTCTGTGATTTAAAAAATAATTGTCATGTTTGAAATTAGAGTAAAACTTATTTATTTCAATCTAATTTAATTCATTAGCTGACAGCTTGATAATTAAATCTCTTCCTTTTCTTCTACTTCTTCAAAAAAATTACAGGTTTCAGCATCTCAGATGTGAAAATTTGGTGTTTTTCTCTGTTTTCTATAATTATGAAGTAAATATCATCAACAACATGTGTAACATTTAAAAATATTTATATTACACAAATAAAGGAAGTGGTTCAAAGTGCTTTTGTTTTGATTTTAAAAATCCAAAGCCCATATTTATAAATGGCTCATTTATAAATATGGGCTATAAGAGGCAACTGTTAACTCTCAGAGTGAGTTGTATTGGCCTAAATGGGAAATACCCCATGTAGTTTTTTTTTTTTTCACAAATGCTAAGTAAATATGCTTTATCTATGATCTTTGCAACTGTAAGTAAAAATATAAACCTGTGGGGATTTTTCTAATGGTCTGTGATCTAAACTGTCTGTGAATATAACAAGGGGCGGTTGATTCAGTGTTGAATGTAGATGAGCTGATTTCTCTGATAAATTGGTAGGCAGCAGGATGTACTTTTAGGGCCCTTAGTGATAAGTTATGAACCAGGTTATATCTGTCTGCTGAGAAACTGCCAAACTAAAATGCAAGTGTTTCCTGAAAAATGTGCCTATCAATCATTTTTATGACAACAATGTTATGAAACGTAGTGATTAACCTACAGAGAATTATCATCTTACAACTTTATAGTGGCTCAATATAGCTGTCAAACTCACAACTTTACTGTTTGGTTACACTGGATGTGAATAAATAAATGTTTACTATTAAGTTCACCATATTAGCTTAAAAGGTGATGATGCCAATGTTGGGTTTACAACTTGTTCCCACTGCCCAAATGTAAAAACCTAACTCCACTTGATGTTTGGTTTACAGATCAGCACATTCTTCGAGACCTGGAGAGGAAGAAGATCCTGGTGTTCACACCATCACGGCGTTTTGCTGGCAAACGAGTTGTCTGCAATGACGACTGCTTCATTGTGAAGCTGGCCTACGAAATTGACGGCATCATCGTGTCTAACGACATGTACCGGGACCTTCAGGGCGAGAAGCCGGAGTGGAAGCGCTTCATCGAGGAGAGGCTGCTAATGTACTCCTTCGTTAATAACAAGTGAGTTCTGCCTTCCTGGCTTCCCTCGCTGCTTTCATACTGCAACATAACACAGATAAATGATGAGTGAGTCAGTCAGGAATAAGAACTGAGAGGCCGTAATGTTCTACTCTTAGACTGACGATTGAATTTCACTCTGATGCAGGTTTATGCCCCCTGATGATCCTCTGGGTCGCCATGGACCGACCCTGGAGAACTTCCTGCGGAGATTTCCAAAGACTCCGAAAAAACAGCAGTGCCCTTATGGTGAGAGAACGTCTATCACACATTTCTGGTCCCGCCTGGCATTGTTTTTAAGAGAGATACTGACATGTTTAATGTTCTCAGCCATACCAGCGGCTGGCAACTCTTTTTGCCATAAACTATTGTACAGACATTCATGGTCGCCAGAGGATGAAACTTAATGACTTTTGAGATTCCCTTTTCCCTCGGTAAAAAATTTGATACTGTCTAATATTTTGGTTTATTAGCGAATACCTGCAAAACCAATTCCCACTGGCTCAAAATCAATATACATTGTGTTTAGTGTTAGTTAGCAAACTTTAGCTCACAAAACCAACTAGCTACATGAAATTATTAACTGAAATGAGGTTTTTAATGAATGGGCTGAATTATACCAAACCGCTGGTACAATGCTTTAAAATGAAGAAACCTGATATTGTAGTGAACAGCTCTTGAGGGCAGTTTGGCTGCAGACTGACTGTAAACTGATTGCTCTTCTTTCAGGAAAGAAATGTACTTATGGAATCAAATGTAAATTTCACCACCCTGAGCGAGCCAACAAGTCCAATCGCTCAGTTGCCGATGAGCTTCGTGAGAGCGCCAAGCACCCTCCGACGGCTCAGAAACAACCATCAGCTTGCTCCAGTCCTCAGCCTGGACAGAGCATCTTGCTGGTGGAGGATATGGCCAAGAAACTGACTCTGGGACACGAGAGTGGCTCTGGAAAGAAAGATCATAAAAATGAACACATAGCTCAGGTGAAGACGAGTCACCGCTCCAGCAAGAGGGCCACATCTAGAAAGGAGAAGACCGGCCAACACATGACTTCTGACCACAGCTCAGTGCGGAAAGGTGGATCTCAAGAGCAGCTGGACTCTGGTTTAGGCTCCATAGACAGTCAGTCAAAGGAGGCTCCTTGGAGTCTGTGTGATCACCAGTATGGGCCGACATACAGGAGCAGCCAGCATAGCCACAGTTTACAACCACAGTACTGCCCTCCAAGAAGTGCATCGTGCAGCTGCTGCTCCCATGGCCCTCCCTTTCAGGGGGCCACCCCAACTTTCCAGCACCACAACCGGCATCACAACATGAGGCCAGTCAGCAGCCACAGCGCTGATATGATCCCCTTCAGCACGCCTCAGTACCAAAGCTATGGTGCATACCCAATCACGATGCGTGCACACAGTCAGCCAGCAGATTTCCAGCAAGGCAGAGCCCACAACTGCCCGCAGCAGATGTACTGGTCCGATTCGTTTGGGGGTCATAGTCAGGCGGTGCGCAGCCTGCCGGGGGAGCACTCGCAGTGGGAACCGCCACATGGGACGCAACCGAGTCCCAGTAGCGAGGAGAGAGAGGTTGTCCGGAAGAAGCTCCTCGCTATCTTCAGCGCCCACTTGGTTGATACGGCCATGGGCATGTATCCTCAGATGATGGATCCACAGATGCTCGTCGCTGAGATCCTCATGCTGCAGACTCAAAACCGCTCACTGAGATGAGACAAGTCCAGTCTGAACCCACGTCTTTCAGTGAAAAGACTGAAAAGGTGACAGAAATTGTGATAAACGTGAGTTTGTGTATTTTTGTATTGTGGTATCCACCTTGCTATAAATTGCATTTGAATGCTTTGGAGTTGCTTTGATGAACTGGATAAAATCAGAGGCAACATAGTTGTTGATACAAATTGTATCTTTATCTAAAAATGTAAAAAGAAAACTTGATTTTCATGCCACTTGCCACAATGGGGTTAAAGGGGTAACACCCTGATGCTCTTAAGGTGCAGTCAGTGTCCACTTTAATAGGTACGGCTGTACACTATAGTGCAATCCATTACAGCTGCCTTCAAGTCTGCTTTAATGACACTTAGGTTCATATTAAAAAAAAAAGAAACACATTTCAGTCTAATGCAGTTCACTACAACACCTCCTTTAATTATGACTTTATAATTTATAAAAATACACATTTTAGCAGGACTGTTGAGATATATTGACTTACATACTGGTACATATTAAAATGTCCACTGACTCCAAAGAGTGGCATGAATGAGATGAATATAGAAGTGTTTTGTTTGTGTGTCATATTGGCACTGTGTACCATTTGCACTACAGCCAAGTAGTGCAAAGGGCTAGGCAGTAATTTACCTGTGCAATGTACCAGCACTTCAATTAAGGTGTTTAGATGGAACAATAATGAGACGTTATCATGATTCACAGTTAGTAAAAGCAATACTTACTGTCAATAATAATTTGGATGTCACAGATAATGAAATTCAAAACAAAAAACTGTCTTTATAATACTTTGTTTTCCAGTTGTTTATTTAATTCAATGCTTTTGCACCTGTTCTCAGCCCCACCAGCCAACACACACTTGCTGTATGTACTTTTCTCAGTCGCCAGTGTAGTTCAGGCTTTTGGGATCAGTCCCAAGACAAAAACAAGACAAAAGACTGACAATGGAGCTGTAGACGATGTACCTGTGTGTAATTTATAGGCAACTTACAGGGCAAATTGACTGATAATCAGTTTAACATGACACATATGGATTGTTTTTACTTGAATGTGTTGTACAGTCATGTCATGTCAATTTAGCTGTAATGAAAAAAAAAAAAAAACATTTTATAATTATGTCATGTTGAGTTGAAACACACGCAGTTTTATTTAGAATCATGCTCTTACAAAACGATTTCATGCCTGAAGCTTTGAATTGATTTGCCAGATGTTTTCTGGTTATTTGATTAATGGTTTAAAAATGTCAGATACTAGTGATGAACATCCATCACAGTTTCCTGGAGCCCAAGGGAAGGTTTAAAGAGCTTTTTCAAGCAACAATCCAAAATCCAAAGATACTTGTAAAAGAGAGAAAGCAGCAAATCTTTATTATAAATTATTAAAAGGTGATTATCAAAATAGTTGCAGATTATTATTCTTATATTATACTGTTGTGTCATTAAAGTCAACTGCGAAAATCAACTGCGAATAAATGTCACAGTTTAGTCAAACAAGTTTACCTTTATAGGTTTTCAATTATGTCTTATACTGAAAGAGGTTTGTTTACGTGTACGTGTATTTTGAGTGGTGGTAGGATAATTAAGATCCCGTCCTTCACTTGGAGTATACGACACAATACATACGTAAATATAAGTAAAAGTCCTGCACTGAAATGTATAGTGGTTCATGTAACATAAAGTGTCATATACACTGTTAGATGTGTAAAATCAGTGATGTTCTCAAGCAAAAATGTGACTACCATAATGTAAAATTAGAGACATATGAAACATAAAAACTGCCTTGGAAAATACAGAAACATATCATATGAGGTATAGTTACTAGTACCAGTAACTTCAGTGGCCAGATGAATGTAGTCGAGTAAAAAAATATATTTCCCTCTGAAATGCAGTGGAGTAAAAGCATGAAGTAACCAAAAATAGAAACAGTACAGTATAAGTACATTGAATTTATACGCAAGTGCAAGACTTGAGTGAATGCACTCAGTAATTTCAACCATTGAACAAATACTCCATTCCAAGTGAAAGTCCTGTACTAGAAAGGTTACGTCATACATTATTATTTAATCTATACTTCTGCGCCATGTTAAAGTGTATATCTAAGACCAGTGAATAAAAGTACAATGACTTTTTTGATCACTTCTATTATACATTTACTTCAGTAGCTTCTATATATGTGGAACTAATTTGTTGCCTTTGTCTGATGCTTGTGTTATTCTGTGTTGTGTAAAATATCTCTTCTATACTGATCATATGGAGTCAACAGGTCGCAGGAGGTGCTAGTTCAAACAAACAATGTGAGCCACACTGAGCTGTTACAACTTGTTCTCAAACAGAAAACCACATTCTTGTCTTTGCAGCAGAACTAAAAAAAAATAAACCACAGCTAAACCACATTTCAGTATCATCTTCATGCATCGATACAGCGAAAAATGCCCAGAGAAAGCCAAACTTGCAGGCAGCACTAATCAAACGAGGTCAGAGGACTTTGCAGGAGGATGAGCCAGTCTTCCAGGAATCACAAACAGTTTCATGTAAATCAGTTACTGACAGCTGAAAAATGCATTGTTAAAAAAAAAAAAAAAGTCCACAGTGTTTGCATAAGGCAGGTGTTGCATTTAATAAACCTGTATTGTCAGTGTTTGCCTTATATATTGTTTTGAGCAATAACAGGCAATAAACCGCTGGTGGGAAAACACCTCCGAGTAACAATCATTGATGGAAATAGTTTTCCATTGATGTGCTCTCTTTGTACTTTCCCTCCTTGCACTGCAATTTCATGTTGAATAAATGCAACACATTTACACACACTCAAACCCATTATATGAAAATTAAAAGGCACACATGGGCATCTAAAATGTTCTTGTGGACTACTTTCAACACAATGTTAGTGACTTCAGATGAAATAAAACTTAACTGGACGTCCTGTATAAACTAGCAAATAGTGACAGAGTTAAGAATAAAAAAAAGTTAAAATTAATGTTTGCTTTTAACATACTTCAAAAATCTATAAACACGTGAGCCAATGTAAAAATAAAACACTGACATTTGTTTGGATCATAAACAAAGTTCTGCAATGGTGAAGACCAAGTGCATTTATTTACAATTTGTACAAATTCTACTTTATTTGATTATTTCCATTTTACACCGCTGTCCCTCTTCTTCACCATATGTCAGAGTTTCACTCCACTACATTTAATGCATAGCTATAATTACTTCACATTTATTTACACATAAAAATTTACAAATAACTGATGTATTGCTACAGATTACATTGTTTAAAAAATAAATAAAATTCACCTCAACCAACTACAACATAAAAACTGCTTACGTGTTAATATATAGAGAAATAATTCCAGTAATATAGCACATATGAGAATAAAGAGATCATAGGATAATTTTCCATTTCATATATATAATAAATGCAACATGAGAGGCCACCACCCTAATGTCTGGATGTGAATATGAAGCTGATGGCCGGTGAATTTAGTTTATCTTTCCAACAACACCAGACACAGGTAGACTAGCTGCTCAACCATAAAAACAACCGTTTCCTGTTTTCAACAAAGAAGGTCTGGCACAAATTCACATATAAAATAGTGTTTTTATGTTTTTATGCGGTTAAACATGTTGTAACTTAAGTTAGAAGATAATTATCCTGGTGGATTTTGCTGCCTGTGACTGAAACTAACTCTTCCCCCTGGTTCCTGTCTTTATGCTAAGCTAAGCTAACCAGCTGCATATCAATCTTCTCATGAATCTCTCATTAAGGAAGCTAGTAAGCATATTATCCAATAAATTCAGCTGTTGTAATTTTATCCTGAATCGATCACTCTGCATTTTACATCTTTTCCTTTTAGATATTCTTCGCACTTTCCCCTGTAGGAACCAGTAACAAGCCTTTCCATCTCCAGGTTTTGTAAAACAGAGCAATTGAATGTAAAACAAAACATCTTTACATGCAGAGACATGTATGTTCTGCAAAGGCAGCACCGTGAAAACCAAATTTTGTTCAGTGCTTTTACACCAATGGAGTAGGTGCGGTTCTGGGGAGGAAAAATTATGAGCGTACTAAGACCAAACCACAAAGTTTAAATATGACTGAGGCTCCAGCTGAAGTTTGTGCAATACTTTTTGGAATCGGTTCAGCTCTGTTGGTTTTTAAACCTGGGGATACTTGAGGGCAAAAGAAAGAAGCTGCAAGCTCAACTTTGACATCACTTTATGACAGTGCTTATTAATATTTAATTGCTTATTTGTACATCAAGCCATTTAACAGCAACATTAACACACATCTAACACCTGAGAGCAATAATCTAGAAAGTGTACCTTACATTAAACACACAAAGGATTCATTGAGACTTTAAGTTACATGGGCTGGACTCATATATCTTAAATAGACTCACTCTTCACCTCACACATGTTTAAAATGCCATCTTGAAGCATGACTCATGTTCTGTCTGCACCTTAATATGCAAATACTGAGGCCGGTACATATGGGAGGACACATTTAAATGCAAATGTGCTCAAGTAAGGACATGTTGTGGATTCAGAGAGGAAGAGAATGACAGGTGGATGTGGAGTTGTATCCAGTGATACGTCATTCCTCGGACCCTTGACATTATTAAAAGGTCAGCTGCCTTCCTGTAATGCCTCTTCATCTTTGTTACCATGGAAAGTTTGTACACAGTGGCGAGTGTGAAATTTTTGACCTGATTTCTGTCACTCCTGGAAAACATATAACTCAACCGTTTGGTAAAGACTTCTCCTGCTGGACTGATGAAGAAATGCAATTATGTTTTAATAACATCTACCCTAAATAACTAAACAAATAAAAACAAAGCTCATATTAGCTGCCGTCACTCTGAATTTTTGATGCACACATTGCTTTATTAGTTTCTGGATTCGTTTTCCTGAAGACTTTCAATGTCTGTAAGGGAGGAAGTATCTATAATAGTGTTCTCCAGTTCAGATTTTTTTTTTTTATTAATGTGAATATTGTGAAAGAGGAAAGCACCAAAAACTTCTATGGAACAAATTGTGAAATTGTGATGTAATGTGACTTATAAATAGTAAATACTGAAGCCAATACTGTTAAATTAAATTTTCAATGTTTTCCACCTCTGCATGTGACTTCACAAGAGTCAAGCAGGGTGATACAAACATTACTATTAGTAGTAGTGTATTTCTATATCTCTAGTGCTGATACCAATAACGGCAGAAGCAGAAAAGGAGAAGAAGGTGATAATGATGATGCTTGGCTACCTCAGAATAAGGTTAACTAGGCTCGGCTCTGTCATTGGTGTGATTTGGAGTGGATGCTGTGGCGTGGAGGTGCATACAGAGGAAGGTGGAGGCCAAACTACACTGGGTGGAGCATCCTCTTCATTCGACTCTGGAGGAGCAGAGGAGAAGCTGGAGGATAGGCTCACCTCAATGGTTTGCTCCTGGAGCCATAAGACTTTATAACGCTCTCTGTAAGATAGTCAATTGTTTTTAATTAACTTTTATCAATAATAATTGATTTTTATTATTATTATGTATATTATTATTGAAGTGATTTGTCATAATTTCCCTCTAGGGATAAATAAAAGTATGCCTCTATCTGTCTAGGGTGGAAAGTCGAATCAACTACATTACCCAGAAGTCAGCTGTCCTTTGCGCAGCCTCTGTTGGAGTCGGCTTCATGACGCTGTTTTTGTTGTCTTAACCCAGTTACTGTACAGCCCTGTAGCGCCAGCGAGAGCCAGCAAATACATGTTGCAGTGATGTAGCGCACAGGAGGAGGACTTTACCCCGATGTGACCGGCTCTCGTTGGCTCGTGTTACTGGCCTCGTCGGGCTTTAGGACCGTTTGTGGGGCAACTGCGGCTCCCTTCGTCAACCAGCTAGCTAGCTAGCTCGCTAGCTAGCCACACGCTAGCAAACACGCTGGTGTGAGTTTGCGATGTGCTGCCGTTTGTTTTGCTCTCCCTCGTCTCGGCCAGCTCTCTAACTCAGCTGCCAGGCGGTTACCCTTCTTCTTCTTCGGTGTCTGTGGAGCAGAGACATACACCACCAGCCCCGCCTTTTATGCTGTTGTTGCTGTTGTCAGGAGTCGGGCTAAGATGTGGCAAAGTGTCGGGCTCACGCTGCTGGTCATTGTGGCGACACTTGTCTGTGCGCTGCTCTTCATGCTGTTTGGTGAGTTTAAAGACAGTGACCTTCATATACGACTCACCTGATCCTGACCCTGCGACTGTTTTAACTCACGAGTTTGGGCTAACGTTACTTTAAGTAGCTGTAGCCGGAGACACAACAGCTGCTAGCTGCTAACAAAAGAAAGTAATAGCTCAGCAGTTTCTCCCTGACACGTGGGGCTGCTCCTTTAACGTCGCCTAATGGCAGGTCACACTGTACGAAGAGTCTCTGAGCGACGAGTTTCGATTTCAGTAAGGAGTTTCTATTTTTGTCATAGTCAGGGAAGGTGTCAGATTAGACTGCTCCTCACCTCCTACCCTCCTCACTTCCTACCCTGCTTACCTCCTACCCTCCTCACTTCCTACCCTGCTTACCTCCTACCCTCCTCACTTCCTACCCTGCTTACCTCCTACCCTCCTCACCTGCTCACCTCCTACCCTGCTCCCCTGCTCCCCTCCTCACCTCCTACCCTCCTCACGTCCTACCCTGCTTACCTCCTACCTCCTACCCTGCGCCCCTCCTCCCCTGCTCCCCTCCTCACCTCCTCCCCTGCTTACCTCCTACCCTCCTCACTTCCTACCCTGCTTACCTCCTACCCTGTTCCCCTTCTCACCTCCTCCCCTGTTCCCCTCCTCCCCTGCTCCCCTCCTCCCCTTCTCACCTCCTCCCCTGCTCCCCTTGCCTTACGGTCACTGACAGGATCGTCAGACACTCATGACAAAAATGAAAAGGTTTCTCAAGCGAGTCTGCAGGTGCACAGTGCTGTGCAAATGTTTTTTGGCACTAAAAGTAAAGTGAGGGTTGCTTTTAAAACCAATGCCAAGGATAGTTGTCATTTATCAGTTAGCAGTNTCAGACACTCATGACAAAAATGAAA
This sequence comes from Rachycentron canadum, assembly GCA_038496675.1. Classification (NCBI taxonomy): domain Eukaryota; kingdom Metazoa; phylum Chordata; class Actinopteri; order Carangiformes; family Rachycentridae; genus Rachycentron; species Rachycentron canadum. The sequence continues at coordinate 5,990,150 of CM076663.1, read as the reverse complement.
AGGTTTCTCAAGCGAGTCTGCAGGTGCACAGTGCTGTGCAAATGTTTTTTGGCACTAAAAGTAAAGTGAGGGTTGCTTTTAAAACCAATGCCAAGGATAGTTGTCATTTATCAGTTAGCAGTTGCCCCTGAAGATGGTTGTTTATGAATAGGACAGGCCTCCCCAGTGGTATAGTGAGGTAGATAAGAATCTAAACACGTTTCAGTGCCTGAAGCTTTTGCACAGGATAGTATGTTCACTTGAAAATGTGTGGTATGAGGTCAAAATGTTTTCAGCAGCCATGCTCATACCTAGACAGTATGTACAATGTAGTTTTCACCTCCTCATACATACATACATACATACATAAGCTTTTAACTGGATACATCTGATTACCATTGTTTTGAAGGTAAACTGTGAGTCATTCCTAGCCTGTCGTTGTTCGGATTAGAAAACAGTTACATGGGATTAAAATATTAACTGTTGTGCTGTGTAGATCGATCAGCCATGAATAAATATTGAAAATATTTGTTAGCTGCAGCCCCAGTGCAATAAATAGAATAATTTTATTTGCTAGAATATAAAGATGCTTTGCTATGTGATCTTAATATAAGCCTGTAAATAACCGTTTTCTGCCCTGCCCCCTCAGGTTGGTACGTAGTCTGGCAGCTCTTCCTGTCCAAGTTCAAGTTCCTGCGTGAACTTGTTGGAGATGCAGGCACCCCGCAGGCTGAAACCCAACCGTCCGAACCCAAGGATGAACGTACAGCTAATGCCCCAACTCGAACTCGGTCCAAGACTGCACGCCAAAGAGTTGCCTCTCCAGAAAGCACATCGTAGATCAACCTGACAGCCACTGTGTATCTTGACACGAACCCGTCTCACCATGACTGCCCGACAGCCCTCGACAAATCACGTGTGTGATCATCAGAGATATTTCCCACTGACACTGCAAACTACACTACAGAAGGACCTTGTAGTCAGCCCCCCTCCCTCACCAGGACACTTTACACTGACCAGGTAGATCTCCTGGCTTCAAAGGGAAAAGCCATTAATGTACACTGCTGTCCATTGCTTTATGTCCTCTGTTCATATGTTTAATTATGTACAGTCGTATGTACTGAGCAGTGAGTCTGGGGCTCCGATCACGGTTGTCCAGTTATCCTGCAATAGTGATGGCCAACTTTCATGAGCGGCCAAGCTGCTTCCTGCCACCTCTGTGGAGTACGAAGATGCTCCAACACACAAAGAGATGTGTTAATTCTCTTCTGTACATGTTGTAATCGTGTATTTTTAGCAGAATTTTGCAGTTAACTGTTAAAACAATGTCTGCATCATTTCAACAAGAAAAACTGATGATAAACTCAAAATTGATTGTACGATTTGTACAACTGACAACTTTGTTTTCTTTTAAACATAACAAAGTGCAATGAAAGGAATGTTCATGCTGTCGTTTAGTCGTTTCTTGCACAGTTGTATTCTATGTATTACGGACTACCATCCATGAGGTGGAAACTGTCTTGCCTAGTACATAATGCCCAAGGCCTCAAAAGGAAGATGACGAATGATGAGTCTGGAGTTGTGTGAAATGTGACCTTTTTCTTGCAACTTCTCCTCCACCCTTTTTATCGATTCATACTTGAAGAGTTAGGAGAAAGTTTCAAGGAAACCGTTGGTGTTCAGAAACAGCTACACGCCTAGTTAGCTGTAGTCTCGGAGTGACAAGACGAGGCTTCCTGCTGCAGAAAACCTGCCCAAGCGATGTCCGAACCCTCTCCCGTTCCCTGTGCCTCTGTCTGTATCAGTGCCTGTCTAGATGGCATCCACTGTTTGTTACCTGGCCTCCTTTTGTAGCGGCTTTGTGTCCATTACAGGCAAATTCAGAACTGACCAGAGCCTAATCAATATTTATGTCATACAGTTTCCCTCCAGGTATTAACTCATGTAAGTCTTGCACCTTTTTATCAGCAATGATATTTGTTTTTCTTCAGAGGAGCAGTAGCTTCAAATAAATAATGCCATGAATATACTCAGTCTTGTCCTGTTTGCTTTGTTTGACCTTTTTGAGTCATTAAGGGAAACGTGCAGGTTTTTGTTTGGTTTTTTAAAAAAATGTCAGCAATAAAGAAAATTCCCTTCACAAAATACTTCATTCTCTGCACACATGGCAATAACCAAATTTTAGCCTTTGACATTCATTATCATTAGAAGAAATTAATTAGATAGTATCTTGATAATTAAGAAAAAAACAAGTCTCTTGTTTCAGCTTTGGCTAAACAAGGTCAATGAAGTTGAAATCTTCTCATGTACAGTGTGTTGTTGTTGGTACCAACAGATAAAAACCTACTGGGTTTCATCAACTTGAACAGCTCGGTAAACCAACATGAAACCTGGTTAACCCCCTTGAGAGAACTTTGCAGGTTTCGGCTCCCGACTTCCTCCTACAGGTTGAACACAAGGTGGCAGCATCACACTGAGGTAAAACAGCAAACAACAGCCTGAAGGCAAAAGCTTCTCATGTTTTATCACTTGGGTTAAACAGTGGGTGTTTGTGAGCAGCAGTGGTGGAAAGTGTCGAACTGTAACAGCACAGTCACATCACATTTTTCTGACAGATATAATTATGAATCTATTTGTTGCGCAAGATTATACACACTTAACATGTTTAAAACACGCTGCATATATGAACTGTACTGGTTATGATCATTTCCACCTCCTCCAGCTTAAACATTAAAATGAGAGTAAACAGTAATGCACTAGTAATAATAATCCAATAACATAACATAGGGGGTGTTCTGTTGCCTCATAAGCACCTTAAATAATGATATATACAACATTAAATGTAATCGATTATTATACTATTAGAACATGTTGCTGCTAAAACTTTGATATTTACACTCAAGAGAGATGAATCTTAAGACTTCCTCCAACACTGGTGAGTAAAGACACATAGTTGAGGTGAGTGGGGACAAAGCAGTTGTGTGCAACTCTAATGAGACTCAGATATCTTTGGAGCGAAATGAGAACCTTTTAAGATATTTGAAAGTGCTTTGAATCAGTTTTATTTTATCCACATTTGATCAGAGAACGGTTCACGAGTGTTTTTTCTTTTTAATGTGCAACAAACTGCAGCTGTTTTGATTTCCAAAGGAATTCAGAAACCGAACAGATGCTGAAACTTTAAAACTAAAATACTAAAAATAAAACCATCACGAACACACAAACACATTCTCTGACTCCAGTGAAATCCCTCTAAAACATCTCTGGACCTTTTTAGACTCTGCTGGCTGACTTCAAATTGCTGCCATAAATTACTGTCCCAGACTTCAATGCAGTACATTAATCTACTGTATGTATAATCTATACAGTCTGTCTAGCTTTAAAAGACCATTTCAGTCTCTGACAATGCTTAATCCATTTCAGCCCCAAGGGTCATTAGCTTATTCCTAAACTGCTCATACTTAATGCAGTGCAAGGATGCAATGACTCTGACTGCAAACATGCAGCAGAGCGAGATCTAAGTGTGAACAATGGAGCTACAAATGAGCCCCTCTACTGTAGTAAAGATTATATTTCTTTAAATTAAAGAGGTTTAAAGACAGATTATTATAAAACGCTGAGCATTTGAAGGGTAAAGTAGGAGGTTAAATATACGAGGGACTATTTTTAAAGTTCAGATGTATTGGATTTCCCCAGAGCTTGTAGCTTTCAGACCCTTTACTCTTCTGGCTCAGTCAGCTCTTTTGAAACAGATAAGCGTTTCATTCATGACTGTGACATAAATATTTACTCTGTCTGATTTATGACCTTATATTTGCAGGTTGAGAAGCAAAGAAAGCACCGAGAACACAGGGTTCGAAAATAACTAAATACATGAACTGACTTTGAATTTTAAAGTACTTTTGAGTTTTCAGTTTTGAGGGAATAATTATACTTTTTACTGCAGGTATTTTGTTAATATTATCCTCGTCTGTATCATCATTAATTCATCAATAATTATAATTAAACAATGTAATATACTGTATATTATTCTTAAATAAGCCATTTTGCACGAGTACTGTCTGTTTCGATACATGAAATATATTTTGATGGTTATATTTTGTATTTTTTCTGGTCTTGTAAAATCTTAATTGCAGGAGCTTCATCAGCAACACATTTTCTACACATGGAGAGATGATGATAATGGTTGTTTTCCATCCTGCTGTTGTTATTTTGTGTTTCTTTGTGTGTCGCTCTTTGGTTGGTTTTGACTGTTTGTAGTTATTTTGTGTCCATTATTGATCGTTTTGTGTTTTGTCTGTTGTTGTCTTTCATCCCTTTTTGATAATCTAATAGATCTAATCTATTAATAGTAATTTTTGTCTCTTTGTGGCAATTTTGTTTTCTGGTTGTTTTTCATCTTTTTACAGACTTTTTGAATCTCTTTAAGCACATTTTGTCTCTTATAACTGAGGTCTATGACCTTCATATAAGAAATATTAGCAGTCATTTGAAGAGGCTTTGGCCCAGAAGCTCCCTGACTCCTGACCCTTGACCCCTGACCCCTGAGCTTGCTCCCTGTCAGCCCATTTGGTAATCCATTCATTTTTCTACACTGTGGTATTGCTACTTTTGCTTACATCTGAGTACTTAACCGACCGCAGCAAGAACATAATCAAATGTAATTAAATGTAAAAAGGAAACAGATCTATGTTATTTTGAGTTCAGTAATTGATACATTTCACTGTGGTATTACTCAAAAGTTGAGAATCCACTCGTCCAGAATATCCTGCATCCATCATTCACTGGAAACAGATGCAGAAAATTAAGAAACCACCCTTACAGTAAATTGACTATGAGGCAAACCTTTGCTCAGAGTTTTATTCATACTAATGATGCCACCTCTCCCTCAGATCTGGCTGACTACATTTCTGCCTGCAGCTGGGGCCTTTTTCAGAGAACGAGGCCCTGCTGAGCTACGAAGCTGTAATTTCAGAGCCTACAAATACTTGCAAAGATTGTGGTAAGCCAAGGAAATGACATAGTCTCTCCAGTGCTCCTCTCTCCCCTCTCTCTCTCTCTCTCTCTCTCTCTCTCTCTCTCTATATATATATATATATATATATATATATATATATATACAGTGAAAGCCTAACTTTGCTCTCTGTTCCTGTTGCTGGCTGAAAGTATTGCACACTATCTCCCTTTCACAGTTGGTTCACACAACACACAGGTGAGCAGCTGACTTTGTGATTACTGTTGCTCTTGTATATCACTGCAAATTTCCACCTCTGCAGTCCAACACCTGTTTGCTCTCTCTCGGCTCAACCAGACAGTATCTCATCGGGGAGAGTGAAGACAACCACTCCAGGGGATTGAACAAAATGCAGCCTCAGCTCTCGTGTCTCTGCTGCACCTTGCGTAGTTGTGGTAAACCAGAGACAGTCATTAATGAGATGTTTGGCTCGATGCCCCTGGTGACAGATACACACTGAAGCTTCTGTTGCTGTTGAGTCCAGGACAGTGTGTTCTGGCCCCGGTGGATGTATTAGAGCTGCCAGGACTAAAATAACTCATTGATTCACCAATATCCCCCCCAGGTCTCAAGCATTAACTTCAGCCAGAAGCTATTCTCCTCACTAGTTTAGATCTACAAGCTGCCCTGAGATGCCTTTATTACTGCCCCACAGTGACAAAACAAAAACAGCTAAACCAAGTCAGCTATATGAAGTGAAAGCCATCAGTTATATATTGATGTTTTTTCATCCTTGGCTTTTATTTTTGATTGAAAAATATACATTTAGATGTACAGTCGTCTTTGATGTTCAACTATCCCACATAACTGAAGGGGGCAGTATCTAAACCCAGTCATGATGGACAAACCTTGCTAAACTCCAGCTAATGATAACCAGCTCACACAAACTGCCATCCGCCTCTTTACTCTGGTGGAATTTATCCCACTTTGCACAGTTCAGCTATGTTGAAATGACACATTTAAGCACATTAGTAAATTTGTAAATTAGTTTATTATAGTGATTTCAGTCTAATATTCATCGTGGACGGACACAGACACCTGGCAAATCTAAAAAATATATAAGCTACACATGAAATGATCAAAATAAGGTTTATGCTCCCAAACAAATAGCTAAAATGAAGAAGCTCAAATTGAAAATCTGTATTTTTTAAGCTACTGCACTGCACCATGTTGGCTCTTTGGATGGCACTGTTATCAGTGGGTCCAACACTGACTGTCAAAAGCTATTACATGGATTGTGATTAAATTTGGCATCAATTCATGGTGCTTGGATGATGTACCCGAGCACCTTTTCCTCTCGTGCCCTCAGCATGTAAAAGGTTTGACTTTTATATATAATATCTCAGCTTTTTCTTGATTGAAAATGACCCAGTATTTGGTGCATATAGTGTCCAGATGATGTATCCTAATGATGATCATCTGGCTTTTCTTTAGCGACAGCATGAGGTTGACATTTTTGACTTTAAATAAATAAAGTATCTCAACAATTGTTGAATAGATTGCCATGAAATTTGGTAAGGCAACATGGTCCCCAGAGGATGAACCTCAGCAGCTCTAGTGAGCTACTGATTATTCTCCCTGGCGGTTAAAATTTTCACTTATCCAGTGAAATACGCCAACAGAGACACAATCTATAACCCCTTGATATTTCCTCCACAATGACATTCAGGAGTGAAATTTCTCAATGACTATTGGATGGATTGCTAAGAGAAAATCATGGTCCCCTTAGGAGCATCACAATGGTGATCCCCTAACTTTATAGTGCCACAAATGGGTCAAAGTTTATGATCAAATACCTGCAAAACAAACAACACAGGCATTTCAACCTTTCTATCTGTTATGCAGTTTGCAAGCCAACTTCACTGCACTGTCTCTGCTCTCTGCCTTTGACAGATTAACAGAGAATATGTCTCAGACAGACTTTTAAGGTGGATCTGACATGTCCTGATTTACTGTGTCTGTCTGCAAAATGGGAACCTTTTTAAAAGTCTTTCCATTGCAAATTCCTTTCTTTCCCATCTCCCCGGAGAGCGCTGAGAGGAATGCAGTGAATAATAAAAACAGCTAGATTGCTTGTAAGTGCCAGCCTGTGTGAGCTCGCTGGATTTTTAATGAGATTTTCTGATTGGGAGCTGGTGGGGGGGCCGGAAGTCTCACTGTGGTCGTGGGCATCTCCTCTGTACGATGTCCCATCTATCTCTAGAGCAGCATCTTCATGGGGGAAGACCATATTTCACTCAGACTATAATGAAAGAGAGGAAAAGTGGGTAGGTGAAGATGAGAAGGAAAGAAGAAAGAAGTTGTATCCTACAGCATGTTAATGTTGTTAAGAGGCTGTTGCAGAAGACGCCCAGTCATTCTATACATTTTATCAATTCACTACACTTTGAACCAGAGCAAATGTGTTGCAGCTGATATCCTCGCTGTGAAAAACATGTTTCTCACGGTCCAGAGAACACGTGTGTGTGTGTGTGTGAGCAGCGTCTCGTCCTTCACTTGCCCCTCATTATTCTCCGTGTGTCATATCTAATGTTCTACAAGCAAAGTGAAGAATTATTTGGCAGAGCCACGTTATCCAGCAGCTCCTTCCCGCTGTATGTGAAATCCTTTCAGCCCCATCTTTAGCTGAGCCCTTTTCATCAGATCAGAGGGTGCAAATAACTCTGATCAGATATGACTTGAAATCAAAAATATCCTGCAGGGGTCCACGAGGATGTGATAGAGTTAGACAAGACTTTGGTTTTGATCATTTATTTACAAGTGGAGCTCTTTACTACCTGCTAAGTCATGTTTTGGATAAACTCCAAACTAAACTATCACTATAACTTTTTTCTTTTTTTTCTTTCTTTTTTTTTTTTTTTATAAAGAAGCTTGATGACAGAGAAAACTACACCCATGAATCAACCTTTGAGATGTGGTTGAATGCCCTAGAAAAGCCAAACAAACAAGATTTATAATTTTAATTATATAATGATTAGAATTATAATTGGTAATTTTAAGCCAGAGCTTGACCTGACAACTGAGCAAACTTTTTCCTGTGGTGAAGTTTGCTGAGAAAGGGAAGATTTGAGATCAAGGTCTTAATGTTTTTGACCTGAGCGAAGCCTTTGCTGATTCTCTAAAGGTATTAAAGACACGTGTCAGACGTGTCCTAGTGCTTTTGTAGGAGAACTTGGTTTGTTTTCAGACTAAGCTACTTGACGAAAGCTAACCATGGACACTGTTTTAGCTCCTTGGTCGGGTTAATGCAGTGAGGCCTCCTGGTTGTAACCCTTGGTGGTCCTCACCTGCTGCTGTTTTTGCCTAGTTCTAGTTTTGTTTGAAGTGCTTGACTTGATTTAGTTTCACATTGTTTTGACCTTTGTATCCATTCACCAACTGGTATCTGTCCACATATTGTATGCTGTAGTGAGTCACCTGTTTGCTGCCTGTGCGTTTAGGTTGGTCTGACTCCACTATGAAACACTGCAGCTCCATTTATTGGCATCAGTCCATTTAAGTTTAGTTTTGGTTTGTTTCTTTTGGACATTATTATTATTATTATTATTATCAGTATCATCCACTCTGGTAATTTCCAGCCAGCTACTGATGTGTCTTCCGTTTTCTTTTATTTGATTTATTCAATGACAATACTTTAAAATCACAGCTCATCAACGAGTCTGAACGAGTCACTGAGCTTTGTTTGACGATGGATTCAAGGTCTTTGGTATTTGGCAGTACCTCTTTCCTACCTGGACTTTTTTTCCCCCGAGATGTAATTCCCCAGGTGGTTAAGGTGGTTTCCTTTCCTAATGTACCCATTGATAATAAACTGCCCTCATAATACCACCCCCTTCCACATTCAGCAGAAGTTTTACCATAAATGTTTCAGAGGGAGTCGGGGTTTCCCCTACTTTCCTTTCCCTTCCTACCTCTGTCTAGCCTTCTGTCCTGGGAAAGGAACTTGAAGTTTGATTGTAAATTTGGTAGGAACAGGGTCTAGTGCACATATTTTGTTGCTGAACCTTGATTTCATCTGTTGTCGTAGATCCCGGGAAGTTGATAAATCTGTATTTCTAACACCGGCCCTAATGACTTAGTGTTGCTGGTGTTACTTTCACCTTGTGTTTCTATCTGTGTGTGAGGATATTGGGGTAACACTTGTTCATATAGAATTGAGGCTGTTTTGATTTTGTTTACGCTTCAGGTTGTTTCCAGTAAAAACTCAGGTTTGTTTTGTAGTATTCTTTTTTTGCCAGGTCCTAATTGCTGTGCACATGTTCTGATAACCCAAAGTCATGTTGATTTCCCTGTGTGGGATCAGTTATAATTACTTTTGTTTAAAGTCATTTAACAAAAAAACAAAAAAATTCAAAATATTCACTTAAATTCCCTCCTGTTTCTCTCCACCCTTGTTACCAGACCATTGTCCTCTCTGGGAAATGACTCTATTTCTATAACAAATCTGTTGTGTCAGAGAAATGTAAAGACGCAGTCACATGGTTAAGAACAAACCTTTACTTTGTGGAGGTCTCCACTCACATCGACATTAACGTGATTTACAAGGAGATTTACTGTCACACCCAGCAGTTAACACACATCAACAACATTTTACAAGTGAAAACGAAACAAACAGGACATCTCATAAGGTGCTTCATAATATGCAACAGGAATGTTATGAAAAATGTCCACATAACCTACAGAGACACCAATGCTGCATCTACATATATATTCATAACATAATATAAAACAATCTACACAAAAATATAGCAAATATTTACAGAACGGACTATTTACAACATCCAAAACAGGCTTAAAGATGAAGAGCAATATATATATATACTGTAAATATATATATATTTGTGCTAGATGAATGTACACATGGAGTCTGTGGTGAAATGTACAGGAGCAACATGGGTGAAAATCACGAATTAGCCATTTGCAGTAACTGTTCTTTGAACTGCTGTGAGTGGTGTGAGAGATCAGTGACTCTGTCCACCATCTCCTGGATGGCAGCTGTGTTCGGGTAGTTCAGGGCGGCCGTTTTAGTCGCAGCCACCACCGTCTTTAACAAGTCACACAACACATTGCTGGAGTTCATCACCCTGTTTGCTACCTCGGGGGCCGAGGCCTGTCTGGACAGAGTGTCTCCGATGAAGACCAGTTTGTGGGCGCTGAGGATGACGAACTTGCTGTGCGCCACGAAGATGCGAGGAGGCTGCCCGGCGCTGACGCAGCCGAAGAAGGCGTCGACGGCGCTGAGGAGCGTGACAAAGTGCTGCTCGCACTGCTCCGAGTAGAAGCTGAGCAGCTGGCGGTCCCGACCGCACACCTGAGTGGAGGGGGACAGGGTGGAGGAAGAGTCCGAGGGAGGGGCCGAGGTTACACCTGTGTGCTGGTGTGACGTCCACTGTGTGATGTCGTTCTCCACGGGTTTGATCACTTCCTGCTCCAGCTTCTTGAATTGATTGATCTGTGAAGGGTGACAGGATATAGATTATTTTCTGACCTTGCTGGCTAACATGTAGCATATCTGGGTCAATTTAACCAATCAGAAGAAAGTCAGATAATTGATAAATGTTTCAAGCAAAAAATGCCAAATATTTGCTGGTTCCATCTTTTTAAATATGAGGATTTGCTGCTTGTTTTTAGTAAATTAATTTTTTTTTGTTATAAACTTGATCTGATAAAACATTAAATTTAAAGACATCACTTTGGGCTCTGGAAGGTTGTGATGGGTGTTTTTCACTAATGTTTGACCCTTCAGAGATGAAACGATGAGTCAATTAACCAAGAAAATAATTTTATTTACAGTATGTGACTAGAAAGGTTGCAGCCCTTTTCAGTGTTGTTTCAAATCAGAGTATTCTGTATAATATACTTATTTAATATCAATAATTAAATTACCAACTGTTAAAATTTAAGAAAACTGATCTGCTTCAATGAACAAACCCTGATTCCAAAATGTGGCAGACTTATAAATGATTAAAAACAAATATTTGGCTGTTAATAATTGTCTTTTATGAAAAACCCACATATGCACATACACTCATGCAAAGAAGATGATTGAGAAAATGAGCTTAAAGGGCCTTTAATATCAATTTTCTAGGTATGAGACCATGGTCTCGAAAAGGGCTCCAAATCTCCCTCTTTTGTCTCTGAGACTCTGAGGCCCTGGAGGTCAGCAGCTGTGCGCGCCTGATGTTATGGTAAATTAATGTAATAATATTTATTGCTGAAAGAAACGATGTCAGTGACTGTAAAAGGAAACAGAAAGCCTCACCTGCTCCTGGCCCAGCTGGACTTGACTCTGCTTAATTATGTTTTCTTTCTCCAACAGCTCCTTCTGCTGACGTTCAAAGTCCTCCTTACCCTGCAGAGGAAGACGCACAAGTGAGAAAAGGTACTCACATGCAGTCACACAGCCCTGGCTCGACTTTAGATACGTGTTACATGAATCAGACAACAACGCTAATAAAGCAGTAAAAGCAGGTCATGAGCCTTTAAGACTCATTGAGCTGCTGATGGACTGTATTAAATCTTTAACTGCAACACTACCTACTAACTTCAGACAAACAATAATCTACAAAAAACAATTCTCGAACGATGGATTTGAAAATGTCTCATTATATATTGTATAGACAATTTTGACAACGCAGTCTACACCACAATTTACAAATCGGGGCTTTTAGTCGCTCAGCATTTACCTGCAGATGTACATAATCGTAGTCCTCCATCCAGCTTTTCACACACTTCTCACTGTTGTTCATGTTGTCTTTGTCTTGGCTGGAGGGCACAGGGAAGGGCTTGGTCTGCTCCCCGTAGCTGTCGTTATCTGAGGAGGGGGAGGTGAGAGGGTGGATCATATTCTCATCAGGTGTGCTCCCGTTAGAGAAAGACCCGTCCATGTGCGTCCGCCTGAACAGCAGCTCGGCGTTGCTGCCTATCGTGGAGGCCAGCTGCTTGGCGTCGTCGGGTACGGTCCTGGAAACCATGACGAAGCGGTCCAGGTCGTCGCTCTTGTTGTGGTGCTTTCCAGAGGAGGCCAGGGCGTTCAGAGCCCAGCTGCAGTTCTCCAGGACTTGGTAGATCTGCAGGAGGATCTGCTGGGAGTCCTCCAGGCGTCCCAGCTGCCGCCTCATCTTACTGTGCAGGCTGGAGTCTGATAGAGACGTGGCGTTCACTGCGGCCCCTCGACCAAACACAATGAAGTCTCCCAAAGCTGCCCGGACCCTGTCCAGCACAGTGCGGACATCGTTAGCGTGGCGCTCCATGAAGGGAAAAGTCCTCCAGTGAGGGGAAGCTGCCATTGAATGCAAAGCCCAGACTGAAGCTTCCACGGCCTGCTGCAGGCGGTGCAACCTCTGGACAGCAGTGTCCACATCCAGAGCCAGGCGGCTCTCAGAGCTGGAGCCTGTGGAGGACGAGGAGGTGGACATGCTGCTGCGTGTGCTGCCGGTGCTGGAGAAAGACAGACGGTTCACACCGTCGATCACGTCTCCTACAGCTCGGGCATCCTGAGCGGGGATGTCGTAGATGCCTTTGCTTCCGTCCCTGTCAGCGGGCGAGGTTCTGTGCTGGGAGGGCTGTTTGCACCGGGGGATGTCGTATATGTCCCTCTGAGACCCCGCCCCTGAATGAAGGGCGGGTGGAGGCACATCGTAAATGCCTTCATTGCCATTTGTGTTTGGGTGTTGGTGATGGGCAGCTGGTTCCATATTGGGGGGGAAATCATAATGTGACTGGGGGCTCTGTGTGGGCTTGGTGAGGGCAGGTGGTGGTACATCGTAGATGCCCTCCTGCTTGTGTTTGAGAGGCTGCGGGAAGTCGTAGTTTCCCTCCTGGAGGGCTGGGTTGGTCCTGCAGGGAGGCACTGAGTAGACCTGCAGGTGAAGACAATCATTAGCTTTATTTCCAGAGCAAATTCACAACCATTCAACACAATACGTGCAATCGACAAATAAAATCTGCCACACACAGATTTCCTTCTTATAACACAGCTTTTCTAAGTTTCTCATAATCACCCATTTTACTAACAGTAGCAACTCCTTAAATCGCCATGTAATTAATAATTAGTAAGTCTTTTCTACAGATAATGGTCATGTACCTAAATGTAACTGTGTACACAAAGATGTCTGACTATGGGTTAAATTCTGCTTCACATACGTTGTAGTCAGTTTTCATGAGATGTTCAGACTATGTTCTGAACCAAATGTCATGGTTGTTTCTACCAAATGTCAACACACCATCTGTACCACACTCTGTAGTAACCTGGTTACTGCAAACCTGTGTATACATGCAACAGTAATCAGATCTCTCCTCCGCCACAGCCTTATTTTAGTTTTCTTATTTTAACTGCAGCAGTGACTGAAGCCACAGTGGAGCTTGTCCTCACAGTAAGACTTAGTTCAAAGTTTAGTCTGACAATGGGTGGAAGAATTTCAGATGGAAGAAGACATTGTTATGTCTAATAATATCTCATTTCATCTAGTTTCTCTTTTGTCTGCAGTCATACACGTGTGGTTGCACATTTCCTTAATTTCCTTTCTACAAAACTTGTAGATATTTTTACTTTTTATTTTTCTCCAGGAGAAATCCAGCTGAAGGAACCAGCTAAACCCCAATTACAGAGACCAGTTTTCTCATTTTCATGAAAGTGAAGAAATCAGCTTACTGAAAACAGTCGACTGTGACTTGTTAAGTGTGCAAACGCGTTGAATGTGGGTTTTCACCGGATACAGTTTGTACAGCCGTGCTGCAGTTGGAGAGTGAGGAAGTGAAACAGCTTCTGGCTTTGTGTAGATATTATATTTGAAACCTCAAGCTTTTTGCTTTTTGATTCCTTCCGCTAATGCAGTGTTAGAGCACAACAAAGCTTTATTCTCGGTGTGTGTCCTGACGTTCACTACACAGAGCATGATGGGAGTGCAGTGGGGTGAATAAAATGGTGGCCTGTGAGTGATTTCCATCAGCCTTGAAACACACTCTTTTCAGCTAGACAGGCCTGCCCAAGCTGTAATTAGGAACGACGCAAATAACAGGTCCCAGCATATTTCAGGTTATTACAAACAAACTGATGGCTCTCTGCCTGGTCCGGTCTGGAAGTCTGGTGAAATCTTAGAGGGTCTGGAAAGAAAAGAGTTATGTCCTTGACTTTTTATTTTCCTTGCTAGAGAGTTCAGACACAGAACCATACTCATGGAGTTTTGGTTAAACTCTACTGGCAGGCAAAGCTCTCATTTAGTGCAGCCGCAAGAATGTCATAAATATGACATTTGACGTATTATTCATTTATTGCAGACAATTAAAGAGAAATACTAGGAACTGTATCAATAAACATAAAATAACATTTTCCGGACATAAGCGGCTACCGCTTCCTTAATTCAACTTTATTTGACTGAAATAAATGGCGTGTCTGAATGATGTGCCCTTTAATTGTGGTAAAGGATCGACTAGCTGTTGAAATGTTCTCTTACCCCTTGTGAAGCGGGAGGTACGTCATAAACACCTTGTGTCCTGTGGTCCATTTGGGACGGGGGAACATCGTAGACTCCCTGGTTTCTGGCAGCGGCATGCTGACCAGGGAACATCTGACCAGGTGGCACATCGTACACCTGAAACACGAGAATAGGGTAAACACCAAAATAAGGGGTAAAAACGTTTAATGATACTTTAGACTTAGTTTGTTCTCCACTAGTTTTCCTCTACATCCTCAAAAACAGATTTTTTTTGGTCACTTGGGCTAAATTGAAACAAGCTGTTTCAAGCAAAACAATGTATTATCACATTTTATATTGATATATCAGCAAATAGCTGCTTATTTACACTCCCAGCAGTTATGGAAAAACATTATCAATCATTTGCAGTTGTATTTCTGTCCAAACAGATGAAAGTCTGATATCTACTGTCTTTTTGCTATATTTTTGGTCTCTACCATCTCCTTCTAGAAATGTGTCTCTTCAGCTAATAGATGCTGCACCAGCTTGTCTCTAACTGTATCTGTCTTCAATTCATCTGTCCACAAACAAAAATTCAGTAGCTTAACAATGTCATTAAATTTATCGGAAAAATATCAATCAAAGACCGAAAACCAGCTTCAAAACCAGCTTCATTAAGTGGGAGAATTGCACATCATTACAGCACTGCAGGTTTTATCTGCTGAAGGCAAAATGACAGGACAAAATTGAAACTGCCATGCCTCCTTTCTGAGGAAATTAGGTCACTCTAGAGAACAGGATATGTGGTAGATTTGAATATAGAACAAACTGAAGATGAAAGAAACAGCTTTCTCATTCTGAGAAATGCAGAACCTCTATTGTACTTGTCTAAAATGGCTTTTTTATTGTTTTGACTATGGGTAATTTTGTTTGTTTGACTTGGATGATACTATAGCCTGAAAATGTTCTCCTCCCTCTCCCAGCAGCCTCTGGTTACTACTCATTTCTTTAGCATGAGCCTCTTTAAATGTGGTTGATGTTCAGTGCGATGGTTTGCTAAACTAAAGCAAAGTTTCAAGGCTTTAAAAATAGATTTTTTAAAAATATATACAGACATTACTAAAAACCTATGGATGCATGAAAGGTGATAAAATGCATTCACATATTTAAAATCGCAGCTTTGTGTCATATCAAATACACAAAATCACTCATATGGTTCACTAAAATTAAGAATTGTATGATTGTAGAAAAATGAATTTTTGTATGTTTAATGTAAATTTTCACTATTATTTTCTTTGCAAGTTGTTAGCATATATGTTAGAGTCAAATAGTAAAGGGCACTGGTAGAGACAGTAGACAGAAGCAAACAGTGCAGGGGAACATGAGACTCTTACCCCCTGTGATCTACTGGGTGGGACGTCATAGAGGTCCTGCTGGTTGTGCTGGCCTGGGCTGTAGCTGTAGGACTGTCCCACTCTGGTTGGGGTCACCACCTGTCCAATCACAGCGGGGGGGGGGGGGGACACACACAAACAATCAGAGCTGCTGTCAAAAAAAAACAAAAAAACAACACCACCTGGAGAACAGCAGACAAAATGCTGAGAATTACAAACACACTCCTCCTGACTTCTGTATGTGTCCTTGCTCTCCTCCCTTGTTTCGCCTGTTTCCCATTCCCAGTCCTCAAATGACCCAGAGACAGAAAGTGATTACGGTGGAGGCAGACATGTTCTGGGACAGACCAACATCCTCCACGTTTCAGGATATTTGCAAAAAACCCAGAAAGCCAAGTGATAAACAGAGAGCTGGAGCTGCAGGGCGAAGAGTCTGTTGAGTCAGTAGCTTGAAAAACGTCAACAACAGAGCATCCTGGTGCTCGAGGAGCTTAAGGCTTCGATTGTGGCACAATGTCCTTTGTTCGAGTCCAACCTGGGACCACTTCCTGTCAGCGCCATATAAACGCAAAACCATTTCAATAGATCTAGAGGGACCATTGTTGTAGCACTGGCTGGATTGTGAGTCATTGGTACAGAGGAAGGACCACATTATTAAAACCCAGGCTTACTTCTGTTCACCTTTAAAATATTTTACACTGTGGCACATCTTAGAAAAAAGCAAATACACACTACTGACCTCACCTACGTTAACCTTATGACATTTTTTTTTTTTAAATCACATTTTCCCCATCAGTGCTGATCACTCCCTCCACACCTCCTAATCCCAGTGTTTCCATCCCCCCCTTCCCCAAGCTTTCTTATAGCCCCTAAAAGCAGAGCTGCAGACCTACTTGCTGCGTCAGACAGACAGAGGAATGCTGGGAATGTCCTTCCCCCAGCCCAGTACTCCTCTTCTGCCCCCACGCACCACTATCGCCACAGTGGAACGAGCAGGGTTCATTAACAGGGCTCGAAAATAGGAACCATACGCATGGCTTCCTGGCAGAGGAGAAAGTCTCCAGGGAAGCATAAGACTTTAGTCTCGGTATCCAGTCATGAGTCGCTGTATAGCCCAGTTAATATCCTAATACCACCTCTTGTACTGTGGACACATTTATCGGAGCGTGAGCAGCAGGAGCCGTAACCTCGGCCAACTCCGAATGGGATTAATGTTTCTGGGGAAGGAGCAGAGAGGGAGAGGAGGAAGAGGTTTGTAAAAAAGATTTATGAAAAAAGGTAACAGAGGTGGGGGAGGAGGAGGGGTGAGGTGGCGAGGAAGGAACGGAAAATGAGAGTACGTCGCCTAGTATGGAAAGGAATGCCATTCATCTGAGCTGGAGTCTGACTAACAGTATTCCATATGGTTCTCATAAGTCCAATCTGAACAAGCCCGTGATGATTTAAGGTGTCCATTGTTGGCATTTCTGTCTGTGCATACAGCATCCCTACGGGGCCTGTGGGGCAGAGCTGAAACATACACCACAGGCTTCAAACGTGTCAACCCGAGCTCTGAAATAATCCTGTGGTGGAATAAATAGCTTTGCTACCTTTGACTCTTCGCACGCACTGTCCATTGTACAAGCTGTTAACACTTTAAAAAAAGATGTTCTATCCACTTTACAGTGTTTACATGGTGATGTAAACAACACTGCTGTCATTTGCTACTGCACATTTATAGATTTAGCATCTACATCTGTATAGCAATACAAATGTGTGCATTTGGGGACTTTGGTTCACTACACACTGTACATTATATCAGTAATTGGCTCATATCATGTAGATTTGGGGTTTTCAAAGTCTGGAAAAAGTTAATATTAAAGGATGTTGTAACTTATCTATCTGTTGTCTTACTTTAGGGGTTTGGAGGATGAAAAATATTTCTAATGTTGTCAAGGAATCAGTTAGTTTCAGTAGCTTGAGTTCAAATTTATTCAGCCTATATATATTAACATTCTGGCAAAATGGCACCATTGAAAGTATGCAGAATCTACTATTAGCTGCTCCTGTTTGAAAAATTGAAAATTGAAAAAAATTACGATTCTCAGGCAAGTTCTGAAGTTATTTAGTCTTTTTTCTATGATTTCTCTGTGGATTTATATATATTTGCTTGTGATGACAATCTGAGATATTAATAACTTTGGGAAGTGTACGTCACACTGAATCTGAAAATATGTGCTTCATGTCAGTATGCTCACATTTGACTGAGTGATGACTTGTCTTAGTGTTTTAAGTACCTTAACTGCCTCCACGTTGGTACCCCAGTACAACACACTGCTATAGTTTCATTAGCATGGACTGGGAGCTGCTTTACTGACTTTTACTCATTTTGTTTTAATTGTTTGCAAAGTAAAAATGTGTTGTGAATTAAAAGGAGGCTGCTAAACCTTTCCAGAGCTTGTAACCCGACACAGCAGACAGGGAGCTAGTCTTTTACTTAGTAACAACACAGTGATGCTTGGTAAAAGGTCACTTCAACCCGGCTGCTTTCCCTGCGGGTTCAGCCTGTGTGCTGATGATAAGAGGACGTCTGGACTCAGCTGCCACACGCAGATGGCAGCGAGGCGTCTGTCAAAGACCTCGGTGACCTTTTCCACAGGTACATGTCATTGCTTTGAGCAGGACTCTTGCCATCAGCGGCTCCTCTCAGCCGCTGCCAGATGCACACTGCTCATTTATTTCCCATCTCCGACCTCTATTTACCCAGCAGGCTGTTGCTCCGAGGCCGCTCGGCGCTGGCATAATTGCTGCTGGGTAAATATTTACCTCATCCGATGAGGTTGGCGCTTGCATGGCGGCGCTGGCAAGTCCTTTTAGAGAGCGATGACATCATGAAGAGCTGAGGCGACTGAGCAAACATTTGTTCCCACTCAGGTGATAGGCTCTTAGCATTCCTTCATGGAGGAGGCAGAGCAAACTAAGAGACTGAAGGATCAGGTTTAGACTAGTGCCCCGAGGAGCCAAATAGATGCCTTGTTAACGCTCCTACTCGTTACGGTGGGTGAGTCACGGCTCTTTCAGCCATACTGTGTTTACTTAGCATCCTGGCAGACTCAGGTTTTGGCAGGTAAGGCTTTTCAGCTTTACTTCAGAGTCATTCGAGTCGTGTCGTCATAATGTCAACAACTGCCTCATGAGGTTGTTGTGTATTCTGTTATATTTTACGCACTGATGAGCAGCTCAACATATAATCTGTGCTGTGGCTGTGGGAGATAAATCAGTCTCCTGAATCACATTATGACAATATGATCTTATCCCTGCTCTTATCTTTGAATTAAGGTAAAACTGGTGCGTTTGTTGTTTTGTCCATTTCCATCAATGAGAGCTGATTAAATAACTGCAACACCTTTCTGTGCAACGCAATAAAGTTCAACAAGATCAACTACATGCTACACAGTCTTAACAATGAACCATTATAATCTTCATTTATTGCTGGACTGATGCATTAGACTGCTTCAGTTTTATCTTGCTCTACTTAATAAATGTTATTTTGATAATTGACCAATCATTTAGTTAATATTTTAAGAAATAAATACCACAGACTCGTTTGGCTGGTTAATCATTTTTTGTTTCCTTAATTTCTATCATATTAAATTGATCCCTTTGGGTTTCGAGTTTTTTTTTGAGGTTTAGTTTTAAAAAAAGGCTTTTTGAATATGTCAATTTGGGAATATTTATTGCATTCGGCCAAACAAAAAATGAATGAATGAAATCTATAATGAAAGTAATCATTAGCTGCAGCTGTATATTAAAGTGGAACACAGTTGGCATTTTTTTATAGGTCTTTAAGCACAAGTTTTCCATATCGTGATGTGAAGCCAGATGGAAAAGCAAAGGAAAAACCAGAATAAATAAGTGCAAATGCAGATTCTTCCATACACTGGATGGTTTGAAAGGTATGAAAATTATGTGAATCCTATGTTTTAGCCTTTGCACTCACCGCATTTCAACCCAACTAAACATCAGTGGGAGGTTTTGGAAACAGCTCTCTCCACCGCCGTCATCAAAATACCAAAATGAGGGAATATCTCTTGGGAGAATGGCGTTTAATCCCTCCAGCTGAGTCTCAAACATGGAGAATCTATGCCAATTGAAGCTGTTAATGGAGGCTCGAGGTGGCCGAACACTTAACAGTAAACTGTATGTTGGTTTCTGCTTTATGATTATATTTTCCACCATGCCGTCCAGCCAAGGTTCATTTCTGCAGAATAGCCTGTGGATGATTACGACTGCTGTGTGTGGCAGGATTTCACAGGAAATCGTCATTTCACACCTTTTCATTGGTTACATACAAACCAACAACCACTTCCCCCCGTTAATGGTCTGCTGACACAAATCAACAACCCTAACGAGGCTTTTCCCCGGAGTTCGGGTTATAAAAGATGGTGACAGTGATGCGGCAGGAGATGTGGCAAATGAGCTCTATAGAATTTCTTCCATCCATCTCTTTCTTCACACCTCCTCATCTCCTGCCTTGTACTCTTATCCACTTATCTGGACGACCTCCGCTTGTTTCTACCTTTTGCTCTTTCAGCACAGGTTCCCCTTTTAATGAGGGTCACTCTAGGACGTGGGGAAAATTAAATCTGAACCACCAGCTGCAGCAAACTGACCGTGCTATCAGTCATATGTTAGGTGACAGTGATGTTTTGTATATAATAGGATCTCCTAAATGTAGGTTTGCTGAATCACGGCACAAAGACGTCTTTTGCAGCGTAGTGGGCCATTTTCCTCTCTCCTCAGAACTGCTCAATAATGTTCCCCTCCATCGCTCGGAGCTGCACCAGCCTATTAAAGTGCCAAACTAATTAATGCAGGTAATTAAGTCTTGAATCCTGTGAGGCCTTCAGTCGTCTCCATAACACGTCCAAGTGGCTAAACCCAAACAGACAGGGGGCTTAATGAGAAGCATTAAAAGAGAACGCACTGATTTTAGCACTTAAGCATCATCGCTCATCCTCTCAGATCAAAGCAGCTCCTTAATCTGACAATGTGATTATCTGAGGAGAAGTAATGTGAAAAGATGTGTCTAACATGTGGTGTTTACACTCTAAAAGAAAATAATATCATAAAACAATCCTCTATGAAAAAAAGAACATTTTGTGAAATGAGAAATATTTTCAATGTTCCTTTAGCATAAACAAGAATTAGAGTCACATTTGCTCTGTGAGGCAACTCTTTGATATTAATGTTGCTGCTTGCGTGACAATACCATCTCAATGAAATGCTAACATGCTGATTGGATGTTTAGCAGGCAATCAACATTTGCTAATCACCATCTGATTCTGATGGAAATGTATTTGGTCATAAACAAAAGTAGTTGACAAATTCTGAAAATCAAACCATCGCAACCCTGGATGATACTAGCTAGCGCATCAGGTGCCATGTGATCACCAAAGTTTTTGAGGGGGACGTAAAAGCCAGAGCCAAAATTAAATGTGAAATGTTTTGATACTATTCCAGTGAAACCCATAAATGTCAACCACATGTTGGCATCAGAGGAAAAGTCAATGGATCACCAAAGTCAGTAGGATTCATCTGCTAGGAAACCATCAACATCTGTACAAAACTTGATTGTAAGCCACCCAATAATTGTCAAGATATTTCAGTCTGGACCAAAGTGGTGGACTGACTGACACTGCCATCCATAGAGCTGCTGGTGTAGCTGAAAATGCCCAAAAAAATTCACTTGTTTTGGCTTTTAAATGTGCATTTTTCCTGGTTTTCATGGTCTTTTCTTATATGAAACTGAATCTCTTTCGGTTTTGTGCAGTTTCAGACAACCCTAGAGCCACCAGTAGCACAGCTGAAACTGCTAACTTTCAGCAAAGCATTTCCTGTCCTCACTCCTCCTACCTCTCTTACTTTATCACATTCCCTTCTTTAAACTTTCAAGGGGAGAAAGTCGTCTTTTTCCTCTGCACGCTGCAGCGCAGACTAATTTTGCTACAACTGATTTACGACCTTGCCCTCTCGGTCAAATCTTATGGGCCAGTGATTCATCACAACTGCGACAATGGCAAGCAGACAAAAATCTGAAGGAGCTGGTCTGCTCCAGGAAGAAATAACTCACTTATCTGGTGCCGCGATCGTCGTGTGCATGATTAGACAGAGAAAATATGGCAGAGGCAGACAAACGAGCCATTTATTACACACAACCTGGTTACTTTCAAATGGGTTTTTATCAAGGTAGATGGCACACCCTCGTAGCCCATAAACAGTTATCAGAGCACTTCCTTGAGTTGTATGGGAGTTTATTAATCCTTTTGTTGTACCTCCACCTCTTTATGGCACCAATAAGCAGATTGGATCTATGTGTATGTCACAGTGAACGGAGGACATGCCCATAAAAGGAGCAGACCTCATGAAGGCAGGAAGAAAGGAATGAAAAGGCCGTCTGGTAGGAGTAGATAAGATGCTCGGCAGAGATCTTTGAACTCTGAACTTAACCCATCTTTGAACGGCGTGTCCTCAGTGTCTGAGTCAGAGGGGGAAGCACAGAGGAAACAGGAACACTGGGGAGAAACTGATGGAGTGAAACAGACACACCTTTCAGAGCTGGTGAAGGAATAAAGAGAAGCAGGCTGAGATGAAAAACAGGCCTCTGAATGATAAAAGACGATATGAGGCCTCTCCTGGCCTCC